>CM053581.1:560932798-560972466 GCA_028627135.1 Pseudochirops cupreus
TTTAAATAAAATATTAGCAAAGAGGCTTTAGCGATATATCAAAAAGATTGCACATTATGACTAGGTAGAATTTATACAAGGAGGATTGAATATTAGGAAACTATGAACATAATAAACTATATCATACGTATTATATGTATTATATATAAATCTACTTATATGTAATATACATAACTGTTAATAAGAAACAACTTAGAAAGAATTAAAGAACTCTGACCAATGTAATGACTGATCACTATTCCAGAAGACCAACGTTGATACATATTATCACCTCGTTGCTCACTCATGCAGAATGAGAGATACATTTTTGGGTACAGAACACGTGCAGATTTGCCTGACTATAGTTATTTGTTACAAGAATTCTTTTTCTTTTTTTTTTAATTGGGAGAGGCTATTTGGGGGGGAGAGGGAAGCAAGTGAGTACAAATTTAGACTATAACAAAAGTACATTTTAAATGTAAAAAAGAAAGAAGAGAGAAAAGGTTTGCCTATGTATATATATATATATATATATGTGTGTGTGTGTATATATATGCATAAATACGTATCTATGTATATGTGTGTGTACTTTTATACACACACACACACACACACATTTCAATTAAACAAGGGAAGAAAAAAGCTTGTAGGTTTCCTTGGCTTCCTGAGCATAGAAAATTATGATAAACTCTCAATCTAGTTCAAATCTTTACTCTGAGGCAAAGATGCTAGATTTGTATCCTAGCCTTGGTTCTAACCTTATGACCTTGGGCAAGTCATTTCACTTTCTCCATCTGTAAACTGGAGAGCAGGCCTAAACAATGCCTGACTGACCCTCCAGTGTTCTGTCTAATAACCCATGATTCTATAATATCATGAAGTAGAAAACACAGGAAATAAAAAAGCAACAGTGGTTTCTTTAGACTCACTATCAGTCAACACTCTCTTTTAAACATACCTTTTCATGTGCAAAACACTGAGCTAGAAATCATAATTGATATAAAGTAAATGAATGCATGGTCTTCTAATAAACATCAGCTCTAACTCAGACTAGAGAGTGATACATGAGAGATACCAAGTCCTGTTATGTGAAGTCAGCTACTGTAAATGAGGAACAGAGCTCCATTCACCTCCCCACCTTTGGCTGGGCCGGCACTGAGCAGTTTCAGTTTCTTCTAGTCCTTTTGGCATTCTCAGTATTTTACAAGAGCCTTCCCTTCCACGCCAGGGAAACACAAATCCACAAGCCCAGAGTTACTTACCAAAGAACTGAGATCATGTTCATTATTTTCCTTTTGTTACTGCTGCATGGAAGAGAGAAGCTAAACAATCCTGAAATTCTTAGAACTAGCTCAAGCTTAATTCTAGCACACACATAGTGATAGTTTTACAATCTCTGTGAGTTTGTAGCTGGATTAATGCTTGAAGTTATTCTAGAACATCTGTCTTGGGTTTGGCCTCCAGAATGCACAAGCTGAATCATGTAGCAGAATTGGCTGCAATACATCACAGGCTTCCTTTGCTCCCAGAAAGTGAGAGTCATAACTAGTCCTTTTTTCCACCAGTTTAATGGAGTGGAGCTGCTGGCTGCTGCTATTTGTCCTTTGGTCTTGAAGAGGACCATGACATCCGGAGGTGATGCCATGACATGGAAGTGAATTGGATTTAAGTGAGGAAGGGCTGTGCAAAGTCACCAGAGGACAGATCAAAGACACTAGGTGTAGTCATACTTGGAGATGGTGCATTCCAGGTTCTTGTTCCCAACATGGGAGCAGGAGGGAAAATGGACCTGAGGTAGCATATCTTTGAGACAAGGTGCATGGATAGTTATTGCCTCAAGGAGAAAGTAGATCCTTCCCTCCACTAAAGTGGAAGTTTCTTGAGGAATGACCTTGTGAGATCTTCACTTAAGGAAAATCACTCTGTTGGCAATGAAGAGGATAGACTGGAAAAACGTGAGTGATTGAATGGATGAATCAATGAATGAATGACCACTAAGTGCTTACTATGTGCTAGGCACTGAAGTTACAAATGCAAGCAAGAAAGACAATTCCTGCCCTCAAAGAGCTTACACTCTTCTGAGCAAAGACAGTCCCTACAGGGAATTCATGACCAGCAGGGAGAGTTTTTGGCAGGGAAGACAGAGGAAGTCGGTGCTTAAAAAAACAGCAGCATGCCCTGGAGAAAGTCAAGAAATGGTGGAGTGGTCCTGAGTTGTGGCCAGCAAAGTTTAAATGCTCACTTAAGTCCAAGGTCAAAAAGAGGTCATTAGAATAGTCCAGGAGAGAAGTGACGAGCACTTATATTGGGGTGGTGGCTTATAAGGGAGAGAACTGGGAAAGTGTAAGAAATGTAGAGGTAACAATGACATTATTTTCCAACTAACTGGATAGGTGGAATGAGGGAGAGTGAGAGTCAAGGCTAACACAGAGGTCGCAAACATCGCGCCCTTCTTTACCTTGAGAGAGGGAAAACTGAGAGCAGGGTGGTTTGGGGGAAAGATAGAGTTCAGGGTTAGCTATGTTGCACCTGAGATGCATTAGGAACATACAGATTTGATTTCCTATAAGCAGGGGTTCTTAACCTTCTTATGTCTCAGACCCTTTTGGCAGTCTGCTGAAGCCTATGAACCCCTTCTCAGAATAATAAAGGGATAACTCAAAATACATGGGATTACAGTGGGAGCCAAAGATTAGTAAAAATGAGATATCATTTTTGCTATGTGAGTTTATACACCCCCAGAAATCTTTCCATGGATGCTTTGGGGTTCTATCCTATAGACATTTGGTGACCCAGGATTGGAGCTTAGGAGAAAGCTTAGGGCTGGGTATTTGTGGTAGGAGTCCGTCAATGGGTCACATGCAACTGCTATTTCCTTTCCAGAGAAATAATATTTTTTTTCCCTTTGCATACAGCAAGATTATAATGTATTGCTTAGGATTTGCCTTTCACTAGGAAAAGCTATGTGATTAGAAGTTAATACTCTTCATCTTTGTAAGTCAGCAGGCTACAGGAAATGAACACTGAAATATTTCTTAAAATGCAGACTTCAAAATAGTCTCAGTTTGGCTGAGGGCCATTACTTAGGTTTGTTCTGATTTATGTTTGTGCTGATTTAGGGCAGCTGTTGGTATAAGGAGAGGGAGCCCCGGAACTGGAGTTCTGTCATATTACTATGGCTCCACTGTCCTGATTGGTAGCCTCTCAAATGATCCACCATATCTAGGCCAGATCTGGCAATATTTCACTTTATTTCTCACCAGCCTCCTTACTCCTGCATACATACCCTCCTCCCCACCCCCATTGGCCTGGGATTTCCAGTTCTGTAACCATAATCAGATCAATACTGCCATTACTACTAGAGACAGGACGTCAATTTAGTCCTCTCTGGTTCCACCAACAATCCTTATAACTTTCTAAGCCAAAATGCCCCTTCTCTGGTCACCACACCTCTCTATGTATTGTCTCTCTACTAAAATGCAAACTCACTGAGGAGAAAGAATGTATTTACTGCCATATGTGTATCCCCATCTCTTAGCACATTATTTGGCATATATTAATCACTTAACTGGCAGATTAGTAAGCACTTAGTTACCTTCATTCATTCATTATAGTAAGAAAACCCAGTTCTGTGATTTAGCAATTCTATAACCTTGGAACAAGTCATAGATCATCAATTTAGGTCTGGAAAGGACCTTAGAAGTCATCAAATCCAACCCCCTGATTTTACAAATAAGGAAACTGAGACTTAGAGTGGTTAAGGAACTAGTCCAGGGTCATACAGTTAGTCAAAGACAAAAGTGAGATTTGAACCTAAGTCTCAGAATTCGAATCCACATTTGGGACTATTTCCAATCCACCTGTCATTCTGGCTGCTTTTCTTTGTACCTGTATTAGTTGATAAAGAGGTGCTCCAAGAGAATGGTTTATATACTAGGCAATAAGTAATTCATCCATAAAATATTCAAAAGCATCCATCATTTGCTCTAGCTTAAAACAGTGAGAAAAATCTTTTCTCCACTCAGCATTATTCAAAAAGAAGAATTATGAAATTATGGCAAAATGATAGATCCCATAATGAAACTTAAGTATTTTTAAGAACAAACTCTATCATGAAAAAAATATTCAGAAAATGGGGCTCTTCTCAGGGGAGAAAAAGCAGAGAAAAGAAATGACTGATTTATGATGTGAGTAGCAATGCTTCCTAGCAAGACGTACAAAATGATCAATCAAACCGAGAGCTGCAATGGTACTATAGAGCAGCCCGAAAAGAGAAAAAGAATGGAGCTTAATCTTTCAGGAAAATGGCCCTTAATATGTGCCAAAAGACATTGGTCATGCTGGCTGAAAAATCATCAAAGAGCTCTTGTGCTCAGCAATCAAATGGAGAAAGAAATCATAGGTAAATATTCCAGGAGGGATTAGAACAATGGCCTGGGAATCCCAAAATCAGGGTCTTAGTCTCAGCTCTCTTAGCAAGGAGCTTTGTGATCTTGGATAAGTCCTATCACTTACGATCCTATGGATAGAATGTAAAGTCCTTAAGGACAAGGATTGTTTTGTTTTCGTCTTTCTATACCAACAACTTAGCACATAATTAGGACTTAATAAATACTTGGTTGTTGACTGATTTATCATGAGTTCAGAATTAGACGAGTTCTTAGAAATCATCTACCACACCCACCCCCTCATTTTACAGATGAGGAAATGGAGGTCCCAAGGGGTTTAGTGAGTTGTCCAAGGCCATTCAGAGAAGACAGGATGCAGCTAAGATTCAAATTCACATTCTCTAATTGCAAATCCAGTTGTCTTTCAACTGTCCCACTTGGGAAAGGGATAAAGAAATGCCCACCATAGCCACTTTTCCCAGAAGGTCTCCTATGCAGCCAGGTCCTACTCAGGTCAGCTTTTGAGACTGGCCATGAGGCACATTGAAGACAGCATGGCAGTAGGCTGTGTAGACCTCCTATAAAACGAGAGAATTTGAACTGATGAGATGGAATGTCTCTCCCAGCTCCAACAGCCTAAGATATTCCCTTTTTGTGAAATCTTAAGTAGACGCCTACTATTTAAGGACTGGCAACTGTTTTTAAAATTTTGTCTCCAGCAGTTAGTACATAATAGAAGCTTAATAAATGCTTATTGAATTGAGTGGCTACTAAACCGAAAGGAAACTGAGGAGGTGCTGTACAACACCTTCTGTTTCACAGGAGAAAGCTGAGGGATGAAGAGCTGATGTACTCAACCACCCTATCCTGTGACTGGAGCTCTGGACCATCTTTACTCTATCCAGTTCAGCTGTTTTTCAGTCATGTCTGACTCTCTGTGACCCCCTTTGGGGTTTTCTTGGGGGAAAAAATACTGGAATGGTTTGCTATTTCCTTCTCCAGCTCATTTTACGGATGAGGAAACTGAGACCAACAGGGTGAAGTGACTTGGCCAGGGTCACACAGCTAGTAAGTATCTGAGGCCAGATTTGAACTCAGGTCTTCCTGACTCCAGGTGCAGTGCTCTATATACTATGGTGCCACCTAGACGCCCTCTTTACTCGATCACACTCTACTTATACCACACTATTATTGGGTGGTAGTGCAAAAGACAGAAACTTAGTATCCTGCCTCCCCATCCAGTGCAGCTAGGTGTTCGTCACAGCAAGGTTTCTAGTTTATGTTGATATGTACATAACATGAGAGTAGTATAACTTGTCTGAGGGCAGCTATGTGGCACAGTGGATAGAGAAACAGGCCTGGAGTCAAGAAGACCTGAGTTCAAATCCAGTCTTAGACACTTACTAGCTGGGGACCTTGGACAAGTCACTTCACCCTGTTTGCCTCAGTTTCCTCGTCTATAAAATGAGCTGGAGAAATGTAACAACAAGCAACCTAGAATATCCAGAATGGCTGTTAGCACAGGTTCTTTGATCTGCTTTACTAAGGGAAAACAACTTTAAAGGGGCCAACAATCTTTAATTAAACATATATATACACATAGATAATAATTCACTTAGTTCAGGGGAAAATCTTCAGAACTTCAGAAAATACACACAGAAATTACAAGCAGACAAAAAATACAGACAGAGAAAACAACACAATTCAACAGACCAACCAACAGGTCTTCTAGCTGTCTGATCATTACATACATACATAGTTACCAAAGGGTGAAGCACCAACATCTGGGTTTTCAAAACTAGGGGACTCAACAGCTACCCAGAGTCTCATCTGGCCAAATTACACAGCTCTTCCCATAAGTGAGCCCCAAAGCAAAACCTCACCTCAGAGTATATATACCCTTCTTCAGGGTCAGGGGACATCACAACCTTCATGACTTACTGCCTAATTACAAAGTAACAAAAGTTGTGGGCCTTCCTAGAAAAACAAGCCTCCCCCTAATCAAGCCCTTCCTGTTGGGTTCCACTTGATGCCATTAAGGGGCAAGGAAGATTGAAGATTTTCAAATTCCCATACCATTACAAGAAGGAAATAACAAACCACTCCAGAATCTCTGCCAAGAAAACCCCATATGGGGTCACAGAGAGTCTGAAACAATTGAACAACAACAAACTTGTCTGAATCTTATTCTTCTCATCAGTAGTATGGCAATAATAATAATAATAGTGATCTATCTGAAGTCAGTATGGCAGAGTGGAGAACAAGCTTGACCTTGGTCAGGAAGACTCAGACCCTGCCCTGACACAGAGTAGCTGTGTGACCATAGACTTCTCAAGCAATTGTATAAGAGAACAAACTGGGGGATGTTCATTGCCAAAGGAAACAGGGAAAATGGCATTGGGAACCAGACTTGGAGACAGAGAGATCTGAGTTAAAACCTGCCTCAGACATTTCCTAGCTCTATGACCTGAAACAAATTACTTCTCTGTACCTCCATTTCCTCATATGTAAAAAGAAGATTTTGGACTCAATGGCCTTGTAAGGCCCCTTCCAGTCTTAAACCTATAAGACAGCAATGATAAGATAGATAACCCACCCTCTCCCATAGGGGTATGAAGACGTTCAAAAAGGCATGCTTTGTATACCTTAAAAACAATACACAAATACCAATTATTGATACTTTTCTAGCTTGCTTAGTTTTTCTTGACATAGACCTTGGTTCCATGGCATCTACCAGAATGCCATTGCTGTAAGGAAGGACATCTCTTTCCTTCACCTCATCCCCTAATGCTAACCACTCAGGATATAAAAAGTGTTCCAATGGTGTTTGTTCATTGACTGATCATATAATTGTATTTGATGGACTTCCAAACCCAGAAAGCAAAATTGGAAAGCAGAAAATAATGCATTTGCTTTTTAAAAAAGGTTAGAAGCAGGAATATCAGGTTTATGAGAAAAGGATTTGAGCCCAGGCCTTCCTACTTCCACCCTAGGTCTCTATCATTTTTGTTCTAATCTATTCATTCTACCATAGCTTTCCTGTCCCATTTAGCTGTCTTATATTTGGCTTTTTAAATATTTTTGTATTTGGCTTTATCTACAAATTTGGCACATAGCTCTTTTGGGAATTCTCAGTCCATACCACCAAAGTCTGTTGGTAGCCATAAGGGACCATTTTCCAGGAAGAGTCTCACTGTCAACTCAGAGAAGGACCATGAGTCTGAAGACAAAGAAATGTTGGAGACAGACTTGTTGTTTTGATAGTATGGGGTTTTTTGTATTTTTTTCCCCCATCACTGATTTGATTGAAGATTAAAGAGAGACCTCTCTAACAGGAACAATCTAGAAGATGGTGATATTAAACCACCAGCCCAAAATGCAGTCATATTATCTTGTGATTATAGCAAGGAAAGAGGATACTGAAAAATTCTCCTTAGGATAGTTTTAGCTTATGTTCTCACAACATAGCAATGGCCCAACCAGAGCCACAATTCAAAGACAAGGGGAATTGATACTAAACCTCAAGAGTTTTAAATAAATATATAAAAAGAGTTGAAATTGATTCTTGCTCTGCATGGAAGAATCCTGAAGTGGTGGTCATATGTAGAGTGTGAAAGGAAGGAAGGAAGGAAGGAAGGAAGGAAGGAAGGAAGGAAGGAAAGAAGGAAGGAAGGGGGAAAAGAGAGAGAAAGAAAGAGACAAAAGAAAAGAAAAAATGAAAAGAAATGTGGGGAACAACATGGAAGTGCCCAATGTAGGAGAATTTCAGAATTTGGCACATAGTATTCACTTAATAAACACTTGTTCACTTGACATGACTTGGAAGGGAATTCAGAGATCATCTGAGACCAAAGCCTCAATAAAAGTGCTCTCTACAACCTAATGAGATGGCATTTAGGCCCTGCCTAAAGACTTAGACATGAGTAGAATCTCCAGTCTTACAAGTCAGCCCATTTTATTTCTGAACAGCTCTATTAGGAAGTTGCTCCCACCATCAAGCCTTAATTTGCCTCTTTCTAGATTCTACTTGTTGCTCCTCATTCTAATCTCCTGGGCCACTTAAGTCTTTACTTTTCTGACCAAATTGTTGGCTTTACACTCAACAGTCAATTAGGCAACTAGCATTTCAGTGCCTACCAGGTTTCAGGCTCTCTCTTAGATAGATAGATAGATTGATAGACAGATAGATAGATAGATAAATAGATAGATAGAGATAGATAGATAGAAAGATAGATATAGATATATAGATAGATATACACACATATATATACATATGTATTATATATATGCATGTAAACAATATGTATGTTACATATATATGCTACATGTGATATCTGACCTGGGATCTGACTCAGAGGTCTCTCAACTAATCAGGAATCAAATCTCTCTCCCTGATACACAGCACATGGGTCCTTCAGGGAACCACCCACCCTGCTCAGGAGTTGGGTTATATTTTGTAAGAGGGAAAATAACGTATACAAACCATAATGTCAAAAACAAAACAAGGCGCTGGTACAATTTTGAGAGTACTCAACACTGTCCTCATCACAGGGAGTCCTACGTCCTTCTTTGTTGGCCAGATTTAAGAATGATTTCTTTTAGCATTAGGAATTAATTGCATTTCCCCAACTGATAAATGGTCAAAGGATATGAACAGGCAATTTTCAGAGGTAGAAATTAAAGATATCTTTCAGTATATGGAAAAATGCTCTAAATCACTATTGATTCAAGAAATGCAAATCAAAACAACTTTGAGGTACCACATCTCACCAGTCAGATTGGCTAAGATGACAAAACAGGAAAATGACAAATGCTGGAGAGCATGTGGAAAAATTGGAAAACTAATGCATTGTTGGTGGAGCTGTGAACTGATACAACCAATCTGGAGAGCAATCAGGAACTATGCCCAAAGGGCTATAAAACACACCCTTTGACCCAGTAATACCATTTCTAGGGTTGTATCCCAAAGAGTTCACAGAACTGGGAGAAAGACCCATGTGTACAAAAATATTTATTGCAGCTCTCTTTGTGGTGGCAAAAAACTGGAAATTAAGGGGATGCCCATCAATTGGGGAATGGCTGAACAAGTTGTGGTATATGAATGTAATGGAATACTATTGTGCTATAACAAATGGGGAGGAGACGGTCTTCATAGTTACCTGGAGAGGCTTATACAAACTAATGCTGAGTGAGAAGAGCAGAACCAGGAAAAATTTGAACACAATCACAGACACATTGTATGTGTGACAGCCAACCTTGATAAACTGGACTCTTCTCAGCAACACACAGCTATAAGACAACTCTACAAGTCTCAGGATGGAAGGAGATGTCTACATTCAGAGAAAGATCTAGAAAGACCAGAGTTTAAACAGAGACTGAAGCAACCTACATGCTATCACTCTTTTCCATGTTTGGTTTTCTTTCTTTTTTCCCGTTGTTCATTCCATTGGTTACAACCCTTCTATACAACCAGACTAATGTCCAATGTGAAAGTATTTGCAGATCCTATACATGATTTCATGCCACCATGGGGGTGAGGGGAAGGGAGAGGAGAAAATCTGAAACTCAAGGGATTGTAGAACTGAATCTTGTAAACTAAAAGTAAATAAGTCAATGAAAAAAAAAAGGAATGAATTGCATTGCCATCTTGCAGTCTATAAGCAGAGGTCACTGAAGAGGGGACCTGGAAGGGATAACAGAGGTCATTTTTGTCCAGCCTCTCATTTCAGAGATGAGTAAGTGGAGGCCCGGAGACAGGAAGGGATCTGCCCAGGGTTACACAAGTAATGATGATAAATGGGGTATTGGGATTTAAACCCACGTCTGCTGACTCCAAATCCTGTGCTCTTTTCTCTGATCCTGACTCAGAATAAAACCTCTGCTCAGACAAATAGCTGGAACAGAAATTAACCCACACCATTTACTACTAATGGAAATTCCTTATAAATGCAACAAGGCTTGATGTGGAGGCAGCCCCAAGGAAAATTTCAAAGAGAAGTAAATGTATGCTCAGCATCCATTGGTCCCTCTTTGGCCCTCCCAAGCCCTGCCTTCCTCTCCCATGTAAGGAGCCCGATGTCTTTGTATTCCTTTTCCCCAGTTGAAACCTGCTCTCAGGAAATGATCTGATATTACTCACAACTCAGAGGGAATTAGGGACATGCCTTCCCACTCCCAGGTAAGTTTGGTAATTAACTGAGAGCTCTAGGGTACACTGATGAGTGTTAGCTCCAATGGCATAATAACCAAAAGGACCTTGCCAGGGTACCTGTGATCAAATAGAAAGATGGCTGCCTCCTTCTCTTACCACTGATGAAGGCCATCTCTTTTGGAACTAGAAGGATGCTAACTACCCTGCCAATACAGGAAGGAGAAGACTTTCCCATGGTGCCTGGCTTACTTGCTGTCTCAGTCAAGACCCTGCCCAATTATAGCTATATTCTGACTACCAGGTGTTTGACATGAGGTTTGGAAAAGGATGGGGAGGGTAGGTGGGGGTGAAGATTCCCTTTTCCCTCTTGTTAGTAGTTAAAGATTCATCCAGATAGAGGCCAGAATTGTCAGTGTCAATCTTATGGTTAACTGGATGTAAAGGTGAGGAGAAGAGGGGAGGAGAGAACAATTCATCCTCCTCCCCCAATGCCAGCCAGTTCAGATAGAGCCATAGCCAAGAGACTCTCCCTGTCTGACTAGTGACTTTTGAATTACGTCAGCTCCAGCTACACCAATCAACAATGCATTTTCTTCTCATGTGGTTAACGGATTAGAATGTTTGCACATGGGCCAAATCAAGAGCCAAGTCACTTCTATTATGTATCACCATGCCTTTCCAGAAGCTGCTTACACAGCCTCTTTCACATGGGGGATTGCACTAGCCCCTCTTCCTTACAAAGACTAGGCTACTGACTATAGGATATAACTTGAGAATGTTGGGAGAGGATCCTAAGAGGATCCCTATCTCCACCAAAATTCTGCCACCAAAGTCTCAGGATTAACACATAAAGCCAGCTCTCAGTCAGTCACTTCTCAGTAATACTGGGTTCGATCAGATATTTACTAGCTGTGTGACCCTGTATAAAGTCACTTGACCCCTCTGTGCTTCAGTTTCCGCACATTTAAAATAAGGGAGTTGGACTCAGTGCTCTCTGAAACACTTCCAACTCTATATTTATAACCAATTAACAGGCTGAGATTACCAGCCTCAAGGGAAGAGGAATTTTGATTGGGAAGAGTTCAGAGGGAGTAATTTTGGAAAGCAGCTGCAGGTAAGGGATACAAGTATGGGACGGGGAATGTCTCAGAGCAATATGAGGACGTTGGCAGTGCCCAGTTCATGGCCAACTGTCCAGATTTTCCCCAGCCATGGGTAACTGTGAGAGTATTGATCGGCACACAATCACCAGTCACTCAGAATCAAAGAACCTCAGAGTGGGAAGGGACCTCAGAAACCATCCAATCCAATCTGTATCCGACCATGACCATCCTCCAGAAGATAGCCAACAAGTGGGCCTCTAGCTTCTATCTGAGAATCTCTCAGGAGAGGGTATTCACCATCTCCCAGAAGGAACCCAATGCACTTGGAGACAAATGAGTTGTCAGGAAAGTAAAGCAAATGAGGTCGAATTAAATTAAATTAAAAGAATTGTTCTGTTCGAGTGTCGCTCACGTACATATTTTTTATAATGATGACTAAACTATTGGCTAAATTTTTCCCTTGTCATCAAAAAAAATGTTTAGTGACAGGAAAAACTGAATATTGGCTAAATTGATCATTAATTTATGAAATTATGAAATGGGGCGGGTGTGCCCAGCTCTTTGGATATTTGCCAGGAAAGACCACAATGGCAGCGAGAAACAAGTCTATAATCATACTTTAATAACCACTGAGGGTGAAGGGCAAAAAGACTGCTGAAAATATAGAGACAAACAGCAAAGGGGGTAGATGGCATGGGGGACAGTGGATGGGGTGATGGAAGAAAGCAGGCTTCATGGGAAGAGGATGGGGAGGGGAAGAAGCTAGGGTAATCACTCCCCGATGACATTTGGGAGCATTGGCACCATAGACCCACATGGAGATGGAAAAGGTCTAAATCAGGGGAAGGGCAGGAGTTTGGGGTCTCATTCTATAGAGGGGAACAGACTACCTCTTATCTGTGGCACTTTGGGGTAAGTTCATTAACATACCTAACCATTTCAAATTGTTAGTAAAACTTTAAAATTAATGTATCCAAGTCATCCCAAAGTGATCAGCACCATTTGGTGTTCTGAGGGTCTTCTGGAACTTGTCTGAGACTTACATATCATAGGACCAAAAGGCCCTGCCAGCAAAGCTTAGATGGTTTCTGCTGATTCAGCATCCCAAGTAATAAGCTGGGATTAATATGTGATACAATTTGTAAATGTTGCTCCATTGCTCTTTGGGATGGTTTGCCCACTACTTCTAAATTCTCCTTCTCAGTCTGACTTTCTGCCACTGCTCTTTTGTTCTACCTACTTATAAACTCACTTGCTACTATATTGACTAGAAATGGAGGGATCAGAACCAGATACAGTTTGAACACAGGCTACAATGGGACTAGATGATGTATTACAATGACAACCATTATGATGGATTAGTTCAGTTATGTTATAAGTTCAATGAGCCCGTAAGTTGACCTGTACAGTATTTAGCAACCTTTCCCCAGCAGGCTGTTTAAGCAATTGTTCAAATGCCTTTACTTATTAAAACAAAACTCTTAAATGAAATAAGCAGTAATATAAAGAAATTTAATCATAAGTTATTGATTATAAGAAACTAGCATAAACGTTTAAATTTGAATGCATCAGATCCATTTGATTGCATCAGATTCCACTGACGTGGGCATGCCCTTCACAATTAAAAATCAATGCCTCCCCACCATGTTTTCTCCTTCTGTATGTGTCCTGGCTATGATTTTCCATTAACACTCCAAAGAGGATCTACCCAGTACCCTGGAGTCCTTTCTCTTGTTCTTTTTAGTATCTCCTGGATACCAATGTTCCGCTCTAGTTGCCCATGGATTGTCTTTGTCCTCTGCTGCTTAGAGTTAGCCTTTGCCACAGAGAACAATGACCAGGCATTAAGCACATACGTGCCCAAAGAAATGAGCAGAGTCATAACTATCAAATCCATGCCAGGGACACATGGAATAAAACAGGCATGAAAGCTGGGGCAGGAAGAGTCAGGGTTAGCAAGGAAGATCTCACCTAGGAGACATCTGCCAGCCCACCAGCTAGTAGCTTCCTGTTTTAATTATTTTTACTAACCCAGTGCTAAACAAAATTATTTCTGTGCTACTGAAGGATTGGAAATGTTGTCAATGGCCTCTATATCTTAGTACCCTGGGATGAAGGGAAAGGAGGGAGCAAAGGAAATAATCCTATTATATGCCAGGCAATGTGCTAAGTGCTTTTTATAAATAGTATCTTATTTGATCTCAAAGCCCCAGTTGACCAAATCTATCTACAGTTCTGCATTTGAATCCTTGTAAGAACTCTTTATCAAGATCACCTGGTTGCTGATCTGAACCCATGACCTCCCCTTTGGTTCAGATGTGTTGAGATTTGGGGTTTAACACTATTTCATATCTGTCTCTGGCTACAGAACATCATCACCTGGTGACCACGCCTCCTTCTTGTGCAGGTACTTTCCAGGTTGGATTCCATATCTGCCACCACCACCAAGTTATCAGTGGATAAAGCTTGTTCAGTATAGTCCATGAGGGCCAGGGATGGCTAGGAGGAAAGGAGAAGTCTCTCCATCTCACTCCTTGACTGACTCACCTCTTTCTCTGAGCCCACATTTCCTTGATAATAGCTTTTAAAAATGCTCTGAATCACTATTGATTCAAGAAATGCAAATCTAAACAACTTTGAGGTACCACATCTCACCAGTCAGATTGGCTAAGATGACAAAACAGGAAAATGACAAGTGCTGGAGAGGAGGTGGAAAAATTGGAACACTAATGCATTGTTGGTGGAGTTGTGAACTGATACAACCATTCTGCAGAGCAATCTGGAATTATGCCCAAAGGGCTATAAATAATTGCACACCCTTTGACCCAGTAATATCACTTCTGGGGTTGTAAACCAAAGAGATCACAAAAGTGGGAGGAAGACCCATATGTACAAAAATATTTATTGCAGCTCTCTTTGGGGTTGCAAAAAACTGGAAATATAGGGGATGCCCATCAATTGGGGAATGGCTAAACAAGCTGTAGTATATGAATGTGATGGAATACTATTGTGCTATAAGAAATGGGAAGGAGACAGTCTTCATATTCACCTGGAGAGGCTTATACAAACTGATGCTAAGTGAGAAGAGCAGAACCAGGAAAAACTTGTACACAATCACAGACACAAAGTATGTGTGAAGATCAGCTTTGATAAAGTGGACTCTTCTCAGCAACACACAGCTATAAGACAACTCTACAAGTCTAGGGATGGAAGGAGATGTCTACATTCAGAGAAAGATCTAGGAAGATCAGAATTTAAATGGAGACTGAAGCAATACATACTATCGTACTTTTCCATGTCTGGTTTTCTTTCTTCTTTCCCATTGTTCACTCCCTTGGTTACAACCCTTCTATACAACCAGACTAATGTCCAGTGTGAAAGTATTTGCACATCCTATACTTTATTGCATGCCGCCATGAGGGTGGGGGGGAGGGGAAGGGAGGGGAGAAAATTTGAAACTCAAGGGATTCTAGAACTGAATCTTGTAAACTAAAAGTAAATAAACAAAATCAATTTTAAAAACATAATAGCTTTTAAACCACTTCTTACACACAAATCAGCCTGGGAATACCTTTCATGGGTCTTTCATTTGTCCTTTGTCTTGCTTACAATTTCTGTTCTTCTAAGATCATTATTTCCACTCACATGATATCATTGGGAAAATGTTAATGTCTAAGAATTGGGCTTCCATAGCAACATGAAACTGAATTCCATCTGCCCAAATTGCAAATATGGTACCTAGGAATATAAAACCACACTGGATAGGGCCAACTTTGCCAACCCAAACCTATAAATTGATGGCCAAAGGCACAGATCCTAAACCCTTAGCATTATAAAATGTTAATTCTGGTAGGGACCTTTGAGATCACTTCATTAAACCACTTAAGTTTACAGATGAGTAAAACCAAGGCCCAGAGAGGTGATGGCAAGGGTCCAATGTTCATTGGCTAGTAAATGATAAAGCCAGAAACAGAACTACACGGCCTCCCCTCTGGTTTTTAGGTTGAGAGTTTGAGGATTTCTGGGTTCAAATTGCTTTCATAATAATAATAATTGGGTTTTTGTTTGTTTTTTTGCTGAACCTGAGGTTCCACCAATATGGCTCTTGGTAGGAGTGTACTGATAAATGTTTAACAATCAGGTTCTCCAGAAGAAAAGAAAATATATTCGTGATGCACTTTTATGTTCAATCTGCATTGTTTACATTTTCTTAAGTCTGGACAATTAATAAAACAATAAATCAAGCCTTGATATGATTGCTCCCATGAGCTAAGCTGGTCCTAGCTGGCTCTAGCACAGCTTTCTGAATCTTGGTGAGGAAATGCCTCTGGCCATGCTGACCAGCAACTTTTCTAGTCACTTCTAGTCTTGGAGTGCTGCCAGGGACACTGAGAGCTTAAGTACCTTGGCCAAACTCACACAAACGATAAGTAGCCAAATCAAGATTTGAACCCAGGCCCTATGATTCCAAATTCAGCCGTACTAAGGTAACAATAACAGAAACAACAACACGATAGCTAGCATTTTTATGGAGCTCTAAGGTTTGCAAAGTGTTTTATACTCATTTGACTTGGGGAGAGAGAGTGGAGTCAAGAAGACTCATCTTCCTGAGTTCAAATCCAGCTTCAGGCACTTACTTGCTGCGTGACCCTGGGTAAGTCACATCACCCTGTCTGCCTCAGTTTCCTCATCTAGAAAATGAGCTGGAGAAGGAAATAACAAACCACTTCAGTATCTTTGCCAAGAAAACCCCGAATGGGATGATCAAGAGTCAGGCATGACTGAAACAACTCAACAATGCAACAGCTCATTTCAGTTGTATTATATTGTCTCCCCTTAAGTGTGATACTCCTGTGAGGACCCAGATGATTCTCTGATCAAATATTCTCCTACAAAATTCTCTTCTGCTGCTTCATCCTCTCAGAGAGCTGAGCATGGATTCTTTAAGGCTATTTGATCGGAGTACACGTTTTAGTCATCGCTACTTAACTAGAAAAATTTCCAGTCCAGGCCTGGCAATGGTCCGTATATTCGTGTGTTATCTGAGGATCAGCCTAGTTAGGTTTAGAGAGAGCAATCTTATCAGACTAACCTTTCTTGAAGACCACCTGCTGGGGGGGGGGTGTAATAATACTGGGATTAGAAGATCTTCCACGCCCCTTGATGACATAGCAGGAAGGGGTGGAGCAAGAGAATGCTGGAACCAAGCTAGCATCCCGTGCAGTGGTGACTGGAAGCAGTGGCAGAGGCGGGGGCTGGGAACTCCTTTTGCTTTGAGCCAGCCAGAATCTCTGCTAAGGACTCCTGCTGAGGACTGCCTGGGATGAGAACTGCCGGGCCGGAGCTGCTGGGAGCAAGCTGCCTGGATGCTGAGCAGTTGCGTGCATGAGGAGAGGAGGATCTCTGCCTGAGGTAGCCTGTCCTGTTTGAAGGCTTGAGAATGTGGGTGTTTACTACTTTAACTACATGTGCCAACTTCATAACTTCTGTGTTGGCTTTGACTTTCTAGTTTGGGAACTCAGTTTTCTGGTATTTAAATGAGTGCTCTAGCTATATTTCTTACGTAGAGAGCCTGTTACATTTCATGATTAATAACCATATCAGCATATTTATAGTTACTGTAGGCATTGTGAATACTGCATTGCTGATACGGGGGGTATAGAATTGCAATCTGGATCAATGCTAGAGTGCCTGCAATTATGGAACACCTAGATTGATAAAGAATTGAAGTCAGTAATTATGAAGGTGGTGCATCCCTCATCTGAGGGACAGTATCTTAAAAATAAAATAAAATAATCAAATATAATGGCTTTGTTTTAAGTCCGTAATGAATTCTTCAAAGAAGTGTTGCACGCATCTTCCAGATGATAAGAAAATGATTGATTTACTACTTCTCAAAACTGCCTCATCCTAAGAGCTAAAGTATTCATAAATTCCTTCCAAATGGATCCATGTAGTCACCAAAAAAGTGACATTAATAGAAACCTGATATCAAACCCAAAAAACCTTTTATTCTCCATTTATTTTTTTTTTGAGATTACAGGAATAATGGATCTCACACTCATGTAGCACTTCACACACATTATCCCATTCAGTGATCACAATAGCCCTGTAATTTAAGAACCAGGGATCTTATTAGACCCATTTTACAGATGAGCCTAATAACAGAATCTCAGAGAGGTTGGCTGGCTTTCCAAGGTCACCTAACTAGCAAATGTTAGACACGAGATTTGAGCCTCTCCTGATCCTAGCTCAGAAATTCTTTCCACTATATTGTGCTGCTTCTGGTCTTTTTCTCTTTTTCTCCACATCCCCTGTAATAAAGCTCCATTAAGATGCTTTACTTTACACTATATTAAAGGTAAGAGAGAAAGAAGATTGGCTAGGTATGGCACTATTTCTATATATTGTGAAAAATCAGGTGTAAATCTTTGTGCGGTACAAATCACTATAACCTGGAAAAACGAAATCATTGTCTAGTTTCCTTGTTCTATAAGCTTGTCTATAATGAGAAGAGTAACTATTGACACGGTCAGATTTTTATTAATATCCTAAGGATTTTTTAATTGCATTTGGTGCCAATAGAATATAAGGCCCTGAGGTCAGAGACCTTTTTGTCTCTATAGCCCTAGAATCGGCCCAGTGCCTTCTGCAGAATAGGAGGTTAATAAATTATTGTTGAACTAAGTTAAATTTTGTAATAGCCTTTAACTATAGACAGTACAAATATTTTCCTATGGTTGTTAGACCGACCAGTTTCAGATAAACATCAATGATTGGACAGCTAGGTGGTACAGTGGATAGAGTGCCAGGCCTAGGGTCAAGAAGATTTGAGTTCAAATCCAGCCTCAGACATTTACTAGCTGTGTGACCCTGAGCTAGTCATTTCACCCTGTTTGCCTCAGTTCTCTCATCTATAAAATTAACTGGACAAGAAAAATGGCAAACCACCACAGTATCTTTGCCAAAAAAAACCCCAAATGGGATCACGGAGAGTTGGAACTGATGGAAATAACTTCTCAACAAAAAAAGTCAATTAAATGATTAAACATACTGTCTCAATCATAAAAATTCTATCTGCTTTCTCTTAAACATCTGCATAAAACTAAACTATACTTTAAGAAAGGGAAGGGGCAGGGAGAGGAGTCCAGGATGTCATCAGTTTGGGTAATCAATTCAATGTATTTAATTCCCCAGTTTATTAAACACCTATTCCTTAGTCCTTCAGTATTCTTAAAATGAAATTAAGCAGAGATCAGTGAAAAGTCCTCCACTTAGTTTCAAAAAACCCAGTGCTCAAGGGTAAGATGGAGAAAGAAAGACAGTATGTACAAAGACCTGGGGGACTGGGTGGCCTGCAAGTTCCTGATGGGTCGTCAGTGAATCATAGTAACCAAAGAGGCTAATACGCCCTAATCTAAACTCAACCTCTGTGGGCCCCGTTTTCCTCCTCTGTAAATGAAGCATTTGGACTAGATGGATTCTAAGGGCCCTCCCAGCTCTAAATCTATGACCAGAGTGAAGGAAGTGATCGTCTCAACTGTACTCTGTCCTGTTCAGACCACACCTGGGGTATTGTATTCAGTTCTATGTACCACACTTTAGGCAAGACACTGGTCATCTGGAACATGTCCAGACATAGGTGAACAAGATGGCGCAGGGGCTTGAAAAGACTGAGTTTAGTCTGGAAATGTTTAGTCTGTGGGAGTGAAATTGAATAGGAGAAAGGGGGAATGGCCCTGCTGAGTGGAAGAGCTGACACAGGGAAAGCAAACAAGGCTCACTCTGTTTAGTCCCAAATGGTAGAACTAGGTACAGAGTGGCCTGGCCAAGAGGAAGATTTCAGCTTGATGGAAGGAAAACTTCTTAGGAGCGAGAGCCATCCAGATGTGAATGGGCTGCCTCGGGAGGGGATGAGTTGCCCGGTATTAGAGGCCTTGATATGGAAGCTATGGGCCTGCTTGTTGGAAATGCTGTAAGCCACTTCCTTCTCACAGAGTAGGGTAGATAGCCTCTGAGAGCTCTTCCAGTTTAGAGCTTCCATGATCCAATGATTCCTTCTATGCACTTAATGACCCAGAAGAACCCTTTGCTTCTGTACCATGCAAACAAATGCCACTTTAAATCTGACCATAGGGTCAATGCTTTTATCTGAGTTTTTAAACATTGCCAGGCTGTGACTTTAACCATTACAAATGGCCATCAGTCTTTGGCTAACTCTACGGTTTATGCAAAGATAGGCAAAGAGGCTACTAGAAGGATCTGAATTAGCTTCCTGTGAACCATCTCATCTGAAAAGCTCTAACAGAACGAGCTGTGCCAAGGAGGACATGCAGCTCCCTGAAACGTCGAGCCAAGCTAGATTGATTTCATACACACGTTTGCACAAACTGATTCTTCCCAAATATTTTCTTCCCTCTTACAGACACGGACATGGAACACAAAAATTCTGTTACTCCACTTCTTAATCTACATAATAATAATCCATACAACAGTAACTGCTGTTTACGTAGCATTCTAAAATTTCCAAAGCATTTTCCATACATTCTATAATTTGATCCCACAACAACCCTGTGATGTGAGTGTTGTCATTATCCCTATTTGACAGATAAGGAAACAGAGGCTCCCACACTCGTGTCTGCCCACAGTCATGAAAGTTTGCATTAAATATAACTTGTCCCTATATGATGCTTTAAGATTTGCAAATCACTTTATATATATATATAAAATTTCCTCTGATCTTCATCGTAACTCAGTAAGATAAGTGTATCAAGTATTACAATTCTCATTTTAGAGATGAGGAAACAGACCAGAAAGAGATCAAGTGACAAGTCCAGGCTCATGGGCAGATTTAGAGTTATAAGGGACCTTGGACATCACCAAGGCCAATCCTACATGATTTACCAATGAGGAAACTGAGCTCCAAAAAAGTGAAATGACAGCCAAAGTCACAAAGGTATTAAGTGACAGAACTGGAATTAAAACCCAGGAGCTCTGATTCCAAGCCCAATGCTCTTTCCATCGCAGCAACTCTCCTCATGAGACTAATAATAAATGTCTAAGATGGAATTTGAGCCCAACTCTTCCTACGTCCAGGCTGCTACATGGATCTTACAAATCTTTTCAACACCCTTCTTCCCCCATCCCCTCACACACACCAAGAAGAAGGATTCACCGTTGCTATTTGGTGCCACAGAATAAAAGCCCTACTGACTAATAGTTTTACTAACCATGATTCCCCGAACTTATCTGAGTTTGGCCACTTTGGGTAAATGTCTCTTATGTGTTATTGATGGGACGGTTTTAGACGGATTTCTTTCTGATGGTCTGTGACAAGGTTTTTAGTCTTTATATAAGAACACTGTCTGAACAAACACAAAGATCTAGCATGAATACTTAGAGTCCTGAAGCCAACTCTTTCTTGAGTGTGATTCCATGGGCTGGCATTACTAAGCCCCAGAAAAGCTTCAAGCTAATGCCTCAGGAATGGTGAAGGAGAAGAAAGCAGCTGGGTTGTGACATTGAAGAAAAAAAGAGATGAGTGTTGTTCAGTCATGTCTGACTCTTTGGGACTCCATTTCAGGTTTTCTTGGCAGAGATACTGCAGTGGATTGCCATTTCCTTCTCCAGCTCATTTTACAGATGAAGAAACTGAGGCAAACTGGGTTAAATGACTTACCCAGGGTCACACAACTAGTAAGTATCTGAAGCCAGATTTGAACAGATGAGTCTTCCTGACTCCAGGCCAGGCACTTTATCGCCTGCAGTGCCCTCAAGCTGATTATTACCCATCATTAATTGAACCTGCAAGATGGTCTAGGCTCTGTAGAACAGTGTGGGGAGTAGATTATCCACCAGATTCAATATTTCTCATAAGATCAATCGATCAGCAAGCATTTATTAGTTGCCTACTATGGGCCAGGTATTGTGTTAGGTAATGAGGATAAAAGACAAATGAAATTGTCCTTATTCTCAAGGAGATTACATTCCTGGGGTAGGGGAGACATGAGCACAGAAAGTGCATAAGCCGGGATGTAAACCCAGGTCCCTTCATTCCAAATCCAGTCATCATTCTACTGCACCACAAATAAGTCCTAGGGAATTTCTTGGGGTCACATGGGATTAAGTGGCTTATCTGACCTGGGTTCTGTACCCAATAAGTGTCCGAGGTAAGATTCTAACCCAGAGCATGTAACACCAAGCCAAGATTTATCCATTCTACCAAGCTGCCTTTAGGATATCAAAAGTAAAAGTCAGGAATGAGAAATTCTGATGTCTAGGTCCCTGATCTGCCACCTGCTAATGCATACAATGGGACCTTGACCTCTCTTATCTGGAACCATTAGAGCCTGATATAATCCAGATAAGGGAGCTGTGTAGGTGCTGGAGCTGGCTAGAACTTGCTCATGACAGCCTACTGTTAAATTGTCAATATGACCATTTTCCCTCAGAAATCAACAAATGTTACAAATCAGGGCTTGAGTGATCACTTTGTTGATTGTCTAGACTTAAGAAAGTGATGGATAAAATGTTAAGATGCAGATTAAACTTCAAAGCATGTCTTGCAATGCATTTTTTTTCCTAGAGAGCTAGTTGTTCACACTTACCATCATATCCCTGGATAGCAGACTGTCTCGGAGTCAGGAAGATCTGTGTTCAAGACTGCCTCTGCAGCATTCTTTCTGGGTGACCCTGAGCAAGTCACCCAATTTCTCAGTATCCCCCCAAAACTCTCTTAGTCTATAAATTTCAAATAAGTGGCTGATCTGTGTTAGTGCAAAGGAATTCCCATGCCAAATTCCCTTTCAGTGCTGAAATCACAAAACAGTCCCACACATAGTCTTAAAAGATGAGTGATCGTGCAACTATTCTACCACATAACCTACAGTACTCCCCCAACAGGCACACAACTCCAGGAGAAAACTCCTTCCTGAGGAGAGACGTCCTTTTGTAAGTCAAGTCTGTTCACCAACATGATCTGTGTAAACCAAGGAGCTGGACAAGCGTACACCCAATACTCCATCTCATATCTCTGCACCTTTGTACAAACTCCCCCATTCTAGGAATGAACACCCTCCTCACCCCTATCTCTTGTTGTTCAGTTGTTTCAGTCCTACGTGACTCTCCATGACCCCATTTGGGGTTTTCTTTGCAAAGATACTGTGGTGGTTTGCCATTTCCTTCTCCAGCTCGTTTTACAGATGAGGAAACTGAGGCAAGCAGAGTTAAATCACCTGACCAGGATCACACAGTTAGTATCTGAGGCCAGATTTGAATTCAGGTCCTCCTGATTCTAGGACCACCACTCTATCCACTGCATCACATAGCTGTCCTTCTGTCTCCTTTATTACCTTATGTTTATTGGGTGTACATATATTTATATGTGTGCGTGCCTGTACATATGTGTGTGTGTATACCAGGAGGTCTCCAAGTGGGGCCCAAGAATGTTATCTGCCATGGAGAATGTCTCCCCTTTCCAGCTACATATCTTTGTGAGGCCAGATTGTCTTCAACTAGTTCAGCCAAAACAGCATATGACAACAGATTGCGTGCCAAAGCAGATAGAATCCAGCTACCTTCTATTAAGTCAGATATCAAAGAGATTGCTTGCAAATGTATGTAAAACAATGCCGCTCTTCTCACTGTCTTTTTTGTTTTGGAAAATGTAGTTATTTTTCATAAAAAAATATGTTACTTATATTAACATGTAACAAATTTATTATTGTTATTTTTAAGCAGCTAACAAATATTTTTAAAATTCATCAGTCTGAATTCCCAATACAGTAGATATTGATAGATATAACCAACACTCTTTGGGGTCCTTCATAAATTTTTTTTAAATTTAAGGGCAGCTAGGTAGCTCAGTGAATAGAGGACTGGCCCTGGAGTCAGGAGAACCTGAATTTAAATCTGGCCTCAGACACTTAACACTTATTAGCTGTGTGACCTTGGACAAGTCACTTAACCCCAATTGCCCTGCCTTCCCCTCTCCAAAAACAAAAGACATAATTTTTAAAAATTTTATCCTGAACTTTATTCCTCCATAATTTTTAAGAATATGAAGGGGCTCTGAAATCAAAGGTTTGAGAACCAATGGTGAATACCTAAGTGTACATCTATGCTCTTGACTTTATCCCCCTCCTAATTCCTTGGTAGGAGGACAAAGTCACAGACTTTGGAGTGAGAGGACCTGGTTTTAAATCTTAACTCTTTCACCTACAGTTACTGGGAGACCTTAGGCAAGTCGCTAAACCTGGGCCTTGGTTCCCTCATTTGTAAGATTAGGAGCTGGAACAAAATGGTCTCTGAGGTCCCTTCCACTTCTAAAACTCTAATCCCCCTGATCTATGAATGCCAACTTTTTGAAGGCAGGGGCTTTTTCTTTTTTATCTTTCTATTTCCAGTGCCTAACATAGTTCCTAGAAACTAGAAAATACTTAATAAATGATTATTGGTTGAGTGATTGTATTATATTCTATATTATATAAGGACCAAGAACAGTGGATAGAGTCAGGAAGACCTGAGTTCAAATATGACCTCAGGCACTTCCTAGCTGTGTGACCCTGGGCTAGTCACTTTACCCTATATGCCTCAGTTTCCTCATCTATAAAATGAGCTGGTGAAGGAAATGGCAAACAGCTCCAGCCCCTTTGCCAAAACAACAACAACAACAACACATGGGATCACAAAGACTTGAAATGATAAATGACTGAACAAGATATAGGGCAGTACATAGAAGGCTTGCCTTGGAAACCTGAGTTTGAGTTTTATCTTGTATTCTTGCCAACAATGGCCATGGGCAAACCACTGAAGGTCTCCCTTCAAACCCCTGGTCTCCACTATGTGAGGTTATATAAGTAACCATTGAATTGCTGATCTACGTTGATGGAGGGAGTTTCCATACCAGGAGTCTTCCCCCAAAACTGGAACTATAAGTTAGAATTTTTTAAATTCCCAGAAACAAAAAAAGTACTCCCAACCCTCAGGAAGCTTACCCTGTAGAATCAGAGATGATTGAAAAATGATTTAAGCAGAAAAATGATATTCTATTGAACCTAGAAGAATGACCTAGTTTCCAAACTTGTGTCTTTTTTAAAATTATTTTTACTAATTTTATAGCATTTTATAATTTAAAATAAAATTATATTCTGTTGAACTCAGAATGACCTAATTTCAAAAATTGTATCTTTTTAAAAATTATTTTACCACCTTGACAACATTTTAACATTTAAAATGTTCACATTGAATCAATTTATGCATCTATACTAATAATATACTTTTATAATATTAGCTTAATAACAAAATTATGAAATGACTGACATTTGACCATTTATTGGTTTTTAAATCACCAAGTGCACTCATTTCTCCAAAAAAGCCCTGAGATACAGGCCAATTTTCATGCTCCAAACCTTCAGTCAAATTAAATTAGAGTCATACTTCTAAATTCCGATCATATCAAATGACATTTGTTTATTCAGAGATCACTGATGGCCTTGGAGAGACAAGCCCTGTGAAAAATTCTGACCTGAAGGATTTTTCCCCCAAGCCTTCTTTGAAACACCCCTTGCAAACACTCCAACCAATGTGGCCATTGAACAAATCCTATTTCACTGGAATGGTCCTATAAAGGTTCTTAAATCTCCCCAGATGCATGGAATAAGAGAAAGTGGCATATTTCAGGTCTTCTACCTCTGCCAGAAATATCTGTCTAAACACCGTTCTCTGGCACACAGTCGGCAGTCTTAGGCTTCAAATGGATTGTATATTTGGTTCTCTGAGAGTTGAGATCTATGACTGAATCTTATCTGTTTAACATCCAAAGATCTGTTTTCGGTTTTTGGCAGCTAACATATGCTCCCCCTGTGGCAACTATATAATGGCATCATAGGGCTGGAGGGGAAAAATCCCAGAGCCTTTCAGACTCAATTACTTGTGAAAGTATTTTAAGATTGAGGCCAAACAAAGCTGCTGGATTTCAGTCTGCAAGCATCATCTTGGTTTATAGCTGCTTTAAAAGATTCCCCTCAAATGCTTTATATCTTTCACCACCTGTAACCCCGAATAAAAAGGACTTATCTCACCTTGTTCACAGAGCAGAGGAGAAACGATGGAAGATTCCGTCCATGGCAATGCCAGAGTGGTGTTGTAGGAAGAGGAGTGGCCTGAAAGTCAGACATCTTAGGGTCTTCTAGACCCAACTCTGTTGGGTTGATTGACCTCCATGAGCCTCTGTTTACTCATCTGTAGTTACTGGGGTCAATGGTTTCTAAAACGCTTTTCAAATCTGTTACCTACATTTGGAGATAAGTGCCATCTTGTTAAATGATGTTGAAAATAGGTGGTTTTGACCCTTTAATACAGTTCCTCATGTTGTGGTGACCCCAACCATAAAATTATTTTCATTGCTACTTCATAACTGTAATTTTGCTACTGTTATGAATTGTAATGTAAATATCTGATATGCAGGATGTATTTTCATTGTTACAAATTGAACATAACCCACAGGTTGAGAACCACTTATACCAAGGAGAAGCTCCCTCCAAAGAAGAAGTGACCATACCAGTTAGTCAGGGATTAATGTCACAGGTATACTCAAGGAGGATGATCACACATTAAACATGATTCTGGGGGAAAAAAAAAAAGAAAATAGGCGGTTTTTTAGTGCCAGCTGTTAGAGTAAAGGCTTCCGAGTCATTGACTTCAGTGTGGTTTAGGGGAGGGGCTATTGGTTCCAGAGTCAAAGCACACAGATTCAAATTGCGCCCCTTTGTGAAACTGGACAAGTCGACCTCTGTGGGTCTCTTTCCTCGTCTGCAAAATTAGCGAGGAAGCAGGTACAGGGAACCTTGTGCTTATAGCCACTGATATGTCCCTTCCAGGCTTGCTGTACTTATTTCTTAATCCAACAGCTATAACTAGGGCGGGGCAGCCAGGACTTTTCCCCCAGGAGCTAAATTTAGAGGGCACTAAATTTAAGGAGCATTTAAATCACTCACAATTCTCCAGAAGTATAGGAACAGCAGAGCTTAGCACCTAGTTAGCAAAAATAATTAGGTAAGATAGAATGCTACCAGATGGCAAGCTGGGGTGAGCTCAGCCCCTGCCTGGCTCTGCTTCCCCCATCCCCACTTGCACTGTTAGCTCCTAGAAGCAATCTTGTTAACTGTGTAGCTGTGCCTGGATGTCCCCGTCCCCAAGACCATTCAGCTGAGGGCTGCTATGTGCCACTGGCCATAGACTCAGAACCTCCCTCCTATGTGGAGTCCTCTCCACAGAAGAAGGGAGTCACAATAAAATACTGCACCATAGACTCAGAGGGAGAGGTCACCACCACAGAGGCCACTGAGTTCAGCCCTTTGTTTTAAAGGTGAGGAAACTGAGGCCAAGGGAAGATTTGCTGCAGGATCACCCAGCTTGTTAGTGACTGAAGTACAGTTTGGCAGCTAAGGGAAGAAACTATAGCTCCTTTGGTTGACTGGATACAGAGCTGGATCTGGAATCAGGGAGATCCTGATTTTAAATCTGTCCTCAGACAAGTCACTAGCAAGGTGACCCTAGACAAGTCTTTCAACCTCTGTCTGCCTCCGTTTTTTCGTCAGTAAAATTAGGATAAAAATAGCACCCACTTTTCAGGGTTGTTGAGAGAATCAAAGGAGAGAATGTATATTTAAAGTGTTTTGTAAACCTTAAAGTGTGATTGCATAAGTGCCAGCTATTATTGTCATAATGTAGCTCAGAAGGAAGTTCAAACTGAAACTAGTGCCTCTGAAGATCATAGGGAAAGCCTGTGAGAGCTAGTGGGGACCAGACAAAATCTCCATCAGAGTTTTGTGCCATTGTGTTCTTCCTTTTCACATACCTGTGACCTGATTCCCAAATGTGTCATAGAAAATATGTGGTCCAGTCCAGTGCAATGCTGAATTTAAAGCTAGGAGTAGTGCTTCCCAGTCAGTATCCCCGCTGCTGGCAAGGTTGAGGCTGGTGGATCTCTTGAGCTCGGGAGTTCTGAGCCATGGTGGGCTAAGACAATCAGATGTCTATGCTAAGTTTGGCACCGATACTATTAACATTCCCCCCCAAACACACACATACACACACCCTCCACCCTTGCCTGGCCACCAGGTGGCCTGGGGACAGGCAAACTGGCCCAGGCCAGAAACGGAGCAGTTTTTATATCAAGTTCTTGTGCCACTTGGTAGTGGGATCACGCCTGGGGTGACCACTGTACTTTTATACTGGGCAAGATAGACAGACTTATTCTCAAAAACACAAACAACACACTAAATTTGGTGGGAGTGGCAGACAAGATGGGGAAACCAAGAGTGCATTCCCCTCTCTGCTGCCATTACATTGTGAGCTCCTTGAGGGTAGACACTATCTTTTGTCTCTTTATCCTCAACTCTTAGCACAGTGCCTGGCCCACAGTAGACCCTTCATAAATGTTTAGACTGACTGACTCCACTGCAGAAAGCTTTGGAGGACTTCCACCCACAGACTTACAACATCCTCCCCTCCCGGCTGCCCAGCTAAAGACTCCTTCGTTCACTGGCCTCTTTTCCTACGCTCGAATCTCCAACACTCCCAGCATTCCTCTCTAAATCCTCCCTTTGTCTGTAGCATTTCTCTACAATATGACTGGATAAGCATTAGCTGCTTGGGGGGAGAGGTGGGGAGGCCTCCTGCATGGCAGTGGAGGAGGGCACCAAGGCATGAGAAGTGGGCCTCCATGTAATCAAGAGCCTCAGCACTGAACTCCACCCCTCACCTTACTGTGTGACCTTGCTCAAGTTATCTAACCTATCTGAGCCTCAGTGCCCTTATCCATAAACTGGGGGGTATTAACATTCGTACGATCTGCCTCATAGTATTGTTGTAAGAAAAGTACTTTGTAAATCTTCAAGTGCTATATGAACATGAATTTTTATTATTATCAAGGGGTTCATTTTTACTAGTTAATTGGTCTTTGGCATCTCTATGATGTTAGAAATCAAGAATTATGGGGGAACAGCACTGAGTGTACCTCAGGGTCACATAGACCAGCCCTCCACCACAATTTCACTTACATAAACCAATCCTTTGGGAAAGCTGGAGCCTTAAAAGTTCCCCGGGAAGGAAACTGGCTACATATGCTCCCCTTGTGGTTTTTGTGCTCATTCAATTCCCCCAGCTTCGGGGCATACAGAGAGGGCTTCTTCTTGTCCCTCCTGCAGCAGGAGCAAAGGATCTATTCTCTGTTTCTAAAGAAAGAAACTATAGCTGCTTTCCAACATTGACCACTAACCAGACTTGTGACTTCTTGGTCTCTGGCATATTGTCCAGTAAAACATGGTAAACACGTATTATTAGAGTTAGCTGATTTAGAAAACAGGGTAAGCTTCCTGAGGATTGGGAGTACTTTTTTGGTTTGGGGGATTTTAAAAATTCTGAGCCATAGTTCTAACTTTGGGGGAGGATTCCTGGTATGGAAACTCCTTCCATCAACATAGATCAGCCATTCAGCAGTGACTTATATAACCTCACATAGTGAAGACGAGGGGAGTGAGACCTTCAGTGGTTTGCCCATGGCCACATTGTTGGCAAGCATCCAAGGCAAAACTCAAATCCTGGTCTCCAAGGCAAGCCTTCTATATGCTAATTTATACCTTGTTGCTCAGTCAAGGCTAATTCTTCATGACTCCATTTGGGGTTTTCTTGGCAGAGATGCTGTAGTGGTTTGCCATTTCTTTCTCCAGCTCATTTTACAGATGAGGAAACTGAGGCAAACAGGGTGAAATGACTTGCCCAGGGTCACACAGTTAGTAAGTGTCTGAGGCCGGATTTGACCTTAGGAAGTGGAGTCTTCCTGACTTCTAGTCCAGTACTCTATCCACTGTATGACCTAGCTGTCTTATACCAGGAAGGCACTTAATAAATGGCCTGATCAAATTGAATGCATTCCAGACACACAGGGCAGCCTTTGCCAAAACACAAAGGCAGAAGATGGCTCTCCAAGTTTGGGAAATAGGGAGAAGGGCAGTCTAAGGGAACAGACTGGTTCAAAAAGGAGAGCAATGGGAAGTCTGTAAGGTAGACAGGAGCAAGTCCACGAAAAGCTTTTAATACCAAGTGGAGCAGTTAGTATTTCATTCCAGAGGCAAAGCAGAACCAACCGGTAGGCTAGAACTATATCTTATCTAAACTTTGTACCTCCATCAGTGCTCTTGAATATAGTATGCACATCATCAAAGTGTGTTGTGTTGCATTCTAGTGTGTTTTTATTGTATCAGTGAAACCACTGAAACCACTATTGCAACATTTTCTTGCCTGGACACTCTCCAATGAGAAATGACACCATATATTTTGGTCTATATGCAAACTACCCTGCCCATTTGCAAAGAGTTCGCACCCAAATTGGAAGGACCATTTAGAGTAATTTCCTTCACACTATCCATTTTTCCCACCTTTCATTTTTTCTTGCTCTAAGAATAGCCATGTGTTAAGCAATAAGGGTTGACTGCTTTGTCAGGAACGTGACAGTGATGACTAGAAATGGTCTAGTGATTTTTAGTAATTTAGTTGTCCAAACATGATCAACTGAGTTGCAATCGGTTCAATCGATGGGTAATCCACAGTTATTTATGGCCTCAAAACAAACACCTTGGAAAATAGTTGATTCCTTCCAACAGAGAAGCAGTGACTATGAAAATTAAAATTCCTTTAAAAATAGATAAAATAAGAATAATTATTAACATTCCAACTTGATCACAATTCAACTGAACATATGTTAAGCGCCTACTATGTGACCAACACTGAGGATATGAAGGCAAAAATAAAACAGTTCCTTCCCTCAAGAAGCTTACACTCTACTGGAGTTCTAAAATCTTTAAAGGCAAGGATGTGGGCATTAAAAGTTATTGGGAGATAATCAATAGCTGTGGGGGAAGTTCAGTTATCTTATTTTACTAAGACAATGGCCATCCTGGCCCCAGGGGGAACTATAAAGGTGGAGTTGTGACAAACAGCTCAGACCCTAGAAGCCAGCCCCAGTCACAAATATCCCCACTACTGTGCCTACGTAATCTGCATAAAGAGGGAATGTAGGGAAATAAAGTGAGGAATCTGAACTAACCCTAACTCTAACAGGAAGGACAGAACTGTATAAACTCACTCCTGCTTCTGTACTTGTGTGGGTGTTCCTAGTGAGCACCACACCCATTTCCTCAGGGGAAGCACAATAAATGCCTTCCTCTGCCCACTGTGTCTGAGTTCTTTCTGTGAGAAGGGGTCTATCATGTGGATCTTCCTGAGGGCACGTGATCGGGGCAGCAGTGAACAGCAAGCATAAAGAGAATTATTAAAGAGAATATTACTTTTCGTGTTTGTACATTGACTTTTTAAAAACATTTCTCCCCTTATTCAAGTAAACTCTTTTGTTTCCATGTTTCCGTATTTATTGTTTGATACGGCCCCAAGATATTCTATTACATTAACACATCCTAACATATTCTTTCCCTCATCCCCTCTTATTCAGTCTATCTTCTGTAAATTATTTCTATTTATCTGTATATACTTGTTTTGTATATATTTGTTTATATACAGTTTACCCCAATAGACTGTATGTGGAGTACGGAGACCCCAAAAATCCCATACCCAAGAAAAATCAAAAGTCAGAGGTATCTTGAGGAAGGAACAGGAAGTTTTATTCTCTTCCCCTGCAGGAAGGAAGAGGGCGGTCCTCTCCATAGCAGGGATCAAGGAGAGGAGGGGTGTTACTTAAGACAGAACAAGAATTTATACCCCAACACGGTCAAGCGCCCTGCCCCCCCCATCCCTTCTCCCTTCTCCCATTGGCTGGGAGGTGGGCTATGAGTCTTCGTGCAAAATCTAACACAATGGTGAATAAGAAAGAAGCCATTGGCTGGGAGGTGGGACAGGGAGCCAAGGTATTATCCATGGCCTTATTTGGTAAAGGCCAAAGCAAGGGAGTGGAAAAGGTCACAAGCAAGGGTGGAGGTCAAAGACTCCTGAAAAAGGGCCTAATGCTTTTAAGGGTGTGGTATACAAGGGTGGAGGTCTAAAACTCCTGAAAGGGACCTAATGCTGATGACAGCAAGGGAAGGTGGGGGAAGGATCCTAGCTTGTGTAAACCCAGAACTCAGGTCTGTCCAGACTTTTCTAAGACGGGGCAGGGAATATCTTTTGCTTCTTTTAGCAATGGGCTCTTAATAAATGTTCACTGTTTGATATTCAAATTAGTTGAGCATAATTACTGCTTTCTCTCTTGTGATTTTGTGTCTGTGACCTTATGACTTTAGACACATCCCTTCACCTTTGAACTTGTATTTTTTCAAATGAAGGAAATTAGACCTTTAAAACCTCTACCATCCCTCCCATCTTCAATCTTATGATTCTGTTAAATGCAATGGCCAGTCTTGCTGTCAGAACAGATAATGAAACATATCTCTTTGGGTCGATAGGTGAGGGACTACAGATATGGCCACTCTATTGGCCAGTTTTACTTAATGGCTCTTCTTTGTTATAGAGAGGAATGACAGGTGGGATGTTTAAAAATTATTGTCATAGGGGTAGCTAGATGGCACAGTGAATAGAGCACCAGCCCTGAAGTCAGGAGGACCTGAGTTCAAATCCAGCCTCAGACATTTAACATTTACTAGCCGTGTGACCTTGGGCAAGTCACTTAACCTCAATTGCCCTACCTTCTCCCATCCAAAAAAATATTGTCATATAAAACCAAAGACATTAATAAAATTTTCATCTAAAAGGAGAAAAGCAAAAAAATATTTCAGTGAAAACAGATTCACAAGCATTTACAAAGATGCACATAGATTTTTAAATGATCAGATCAGACTTCTGAAAAACTTTTTTATTTTATTTATAATGTTAATGATTACTCTCTATGACAAATAGTATCCAATTAAGTGATTAAAATATTCTTTTATTGCAATAAAAGATAACATAAGTAGAAGGATTTAGCCATTTAAATTCAACAAAGTTGAAAGTCAGGAAGGGAAAAGGGGAGGCTCAAATGTAAAGGTGAGGAGGCCCTTTCTGATGTAAATGAAGTGATTTACACTTTGGATGGGAGCTCCTAGATTTGAATAGTCTACTTGCATATGAAAAGACCAGCAAAGACTAGAACTAGCCCCAGAGCACAGACTGCCTCCAAGTACTCATTTACATAGGAGTTTCCCTACTGAAATCTGGGATATGTGGAATAGGGAATGTGTTGGTCACCACAAGTAAGGATAGGGTCCCACACTGTGGGGAGGGAACCTGGCTCTGAACCAAGGAGAACTGTTGAACAGGAGAAGCTCTACCACTCTTACACCTGTTTTGTGGGAAGTAATATACATCAGAATCAAGGTTTTAAGAGAGCCAAAGCGTGGAAGCATATGCCAATCCCAGACTCAGGGTCTCTGCCCTTTGTGAAAGAGCCCAATAGTAGACCAACTGAAAAGAGCATAATAATACCTAACTGGACCAGAGCCTGACTTTGAAGCTCCTCATTAAACATCCAACCCAACAGCAGAGCTGGAACAGTGTATAGAGTGCCATCTAGAATCAGGAAGACTTATCTTTGTGAGTTTAAATCTGGTCTCAGACACTTCCAGCTGTGTGACCCTGGGCAAGTCACTTAACCCAGTTTCCTGAACTGTAAAATGAGCTAGGGAAGGCCTTAAATGGCAAATTGCTCCAGTATCTTTGCCAAGAAAACCCCAAATGGGGTCACAAAGACTTGGTCGTATCTGAAAAATGATTAAACAACAACAGCTGAACAATCTACCTGACCACGTCCAACAATGGCCATTTCTGGTGAGGCAAATGGACAGCTAAGCAACTTGACCATCAACAACACCGCTTCCCACAGTGAACTCATCAGAGAAAGAAAGAACATCAAGGCCCTACTGTTCTGGGGTGGCTGGTTGACTTGGCCATATATACTTATTACAATTTGGGCCTCACTGCAATGCTGCTGGTACTTTGTGCCCACTTTCCACCATCCCCAGTCCCAAGAGTTTTTATTTGGGAGAGAATTGGCCCCACGTTGGGAGGGAGAAATGTGGTCGCTTTCAAACTACTATTCTTGCTTTCATTTAAGTAAATATCTTTATTAAGACCTGAGTTTATTGCTGATTGTTAAGGAGAATCACACTGGCTGATAGGGGCTCCTGAGCTATAAGCATAGTCATTCACAGGTATATCTTTAGAATTTAAGACAGATGCCATCCCCTAGGGACCCAATCTGCCAGTACAAGTAGAGATGGGGAATGAGATCAAGGGGAGAGCTAAAGAGGTTGATTATAAGCCACCATGACAGAATCACAGAATGCCAGAATTGGAAGGGACACCAGAGGTCATCTAATCCAACTCATTTTAGTCAAGGATCAATGCTACAATATTGCAATGAGTAATCCAGCCTTTGGTCTTCTCAAAGTCTTCCACTAAAGGAAAACCCACTGCTTCCCAAGACAATCCACTTTACTTTGAGGGACCTCAAATTAAGAAGTTTTGTCTTTACATCAAAATGAAATCCACCTCTCTGCAACTTCTATCCATTGTTTCTAGGGTCTTCCCTTGGGGCCAAGAAGCCTTAGGCTAATGCCTCTTCCACTAGTCAGTCCAGTCAACATTTGAAGACAGCTATCACAATCTCAGTGTTCTCTTGCCATGCTAAATATCGCCACCTCATATAGTATGAGTCTAGACTCCTTGCCATCCTTGGTCACATTCTTCTAGAAATCCCTCATATCCATAACACCATTATTGTACATTATCATTGTCATCATAAACTAGTCTAACCTTTATATAAAGGATCTGCTAATAAGTGTAATGTAAAGGACTTGAGGGACAAACACTGTTTCCCCTTTTTTCCCTTTGTATCCCTAGCACACAATACAGAACCTTATACAACGTCTTCCCCAATCTGGAATTTCATTGGTGTAGGGAATTCTCTATGAGAAGATTCCCTTTCCCAATGATCAGCTTGAGACAATGAACATTTCAGTGACTTGCCCAGGATTGCACTGTAGCTCTAAGGCAGAACCCAAGAACTTCCTGATCCCAGGTCTAACCTGTTTGTTCACTATCCCAACCTGTCTTGAGCACAGTAGGTGCTTAGTAATGGGTTACTGAATGAAATATAAGACATTTAGTCTAATTTCACTAGAGCACAGCTCTAATTTTTAAAGAGTAACTTTAAAACATATAAGAATGCCCTGGATGTTCTTGCATTAAATAGCATGAATATGACAGAACACTTAGCTTGGGTGGGAGGGACTGCAGTGTTTTTACCAACGCGCTATGCTTGGGCTGCAGTACAGCTGTATCATTAAACAGAGTCAGAATTAAGTTGGTGATTCCAAAACCAGTTCAGTTTTCTGGGGCATGGTCATTGTTTTTTGAGTTCAAATCCAGCACCAGATACTAACTAGCCATGTGATCCTAGGCAAGTCAGTTAACCTCTGTTTGTCTCAGGTTCCTCATCTATAAAATGGGGATGATAGTAGCATATACCTGCAGGGTTATTGTCAGGACAAAACAATATAATGTTTGTAAAGTACTTTACAAACCCTGAAGAGCTATATTAATTATTATTCATATTCATTTTATTATTCTTATACTGATGGAGCATGCTTGGTAGAGAAGCTGTTTGTTTCGGGAATATAACGTTGTATATGCTGCCAGATGTCATTTTGTCAATCAGTCGGTTTTCTTGCCTCACAAAAGAATGATGCAGAAGAAAGTGTGTTTTTTTAGACAGCAAAAAAACATTTAAAGAAGTAGTTTCCAATGTAAAAAAGAAAATAATAATATATAAGAACAAAATACAAGAGCTTCCAAATTCTGGATTTGAACTCAGTACATATGTTGGTGAATTCTTGGTAAGGAATCTTCACTGTTCACTATGAGAGGCCCAAGCAGGAGCATCGAAGCCAACTAACCAGAGAACAAAAGGAATGAAGACAGAAGCAAAGAAAAAAGAGGAGTAAGTATTTGTGGGGGTAACAATTTCTGCAGTAAGCTGTTATTTTAAGAAACCTTCAAACAAATATTGTACCTGTAACCCTCCCGTAAGGAGCCAGTGAGAGACTGATGATACCAGAGGAAGGTATAGGGATCCCCTGAGGAAACTCTAGCTATAACAGGTATCTCTGGGTGCACACATAAGACTTCTAAATCTAAATTGAATCTTTAGTTAGGAATAAATTTATGTGGGTAGGTTCTTCACTCGAGGGTATTTGTTTGCCTTTTAAGATGTTCAAAGGCAACGTTTTTCTTCTTCTTGGGGTTACAAGCTATTCTGAAACTCAGTAAAAAATGAGGAAAAGTTTGGTAATTAACATATCCATCTCTTTGGACCTCAAAGTGGGCTGCTTTACCTAAATTCCCCCAATAAAATAAGTTCCTCAAGGACACAGTCTCTGGCTTTGGATCTTCGTGCTGGAAGTACACTCCATCCCTTCCCCTTCTCTGATCCGTTGGTTGCTCCCAGAACCTCCCAGAACTGGAATATATCTAACAAAATAAATAAAAATAAAATAGAACATAGATAATGTTAAAATGTGGTTTTCTAAGTCAATATGCTTCCCACAGTGATCCTAATGTACAGTTTAGTGGCTCAGTTTCTATTAGAGTTTGTGGGTTGCTCTCCTGACTCTCCTATTTTATCTACCAAAAATAAGTACCTTTACCTTCCTAACCCCACAATTTTTCGGCTCCTCTTTACTTGTTGTCTCCATTAAAATATAAATCCATTAAGGGAACACCCTCTCTTTCTGCTTATATTCCAGCTAAGCATGATGCCTGGCACATAGGGTTTAATAATTTTTTTTTAATTTAATGTATTTTTTAAAATTTGAATTGACTTGTAGCCCCTATTCTGAGTGGCGAGTATTTAATTACTTTCTATTAGATGGAATTGGATGCAATGATTCCTAAGATCTCTTTCCATCTGTAATGCTATGACAGGTTTTTCCTTCCATGGAGCTGGTTTCCTAGAAGCTTGAAGACAGAATTCAGACCTCAGCTAGGTCTTTAAGACATTTTCAATGTTATCTTTCTCGACAAAAACCTTCTGCTATGTTTGAGAATTTTGTAATTACTTTTTCAAGTTCTTTACTATTCTAGCAGGATACTGCAAAAAGTAATCGGGGAGCTCATAAAGAGTGACAAACCTTACTTTATTTTCACAAAAGAGGACAACACGCTAAAGTCCCACATAGAAACAGATGGTTTAATATACACTGGTCACAGTAAATTAAATTGTCTTCTTTTCTTTCTTAAGAGAATGTACTTAGCAAAAATGCGAATGAATAGAGTGAAGGCGTAGGAACAACCTGGGTTTGATCCAAATCCACAGTGGGACTAATTAAAAGGTGAATTTTGCCGAATCTAAGCCATTTCATGTCGTGGTTTGAGTCAATCATACATGTTTAGAGAATTTTATAAAAACAGGGAACCTTTACTGAGAACAGTAAATAGAGGGGGAAATCCCACTGAGGACAGTGGAGTGTAATAGATGAAAGGCTGACCCGTAATGGAATAACAATCATTCAGATTCAGTATGAAATAAGGTTGGGAAGGAACTTTCTCTTTTAAAAACATATTGACGACTTTCGTCTTTACATTAGAGTCATCCCTGTTGTTGCTGAATCATTTTTGAGCCCTACCTGACTCTCTGGGATCCCATTTGGGATTTTCTTGCCACTGGACCATCCAACTGGCAGTACATTCCTGGATGTACTGTACCTATGGGGGAGGGGGGAAGGGTGTGTGTGTGTCACTTGCATTTTGAAATTAAAAAAAAGATTTAAGCAATGTTGCTGATACAACGACCACAACTGAGAGTGTATGGAACATTCTGTATCCATAGCCCCCTACCTCTACTCAGAGTTGATTCTTACCTCTTTTCTGGGACCAGGATTAATACTCTAGTATCTCAGAGTTTAGTTTCCTTTTAGAGTTTTCAATTACATTAGTCTAATCATACTGTTTGTTGTTCTCCTAAATCCACTTATTTCACTCTGCATCAGTTCATACAAGTCTTCCCATGTTTCTTATTCATACAAGTCTTACCACATTTCTCTCAATGCCTTATATTCGTTGTTTCATGCAGGGTAACAATATTCCATTATATTTACATACCACATTTTTTTTCTGGCTATTTCCCAATCAATAGGACCCCACTTTGTTTCCCAGTTTGGAAAGCACTTTCCTTAAAATTACTCTGTGAGATAGGATAAAGCCAGCTTAAACGGGCTCCTAGGAGCCAACTGTTATATCTTCATTATGAGCATTTACACCTTGGAAATTTGCAAAAATCGGGTTTGATTAAATGTTTTGTTGATTGTCTAGACTTAGGAAAGTGATAGGAAAAATGATAATAGTTGAAACTTAAAAATTTGTCTAACATACTTTTTCCCTCCAGAGAGCTTAATGTTAAATACTTACCAGCCCACTGCAGGTTATTAAGCTGACTCTCTAAAAGAAGATACTGAGGCTCCATAAAGTGAAGTGACTTGCACAGGGCAACACAATCAGTAGACATGAAATATGGGACTTTGGCCCAGGTCTTCCTAACTGAGCCCAATCCTCTCTCCACTACTCCCTGTTATTTCTCTGTGAGCAAGAGGTTCATAATTGTTGTTGTTATTCATACATAGACCACTGATGGGACCTCTATGGAGAAAAAGGTTATAAGGAATCATGAACTTCCCTTTAGGATCACTTCTGTGCCTCTGGCTTTCTCTGATCCTGAACAGAGCAGCTGAAAACATAAGCAACCTCAGGAAATCAGGTCTACACTAAACTCCAGATTGATTCAGAATGGTGGCAGAGGGTTAGGGCTAGCCCTTTTTGATCTGAGGAGGACAAAACTAGGAGCCTTTTATGAATGATCCAATCTACACACAACCGACTCTCAGAATACTTTGGAATACAACAATCACTAATTAGCTAGATAAAGATTATAGCTCAGGGTATAAGAATTCCTCTGGTGCCCAGAGTCATTTTAGTTATTCCAGTCTCTTTATTCCCCTTCCCCCCAATACCACCTGGGGAAGGGGTTGATCTACCAAGCATTCCTCACCAGAAATGAACTTTGGTTCATTTGGATCTGTGAAAGAAACTAAAGAGACAAGAGACATGGCCCCTTGCCCACAAAGAGTTTACAATCTAATTAAAGAAATAAATTTCCACACATTAAACAGTCTAAGAACTAAACTGAATGATTACAGAGTTTCTGAGAAGGAAGTAATCTTTATGACTTGGAGGAGTTAGAACCAGGAAACACTAACCCTGGTGAGCTTAACAATATTTTACATGTGAAAGAGCACTGGTGATTCTCCTGGTCTAGGGGGCTGAACTTGAGTCAAAAGTATGATCAAAAGTGGACAAAAAAAGCTAATATGAGCTTATAATGCTTTAGTTAACATGCAATGCTTAAGTCAAGAGATATAATAAGAGTGTATACAGTACTGTAAGGTTTGCAAAGTACTTTCCCAATATCATCTGGTTTTATCTTCACAATAACATTGAAGGGTAGAGTCAATGGGTACTATCATTATCTCCATTTTTCCAGTAAGGAAAGACTAAGGTAGACATAGATTATGTGACTCAGTAAAGATCACACAGTTAATAAGTGTCTGAGGCTAGATTTTAACTGAGGTCTGTCTGACTCCATGTCCCACCCAAGGTCTAGAACTCTACTATACCCCCTTGGCTTCGTTGATGAAAATCAGTTCATGGAACAGTTTCCACAAACTGATTTTTGACTGATCACATCACCTCTGGGGTAGAGTTTTCCATTCTAACCCAATATTCTAATAGGAACTCTAATGAAATGTATCATGTCCAAAGAGGACAAGTACAGTCAACAAGAATCTAAAAACCAAGTCTCCTTGAGAAGAGTGGAGGAGCCTGAAAGATTGATTTTATTTTTTTTTAATTGTATTATAGTTTGCATCATTCATTTCCACAAGATTTTGAGTTACATATTTTCTCCCCGTCTTTCCCCCACCAACCACCCCAAAACAGCCATCCCAGTGT
>CM053581.1:560972966-560998951 GCA_028627135.1 Pseudochirops cupreus
CAGTGCTGATATGGTTCCTCGTAGCTGACTTTAGTGGGAAGTATCTTTGTGTGCGTTTTGGAGTTCTAGGATTCGTTTAGAGTCCTGTTTTATGGGTATTTTGGGGTGGCTATGTGAGAGTTGCAATATGTTGCTGCTGCTACGCCATCTTGGCTCCGCCCGAAAGATTGATTTTAAAGAAAAGAAAGCTTAGGAGAGGTAACTTCCAACATTCAATATATTTTCCTTGTGTCTTTCCAAGGGTAGAACTAGAATCAACAAATAGAAGTCATAGGGAGATGGGGTTGGGCTTACCCAAACTCAAAGAATTTTCTAACAATCAGTGCAGTTCAAAATAGGAATGGGCTATCCATGAGATAATGAGATCCCTACACCAGAAGTATTCGAGCAAAGACTGGTCAACCAGGCAGCAATATCAACTGGGAATTAAGTCATTTAGTCTAAATTAAACTAGATAATCACTTAGGTACCTTCCAACTATATAAATTTAATGTTAAAATAAGTTTGAGTTATGGGGGATGGGATGAGGGAGTAGATCCTGATCATTGTCTTAAACTGTATCTAAAGACCTGTCATGTGAAGGAAGGATTAAATCTCTAGGATCCTGAGATCCTAGGTTTAGAGCTGGACAGAACCATCTATTCCAACCCCCTTGTTTTATATGTGAGGACACTGAGTGGCGGAGAGATTAAGTAACTTGCTTGAGGTTACACAAATGATAACTCATCATCTCCTTTTTGGCCTCAGAGGGTACAACCAGAACCAACAGGTCAAAATTGCAAAGAGGTGAGTTTGGGTGTGAAAGGAGGACTAATGTTCTACTGATTTCCTCTTGATGCCTGACATTAGAGAGCTTTGGGAAGAGAGTGGACAACCATTTATCAGATATGTTACTGTGGAGATCCGCCGAGTTCCCTTCCAACTCTAAAATTCTGTGATGCTGTGAGTGCAAAGAAATGTGAAAAGGGCTTCATTAAATAGTATTATCCCTGGTGTACAACCATAAAGTACTTGTCAACTTGTTGACTAGTACAAGGAGGAAAAACTCAGAACCAAAAGACCAGCATCTACCTACAATCTTAGGAGAAAGAGTGAATTCGAATTAATGGTCAAAGAATCTTGATGAGGGCTTAGAGAAACTGTCTAAGTGTTCAGATATTTCAGTCATTGAAATTGATTAGTTTAAATGGAAATAGTTATTAAGCAAGAACAGCTATTTTATTGATGTTTAATGTTTTTTATAATAAAACATTTAATTTTTGAAAATAGAGAAAGAAAAAGTTCTTCAATTTGGTCATCATTGTAACCTTCAAACTGCAGTTTTCAGTAGCATGAAGTTGGATCAAAAAAGGAAGTGAATGCACAGGAACTGGAGACAGGAGGGATATACCATGTGCAAGGACTTTGGTCCCTGCAGGAAGGAGAGAGATTAGATATAGCTTAAAGGAGTACCAGAATCAAATGAAAAGTTTATTGTTGTTTTTGTTTGGAGGATTTTTTTTTTTTAAGATAAGAGAGCCCTGAACATGTTTAAGGGCATAAGGGAAGAAGCCTGTGGCAAAAAAGAGATTGAAAATCTTAGAAAGGGAGTAAATAATTGTGGGATTGAAGTCACATGGAACAGGTTTTGGTCCAAAGAACAGTTAGAGGTCTTAGCTCTAGAGGGAAAGAAAAAATGCTTTCTCTAAGACTGAAAGGAAGGATGAAAGGATTCACACAGGGGATTGTGATATTTGGAAGACCTGTCTGCATGCCGCATGTGAGGTCAGCTGCCAAGAGCCACTGGGATGTGAGGGACAGTAAGGGGTGGGATGAGAAGTAGAAAGCAGAGAAAGAAATAGAGCGCTTAAGCACAGTGTCTGACACAGAATATTGAATAAAAGCTGCATCGATCGATCTAGCCAGCTATCCTGACTGTCTTTCTGTCTATCTATCTATCTGGTCTCTGTCTATCCATCTATCCTGCCTATCTACCCTATCTCCTGTGTATCTACTCTATCCATCCATTTATCCTGTCTGTCTGTCTGTCTATCTATCTCACCATCTGTTCTATCCTATCTAATCTCATCTATCTGTCTGTCTGTCTATCTTTCTGTCTGTCTATCTATCTCTCCATCTGTTCTATCCTATCTAATCTCATCTATCTATCTGTCTGTCTATCTCTGTCTGTCTATCTGTCTATCTCTCCATCTGTTCTATCCTATCTAATTTCATCTATCTATCTGTCTGTCTATCTCTGTCTGTCTATCTGTCTGTCTATTTCTCCATCTGTTCTATTTAATCTCATCTATCTATCTGTCTGTCTATCTGTCTACCTATCTGTCTATCTATCTCTCCATCTGTTCTATCCTATCTCATCTATCTATCTATCTATGTATCTATGTATCTATCTATCTATCTCCTATCTGTCTATCTATCCACGTACTTAGCTACCTAGCCAGTGAGCTGTTTTAAGAAGAGGAAGTCTGGAGTCTCCACAGTGGCAGTTGAGCACGAGACTATAGGGTCATGGCTTTAGAGTTGGAAGACACCTTATAGATCATCTAGTCCGACTTCTTTCTTTTAGAGATGAAGAAACCAAGGTTCCGAGAATGTAGTCACACAGGTAGTAAGTAACAGAGTCTGGCGTTTGAACACAAATACATAAGACCAAGAACCATACCCCAAAGGATAAATATTCAAAGAATATCATAGAGGCAGTTAAGAGGTACAATAGCACTCTGGGCCTAATCAGGAAGACCTGAGTTCAAATTTGGTCTCGCTAGCTGTATGTCCTTGGTCAAGTCACTTAACCTCTGCCTGCCTCAGTTTCCTTAATTGTAAAATGGAAATGATAATGATAGTAGCTTGTCTCTCAGGGTTGTTGCAAAGATCAAATGAGACAGTATTAGCAAAGTGCTTAACACAATGCCTAGTGCATAGTAGGTGTGCTCACTAATTGATGTATTTGTTAGTTAGATAAATGCCAGCTATTTTCATTATATGATCCAACAGTCCTTTAAAAAAAAAGTTCCCTAAAGAACTGCAAACATTAACAACCATATGAATGACTGCCAGACACCAGTAATAACAAAAGAAGTACAAGCTAATTGCATTTTTTATCCTTATAGAATGTCATTTAAGGGCCTTTCCTCTGGAAATTCCTTCAAATCAGTCCTGAGGCTGCCTCATTCCTGCTGCAAGTGAGCGTGCATTGCAACCCTGAATGGTATTTCCTTCTTTATAAAGACATTTTCTGAACTGTATTGATTTTGAGATCCATGGGATTCTTTAGCATTGATAATGGGAAAGGTTTAATTAAATCCTTGCAGGACCCTACAAATCTTATAATCCAGATGTGGAGAAGGCTCTTGGAAAAAGAGGAAAAGCAAAATTGCCTAGGAAAGCCATACATGTGGTTTAAATTATGTATCAATATAATATCTATGAAATTGAACCCTATTCCCAAGGGTAAGAAGGAAGCAGAGAATAGAAGGCATAGGCGGTTAAAAATAACCCCTTTTTCTTAGCTTTAAAAAAATTATCATTCTTAGATCAAACACACAAGGATCTTTTCATCCCCCCACTACAGGCTGGTGCTTCAATTTCAAAGGCAGCTCGATGTTTCTGATCTGTTATCAGTCATATGGATTCTGTACACACAGAGAAAGCCACTTCAACCTAAGCTACTGCTGTCTTCAGCACAAATGCCAAGTTAAGGAGCCTATCCAGCAAAAAACTGCACTGCTCAGAATCCAACCGAGTGGAGAGGATGGGGAAGGGGCCCCACATACAGACACACTGGTATACACACACACATATACACACTCACAGATCTTTACCATTAGATGCAGAGTCTCCTGAAATAGACACCAGGACTCCTAATAAAGCTTACCTTTTTGGTTGGGTTGTTTGGTCTGTCTTCATTGTGTGGGTAGGGAAAAGCTGAGTTGGAATAGGGAATTGAGGTTGAGTTTTTAAGCTGTTTGTCCATGAAACCAAGGCCAACCCTATTTTTATTTCATTTTGCCAGTGTGCATCCTAGCTATGTATACACTAACTGACCCCCCTCCCCAGCCAAAAATAAATAAATAAATAGAAGCTTTCCTACAAAACACTTGGAAACTTTTTTTTCAGGACCACTGTCTAAATAACAATTTTGGGGGAAAAAAAACAGTTGAACTTGCCAAATTGACAGCTGATTATTCTATTACTTTTTAAAATTAACATCCATAGTCATACAATGGACTATAACGGGATAGTCTAAGCATGGGTTTGGAGATAGGGTTGGTTTTGGGGGCATGAGAGGCTTGTTTTTATATCTATCACACATTGCCAATGCAGCTCCATTTTTTACTGAAAGTAATAGGGAAAGAAAAGTTGAATTGAAGGCCAATGAATATTGGAGTGGAGCCATGCATGAAATATTTTTGTCCATTCAGCAATTCGTGCAGTTTTCTAACAGTTTTTAATTCAAGCCATCCTTATCTATCATAGCCCAATATAGCCCCTACTCCCCAAAACCATTTAAATGAACCTTTTTTCTTTAAAACAGAAACATAACCCTGACAAGTCAGAGTTTTATCTGCTTTTCCCCATCTTCCCAATTCAGTGTTCTTCAAGTCACAGCATTGTAGAGGATCAATGGCTGGCCTTGGAATCGAGAAACCTGGTTTCAAGTCCTATCTCTGACACACACTTGCAGTGTGACCTAGGAAAAGTCACTTAGCCTCTCTTGGTCTCAGTTTCCTCATCTGGAAAAGGAAGAGTTTGAACTAAATGGCCTCTGATGTTTCTTCCAACTCCAATTTATGACGTTATCTAACAAGCTGCAGATTGGTTGCCATCCATATTGGTGAAGGGAGCTCCCTGTATTAATGAAATCACAAAGCTTTCTTATATTCATGTAAAACCATAGTCTGGCTCAGAAAGCACAATTCAAATTGAACATTTTTTTTTGCATTCTGTCTATAGACCTCAAACCAATTTCCCTTTTTACTAAAGAGCTACTATTCCAAGTTCAACTCCTCCCCAAAACTTAGGTAAACATATTAGGACTGTATTCCTCTAGGTCTGAATGAGAATCCTTGTTTTCATTACAATTTCAACCTAACAGAGAAATTCCTTACCATTTTTTACTTGAAACACTTTGTGGAAATTCTATAATTTTGCAGCTTGGATCATCTCAAATTTCGAAAAATCCCTCTCCCAAAAAATTAATATCCCCCCTTTTTTTTCACTGTATCCCATTCTTTGAATCTTCATAATGGTAAGAATCCACTGGAGCTGAGAGTGCAAACATGGGCACCATGACTTTTAGAATGGTGGGAGGGGTGGTGAGGAGGGATGGGCAGACTAGGGCTGACTTCCTTTCTTCTCTCAAACTTTCTGTCTCCATCCCCTTTATTTCTTGCTTTCTGCTGTCCCAAATGTGATCTCACTAATAGCTGACCATTCTTGTCTTTCTCCCACATCACCCATCTTCCTCAGTCTTCCTTTCACTCTCTCTTTGCCATTGCTCCCTCCCAACTCCACTTGATAGGACAGAAGGCAGCAGCCAGGCTCACCCTCCCCTCTCTTTTGGCCACTGCCACCTGGTTATTTCTCATCCTGGCTACTTTTTACCATTCACAAGCTCAAGAGTCCTATGAGAACACAGATGGCTATAAAACAGATGCCATTCTACCACAGGCTAAGTAACACCCCTTGGACCTGGAACCTTGAGTAAGAATTTTCTAGGTAGTGCAGTGGTTAGACTACCAGATCTGGAGTCAGGAAGACACATCTTTGTGAGTTCATATTCGGCCTCAGACAGTTATTAGCTATGTGACCCTGGGCAAGTCACTTAACCCTGTTTGCTACAGTTTCTTCATCTGTAAAATAAGCTGGAGAAGGAAATAGCAAAGCATCCCAGTAACTTTGCCAAGAAAACCCCAAAAAGGGTTATGAAAAGTCAGACAGCTGAAAATCATTAAACAACAACTGGGCTTTGAAGAATATGCCTCCACCTACCATTTTAGAGCAAGTCACTTGACCTGTTTGCTTCAGTTTCCTCATCTGTAAAATGGACTGGAGAAGGAAATGGCAAATCACTTCAATATTTTTACCAAGGAAATGTCAAATAAGGTCATGGCAAGTCAGACATGACTGCAACAACTCAACAAGAAGTTGGTATCGGTCTTTTTACTTTGTATCAACAATATTAAAGTGTTATGTGGTCAGAGAAAAAATCTGGAGAAGCAAGAAGCCAAGTAGGAATGTCTCAATTGCTATATTCCATTGCAACCTAGCATGGAAGCCATATCTTCTTCAATTTTGGAAAATCACAACTAAGACATTCTTACAAAAGAAAAAGTCAACCAAGTGTATCACTCAATCAGAAAGTATAATCTGTCATTATATGTGGTCTCACATATAATATACCAAACATGGATTAATAACACGTGAATATTGGCTACCAACATTGTTTGGACAGAGGCTGTCCAGTGACCAGTGGTCAGATATGCTAGAGAGGCCATTCTTGTTCAGGCACCGCTTGGACCAGACGGCCTTAGAGGATCCTGCCATCCCTGAAATTCTGTAAAACTGTTACTAGGTTACAAAAATAATTTCCAGAGAGCCATGTTCAAAATTCACCCTTTAGAGTTTAGAAAAATACCCAGGGTTCTAATGAATGGCTGCCATAATGTTGAGATATGAGTGTAAAGAAATACATACCTTCAAAATACTATAGAAAAAATTTCTCCACTGCTGGTCTTCAACAGTCACAGTCATATCAAGTGTCTCTTTTGCAACTAATGTTCCAATATCAATTTTTAAAAACCAATAAAAAAACTAAAATAGAAGTGGTTTCTTTTTATTTTAACAAATCAGCTTATGAAAGGCAGCATGGTACCATGGAATAACATGGAGTGAGCACTGACCAAAGAGTCAGAAAGGCAAGTCTCTCTCTCTCTCAATCTCTCTCTCTCTCTCTCTCTCTCTCTCTCTCTCTCTCTCTCTGAGTGACCCTGGGTAAGTAATTTAACCTCTCAGTCTTTCCAGAAAATTCTCCAAGATAAATGTAGAGTATATGCTAATCTGTACACTAAGAGTTCATCATTAGAAGCTCCTGTTACCACTGAAGTGATACAGCCAATAAAATAAGATATTTAAGACCATCACTAATATGAAAACTCTGGTCCAAATAGTAAATAGTTAAATATTTCATGCCCTACAAAACTTTGAAATGTGATTTAAGCTTACAGAAGAATATGGTAAGATGATTTTATCTCATTCTCATTTTTTTTTCAGCAAAGAAACCTAATTTGGAACTGAATAACTACATGTTTAAAAGGAGCAATGTGACATAATGGAGAGAGAGTTGGCTTTGGAATCTTGAAGATCAAGGTTCAAATCTCACCTTTGACAAATTTTGTGAGCCTCCATTTCATCTGGAAAATAGGAAGTTAGACTACATGCTTCTAAAGGCCCTTTGGGCTCCAAGTCAATGATCTATAAAGTCACTGAACTTTAGGCAGCTCCCTATGACTTATCTACTTAGTTGTAGAGGATTCCAATCTCCATAGGTGGAAAGTCCTCACACCTGTGAATTCCTTGATGTATTGATAAGCATTCTCTAGCAAGAATTCAAGTGAGGTGGGGTTAATTTATTCCTCCACACACCCAAAAAAAATTTGTAACACGTTTTTGTGAGAAAGATGACATTTACAAAATGTATTAAGAATTGATTCAAGGGGTGGTTAGGTGGTACAGTGAATAGAGCACCGGCCCTGGAGTCAGTTCAAATCGGGCCTCATACACTTGACACACTTAGTAGCCATGTGACTTTGGACAAGTCACTTAACCCCAACTGCCCTCCAAAAAAAAAAGGAATTGATTCAAATGTATAAGAACATGGTCAGAGAAAACAAACAAGAATATTTTTAAGGAAGAAATCTAAGTTATCATCAGTCACATAAAAAGGTATTCCAAATCACTTATAAGTATATGATAATTATAAATTAAAGCATCTCTGAGATTCCATGTCACACCCATAAGATTGGCAAAGCTGACCAAAAAAAAAAAAAAGATGACAAATATTGGAGGGGCTGTAGGAAAACACACTCTTGGTGGTCTGGTTAGTGTGGAAAGCAATTTTAAACCATGCCTAATGAGTTACTAAAGTATGAATATTCTCTGACTCTGTGATACCATTATAAGTCTTATACCCCAAAAAAAGATCAAAGAAAGAGAGAAAGACCCCATATTTACAAAAATACTTAAAGTATCTCTTCTTGTAGTTAAAGAAACTGGAAACTAAGTGGCTTCCTATCAACTGGGGAATGACTCAAGAAATTATGGTATATGAAGGTAATGGAACACTATTATGCTATAAGAAATGGTAAAGGAGACAGTTTCAGAAAATGCTAGGAAGACTTGTATGAACTGATGCAGAATGAAGGAAACAGAACCTGGAGAACCATTCATACTACAATATCAGTATTGTAATGATAATAATTTGGAAAGACTTAAGAATTTTGGGCAATGCAAATGATCAGCTGTTACTCCAAGGATGGACAAAGAGTGTTCTCCACGTCTTGTTAGAGAGATGATGAACCAAACGCAAAATGGTACATGTATTCTTGGGCATGGCCAATACAGAAATACATATTGATAGACTATGTGTGTTTGTTACTAGGGTTTTGGGTCTGTTTTTGTCCAAGTTGGGTGGCAATGGGGGGGGGGGGGATAAGGGGAAGGGTGTGAAATGTAAGAGAGAAGGAAAAAACAGTGTTTGATAAATGAAAAAAATTAAAATATCATCCAAAGAACCATTATTCCTCAATTAAAAATTTTCCTCAAGGCTTAAAGTTATAAAATGGAAAACTGGAAAACAATGCATACACTTTATCAATATAGATAAGCTACTCTCTATTTAGGAATTTTGTCTGCTTTGAAATTATATGAGAGTGAATAATCTTTTGAATGCTCCCTATTCATATTCTTTAGTATCAAACACCTACTTCTATAGTACTAGGATTCTTTGACTAGGACACAAATACCAATGATCAGTTTACATAGGATGTCTTCAAGTCTTTTTAAATAATTGAAGTTACTTGTTATAGATCTTAGATACTGGGACTATATGAGCAGGGTTTCTGGTTAACAGCCTATGGAGAGCAATTAGTTAATTCAGTAATTATTTTCTCTTTACACATCAAACAAACCAGATAATGGCTTATTTGTTTATCCATTGTGTGGTCTTGATAACTATTAATTACCATTAATAAATGGTGCTTCTGCCTTTCCAAGTGTGTTTGAATTTGTAAGTCTTGTCCTTCAGGTCAAGGAACTAAGCTTAGTCACTAGTTCAATATGGGGGAAAACCTTTGATGAAGGCATAAAGCACACCTGAATGAAGCAGACATTTGGTGTTTGCGTGTCCAGAAGGAAAATTCGTGTATTTTCTATTAGGAGCAGTAGATCCTGTTTTCTATGTGTATCATTACTGCTGCTATTTCCCCAGCTTCTTTTAGAATGAGATTTATTTCACAGTACAGAATCACAGAGTTGGAAGGAATCTCTGAGGCTATTCAGTCCAATCCATACCTGAAGAAGAATCTCCATTACACCCAATAATCAATCAATCAGTCTGCATTTATTAAAAACAAGAGATGTGGCAGGTCCTAGGGTTGCTGTTCAGTCATGTCATGTCTGATTCTTTATGGTTCCATTTGGGGTTTTCTTGGCAGAAATACTGGACTGGTTTGCCATTTCCTTATCCAGTTCATTTTACAGATGAGAAACTGAGTCAAAGAGGGTTAAGCTACTTGCCCAAGGTCACACAGCTAAGAAGTATCTGAGGCCAGATTTGAAGATGATGATGAGTCTTCCTGATTCAAGCCCAGTTCACTGCACTATTCATTGCACCACCCAGCTACTCAGGTATCGGGGTTAGATTTGGGTACAGAGAACTGAACAAATGTCACTGCATAAAGACCTCCATACTTCTTGAAGTAGTCCATCCCACTTCTAGATAATTATAAGATAGTGGGGGGAGGAAGTTCTTATTCTCACTGAGGTTAAATGTGCCTCTCTACAACTTCCACCCATTTCTCCTACTGTAGTTTTGTTCTATGGGGCAAAAAAAAATAAAAATAAAAAAGGCTAATTCCTCTTTCACATGATAGTACTTCAAATACTTGAAGATTATTGCCATGTACCACCTAAGTTTTCTCTTTTCCAATATAAACATTCTGTTACCTAGATACAGAACGGTACACGTATTTTTGGACATGGCCAAAAGCATAGTATAAACATAGTCCTCACATAGTATATTCTCCATGCCTTTTAACATCCTGGTCACTCTCCTCTGGCCTCACTCAAATTTGTCTCTGTCTGTCCGAAATTGAGAAAAGCATTCCACACAGGATCTGACCAGAGCAGAGTATAGGAGAAGTCTTATCTCCCTTATTCTAGATACCATGTCTCTCTCTTAATGCAGGATGGGATATTATCTGTTCATTTATTCATGCATTTATTTATTTACCAATTAATCTGTTTATTTATTACAACCTTGTCATGCTATTACCTTATATGGAGATTGTGGTCTACTAAAAATGTCTGATTTTTTTCATTGGAACTATGGTCTAGCCATCTCTCTCCCACCCTGTACTTACAAAGCTTATTTTTGTAAATTAAATGTAGTGCTTTACATGTACTCCTATTAAATGTCATCCCATTCTATTCAGTCATTGTGCGAGCCAGCTGAATTTTTTTTTTTTTTTGGATCTTGACTGTCATACAATGTGGTAACCATTCCTTCCAGTCTTGTATTATCTGTAAATTAGAATAACATATTATCTGTGCCTTTGTCTAATTCACTGAGAAACATTTTGAATAGCATAGGGACAAACTTAGATCCTTGGAAGTCTACAGTATTCCCTTGGTCTATTATTCTATGACCACTACCTGTCATAATTGTAATGATGTTAGTCTGAAGCAACTTGGTCTGGATAAAACAATGTTCATTGTTTCCCTTTTAAAAAGTTCACAAATTTCCCTTTAACAATAATGTGTTCTAAAAATCTTTAAAGGGTTAGAAATCAAGGACATTGTTCTATAACATGGAGACTTTACCCCTATCCCTTTTTTGAAAATTGGGACACGATTTGACTTTCCCCATTCTCTATTACCCCTTGCATTGTTTTTTTTATGTTCTATTGATAATGATATATACATATATGTGTATATATGTGTATGTGATAAGTATATATATATATATGTACATATACACACATATGCACGTGTATAGCACACTCTTTTTCCATTCATTCTTGCTTATCCCTAGCAAAGAACCCTCCTTTGTGACAAACAAGCAGAGTCGAACAAAACAAATCAAAACATGGTGTTCAGGTCCTATCTAAATATTAGCATGTCTTGTCCATCACCTCTGCTGAGAGGCGAGTTTTTTTCTCTATTGGCTTTCTGAAGTTATGTTTGATTACTACATTAGTCAGAGTGTTGAAGTCTTTCAGTGATGGCTCCCTTTATGGTCACCATGTAAGTTATTATCTTAGTTCCACTTACTAAACTCTGAATCGCATCATTTGTCTTTCCAGTTTCTTTGGCTCTTCAAATTTGCCATCTCTTGGGGTATAATATTCCATTATATTCATATGCCATACTTTTTTAAGGCATCCCCCAATTGTTGGACACTCATCTTGATTCCTTAGATTGTAAACTCTTTGAGGGCAGGGACCATCTTTTGCCCTATTTTGTATCCCCAGTGATTAGCACAGTGCCTAGCACATAGTAGCTGGTTAATAAATGTTTATTGATTGATTTGAGTTTTGTGCTACTAAAAAAAAGGGGAGGGTGATGCTATGAGTATTTTTTAATATGTTGATTTTTCCTCCTATCTTTGCCCTTCTTGTCATATATGACACATAATGGTATTGCTAAGTTTGAGAGTCATATACAGTTGGTATCATTCCAAATCATTTTCCAAAATGGTTGGACCAATTCATAGCTCTACCAACTATGAATTAATGTACCTGTCTTCTTACAGTTCTTCTGGCATTTTGTCCATTGTCATTTTTGACAAGTTCAAGTGTATGAAGTGAAACCTCAGAGTTGTTTTAATATCTCTTATATTTTTGAAGAATTTTCAAAGATATCTGACAGTGGATCAGCAATCATATATTCTAATTCCCTGAGCACCCTTGTAGACAATTCGTCCAGTCTGTCAGACTATCTCAATCAATCGACAAGTATTTATTAAACGCCTATTATGTGTCAGGCAGTGTACTAGGTTGACAGTAGAGGATAAAGAACAAAGACAAAAGAGGAAATGGTTAACATTCATAAGGAGATTATATTCTATAGAGACTTTCAAGGACCTTACAGTCTTTTCTCCTCACTTATCATGGATTTCCACTCCCTACTAACCACTTTTTTTCTCTCCTGCCTAGTGTAGAGGTCATTCTCCTTGGAAACTAAAACAGAAACAAAATAAACTTTCCAATGATTGTCTGTGACCAAGACAACATGTGCCTCTGGCACTGACCACATCTCCCCCTCCTTTTAAAATCTTACTGTCCCTCAAATTCTTTCATAATTTGATCAATTGATGATTTCACCCATTTCAGATTGCCACTCATAGAAATCATTATTCTATTATTCTGTGTGAATCTTGCTCATATTCCTCCAAAAATTGGTTATGTGGGAGGGACCTTCCTTTAGATCACTTGACTTTGTGTGGGTTCCATTGGAGCACACAGGTTGCCTAGCCATGATCTCCCATTCTCAATGTGTAATCATCTCTTATTTTCTAGTTATACACTTCTCTAATGATATCTTTTGTACCACCTCCTTTTTGCTAATATACTACAACCTATCCATACCCACCATGCCTCTCTTCTTTATCTTTTGTATGACTTACAACTTGAAATCACAGCCATAAAGTTGAGTCAAGAGATAACTGGTGGGATTTTCCAGATGGTCATGGTAACACATAAAACAACTGTCCCTAACATTGTTTTTTTTTAAATCCTTTTTGTGATTGGAAGGAAGGATTCAGGGGAAGAACAGATTCACAGAAGGTGTGGTTTTTTTCAAGCTTTTTAATCATTACTTTTGTCTTTGTTTTGATGTATTTGTCTATTTCAGTCTTTGTGTCTGTGAAACTTAATCCTTTGACTTGCACATAGTAGGCAATTGAATTGAATTGAGAGAATGAACGAGGGAAATGTAGGTTAGACAAGAAGAAAAATAATTCCCTGTCACATGGAGAGTTGTTGGCAGAATCCTCAATTGGGAGCAAGACATCAAGGAGATTATGTCATCTTTTTTTCAGAAAGGCTTTGCTCAATTCTACAGTCGAGATGGTTGTTTCCTATAGCTCACATTGATTCTATTAGAGTTTGTTTTATGTAAACTACACTGGGATTAAATATTCTTTAGCACTTGAACAAGATTCAGACACTTCTTTTTGAGGTGGATGTTAACTACAGTAAATCACTGGTCTGAGAAGAGGGTGTGAAAACATGCATAGAATTTGTCAAAATTGCTCACCATTAATAAAGCAGTATTCTTCCAGTTGTTGTCACTGTGTGTCATTCTTTGAAGTATTCCCAGAAGAATTTTTCTGAAACAAGCTTAGGTAGAGCTTGTCACCGTATCACATAACCGCTATTGAACTGTTTTGAGCTTTGAATCAGCTGTAGATCCTTTGTGTGAAAAAGAAAAACACTCACGCATAAAAGTGCATGGAAGTTGACAAGACTGACTATAATAGCTTTATCCTGAAAATACATATTCATGAGTGTCTTAAACAGAAGTTCTGCAAACATCAACTATTTTCATAGATTGTTTAAACCATTACTACTGACCTGAAACACCCTCATAATTTTGTTTGTGTGTTAGCCAGTGGGATTCTTTTCTGAGCATTCTAGACTATTATGGCTGAAAACTATCATGCTCATGGTAGGAGAGACACCACAGATAAAGAGGTCCAGCATAAAAGGACCTGGGTTCAAGTCTTGATTCTGACATATGCTAGCTTTGTCATCAAGGGCAAATCACTTAACCCTTCAATGTCCCAGGAAAGTCTCCTAAAATGATAAATTACAGACATATCATAAATCTGCCTAGGAGGACAGGGGAAAGAATTTCTTTAGGAAAAAAAAAAGTCAAGATGTAACTGATGGTATTTATTTTTTTTAATCATTTCAGATTATTTTGATCAGAAATTATGATATATTATTTTAGGAAACAATATGGATTAAATATAGAAGCTATTAATCTAAATAATGGCATATGAACAATGTGATATACTAGGTAGAACCCTGGTTTTGGAGTCAGGAGAAGTGAATTCAAATTCTTTTTCACTGGGGATAGGATTTTCAGGACCTTGGACAAGTCAACACACACCTCTGGTCTCAGCTTTCTGCTCTGTGCAGTCAGATGGCTGGGGTAGGTGACCTCTAAGGTCACTTGATACCTCTAAATATTCTTTATGACCCTACTTTTCTTTCAAGGATTTGAAAATTACATCAGTTAATTCAAAATATACTACATTTTAAAATGAAACCCAACAAGTTATTTAAAAGACAAAAGTGAACAAAATAAAGGGAGAGGGAATAGTGAAATGTGTGTATCACCATCGGCATGAGAATGTATTGTAGAAAGTCAACAAAATCAACATAGGAGACTTGTATTCTTTCTTACACATGTTCTCTAGATACTGCTCTTTGCTAATGATGTTGTACTAGTTGCAAAGAACACTATCTTTGAAATTCACGGTACCTTAAAAGATATCAATTTAGCCTTCCATATACCAAAAACAAAGTGGATGAAAAAGGTGACTACTTCAGAATATAGACAGGGAACTCATTGGTTTACCCAATTAATACAAATTACCTTGGACTGATGCAATAGATGAACAATGAATGGGGATCAAAATTACATAAAGAAATACTGGGTTGGATCACATTTGGAAAATGGTATAGTTGGTCCCAAGATGCTCACTGTCACAAAAACCTAGTTTTTTAAAATAATAACAATAACTCAGATTTATTATAATTGCTAGCATTCATATAGCATTTTAAGGTTTGCCATGTAATCTACAAATATTATCTCATTTGATCCTCATGATAACCATGAGAGGTAGGTGCTATTATGACCCCCCACTTTAACACTGAGGAAACTGAGGTAGGGAAAGGTAATATAATTTTCCCAGGGTTCCATAGTTAGTAAAAGTCTGATACTTGAGTAATTCCTCCTACTGCACCCCCAGCTACCTATGAGACCTGTAGTGATCCAAAAGAGAGCAGTGGAGCCTTCCATATCAGAAAAATAAAACGTATAAAAGATTTGGCTACTCCAGATTATGGATAGGCATTTTTATGGGCAACTCATGAGCTTACTCAATTAGCACAAATTATCTTGGACAGATGCTGTAGCAAATGCCATAAAGGAGATTCAAATCCTAGTTCCTTGGCTCCATCATTGGAAGTCTTTAGTGTGCTAGGTGTATCTTCTATGGAGCATTTATAGGAAGATATGGTCAAGAATTTCACATGATGGAAAGCCATGGATGAGTTATGATCTGTAGCACAGGCAACACTCCCCATGTTGAAATGCTTAAGGGCTATCTATTATTTCATCATCATCATTCATTTGATGTATATTTTATTTTGGCTCCTAGGTTACAAAACTCTCTCTACCCATGCAACTAGAAGCAAGTATTGTACCACCTAAAGTCTTAGAGAATTGCCAAAGACATGGAGAAATAACAGTGTCGGAGACAGGAATTGAACCCAGCAAAGGGAACCAAGGAAGCAATTTAAAAGAGAATATTCTTTTCTTCTTGAGTTCAGAACTGAACATTATTTACCTTCTTATATTAGTCAAGTTCCTATCATTTATTAAACCTCCCCCCAAATCCAACTTCAATGCCTCATAGTGAGTGGCATTATGGAGATGAACATAGGTCCTAGATCATTCCAGGGAAGCACAGACCCTGCCAGGTCCTACCAAGGGCAGAAGGCTTTGGGTCAGCTATAGTGTTGGGCTTTATTTCTGCTGTTTGAGGACCAACTGACAAAGCAGAGTGAGACTGACTGAACTTTTTTGGACACAGCAACTCACCAAATTCCATCTAGTGAGGCATGGAGGAATTATGAGATGCCTCAGTAGAGGCAGGACCTACACTGATGAAATCTCTGCTGCTTAAAGAATTAGAGTACGGCTCATTAAAAAGAAATGTCCAATTGTCCTTATTTAAAATATACTGATTTAAGGACTACGCAGCTATGCTATGATATCATGATGTATGGATGTACTCAGGGCTGCATAAAATTAAAAATATGAAGAAGTAATGACTTTGGAGGTTCCTAGAAATACCTGTGGCAGTCACATCTCTGTTTTTAAATTTATGGTACAGCTGATTTCAGGATTTCATTCTACCTCCAGGGTACAGAATACCAATACAATATCCCACTGTTTTTATCCTTTCTAAAAGCTTGCAATTTGGCTCCATTAAGAATTCTCATGTAAGAGTGCTCATGTAATATGCCACTATGAATACTGCTACAAGCATTAAATTATTTATTTTGGTAACATTTCACAATTAGGTTCCTGGGAAGTAAGTCAAAACAACCACAACATGCTGATTGGTGTCATGGAAAAAGCATCGGATTTGGAATTTGAGGACCTGGGTTCAAATATTGGCTCTGATATTTCCTACCCATGTTGCTGTGGGGAGGTCACTTGGTTTCTCTGGGTTTCCACTCCCTCATCTGTAAAATGAGATGGGAGTTTGACTACATGACCTCTGTAGGCTCCTCCAGCTTGAATTCTGTAAGCCATTGTTTGTTTTTTAAATAGGTTAAGCTGAAGCAAAATGATGCCTAAGAATAACTTATCCCACAATGAGTTCATTGAAGTATACTGCTTTAAAATTCCTCTTCTTGAATTTAGCACAAGACACACTATCTATACATCCCCCCCACAATGAGTTCATTGAAGTATACCTGCTTTAAAATTCCTCTTCTTGAATTTAGCACAAGACACACTATCTATACATCCCCCCCACAATGTGTGCTTGTGAGATCAGTCACAAAAAACCACATACCAAGATTGATTTAAGGATGATTGTGAGACTCTAATGCCTTAAAATATGAAAATGATTGATAGACTAAGTAGGAACATGGCTAAGTTAATTTAATAAGAGGATAAACAAATTCTTTGACAGTAAGTTAGTAGCAAATATTCCTGTTGGACAAAAGTGCTCCCATGCCATTCTAGCTCAGGTAATTCCCTTCCAATGTATTCTATAGCATAGATCACTCCATCAACTAAAGCAAATCTGCTGTGAGACCACCTTTAAAACCAAGATTTTAATGGTCATTTTGTATGTCAAAATCTGCATTGAGGTAAATCATACAGCAGTTTCTACACTGGGATAAGGCAGTACTCTTCTTCCTTCTCCCATCCCTCAAAAAAAGAAAAAAAAACACAGTGCATTGTTGAGAAGACCTTTGTTGACAAAGCATGTAGTGAAAAGAAAAGAGATACAGTCTTTGATATCTTTTTGAAAAGATATGCTAAGTAAAAAGAGGGATTTAATTTTAAATGACTATGGTATAAAAACAAAAGGCAATAGTAAAACATAAAAAGAAAGAAAGAACTTAGGAAGATCATTCAGGGCTAGAGAGTTGACAGTAAAAGACCAAGAGAGTACTCAAAATGGAAAGGAAACTTAGAAATCACAGAGTATAATCCAATCAAATACAAGTTGAGATCATATGTTGTTGTTTTTAATTACTTATCCTTACAATGTCAGGAATTAGAGAGGAAGGATATTCTACATACATATTGGGTGTACTCCTGATGGTGAATTTATGGGAGGAAGTGGTTAAGTGTCACACAGGATTGGCAAGGATAGCTGAAGCGCAATCTACATCATTGGAAGCATCCCCCTCCCCGAATCAGTAAGACTAGAGAGTCATTAAAGAATTAATGTTCAAATAAAAATATTAGCCAAGTGCACATGGATAAAAGGATCTTAATAAATACTAGTTGAAATCAAGAGAAAGAAAGAAAGAAAAAGAGACTTTAACAAGAAGCATAAGTAGCATCAGGGGAAAAAAATACAAGCTCTAGTTTTGAAGGTGAGAGGACTCTTACTTATAAATATGGAACTCATTTTCAACAATCTCTGAAATGGATCTTTCCATTTAAGTGGCATTCTCCCAGGGATTATTTTTCTGTTTTTGAAATACACACACACATCATTTTTCTACACTAAAAAAATAAAAGAATAGTTATAATCTGACAACTAAAAAACAATCAGTCAAAAACACTTATTAAGGTGTCCTATATATGATCTATCAGGATAGACATTGGGTAGACAGACACAAATATATTAGTCCTTGCTCTCAAGGAGCTTACGTTCCATAAGGTGAAAAAATGGAAAGGATGAATAACTTCCCAAATGCCCTGTCCTAACTTTAAGCCTAAAGAACCCACATTTCTGCCATCATCATTAAAGAACTCTATATAATAGAGAGATGAAGAGCTTCCTGGTGTCTCTATGCATCCATCCCCATCTCCATATCTGCCTACTACTGCCCCACTCTCTCTTCCCCTGGCATAACCATCATGTAAAGGAAAGAGACCCAAATCTTGGGAAACTTTTTCCATTTTCAAAGACCGTAATAGTGTCATGTACATTGATACCAACTGAGGTAGATGGGAATAGCTGTGGTTGCATGGTTGGCCTATTTAAAATGCAAATGAAAGTACCCAAATCGCTGCAATCTACACTCCAGATGTTCCTATTACTCACTCTGACTTTTTTTTTCATTGCACTTCTTCCCTCCTACATGTCTCTGAATTTTCTCTCCTACTTAACCCTCCTTCCAAAGCCACCTACACTTTTCAGAAATTGTTTTACTTTATACATTTAAAGAGTCAGAATTCCACCCCACTCCCTGACTGTCCTCTGCCTCACATACCAAGGGAAGAAACTTTCATTTGCACACACTAAAAAGTCATTTGTATAGATAAGACTATCAAGAAGCCAAGAAGTTGCTTTTATAGTGTACCGTACAAGGGGAACATTTCCCCTTCAAAAAGAAACCTTTCATCTTTTTTGTGTGTGCTGGACTCCACGGGCATGGTCTTGTGAAGTCCATGGACCTCTTCTCAGAACAACATTTTAAACGCACAAAACAAAACGTAGAGGATTATTGCAAAGGAACCCAAAGGGTAGTGAAGTTCAAGCTATATTTTATCTCCCACCCAAGACCACAGCTCCCCTGAAATGTATCCATGTACCCTAGGTTAAGAACAGCTAGCCTAGAGCTCTGAGGAGTATGGGCTATAGTAATAATGCATAGCTTCCACAGCCTGATTGGAGGAGAGATTATTTGATAGAGGAAGTGTTGGCCTTCTCTTAGACCTTTGCAAAGTACTTAGTACCCTCCTGGAATTAAAGGGAAGAATTATACCCCATACTCTAGGCTCTTTTCTGAGGGCAGCTGGGGTGGCTTACTTTGAGCTCTTAGCAGCCAGGATATTTATACTACAGGCAGTGTGATATGTGTTTTAATCCCAGGTTCCCAAGCATTTTAAGGCCTACTTGGGTGGCAGCCATTCTCTGACTAAAGAAGCCCTTGCCTGCATGACATCTGCTCTCACGCAGCTGGGGCCATACTTCCTTTGGAGGAGCAGCCATGCATAGGACTGCTCCATTTGGATACATACAGGCAAGTCACTGCCTCCCCAGACCTTATAATACTGAAGAGTTACTATTGTCCTGAAGCTTCACATCTTTCTGCTTCGCCATGAGAGTTGAGCCAAAGCTCTCATTTGTTTTCAGAACACAAAGCATCAGGGCAGGTAAATTAAACTCGGGTATAGATGATATTGTCATTAAATTTACTTGCATTCTATCTGGTGGCTTGTAAAATAAAAGATTTTTTTCTCCCTTTCAAAGTGGCCAAAGATTCACAATAACATACAAGAGTTGATTTAATATTTTACAAATTTACAACAGCCTATTCGACCTTACGTATTAACAGGTGTGATGTTCACACTGTATGTTAAAGTGTTCTACTGATGCCTCTTATAAATTTTTCAGTCCTTGTAACACAGGAAACAAGTAAAAAAATCCAAAATGTAATCATGGAACAACACAATTTTTGAAGAATCATACTCCCAGTGGCCTAAAGGGTAATAGAGAAAAATGTACAGCATCCATATGTACCAATGATGGCTTGTGAGAGAAATAGCATAAAAGAGAGTATAAAGAAAAGAAAGCTAAAGTGAGATTACAGATGGACTCCTCAGGTGCTGCATGGATGTCCACTGCATGCTAAAAGTCCTGAAGGAAGGCCAGTAGCATGTTGGGTATATCCTCTATGGGGGATTTGTGGGAAGATGTATTCAATAATCATCCAGGATGAGAAAGTGTGGATCAGCAGCAATTTGCTCCATTGGAAGAACATCCATATTGATGAGATTACAGATCCATTAAAGAGTTGAAATATTAATGTTTACACAGAGATTCATATTTGCTTTTATGAAATCTACTAGAGTGATCAAGAAACACAAACATGCAGAAGCGTAACGTTGTGTGATTTGTGCTGTGTAAAATACTAAAGACATTTCTACATTAATGTTAGTGAGTCTTTCAGGATATTAAAAGTCCAAAAGTACCTTGCAAGATTCAATCTCCTGACCCAGAGCCCTCACTTACAAACCTGGAGAAATATATCCATGGTATACTAATAGCACACTAACTTCCCTCTGCCAAGCATATGCTTTGCCACGTTGAAGAGGAAAATAAACATAGGAAAACCAAAGGAAATCATAGGATGGGCACCAAATAGCCCAAAATATTTATATAAATTAAGAACTTCCCAAGCATATAAGCTTCCCTGAAGTAAGTCTTTAGCTACTTGCTGCTGTTCCAAAGGGAGAGATGGAATCAGAAGAGTAGTGGAGCCCCTTTTCTTCCTTTTTTTCTCTTTTTTCCTCTTCTTCCTCCTTCCTCTTCCCCTACTCATCAAATTAGACATTTGTAAATCACTTAGAAGTGTAGGCCCTTAGTAAAGGCGTATTCTTTCTTTATTACCCCTTCTCCTTCTCCTCCTCTTTTTCTTCTTTTTCTTTCTTCTTCCTTTTCTTCCTCCTCTTCTTGTCCTTCCTCCTCTTCTTCTTCTTTCTTTTCTTCTTCCTCTTCTCTTTTCTTTTCTTCTTGCTCCTCTTCTTCTCCTTCCTCTCCTTCATCTTTATCAAAGATTAGCTTACATAAATAGAAAGGTTATGTTAGGTTGATGACAAAAGCCCAAGTCATTACTGCCACAAACTATATAAAGTTTATCCATGAAAAGGCCAGACTTATCGATGGTTGTAGATGTTGCAAGGAAATGGTAAAGACTGTGCAACATCACTGTGGGGTGTAAAAATTTAGCACCTACCAAGTATCTAGAAATGTATGACCAAGTAGTCATAATTATACATTGGAATTTTTCTATCCTCTAAAAACTAACAGACAACAAATGTAAACCCCAAATTGTCCTAAAAAATTTGATTATTAAGCCATATTGAAACTATCAACACAGACAAAACAGACCCTGAAACATAACCATTTAAGAATAACATTTAATGGATGTTGCCACAGAGAATATTTAGACCATCCAAACTACACGTAATGAAAAGCTCTCAAAATATAGAGCCTCAACATAAGAAATCAAATTCATGTGGAAACAGGATGAAGTACATGTCATTGTCATCATCCTGTCAGCCAGTGAATTGTCCCAAAGACATTTTTAGTGAACTTATAGATGAGCTGATATTGCAAACTTTCATTCATTTGAAAAAAGCAATAATTTCATATATTTATGTAATATCATGTAGAACACTAAAAAATAAAACAACCGTAGGGGAATAGACCATTTCTGTCTCAACATGGGACAAGCAAATAAGAATAATTTGGGAAAGGCAGAATTTAGGGGCAGAAAATAAAATGAAATTGAATTTCAAATAATTAATTTTAACAAAGCAATAATAATAATTCACTGTAGTATCTGACTAAGGGATTTCTATAAGAAGGTAGAACTTCTCACCATACTTTGTTCTGTGTACAACTGGCCAAAGGGTACTCAATTCTTTCAATAAATTCTTGATATAAAAGCTAAGTCACCGAGAAAAGTACTCATCAATTTGCCTACTTTTAGGAACTAACTGGTCTTTTTACTACTAGTAGTATCTTCTATGTTACTTTAATTTGCCAATTAACTTGTAGATATTTCTGGAGAAATATATGTAAAGATGAAATCGTGAGAACAGCAGCTTATCTAATGCTTGGCTTTCCAGAGGTGGCCTCTCACAATGCTTATAGCTAGCATTTCATTTCCACCACACTGGGAGACCTCAGAGCACTAAAAGTGGTACAATCAAATTGGGAGGAGAAAAGAGGGGGAAAGCCACAGTTGAACCTCTTCCAAAAACAGATTATGTTAGCCTCAGTCTCTAAGTAATAATAAACTCAAAAAGACAAATGGGGGGGGGGAGGGTATTCTACTGACTTTATCAGCATTCCATGAAATCTAAGTTGTCTTTTGCTTCCCAGATGCCATTTTTTACATACAACATGCCAAAATAGATGTTATTTTTTTTTTCTGTAAAAGACATTGTCAAAAGATCTCAAAGATTTCAGGTAGAATATACATTTCTTCAATATTCTAGTGAAGGGGCAGCCAGGTGGTACAGTAGATAGGGCCCCACCCTGGAGTCGGGAGGCTGAGTTCAAATTGGATCTTAGACATGTGCTAGCTGTGTGACCCTAGACACTTAAGGCCCATTGCCTCAAAAAAAAAAAAACAAATTCTAGTGAAAATTATTTTTTTCCTGGAGACCATGAAGGCACGCTTGTTGAGTTTCTGTGTTTTTTTTTTTTAGCATACAGAGAAACTATGTCTCCCCAGTGACACTGGTTAGATCTTTGTCTTAAGATCAACTTTTTATGCTCAGAGTCAATGGTGGGGGAGGGGAATAGCCCTAGGCTAGACATTAAAATAAAAATGCAAAATGTTTTAAATATATGATCAAATATATGTGAGCCTCACAATAAGCCTGTGAGGAAGTAGTTCTCAGAATTATGATGCTACTGACAGTTTTGGGGACCATGAACTCTTGTCATACAGAACAGAAGGACAATCCTCAGTGCCCAAGGAGTTACACCCAAGGGGAACTTGAGGAAGACTCCAAAAAGGCAGCAAAAGCTTCCCAGGACCAGGATGGAAGGAGGTGCCTCTTTGTCACACACATGTTCTACATGTGCATCTCACAAACATTTACTTCAGATTTGTACCTATTCTTCCCAGGGACCTTGTGTGTGCAAGGAGAGAATGTGTCCCTGATTTGGGAGGATTCTTTTAAACAACCATTCTTATTATAACAGCACTCGCTACTCAAAACCCCATCTCCTCAGTTACCCCCCAAACCTTTCACCCTCCTACATTAACATTCTCTCCATAACTTTCATAAGTCCAGCCATTTGTAGTGATCACAGTGATTTGTAATGTTTGATGACTTCTAAGGTATACAGTTCCCACTGAAAAGTCAGCCATCTAACCCCCAACTGCCTACAAAGTGCTCCTACTTCTTTCTAAAACCTCCTATGGCCCCCATCATCCAAGGAAACATGGTCATACACCTAACAAACCACTTTTGCCCTTTACCAAACCTCTCCTGATCCCCATCTACAGCTCTAGCCTTCTGAACTGTCCTGTTCTTTCCAATGGATAAATAGATAGTTATGTGTGTTTCAATATTTCTCTCCCATGTCTAGATAGAGCTCTTTCTCTGTCTCTCGGTCTCTTTCTGTCTCTCTCTCTCTCTATCTCTCTCTCTCTGTCCTCTCTCTCCCTCTCTCTCTCTGTCTCTGTGTCTCTGTGTCTCTGTCTCTGTCTCTGTCTTTCTCTGTCTCTCTCTGTCTCTGTCTCTGTCTCTCTCTCTCTCTCTCTCTCTCTCTCTCTCTCTCTGTCTCTCTCTGTCTCTGTGTCTCTGTGTCTCTGTCTCTCTGTCTCTGTCTCTGTCTTTCTCTGTCTCTCTCTGTCTCTGTCTCTCGGTCTCTTTCTGTCTCTCTCTCTCTCTCTATCTCTCTCTGTCCTCTCTCTCCCTCTCTCTCTCTGTTTCTGTGTCTCTGTGTCTCTGTCTCTCTGTCTCTGTCTCTGTCTCTCTCTCTCTCTCTGTCTCTCTCTCTGTCTCTGTCTCTGTCTCTCTCTGTCTCTCTGTCACTGTCTCTGTCTCTCTCTGTCTCTCTGTCTCTCTGTCTCTGTCTCTGTCTCTGTCTCTCTGTCTCTCTCTCTCTCTTTCTGTCTCTCTCTCTCTCTGTCTCTCTCAGCATAGCCTTCTACTCCGTTCTCCTGTTTCCACCAATAAGGAAGCAAAGAGGATGAGTGACCCTAAAGACCTTTAAACCATCCTCTTAAATAAAGGAGGATTGCAGGGATTTTTGTGAGGTGTAAAGCTGGAGAAGTATACAGACTGGTTGTTATATAATGTAGACCAAGTGTGGTTGTATTTGCATGCCATTATGTGAACTGGCCCCCTTTTTCCCTAGGCCCATTCAGGGTGATATCTGTTTGCATTTTAGACCTAGCAGGAAAAATGAGATGAAAAGAGATTGCAGACATGTTGTTCTCATTCATTGACAGAAGGACTCCAGTTTAGAACAAAGGTTCTTAACCTGGGGTGCATAGATTTCCATGGGCCCATGAACCAGAAAGGGAAGAAGTCTTTTCTTTACCTTCACTAACTTCTAACTGACTAGCTTCATTTTTATGGACTTTACCTGTATCCACTGGGACCAGCTGAAATACATCACGGTCATTCATTTTATGAACCAATGGCAACATGAAGACGCAGTATGATCGAGTAGAAACTGATTGTGGGTTAAAATCCCAGCCCTTTCACTTGCTAGTGTGTGACCTTGGGCAAATCACCAGGCAATATGCAATTAAAGAAAAAACTCTAAAATGGGAGATTAGACCTGGGTTCAAGTCACAAGTTAGCTATGTGACTTTGGGCAGGTCAATGTCTATTTGGGGAATAAAGTTCCATTCCATGTCTAACTCCTATGACTGTCTCACTTTCATATTTGTATCCCGGCACCTAGGACAGCAACTGTCACAGAGTAGGTGCTTAATAAATGTATTCATTAAGCAATTGAGCATGCTACAAACAAAATTACTAAAAATATACACCTTTTGACTCAGAGAGTCCACTCCTAGGCTTATGCCCCAAGGACATCATTGATGAAAAAAAAAGTCCCCTTATATATAAAAATATTCATAGCATTTTTTAAGATAGCAAAGAATTAGAAACAAAACAGATGCACATCAACTGGGGAATGGCTAAACAAATTATGATACATGAACGGAATCTTACTGAACTGTAAGGAATGATGGAGAGGCATAGAAAGATCTATAAGAACTGATGTGAAGGGAGGTAGAATCAAGGAAATTAAATACACAATAGCCACAATAATGTAAATGGAAGGAACAATCACACAACAAATCATTAAACATAAATGTGGCAAAGTTTCAAACAAGCACAGCTGGAAAGAAGAGATAGGAGAAGCCCCATTCATTTGCAGAAATGGGAGATGCATGGGTGGGGTACATTGCACATATTTGCATTTTTCAATATTTCAGTCTTTTAAAAAAATATTTGTTATATCTGGTATGTTGTTGTAGGGGACATATTGGAAGAAATTTTTGTTAATGTAAGGGGAAATGCAGTAATAAAAACTTTTTAAAAAAACAATATATTTTCTTTTTGCTTTTTTTTTTTTGGAGGGGGGAAGGTAGGGCAATTAGGGTTAAGTGACTTGCCCAAGGTCACATGGCTAGTTTTTGTGTTAAGTGTCTGAGGCCATATTTGAACTCAGGTCCTCCTGACTCCAGAACCAGTGCTCTATTCACTGCACCACAATATATATATAT
>CM053581.1:560999451-561060211 GCA_028627135.1 Pseudochirops cupreus
ACTATATTGTGGAAATGCTTGTTTTATTCCATAAATTAAAAAATAAGTAAATATTTTAAAAATCAATACGTTTACCGAGTGAGTGTGCCAACTCATATTGACCAGGTTTTTCTGAATTTTGTTGATTATTTACTTCAGTTTGATTCCCAAGTGGTAATTTGGGCAATATACTCCAATACGTTCAAGCTCTAGAATTATATCAGTATGAGTATTTTCTCTAAAAAGGCAGGGTGGCAATTCTTCCAAACCTCCATAGATTGTATCATGAATTACTGTGGCCAAAACGTTCTTTGCCTTGGGAGACTCTCCAAATTTAGCTAGGCTGATTCTCAGACAACAAAACACACAATCTGTCACTGGACCTGTGCCCACAGCTTTTCTGACTTGATAGGATTTGCCTAAGCTTGCATTCCATTGCCATAACCTCCAAAAATCCCTGGTCATCTCCATGCTACAATGAAGCTTCAGAGCACACCTTGGATGAAATCAGGATAAGCTGGGTTATTGAGAGTTCTCATAGGCTATTAGACCTTGAGATAACCTTAGAAGTCATGAACTTACTAGACTTCATGTTATGGAAGCCTACAAAGGTTGAAAGTCCCAAAGCAAGACAATGGCAGAACTCCAGTGAGAACTCATGTCTCCATAATGGTAGCCCACTGCTTTCACTTTTACGTTGTTACCCTCTCTTCCACTCACTGTCATTAATGTATTTGTTCTAAAAAGGCACAATCGAGAGTACATGAAAACCTTTTCCGAATTAGGGTACCCAAACTCCCTTCATAAAAACTAAAAGCAGCGGGCGGCTAGGTGGTGCAGTGAATAGAGCACAGGCCCTGGAGTCAGGAGGACCTGAGTTCAAATCCGACCTCAGACACTTAACACAAAAAAACTAGCAATGGGACTTTGGGCAAGTCACTTAACCCCAACTGCCCTGCAAAAAACAAACAAAAAAACCTAAAAGCAGAGGGCAGGACATATAGAAATAAACTAGTGTACAGAATGTCCTCTCCTTCTTTTACTGTTTCAGTAGAACCTATGAAAAGCATGAAGTTTCTCCTCAGATTCCCTGTTAAAAATAATAGGAAGAAGTAAAGCCCCAAACCCAGAAATCCTCAAAATGACAATGACTGAGTTAATCTTCTGATGCACAAAGAGCTAAAATGACCATCCCAGAAAGTCTGATCACAGCACTGACATCCTAGAGAAATTCATCCCTCTTTAGGAAGAAAAAAATGCTTTAAATATGACACAGCTTTCACCTGTTGAGAGACTCCTTTGAGTTAAATATATTTGGAAGCAGGCAAAGTGGAAGGAATTCACCAATTAAAAAGTGTCTGCTTTCAGGAGCAATTAGATTGTATACAAGAGTACAAAAGATGCCTCCTCCCAGTTCTGCTCTGTATAAAGCGCCAAAGAAAAAATCTCTACAGTTCTTTTGAGACAAAAACTAGCAATTTCCTCAGCTGTTATTCAGTCTGACAGTAGCTTCTTACAGTTTTACAAAACTCTTAAAGGTAGTTAGGGTGGCTGGCCGAGCCAGAGGAAACAGGATAATTAATTACCTCAATGCTGGACTGAGTTCACAACACTCTTTTTTTAATGGTTCTGTGGTCCCTTGAACCATGGAATCCCTTTACTGAAGGAAGAAAATAGGGTCAGATCTCAATTGTCTGATTTAATGGAAGGAATATTCATTCAACTAATATAGGGTAGGGTGGGGGAGGATTATGTTAAATGCTTATTTCCCACAGAGATTTTTAGACAGAAGGTCCTTAAAAAATGATTTTTTTCATTGAACACTTACTGAATACATAGTTCTGTGCCAGGTGCTGTTGGGGTTACACAATACAATCCATGATATTTTAAAGGAAAGAATGTAAAAATGAGCTATGATTATTTAATTTTTTCATTTAGAAAAAGGTGGAGGGCATTCAAAATGGGGCGGGGCCGGGGGGTGTGTTATGAGGAAGGGACTAGAGATCATTACAAAGGTCCATTAAAGGGCCTGAAGAGAGAGATTTATGGGGTGGAGGTAAGACAGCTCTTTTAAGGATGTGAAAAAGCTGTTATCAGCCAATCAATTAGCTAAGATTGTTATTAAACTTGTCTCTTGTCTTAGGTGCTGGAGAGTCAAAAAGTAAATATAAAATCATCTCTGCCCTAGAAAAGCTTGCATTCTGTCTTGTAGATGAAATAGTCTTTTGGGGCAGATCTGGAAGCCATGGAGAAAGGGCCATTTTGGCTTCCTTACAGTTAGAATGGCATAAAACTTAGAATAATAGATGACATCTACATAGTACTTTAAAGCTTTATAAACCACTGTATACATGGTCTACATTGGGTAGAAGCTCAGTGGTGACCTCTTCTTGGTGGGGGGACATGAATGAGAGTGGCACCGGTTTGGCAAGTGTGGATGGGCTGCTATGGGCATTAAGGAAGAGAACTCTCAAAGTGATGAGACTGCGAATGCCAACAATAATAATAAATAATAGTAGTACTAGTACTAAGAATGGTATTATATAGTGGGAGGGGGGAGGATTTGCTAAATGTGGGGGGGAGGGGGGTGGGGTGGGGATGTGGGGGATGGGTATGTGTATGATGTACATTATTTCATTTGATCCCCATAATAACTTGGGAGGTAGGTGCTTTTTCCCCCCATTTTACAGATGAGGAAAGTGAGATTATTTGCCAGCATCACACAGTAAATGTCTGAGGCAAGATGCAGAGTCAAATTTCGCAGACTCCAACCACTCTAGCCACCTGTAAGGAGGTACCTTGAGGAGCTGACCAATTCCCCCAGATTGTCATTCTTCTCAGTTCTTCCCGGTTTCTCTCCAGGCATCACCTTTGTAACAGAGGAGCAAGAGCCTGAATTCTACTACTTCCTTATTTGGGAGGTTCCAATTTTTCTTCCTCTTCCCACCCAGATAACTAATGTTTGTCATCTTTATGCCTTCTCTGGGAAAGGAGGTAAAAAGCATGTAACAAAATTTTTGGATTTAAAAACTCTTTCCTGGTGGTTTGGAACCAGGAACCAGGGAGAGGACCCAAAAGCTTTGGCAGTTGGAGTTATGATGGGCTATACCAAGTTACCAAGGAAGGAGAAGGTCAGATGAGCCTCAACACTTCCTGATAGCTTCACTTTCCTACAACCTGCCCTGATAAGAAAGCTAGGCTTTGTAACTTGGCTCAACCTTAAACACTTGGTAAGATCACTGCCATGAAGCCATTCCTATAAATTAGGAAGTGCTCAAAACTATGGCTATTGTGTCTTAGTCTTGAGCTGGTGTTCCTGAACATTCTTAGGTATCTAAACCTCCTCTGACATCCCAACCTTCACAATCACTTAAGAAAGAAATCCCACATCCTATGGAAACTCATCTCTCAAAATCTGAAGGAAGTTTAGAGACCATCAAATCTAACCTCTAGCCATGTCACAAATGAGAGCTCTGAGGTTCCAGGAGATCACAGAACCCCATGAGACCTCAGAATTAGATGAAACTGCAAAAATTGTGTAGTCCAGGGGTGGGGAACCTGCAGCCTAGAGGCCACATGTGCCCTTCTGGGTCCTCAGGTACAGTCTTTTTTTTTTTTTACTGTATCCCAGTTTTACAGAATAAATTCTTTTATTAAGGGAATTTGCTCTGTGTTCTGTTTGGATTAAGTCAAAGGGCTGCACCTGAGGACCTAGAAGGCCACATATGGCCTCCATGCCACAAGTTCCTCACCCATGGTCTAGTCTAACCTTCTCCTGAGCAAGGACCCTACTTCTATTACATCTCTTGCAGCTGGTATAATGATAAGGGAATTTGAAGATCTTCCTTGTCCTTTAATGTGCCCTTTTGTGTGTGTGTATATATATATATATATATATATATGTATGTATGTATGTGTATATGTATGTTTGTATGTTGGTCAGACAGCTAGAAGCCCTGTCTGTTGAATTGTGTCATTTTTTCTGTATTTTTTCATCTGCTTGTAATTTCTGTTTGTATTTTCTCTGAAGTTCAGGGCCCTGACTTTTTCTCCTGAACTAAGTAAATGATACATATGTTTGGTTAAAGTAAGATTGTTAACCCTTTTTGAGTTGCTTTCCTTTAGAAAAGCAGATCAAACAACTTGTGGTAACAGCCAGCTAGGGTGCTTGCTGTTACAACTGATCATCAGGTTTCTACTTCAAGAAGGACCTCAGTCCCTACCAAGGCTCACTCCTACCACACTTTGGATAGCTCTAATCATTAGGAAGTTTTCCCTTAAACTTAAACAGATGTCCACTTTTCTGCCACTCTAACCTGTCACTCATTCTGCCTTTTGGATCTCTGCAAAATAAATCTAATGTGTCTTTCACCTGACAGTTGTAAAATTTTTAAAGGCTCCACCTTCCATCCATCTGCTGATCCTTCAAAGTCTTCTCTTTTCCAGGCTAAACATTCACTCAATCCTTATACAGATGGCATAGTGAATAGAGCAATGGGCTTGGAATCAGGAAGACTCATCTTCATGAGTTCAAATCCAGACAGCTATGTGACTCTGAGCAAGTCCCTTAACCCTGTTTGCCTCAGTTTCCTCATCTGTAAAATGAGCTGGAGAAGGAAATGTCAAACACATAAGTATCTCTGCCAAGAAAACCCCAAATTGGGTCATGAAGAGGCAGACAACTGAAAAGACCCAACAACAACAAAGAGGCAGATAGGAGGATCCTGGCTATGTGTGAAATCAGCCAGAGGGAATCCAAGGATCTGCCTTTCACAGCATGGCCTGGTAGCTATCTTATACATCTCAATGAATATTTCTTTCCTCCCTGAACTCTGTGATTTGGTCAACATGGCCTTGTCTATTTCTCCCAAATGACATTACATTTCTCATCTCTATGCCTTTGCACAAGCTTCAAATAAACCTCTTCAAAAAAAAAAACAAAAAGGAAAAACTTGTCTTACTAAACTCATTAGTCATTCTTTTCCAGACTTGCTCCAACTTGTTATTGTCCTACCTTAAAGGTGATGCCAAGGACTACACACAGAACTCTAGGTGTGGTCTGACCAAGGCAGAGTATGACAGGCCAATAGCCTCCATCATTCAAGACACCATGAATTTGTTTAGCTTCCTCAAATCATTGGTATTGGGGTGTGCGTGTGTGTGCATGTGTGTGCGTGTGTGTGTGTGTGTGTGTGTGTGTGTATTCAACTGAACTGGGTTTACCCAAAATAACTAGTTAATAAATACAGTTCAAGGACTTTAAACCAGGCCTTCTGTTTCCAAGCCTGTTGGTGTGCTTCCATTACACGGTTCTAAAATCTCGCTTGCCAGACCCAATGCTGCAAGCGACTTTTTGGACTACTGGAATAGTCCGACACAGAAGAAGGAAAAAAATGAAAATAAGACATTGAATATTTATTAAGTTATCTTGGTTTATGGAGAGAATCAGTTCGTATTATTTATTTGTTTGTTTGTTTGTTTATTTTGCTTTTTGGAGAGAGGAGGGTTAAGTGACTTGCCCAAGGTCCCATGGCTAATAAGTGTTAAGTGTCTGAGGCTGGATTTGAACTCAGGTCCTAGAGTCTAGGGCTGGTGCTCTATTCACTGCGCCACCTAGCTGCCCCAGAATAATTTATTTTTTTAAAAATTATCTTTTATCTCAAAAATGTGTCTTTAAAGAACTGTAGAATGATCTTGGTCCATGAAATTGACCCTCCCCAATCTTCCCAGTCTTATTTTATTCCTTCCAATACTCTCTGTCCTAGTTACATTGGTCTTCCAACTATTACCTACACACAACAGCCTATCTCCTGACACTGTATCTTTGTGTTTCTCATGCGTGGAATACTCCCCTTCACCTTCCTTTCCTGACCCCTCTACAAGGGGCAACTAGGTGGTACAGAGGATGAAGCTCAGTGCCTGGAGTTAGGAAGGCCTGAATTCAAATCCAGCCTCAAGCAACTTACTAGTTGTGTGACCCTGGGCAAATCACTCCATCCTGTTTGCCTCATTTTCCTCATCTGTATAGTAAACTGGAGGAGAAAAGGGACAAACCACTCCAGTATCTTTGCCAAGAAAAACCCAAATGGGGTCAGGAAGAGCTGGACATGACTGAAAAAACTCAACCACTACAAGATTCAGCTCAGCTGGCCTCTCTTCCACAAAGCTGCTCCCAAGTCTCTCTGATTAACAAACATCCTTCTGCAATCCACTTTGTGTTATTTCTTCTGTGTCCTGGTTGGGAACCAAACCTCAATGACCAAGGCAACTTTCTAAGAGGGTGCTCCGGAGCAGGTGCTAACCTGTACTGGCCTCAGGGGTTTCCTCAGCCAGGAAAGGTGCAGAAGCCATGTGTATGTCTGTCTATCTGTGTTTGCTTTATCTGCGTTCATTCAGGTTGTTTCCAGCCAGTAAAAATAGAAGCACCTTGAGCAGTGGTTCTCAATCTTCCTGATGCCGTGACCCTTTGATAGTCATATGTGAGCATGTCTGCATATGGGCGGACCCGCCTGGAGACAGATAGAGGAGGTTTGTGTTTTCCAATGGTCTTAGGCGACCCCTGTGACTCCTGTGAAAGGGTCACTCAACCCCAAAGGGGTCACGACCCACAGGTTGAGAACCACTGACCTTGAGGGTGAGGGGCTATTTCAGTGCTATTTTTGGACCTCCCTCCGCCTTGTGCAAAGTCATCACTTTAATCTAGCCTCAGATGCTTATTAGCTGCCTGACCTTGAGCAAGTCATTTAACCTTGGCTTGCCTCAGTTTCTCTAACTGCAAAATGGTGACATTAGCAGCACCTACCTCCTGGGGCTGTTGTGGGGATCAAATGAGACAGTACTTATAAAGCACTTAGCACCGTGCCTGGGACATGGTACGCGCTGCATAAATGCTATTATTATTAAATATATTAAATTGTTATTATTGTTGAATTGAATCTCTTCTGAACCCCTTTTAGCCTGAAATATTTTAAGTGCCTCAGCTTTTGTCTCTGTGTCAATTACAGACATATAAAGAATATTCGTAACTAATTTCAAGAACTGCCCATCGGCCCCCTTTGTAATGACTTTTACTGAATCATACCTATCAATCAAAAAGCACTTTATTAAAATCTTCTCTCTTATGTTCCAAGTAGGGCAGCTAGGTGGCACCAGAGTGCACAGAGTACCAGAACTAGAGTCAGAAGATTCATCTTTGTGAGTTCAAATCCAGTCTCAGATATTTACTAGCTGTGTGAGCCTGGGCAAATCACTTAATCTTGTTTGCCTCAGTTTCCTCATCATAAAATGAGCTGGAGAAGGAAATGGCAAACCACTCCAGTATCTTTGCCAAGAAAACTCCAAATGGGGTCACGGAGAATTGGACAGTGAGCAATAGCAGAGGAACAACATGGTTAGGGAGCATGGTTCTTGCTTCCCTAAACTCTATTGCACCTTCATGAAACTATGCAAAATAGTCTGTTCTAGAGCAGCTCTCCAAATCACATACAAAAGATTGCTTAATAAACTGTTACTTAGCCTAGTGCTTATATCTGTATTCTTGACCGCACCCAATCTGATATGGGACAGTGAAGAAAGCAGGGTAAAGATCTCTTCCTCCTATGTCCCCTTGCATGGGACTCATACCCATAAATATCTGGGACATGCCTCGGGCTTAAACAGAGAAACCTGTCAGGGAAGCTTAGAGAATTTTGCCATTGAACAGCTCTGTTCCTGCGGGAAACTCTATCACATGAGATAATAGTGAGACGGGGCTTGGAGCCACTCTCAGAACTGCCCTCAGAGCCAGGGAGCCCTGGCCGATGCCCTGCCTTTGAAGCAAACTGGCTGTGAGACCCCAGGCAGGAGAGTCAAGTCAAGGGGAGGCAGTTAATCTCCCAGCATTCTAGGTCTAAGTCTATAAGTGACAGAGAAGGTACTCACCCGACTGGGGAGAACGATGCACACCTGACCAGGAAGTTTGCTCAGCCAGTGAAATTCCAGGTCTCATCCTTGCTCCTAAGGTAGCAGCAGCTTTTGTCTCTCTTATAGAACCACATTAATCATGTTCTTTAATGGCGAACTGCTAGGTGCTACTTCTTTGACCTGAGTAAAAGCCTAAATAGAAGCTGTAGCAGATAGCGTCAGGCAACTGGATGGCTCAGTGGATAGAGCACAGAACCTGAAATCAAATCCTGCTTCAGACACTTCCTAGCTGGGTGACTGTGGGAAAGTCACTTCACCTTGTTGGCCTCAGTTTCCTCATCTGGAAAATGAGCTGCATCAGGAAATGACAAACTACTCCAGTATCTCTGCCAAGAAAACCCCAAATGGGGTCAACAGAGAGTCAAACAGGACCGAACGAGAAGTGGGTAGAATCAACAAAAACATTTACTGTAGGTGGTCCCAGGCATAGAGGACCATCCCATGTGGGTGCAGTTGAGCAAGCTGGAGTCAGGGAGATTCGAACTTGACTTCCCTTGATCTCTCAGAACCTCTTTCTTCACCTGACGAAATAGGATAATAACTTGTGTCCATTAACCTGTGTTGAGGTTCAAAATTAGGAAATGTGGCGAAGAAAGTGACCGGTAAAGCACATAAATGCTTATTGTGTTAAATGCTGAAGATTCAAATACTGCAAGAAGAAAGACAGTCTCTGCCCTCAAGGTGCTTATATTCTAATCAGGTAAGACAATCTATCAAAGAAACTGAAAGCCTGGGTGTGGAAAAAGGGCCGCGGAGAAGTGATGTGGAAAGGTGCAGGGAAGGGAGCCCCAGCTGGAAGAGAAGAGAGTCTGACTAGCCTGTGCACTTCCTTACATGGAGATTCTGGGGGAGAAACTCTCCAAGCAGAGGCAGGGACTGCCTGGAGAGGCATCTCTAGGGTACTGAGGCTTCTAGGGCAAAGGCAGAAAATTCCAAAAACTCCAGAACAGAGCTGGGAGAGAAGAGTGCTATGTGGAATCTGAAATACTACATAACACTTTCATTATCATTGGCAATTGTCTTTTTAGGGTTAACAAAATGCAGTATCATCCATTATCTCATTTTCTCTTCACAACAGCCTTAGTATCTGGGAAGCAGGTGGGGCAAATATTTTGTTGTTGAGATGTTTTCAGTCATGTCTCACTCTTCAGGACCCTATCTTTATGATGGAAGAAATTGAGTCTTCAAGAGATTAAATGATTTCTTATAGTCACATACCGGGTAGAATACAGCTCTGCACTGCCAGTACATACCAAGGTTAAGGTCTACAACATCAGGTCCTAAGTCCTCCCCACCACATTATGAGGTTGCTCTTGAGAGAAGTGTCCTACAGAGAGGTCATATGGTATAGCAGAGGAGTTAATAACACAGCCCACAACCCACAATACTTCTGAGTTTGGATGAATCAGATTAAAATTTAATTGCAAAACATTGTACAGAATAGGTAAAAATACAATAAAATTTAGATAATGTTAACGTGTGGTTTTCTAAGTCAATATGGAGATGCAGGGATCCGTAGGTAAGGTTTAGTGACCCTTGTTTCTATCTGAGTTTGACACAACTGATATTAGAGCAAGAAGGCTGAACCTAGAGAGACCTATCCTGGAACTTTGCCTGGTAGTCCTCAGTTTTATCATCTGTAAAATGGGAATGACAATGCAATCATTGTTACTTACCTCAGAATTTTGTTGTGAGTATCAGATGAGAATCTATGTCAAATGTTTTATAAATATTAAAGGAGTATATCATGCCAGCAAAGTAATTATAGCTGATATGTGTGTGTATTAAGTGTGTGTAAATAGTGATTTAATGTTTAAGAATGCTTTATACACATCATCTCATTTGACCCTCATAACAAACATCTGAGGCAAGCATTAGATTATTATTATACCTATTTTATAGATGAGGATACTGAAGTTCAGGAAAGTAAGGTGAATTGTTCATGGTTACAAAGTTAATTAGTGTCAGAGGGAAGATTTAAACCAGTTTTCCCTTTCAGTCTTTTCTTCACTGCACCTAATACTTCTGTGTAAAATGTTGGATCCCTAAAAGGAGGAGTCTATTCTATAAATAAAAAAGCTAATGAATGGAGTCATAACCAATATGGACAAATGTGGCAAAGCCCTGGGATGCTGACATGATGATGCTATTCTTCCCCCCTGAAGTGACCACTCATCTCTGAGCCTTACCTCCCGGTCATCCCCCACCCTATATGCTGCTAGAATGGCACACCTTTCCCCAAAGATCAACATCTCCCCCTCCCCTTAGCACAACTGTACCAAAAAAGACAGGTTTCCATGCCCAGCCACACTCTCACTCAACTGCTTTTACTCCAGGCAAAAAACATTTCTAGCAATGACTCTATTTGTCAATACAGGTGTCTTCAAAGATATGACTAGGTAGGCATTAGGCATTCGAAATATAATGAAATTGTCCCTGCCCTCAAGGAACTTATGCTCAATGGGGAGGGAGTAAGTACATATACATTTACACATAAAATAAGTATATGTGAAATGAACATGAGATAATGGGGGGTGGGGGGAGTCTTACAGGAGAACATTATGGATAGTGGCAGCAGTACTCAAGAATGACCAACTGTGAATGATTTAGCTCTTCTCAGCAATACAATGATCCAAGACAATTCCAAAAGGACTCATGATGAAAAATCCTATCCATCCCCAAAGAAAGAACTGATGAGTGCTGAATGCAGATCAAAGCATACTATTTTTTATTTTCTCTGTCTTTTTTTTGTCTTTTTTTTCCCTTTTGGTTTGTTTCTTCTTTCACATGATTGCACATATAAAACATATATCAAATTGCTCACTCTCTTAGGGAAGAGGAAAGAGAGGAAGGAAAGGAGAAAATTTGGAACTCAAATTTTAAAAAAAGAATGTTAAAAATGATCTTTACATGTAATTGGGAAAACAATTAATGCTATATAATTGAAAAAATTGGGGGGAGGGTTAGGAAAAACCTTATGAGGTCACTCAGAGGTGGTCTCTGAGCTAAACCTTGAAGGCAACTAGGAACTCTAAGCTTTAGCATCCCATTCTACAGGAAATTCCAAGCTCAATGAGATGCACCCCTGTACTTCAAGAAGCTTACAGTGTGGTAAGGGAGATAAAACTGGGCCACAGGTAAAAAAAATGAGAAGTAAGATGATGGGGGGCGGGGGGGAGATCTGTGATTTAAATACTTTAGAGAATTCCTCAAGAGGAAATTCCCTCTGTCAATGCAGAGCCACATCTGCATTGCAACTTAGAATCCGAGAGAATTGCTTGGAGCAACTCTCCCCAAGAGGGTTGAGTAACTTGTCAGAGCCCATGGGGCCAGTGTATGTTAGATGTAGGAACTGACACCTAGACTTGTCTTCGAATCTGTGCTCTCTATCAACCAAAAAATGTTTTTGTTTAGTTGTTTTCAGTTGTGTCCTGACCCTGTTTGGGGTTTTCTTAGCAAAATTCCTGGAATGGGTTGTCATTTCCTTCTCGAGCTCTTTTTACAGATGAGGAAACTGAAGCAAAAGGGTTAACTGACTTGCCCAGGGTCACACAGCTAGTAAGTATCTGAAGCCACATTTGAACTCAGATCTTCCTGACTCTAGGCCCAGCGCTCTATTCACTGCAGCACCATGTCACCGTCCCTCACCAAGGAGTGGTGGATAACAAAAGTGATAGGGGGCTATATTTTCAATTGACTGATCAAGTTATGGTACATGGTTGTGATAGAATACTATTGTGCTATAAGAAAAAATGAGTTTGATGATCTCAGAAAAACATGGAAAGACTTGCATGAAATAATGAAGAGTGAAATGAGCAGAACCAAGAGAACATTGCATACGGTAACAGGAATGTTGTTTTAAGAACAACTTTGAGTGAATAAGTCATTTTGACCAGTATAAATACCCAAAATAACTATAAAGGATATAAGAAGGAAGATACAGTCTGCATCTGGAGAAAGAATTGAGGGATAGAAGTATGTGTAAAATAATTTTACATATATATATATACATACATACATACATACATACATATATATATATATATATCTATTTGTGTCTAATGGTAGCCATCTCTAGGGTGGAGAGGGGGAGAAAAAAGGGGGGAAAAGAAATTTATATGATAACTTTGTTATATATTTAAAAGAAATAGCAAGTTGTACATAATAGATTTGCAGGTTCATATACAATCATTTTTATTATATCATTCTATGACAATGCTTGGTTTATTCCATAAATTAAAAATGCCCTTTTCTACTACAGATGACAATTGTAAAGGAAGATCTTTATTAAACATCTACCATATGCCAGGCACTGTTAGGCATTGGAGATATAAGGAAAAAAATGGAACAGTACCTGCCCTCAAAGAGCTTACAATCTATCAGCACTTAGATGAGTGGAAAAAAATGAATATTTCAATCTTAAAATGTGTCACTGTCATTTTTGGTTATTTTACTCATTCTAATTTTGTCCTTTAGAAAGTTTTACTATTAGACTGTTTCCTTGATTATTTTCCCAGAAGTCCTAATGTAGCAAGAACAACAACTTCCTAGGTGCCAGAAGAAGTCTACACATTCTTAAAAATCTGTGGTTCTTAAAAGGTCACTGAAATTAAAGCAAACTTATGGGATAATCTGCAAGGAGTAGTATTAATGAGACTTCCATGCAGTCTAGACACTAGGTTTTGTAAAGATGAATGAAATTACTGTCTGGTTTCATATGGCAGAGAGGCAAATTATGCAAATTCATTCATGTATTTAGATTAGCCAGGTATTCATATTTTTTAATATTCAAGATTTTTAAAGGAAGTTTACACCATAAACTAGGGAGGAAATTCCCTGTTGTTTTTGGGTTAAAAGAATAAGATGATTTTGTGCTCTGCGCCATTAATATTCTATTTGTGGGATTTGTTTTGATCCTAAACATTTTATGATTTTCTGTATTAAGTATGTAATTGCCTATAAAACTCACAAAATTCTCATAATGAAAAATCTCACTGGCTTCAGTCATAATGTGAGTCTGATAAAACTCAGATTTCTCCTCTGTTGAAAAGAGAAACTGTCTTATCTTTTGTGTTTTATCTGATTTTAATGGGGGAATTGAAGGGATGTTTCTTATTCTACTGAAGACATTCTGAAACCCAGACAGAATCTCAAGGTAAAGAACAGGAAACAGGCATTGATTTCCTTTATCCACCCCAGTCTCTTTGTATCTTTCAGTATTGTGGTATGATGGATTAGGTGGACAGTCCAGCAAATATTTCACATTCTCAACAAGCTCCACTTGCCAGGAAAGATTTTACAGGAAAAGTCGGTAGAGAAAAGGAAATTCTTAAAGCCAGGTCTGGGTTAGATGCAAAAGTAGTTAGGCATATTTATGATAGCACTTTCTGTTGTAGCAAGAAACTGGAAACAAATTAGGTGCCCATCAGTTGGGGAATGGCTGAACAAATTGTGGTATACGAATAAAATAGAGTGTTATTGCACCATAAGGAAACAAATCTGAAGGGTTCCAGTAAACTTGAAAATTGTGGGAATTATATGAAATGATACAATGAAATGAGGAGAACTGGGACAACAATCACTATTCATGGGTAAAGGGAAAGATTTAAGAGCTCTTACAAATGCAATGACCAATCAGGACATCAGAAGCCAGATGATAAAGTAGGCTTCTCACCTCTCCGTAGAGAGATGGTACACTAGAGACATGCAAAATAAGAATGACGGTTTCATATGCAACCAATGTGTGAATTTATTTGGGTCTATTACAGTTATGCATTATAAGGGAGTACTTTTATTTGAGGAAGGAAGTTGGGGGGAAGGGATAGTTGGTGATTTATAAGTGATTTAAAAAAGAGAAAAGGAAGAAAAGGTTGTCAATGACATATTTTAAAATGAAAATAAATATTTAAGAAGAGTGCAAAAGGAAGTTCAGAAGCAAGCAGGCCAACCAGGAAGTTTTGTTACTAATATGCTAAATTTAATATACACATCTTTTCTCCCTTCTATCTGATCCTACCTCTGAGGTGAGAGAAAAGTCAAAGATAGAATGTTAAGGCAAAATGATGACCCAAGAAATACAATGATAGAACACCTTTTGGAGGGAATAGACCAGGGAATATTGGAAAGAAGGTAATGTTGGCTTCTAAAGTCCCTCTTTCTCATCTGGTTGTACACCTTCTATCTCTTTTTAAGCATTCATTTCCTTCCTCCTACAGTAATAGTAATCCAAATTTACATTGAAAACATAGGGATTTACAAAATACTTCCCCCAAAGCAACTTTGTGCAGGTATTATTATTCCCATCTTACAGTGAGGAAACTGAGTCCCAGAGGAGTTACATGACTTACTCATGAGTTTATAGCTAGCATGTATTGGAGCCAGGACTGAATCCTAGATGCTTTTTCCACTCTACTACACAGATTTAGAGTCAAGGTCTTTGTGATACCACTTGGCTCCATGGGCCTCCATTAGAGTGTTTCCTACATCTCCTTTTGCCATGAACCAGATATTTCCCTCATTAAAAATAAAATTTTCTCTCTTTCTTGTTGAAATGAGTTCTTCTTTGTCCCATTCCTCAGGACCCTGGTGGGATAACTTGGACAAGGTGGTAAAGCGCAACAGTGGCATCTAACTCAAATAGAAACAGGGGCCATTGAACCATAAGAAGGATCATATATTGACTTAGAAAACCACAAATTAACATTGTCTATGTTTTATTGTGTATTATGCATTTTATTATGTAGTTTCACTTATTTTGTTAAATATCTCCCACTTATATTTTAATCTGGTTTGGCCACACATTTGATACCTCTCCAATAGAAAAAGCATTGGCTCTGAAGTCAGAGGCTCTGGATTCTGTTGTATGATTGTGGACAAGTCATTTTTCTTTCCTGAGCCTCAGATTCCTCATCTGAAAAATGGCAGGGCTAAAGGCCACTGAGGTCCCTTCCAGACCGAAATCTATGACTCTACCATTTTATCTGATAAATGAATGCTCCATAAGGTGCTAATAGATGATAACAGTATTATTTCTCTTAGAGAACACAGCTATATTTTCCCAGGGGTCAAGAGTGGGGGGCACTTTATAAAGAGATTGGGCTCTTTGGGCCCCCTTTGTAATGCCAAGCAAAGGCAACTTCCAAGGTTTGGAATACCAGTGTAGTAACTCTCCATTTATTCCATGACAAATTAAGTCAAAACATTCACATAAAAGAGAAAATCAAAATACAGCATTTGCCATGTGTAATTCAATAATTTAGTAAGTGCTCAATTCAATCACAACGTACTAAGGCCCAAGTACTACTCCACCCCTGGGCAGTACATTCATTTGGTAGATCACAAAGTCTTCTCTTTATTCAACTGGACATTAGTTTGCAATCTGAAACAAAGTACATTCATTTGGTAGTAAGTTCTCAATTCAATCACAAAGTATCTCAATTTAATCACAAAGTATAAAGGCAAAGTACCCCACCCCTGGCTAGTACATTCATTTAGTCAATCACAAGGTCTCTCTTCTCAAATGGAGATTAATTTCCAATCATAAACAAAGTACATTCATTTGGTCAGTCACAGAGCACAAAAATCAAGGTGCTCCACCCCTGGATCACAACTGAATTACAATTATCATCAGTTACCCCCAAGGACTTTCTCAAAGGGGCAGTGGAAAGCACAAAGGCCACCTACCCCTAAGTCACAACAAGGTTATCATCATAGCATTCAATACCCAAGGAGAAGTCTTTTCTTCATCTTGACCTGAGGCAAGTTCTCAGCAATCTCTGTTCCTAGGGAAACAAAGCTTAACAAAGCCACAATATACATTGCCAGTGTCCTCATCAATTCACTCTCTGCCTGCAGAACAGTCTCAGAACCCCTGAAAACATCAGCAAGACCCTCTTCCAGGATTTCTGTAAACACACAACAAGAAAATCCTCCTTCAGGGCTTCTGAATCAACAGCAAGGTTCCAGGACCTCTGCAGCAACAGCACTATCATCTACCAACAGACAAATCTCGCAAAATAACATCAAAACAGACAGAAAAAATACCAGCACCACAGTCATGCCTCCTCAGTTCTCAGCATCTGTGGGTGGCAGCTCTTAAAAGTCCTGGGCAGCTCGAACTATCCCTCAGCAGTCTAGCCAACTTTGGCTGGTAGATCCCTCTCTCTCTCTCTCTCTCTCTCTCTCTCTCTCTCTTTCTCTTTCAGCAACTCTGGCCCCCAGCAATTCTCCTCTCTCTCTGCCTCCATGACGCTGCTCCCCAAAAGTTCTTCTGGCCTCTCTCTGCTTGGGCCTCTCTCTAAATCCACAGCACCAGCTCCTCCCAGTTCAGCCCTCTCTTCACTTCAACAAGTCCATCCCACAAGTGGGATTCACAAGCATCTGGGTTTCAACACTCAACCCAAAAACAAAGCCAAAACAGGGGGATCTTTAAATTCTATTACCATTACACCATTAAACAAGTAAAATTCCTGTGGGAAGTATTTGCATCATTCAGTTCAGATGATGTTTGATAGAAATAATTGTAAGGTGATTTAAAGGGGTTTGAATTGAGTTCCTATGACTTGGTGTTCCTACCAGAGGAGGGAGTAAGAACAGAATATCCAGAAACAGAGATCCATGGTAGATAAATACTCAGCAGGAGACAGTTACTTAGGAGAAGGTGATTTATTAAGGAATAAATAAGCACTCATATTTTGATAGTGCTTTCAATTTTATAAAGAACTTTCCTTTATAACATCAGGAAATAGGCAGTACAAGAATTCATCTCCCTTTTTTTAAATTAAGTTTTATTTTTAAATCTGTGAAAATCTACCTTCTCTCTTCTTACCTCCTCCTACCCCCAAAACAAAAGAAAAACAAAACTCTTAAACAAGTATACATAGATAAACAAAACTAATTCCCACATTGACTATATTTTAAAAATGACTATGTCTCAACCCTCACTCTGAGTTCATTACCTTTTCATCAGGAGGGTGGCAGGTAACATATTTCATCATGGATCCTCTAGAATTAGGATTGATTGGCCTTTGCATTGATCAAAATTTCAAAGTCTTTACAAATTTTCTTTACAATATTATTGTTATTATATAAATTTATCCTCTGGTTCTGCTCATTCTACTTTGCATCAGTGTCATATAATTTATCTCAGGTTTCTCTGAAACCATGTCCTTCATCATTTCTTATAGTATAATAGTATTTCCTCACTATATACCATAACTTGTTTAGCTATTCCCCAACTGATAATTTTCCTCTCAGTGTCCTGTTCTTTGCTATCTCAAAAAAAAAACCTGCTATAAACATCTTGTATATATATGATCTTTTTCATCTTTCTTTGATCACTTTGGGACTCATCTCCCCATTTTAATAGATGAGGAAACAGAGATCCGGAAAAGTTAAGTGTTTTGCCTAGGACCACACAGCTAGTAAGTAAAAAAACCTGAGTCTTGAAAAAGTACTTTAAAAAAAAGACAAAAGTCATCATGGTTTTTTAAAAAGGAAAGCAGAGTGTAATCTCCAAATTTTTGGCCAGTGAACCTAACTTTGATTTCTGGCAAAATTTTAAAACATGTTATTCTAGGCATTGTTATTTAACCTCTAGAAAATGAAGTGGAGACGGCAAAAATGTCCAAGAAGTTTATACCATGAACAGGTCATGCCAGACTATCTTTACCTTATCTTGAGACAGGGAAAAAGTTGTAGCTATAATGTAACTAAATTTTAGGAAAAATTTGATAAAGCCCCCTCCCCCATCCTATTTGGTGGAAAAGAGAGAAATGTGAGTTAGAAAATCGTGCAATTACACAAACTTAAAATTGGTTGAATAGCTAGATTCAAAAAGGAGCCATTAAAGGTTCCATGCCTAGTTGGAAAGATGTCTCCATTGGAATGCCACAGGGATTGGTGCTTGGTCCTGTGCCACTTAACTTTTTTTGTCCCTGATTTGGATAAAGGCCCAGATGGCATACTTACCAAATTTGCAGAACATGCAAAGCTGAGATATCTAACATGCTGAATGACAGGATTAAAAAAGTTCTTAATCTAAACTATTTAATTGAATTGAATGAGATTACATGTAATTGGCATAAATGTAAAGTCATACCCTAGGGTTAAAAAAATAAATAACACAAATGTAAGATGAGAAAGGCAAAATAAAACTTAAGTTTACTTGACAAAATATTGGCGGGGAGGGGTTTCAGGGATGGCAATTTTAATGTGTTATTGGTGCAGTATGGGTTCCAAAGATGTTAAGGTGGTTATAAGACTCATGGCCTTGTCATACTTGGTCCTATAGAAGCTGGAAAATTGTGTTCAGTACTTGAAGAAAGGAAGGCAATCAGAACAATGGAGAACATTAAAATTGTGCTGCATATGGATTAACTCAAAGAACAGTAGATGTTTAGCTCAGAGAAGAAAAGACTCAAGAGAATATGTGAGAGAATCAAGGGCTTGAAGGGCTATCCTGTAGGAGAGGAATGAAGTAACTTCTCTTTGTCCCCAAGGGCACAAACAAACAGAAATTGTGGAGAGACAGATTTCAGCCTGCAAAGAAGAAGCTGAACAAAGGTGGAATGGGCTACTCTGAGAGGTAGTGAGTTCCCTGTCCCTAGAGGTCTTCAAGCAAAAGCTGGCTGACCCCTTCTAGGAAATGTTGGAAAGAATTCTTGTTCAGGTACAGGTTGGATTAGATGGCTCCTGAGGTCCCTTCCAAATGAGATTCAGGGTTCTCTGGACCTCTGACTTCAGACTCAGGGCTCTTTGTGTTGCATTTCTCTGGAAAGAGAGATGGTGGGATTTCATCCTTTTTCCTCCCTGACATCAACTATGCTGTCCCTCAATCTGAGACCTAAGGCTTTTTCATGCCTCTGACCATGGAGCTGCTCTATTTCCATGTACCATATCTTCCCTTTTATTCTCTTGGTGTTATAGTGTTTTGAGTTATAGTCATGGAGCTTTGAGTTAGCAGTAAACCTCAGGTAATAGAAGTATTGCTTCATATAGTATATGAATAGCCATGGTGATATGCCTGGAACTCATGAGTCATTTGACCAACTGTCTCAATCAAATGGAACAAAGGCTAGTAGTGGAGCCATCTGAAGGCTCATTTCATAGTGCTATTAAACAGAAAGGAAGCTAGGTAAGTATTCAAAGATTAGATAGTGGATCATAGATCTCTGCCCAAAAGGATAGGAAGGCATGGCATGAATGAGAGATAAGAGATGTGTCCAGATGATAAGAATAAAACCAACCCAGTGAGAAGCCATGCTTCCCCATTATACATTCAAAGGACCTATCTCAATCTTGCTTTCCTTATTTTTCTTATGAGCCTGTGGAATCCATCATCAGTAGTTAATTCCAACTCAAATGTCCTCTTATTTTAGGATTGTACCTATGAAGGGTTACTGTGTGGTACAATGCATAGAGGGCTGGCCTTTGGGTTCAACTTTAACCCTTAGTGCAAGTGTATAAGACAATAGCGGAAGAACAAATCAATGTTATAAACTTGAAATGGGAAGGGACCTTAGAGGACATAGGGTCTAATCACATCATTTATGATGAAGAAAGTGAGTCTCAAAAAAGTTAAGTGACTTTCCTAAGGTCTCTCAGATAGTAAGGAGCAGAGCTAGGATTTGAATGTATGTCCTTTGCCTTCAAATCCAGCAAACCTTCCGTCATACCATGCTGAACATGGTGCCGTAGTAGTGACTTGAACAAACAAAAACCCAAGTTCAAATCTTGTCTCTAGTACTCACTAGCTATATGTGTCCTCAGCCAAGTCCCTTAAGCTCTCCCAGCTTTGGTCTCTTCATTTGTAAAATGAGGAGACTCATTTTGTAAAATGTAAAATCTGTAAAATGTACTTCTTAAGTGTTGTTGAGAAGATCAAATCCAAAGAAATAGCATGTATAAAGCATTCTGCAAACCTTCAGGAGCAATATCAATGCTAGCTATTATGATTAAGTTAATCTCACCATCAGATTCCCCATCTGTAAAATAATAATACTGATGGTACTTATGTCACATGTTTGTTATAAGGCTTAAATGTGATGATAGATGTCCAATACTTAATACTGAGAAGGAGTCCAATATCTTTTAATTCCCTAACTCAGGGGAGTGACTCTGATGGAAGAGATTTCAGGTACTGGCAGACAGATGAGAGTTTTTCTCGGTCATGGGGAAGACTTCACGTCATGGAGGCAGTTATTTATCCTGCCTTGGCATAAGATGATATTGCTTGTCCATTCTATTAAAATGAAAAGAAGAGAAAATCTTTTGAAAAAAACTTTACTTTTGACCAGGGGCAGTCTTGGAGTGAGGAAGACCTTCCTTCCTCTAATACATTTTAATTATGTGACAACGGACAAAGTACTCAAACTCTCAGGGACCTGAGCAGTCTACGTGGAAATTATAAAGGAGTTGCTGCTTAACTTGGTGGAGGAAGTTTCCATAATAGAGATGCTACCCTCTTCTGTTCAATCAGTTTGTCTAAAGGATTATCACTTTTGTCAGTCTTTTCAATGATCCAGCTTTTGGTTTCATTTATCGCAACAGGGATTCAATACATCAGTCAGTCAAACAACAAGCATTTATTTATTAAGCACTTACTATGTGCTGAGAACTGGAGATATAAAGTCTGGAACCCTGCCTTTCTCAACTTCCCTCCCCCCTCTCCCCCCAGGGGAAAAAAATGTCTCCTACTTGAACTCTGAACCTCCAGTTCCATCAATGCTCAGCACTATTATCACAAATGTTTTCTCTGCCCATTACTGGAAAGAGAGAAAATCTCTACCCAACCCCATTTGTCACACAAACCTCCACTAATGTAGTTTCCTCTTAGCTCTAGTGCTCAAATAAAGTTTGGAGCATAGGGAAGAATTTAACTCATGATGGTCAAAATTCATATGACTTCACTAAAATGTTATGAGAGGTTAGATCACTTGCACAGTAATTGAAGAGAAGACCCACCAACAAAATTAAGAGAAATGAGAACAATCCTAGCAGGAAAGTGGAAGTCATGAAAATGAACTTGCTCTTGAATCTTCCCTCCCCCCCCAAACCCCAAAATAAGTGAGAACTTGAGCTTTGAATTTTGGCAATCCAAAAGGGCAGATTAAGAAGAAATTCTTAAAAGCTGATTGGGATTTACTGGGAATTTTTTAAAACTTAATTACATTTTAGGGGAAATACGAGTTATTCTGAAGATACTACTTATGTTGGAAAGAGCCATTCTATATAAATGCCTTCTCATGTTCTTGGCCTGTTTTACAACAATTAGTCTCATGTTTTCTGGCTTTAATAATCACTTTAGAAAGAGAAGTTGAACTTAATGGAATGTAGGAAAAGTGACTTCGTACTTTAGAGGCAATGGGTGTGGTGGTATGCAGAGGAAAGAGCCCTGAGTTAGGATTGGAGGATCTGGGCCCCACTCCCAGTTTTTCTTCTTTCTCATGTGTCCTTAGAAAGTCACTTTCACTGTTTGAGGCCTCATTTTTCCCATCACTGGAATGATGGAGGTGAGCGTGGATGGCATCTTCATGCTTTAAGTCTATGAAAGTGTTTTGATTTGGTTTTTTTTTTTCCTCCAAGTAATCAACCACCCCACAATTCTACATTTTATCAGTAGTTTTTGAAAATTTTATTTGAATATATAGAAATGTCTGTAATTATAAAATGTTATAGCTGGAAAGGACCTTAGAGGGCATCATATAACCCAACTTTCTCACTTATAGATCATGGGATCACAGATTTAGTACATGGAGGTACATTAGAGGTCATTCATTCCAACACCACCACCACCACCACCCCCCCATCTTACAGAAGAAGAAAGTGAGGTCAGGGAGGCCAAGCAAGATGTCCAAGGTTACACAATAATCTAATGGCAAAGAGAGGGTAAGAACTTATGTCCTTAGCCTGAGGGGCAGTTGGATGGGGCATTGGATAGAGTTCCAGCCTGGAGTCAAGAAGACTCCTCTTTCTGAATTCAAAGCTGGCCTCAGACACTTACTAGCTATGTGACCCTCACTTAACCCTGTTTGCCTCAGTTTCCTCATATAAAATGAGCTGGAGAAGGAAATGGCAAATCACTCCAGTATCTTTGTCAAGAAAACCCCCAAAGGGCTCACAAAGAGTGGGACACAACTGCACTGAACAATAATCTTAACTTACAAATCCAGCACATTTTCCTACCATACTTCAAGGCCAATTAAGGACCTTCAAGGTGATATAACTTACCCAAGACCATACAGGTAGTAAGTCATAGCTTCAAACCCAGGTCTTCCAACTCCAAGTTCCTTCCCATTACCTCCCTGCCAAGAAACTAAAACAGGGCACCTTCTTGGCTGATCTCCTTGGCATGAATGCCATAAAGGACTTGTAGAATGAACTAACAGAATTCCAAATGAAGCTCAAGAGCCTGCTCTGAGTTATAAAAGCCAAGATGGGATGGCAGAATGTCATGCAACATATGAGCAACTATCTAAAGTTTGTTTGAAAATGGCTATAAGGAAAACACACAACACCCCATAAGAGCACTGTAAGACTCCATCTGTCATTTCAACATCTATGTCGTTGCCCAACTGGACTACTAGCAAGAACACAAGATTAATAAAAAGGGTGTTGGGATTGTGGAATCTGATGAGGGGGAAGGGAGGGAGAGAGAGAAAGACCTTGAGTAAACAAAGCATGACTGGTGTAAGTGTGATGGATTTATAATGTTGGAAGGGATTTGTGTGGTGGGCCCAGATCAGTTTTGTTGCTTCTCAGAATCCTATCAGGAAAACTGTAAAGATAAAAATGTTTAATAAACAGTTCATATCTGAGTTTTCTCACTGGAGAAAAAAAGGCCTCATCAGAAAGAAAATAACAATAACCTATTGTGAACGCTCAGGGGGATGAATCAATCAATCCATCAATAAGCATTTTTAAGGCTCACTATACACCAGGCACTCTGCATGAAAAATAGGAAGGCGGATTCTAACAGGAGAGTTGAATTTTTTTTCCTGCTTTTAAAAACCAAAGGAGAAGCGTTGAAACTAGGAGATCTGGATTCAGATCCCACCTCTGACACCGATGTGTGACTATGAAAGTCACTTAACAAACCAGTCAGTAAAGAAGCATTTGTTGGGTGTTTATTACATTCCAGATACTGTGTTGTATGCTGGAAATGCAAAGAAAGGCAAAGACAAAAATTAAAAATGGTCTCTGACTTCTAGGGGAATGAATCCTATTGGGGAGATAACATGTAAATAACTAGGCACATATAAGATATATGCTGAGTAGACAGATGGAAAATAATCCAAAACTGGAAACATAGCAGTGGTGAAGCCTGGGAAAGGTCTTCTACAGAAGTTTAGACTTGAGCTAAGTTTTTGAAGGAAGCCAGAAGACAGAGGTGAGGGGACAGATCCTCCAAAGCAACCCCTGCAAAAGCATAAAGGGAGGAGATGGAGTATCATTTAGGAGAACTATGAGTAAGCCAGTGCTCATAGAGGGAAGGAAAATATGAGAAGACCAGAAAGGAAGGAAGGACCCAGGTTCAGCTTTAAATGTTAAACAGCATTCTATTTTTGATCCTGGAGGTAATGGGGAACCACTAGAACTCACTGAGCAAGGAAGGGACATGATCAGGCTGACATTTCAGAAAAATCACGATGGCAGCTAGGTGGAGCATGGATTGGAGTCAAGCCCACTTAGGGCAATGATACCTATTAGAAAGCTATTACAATAGTCCAGGGAAAGAGTTAATAGGTATTGAACTAAAATTGCAGTTATAGGAATGAAGAGAAAGGGATAGATGCTGGAAATGTTTGTGAAGGTAGAAACAAGATTTGCAAGAGATTGGATATTTGGAGTAAGTAAGAGTGAGGCATTAAGGATAACTCCTAGTTGTGAGCCTAGCTCACAAAGAATATTGTCGTACCCTTAGTAGTATAAAAACACTGGGGGAAGGAGTTGGGGGAATGTCATTTTGAATATGATAAGGTTGAAATTATTAGAGGTCACTTCAAGTTGGACATCTAGTTCAAAATGTCCAAGAGACAGTTGGAGATGCCTGTCACTCAAGAAAAAGACTAGAGCTGGCCTCAGTTTCTTCATTTGTATAAATTAAGGAGTTTGGAGCAGGTGGTCTCTAAAATATCTAAATCTCTGATGTTATGATCCATCCAGAAGACAGACTCAAAAAATTCTCCAAAACTCTCCTACTATCCCTGAGATCACGGGTGGGGTGGGGTAGGGTGGGAGATCTAAGAGCTTGCCTGCAGTAAATACACCTGGCTTCTCCACAAACAATCATTTCTAAGAATACCTCTCCTTCCTATAACTTTGGTAAGGGTAAATGTATGACATTTCTTTTAAGCTGACAGCCTTATTTTCTTGAGGCCTGGGAAATGTGGGCACATGCTAATTTGAGAGGTATAAATTTAGAATGTATCCAATTTATATGCCAAGATAGTTTTCTGAGTGGGTATGCTTGCTTCCTGAAATCTCTTTGATTCTTTTGACCCTCCTTCAGTGTTTTCCAAATTCATTTGACCCCAGAACACTTGGTGATTTGAAATATATGGATGCAACCCATAAATGCTTGTTCAGAGTATCTGGAAGGGGGCATAGATAAATAGATAGATAGATAGATAGATAGATAGATAGATAGATAGATAGATAGAAAGATAGACAGAAAGATGTAAAGCTATAGGTGATAGAAAGATGATAGAGAGATAAATATAAAAATATAGATGAGAGAGATAGAGGATAAATAGATGTAAAGAGAGAAGGAGAGGGAAGGACAGAGAGAGACAGAGAGAGAGAGATGATGATGATGATGATGATGATGATGATGATGATGATGATGATGACAAGATGATGATAGAGGAAAAAGATTGCTGGCTAATATATTTTTAAGGTACTTATGTACCAGATACTGTACTCAGCTCTGGGGAAAACATACAAGCAAGTAAGATAGTTCCTGTCCTCAAGGAGCTTAAATTCTAGCTAGCAAAGAAGACAGCACATAAAGGGGAACTGGAAAGGGAGGAGGGTGTTACTCACCAAGACAGGGTTTGGAAATGATTGGGAAGTAACCAGGAAGCTGTGTTCTGGGCAATAGAAGATGATAGTTCTCCTATAAGAACCGAGTGGTTCCAAGGGTGGAGTCCAAAGTCCAAGACAAGAAATTCTGGCAAATCAGAGCATGTCTTGTTAATCCTTGGAGTTTTAACATCCTGCAGTTTTCTTGGGCACTGGTTCATCTTCTCCGCTAAGAGCTCTTGCATCATAGGAATCACTGTTCATCCGACTGTCCACCAGAAATCCCAACTTCTTGGACTGGTGTGTGGTTACCACAAGTGCTACAAGTGCCCATTTCTCAGAATCACTGGTTTTGGCCTGAACTCAAGAAGGGAAACCCAAACTGAAAGAGGTAGCCAGGGACTCAAGATCTACTCTCAGGTTCACGTAGGCATGTGTTCTCCTTTGCCATAAGAGTGTAGCCTCCATAGCTGTGGGAGGTGAGGATTAGGGAATAATGGTAGAAAGACATTTTATCTTCTTTCCACTAGAAATCCAAGCAAAAACTGTGCTGCAAACCAGGCAGGGCCCCCAGGATAAAGGTGACCCAGGACATGTTGGTGCAAAATAGACAGCTCAGACTCAACATTATTGCTTAGCATAAATAATTTGTATACGTATAGTATCCCATATTTCACTTAGAGGGATAAATATAACTAACACCAAATTTTTTATCCAGGAAACTACTGTTCCCATTGAGGGGGAACAAGGATCTTTTTTGGGGGAAAGGGGAGAATGGGCATTCTATCATTAGGTAGCTTAGGCTTGTCTTGTTGACAACTGAGTAGTTTTGGAGTGTAGATTCAAAGGGTAGCAGGTAGTAGGGAGGAAACCGGAGAGAAATGAAAATAACAAAGGGGTTTGTATTGAAAGAATAATGATAGATAACAAGAGAAAGAGATGGGCAGTGCTGAAGAGTTATCCTGGAACTTTACTTGCCTGAAATGGGAGATCTTTCTCTAGTTTGATCTCATATGTCAGAGAAGATGGTACCTGGAAAATCCCATATAAATTAATAGTAATGAATTGTCAGGGAGGTCACAAACTAAAATATAATGTATGAGTTTAAAAAAATGTTTAATATGTCTCAATAGTTTTTAAAATATTTTATCACATATTAAAATATAGTAGGGAAAATGTTGTCCCTGGGATCATAGATTTATAGTAGGAAAGGACTTTAAAGGTCATCTAACTCAATCCCCTTATTTGACAGATAAGGAATCTTTTGGCTTAGGAAGAGTAAGTGACTTGTCCTATGATTTATGGGTAATAAGAAACCAAGTCAGAATTCAAACTGAGATCCTCTGACTTCAAATCCTGTACTCCATCTGAAGACTTGGGTTTGAATCTAGTCTTTGATGCTAAAGCTATGTGGCCACAGACAAATCATTTAAATCTCTCTAAGTCTCAGTTTGCTCTTTCATAAAATTGGGACAATATTACTTGCATTATCTACCTTAAACTGTTGTTTTGAGGAAAGGACTTTATGGATCTTAGCATGCTTTGTAAAAGTGACTCATTATGAAAATAAGCCAAAATAATGACATATGTGATATACATTATTTAATCATTTTAAGGGTATCTATACAATCAGTAGAGTGACCTTAATTTTCTAGCCTGTGAATTAGAAAAAAAAAATGGTTTGTAGAGTGTATTCCATAAATCAAAGGCTGTTAGCTGCAACAAATCTTAGGAATCATCTGTTCCAAGCCCCACCTTTTTTAGAGTGAGGAATTGAGACTAGAGATGGGAAGTGACTTCTCCAAAGTCACACAGTGAGTAGCAAAGTCAGGATTAGAATCCAGCTGCATGTCTCTGCATTCAGGACTTTTTTCTTCCCTAACACAATGATCACTAAATTTCAATCAGTATCATTCTTTTCAAAATTACACCAGGGATTGTCAGGCTGCTAACTTCGAGCTACCAAGAGGTAGTGGAGAAGTTGGCACCTGAATTGGACCTCAAAGAAGGGGAAGGACTTCATTAGATGGAGGATGGAATATTGGTGAGGATCCATTGCAGACTGGGAGAATAATATGAGTAAAGGTATGGGAGACAGGACAAGAAACAGAGATGGATTTTGTCTGGAACTCAGCAGGAGAACAGACTTGAGGAATAACATGAAATAAAGCTGGAAGGGTAGACTCAAGCCAAGGAGGCCTCCAATGCTGGAACTGATACTTTATTCAGTATGCATTGGAATCATACTGTTATAGATTTAGAATTGGAAGGAATCTTAGAGGTAATTTTGTCCAGTCCTTTTGTTTTATTGACATGGGTGTCAGAAGATTCTCAGATTCACTCAGGTAGTAAGTGGATTCAAACTTAGATTTTCTTCTCTGGATCCTGTTTTGTGTCAGAACATCTAGAATTGATTCCTGCCTCTGACATAAGAGATAGATGGTACAATGGTTAGAGTACTGGCCTTGTACTTTGCTGTGACCCCATTTGGGGTTTTCTTGGCAGAGACACTGGAGTGGTTTGCCATTTCCTTCTCCAGATTATTTTACAGATGAGGAAACTGAGCCAAACAAGATTAAGTGAGTTGCCCAGGGTCACACAATTAGTAAGTGTTTAAGGCCAGTTTTGGATTCAGGAAGAGGAGTTTTCCTGCCTCCAGGTCCAGAACTTTTTCTACTTTTTGACTTACCTGTCCTGTACCTAGGAAGACCTGAATTCAGATCCTGCCCTACACTTTCACTAGCTGTGTGACCCTGGGCAAGTCACTTCACCTCTGCCTCAGTTTCCTCTACCGTAAAAGGGAGTTAGTAATAGCAACTACCTCTCAGGGGCTGTTGTAAGGATGAAATGAATTAGTATTTACAAACAGCTCTTGCAAACCTTAAAGCACTATAAAACACCAGCGATTATTGTTATTATTGGGAGACAAAATGAATACGGACATGAAGAATTGATGGGCCTTAGCCTGAAATACATAGAAGAAATGGTATTCACTTGGGGATCATTTTGTTTTTCCCGTGAGAAAATACTCTGGGAGACTTCTATAAGAATTGTTAGTTATCACACCAGAAGAAATTAGGGCAATGTTTAGTTGGCTGTTCTCTGAGGTAGTAAAGGAATTGAACTTGTGATGTTTTCCTGAACTAGACTTGGAGAATGGAGCTATAAAGGTCTATCTACATAGCCACACAAGTCACTCTTCATGAAATAATGTAGCGGCAAAAGTTTCAGCTTTTGAAGGGTTGAAACGTTATCCATTATTTTCACAAGGATGGGACATGATAAAGTTCTGTAGTTGGTGGGCTGATATCAATGAATGAACTATCAGGGGACTTTGTTAAAAACCAATTTTGATACTTTCTCTGATAGTGGGATATTTTGTTATCCATCATTCATTGTAAGAAATGATACTATTGACAACAAAGTACCACTGGTTAGAGATAAGAGTAGCTTATTAGATGGAGGAGAAGCACAGCTTTAATGTAGCCAGGAGACAGGGATTCTATCATCTCCTGTCACCTGCTAGTTGAATAAATATTGAGACCTTTAATCTTTCCCTGACTGCTGCTCTTTGCAGAAAGATAATGCATCCTCCTACTTGTAGATAAATCAGGAGGATAAATTCCATTATTTAATGAATTTTGTTCAATGCTATATTTGTTTAGATTATGATATATTCAGGACCAGAAAAAGTTTAGATATTAGAGATTTCAATCTCTGTGCATTTCTCTACACGCATATATATGTTTACATATGTATGTGTGTATACATATATGTACAGATACATATACATAACACACCTCCCTTTCCTTCTTTCATTTCATTTTCCCCTATTAGAACCACATCTGTCTTTTGATGCTGATGTCACTGCTTTTGCTGCCTGAGTCTTCTGTTTAATAATCTCAGGATACGACATTTCTAATCCCAGAATATTCCTTTTTCTTAATGGTTTATGTCTCCAGTGCCATAAGTAATAAATAAAGGTGGCATCCAGTTTGCCCTGTAGTGATATATAGGTCTAGGTTCTATCTATTGGGCAAGTCAGTTTTTGGCACCTGATTCTACCAGTTGCTAAGGGTGTTTGAGAGATTGGCCCTGTCTGACAGAGTCACTAGGGGAAAGGGTTTTCTTGTCCCGGGAATGTGGAATTAGGCTTTTGGTGATTTTCCCCTGGGGATTTTCTTAGCCTGATTTCTGTATTTCTTGCCCGTGGCCAGTGTGTTGCACCGGACTCTGCTTCTAGTCACAAGGAGGGCTTAATCTTACATTAATTACACTAGGTCTGCAGCTTTCCCGGAGCTAATCAGGAGGGGCATTATATATTTGCTTCTGTCCACCCTCAGGTGACTTGGGCTCCCAAGGCTCCCCGAGCCTGGGCAGCAGCTTGGGGTCATGAGTCACGGTCCTGACTCTGGAGAGGCCTGACTCCCACACACCCCAAAAGGGAACTGGCTGCGCTGACTCGCAGCGCGATTCAAGGTGGAGTCACGGACCCCATCCTCCCCACGGGCCGGCCCCAGGTGGCTGCGGGTCGTGGGTGGGGAGGAGGTGTGGTCTGGGAGAGAGAGGTCCGGCAGGCCGGCTCGAAGCTGCTCAGAAGGGCCCGATGACCTCACCTAGTCCCTAGTCCTTCGGGTTCCAGAGGTTAGCTGGCCAGCCTGGCTGAACTTTTCTGAGCACCCAACGTGCATGGGAAGGGAGGGTGTGAGTGTGTGAGTGAGTGAGTGTGTATGTGTGTATGTGTGTGTGTGTGACAGAGATGGGAGAGGAGAGACAGAGACGGAGACAGAGACAGAGAGAGAGAGAGCGAGAGAGAGAAGAGATAGAGTAGGGGAAAGAGAGAGGGAGAGAGAGGGAGGGAGGGAGGGAGAGAAGGGGACAGAGAGAGGAGAGATGGGGGGAGTTCCCTCTTGCTGCTGGCTGAGTTCTCTGGGCCCACGTTCTCCCCCACACACTCAGCTCCTCCGTCCTTCCCACTCCTCGGGAGAACCTCTTCACTCCACCCCATTCCCCCCGCCCCCCATCCCTTTCTGACTCTCCTCCCCTCCCCCTCCCTGTCAGTGTTTCCCTTTAACGCGCGCGCCCGCCACGTCCCTGCCAAGGTCCCCTCGCCCCCTCGCCCCTCCCCCACCTCGGTCACCCCTCCCCCTCCGAGCTCCTCCCAGCCGGCCTCCCCTCCCCCCCGGCGCGCGGGGCTCAGCTGTCACTTTACTTTTTCTTGCTTTCTCTTCCCCCCCTACCCCCACCCCACGCTGCCCCCGCCCCTGGCCGGGAGGGAGGAGCCTCGTGCCCGCGGGCGGGCGCGCGCCTCCCGTGGCTGCCCCCGCCCCCTGGCTCGGGCACGCGCCCGGATCTGGAGGGCGGGGCGGGGAGGGAGCAGCTTCGGGGACGTGGGGCGCGCGCACGGCTGGGTGCCCGAGCCGGCGGCGGCGCGGGCGCGGGGGGCGCGGGCGCGGGCGGAGGCGGCGCGGTCCGCGAGGTGCTGGTAGATTCACTTTTCCCAGAGTCCGGGGCGGCAGCAGCCGGAGCCCAAGCCCGAGTGGAAGGACGCGGGAGCGGCGGGAGCCAGAGCGGGGCTAGAGCGAGCGAGGGAGGAGTGCGGGCGCGCGAGGGAGCGCAGCTGGGCACTGGGGGGTCCGGGCGTCCGTGAGTCCGCGGCCAGCGGACACCCCTGCCTCCTCTTCCTCCTCCTCCTCGGGGATCAGCTCGAGACAGCGACCTGCGCCCCCTGCCCCCCAGCCCAGGTAACCGGCCGAGCCCGCGGGCGGCTGCTGCTGCTGCTGCCCGGGGCTGGGGGAGCCCCGGCCCCCTCCCCCCGCGCCGATCTCCCCCGGTATCTCCTCGCCCTATTTTCTCCCCTCCCGCTCCCCCGCTGTCTCCTCTCCTCTGCCACCCCCTCACTCCTGTCTCCTGGCCCCGTTTTCCTCCCCCATCTCTTTTCCATCTTCTCCTACTTTCTTCCTTCTCCTCCCACTCTCCTTGTCCTCTCCCGAACCCCCTCCACCTTCTCCCCATCCCCCTCTTTCCGACCCCTTCCCCTCCCCGTCGTCTGCCCAGCCCTCGTTCTCATTTACCCATCCTTCTCCAGCCTCCCTGCCCCCTCCCTCCCCTTCCCCCCTCTCTCTCCCCTCTTCCCCCTTCTCTCTCTCCTCTCTCTCTCTCTCTCTCTCTCTCTCTCTCTCTCTCTCTCTCTCTCTCTCTCTCTCGTTTTCGCTCTCTCTTCCCCTCCCTCTCTCCCTCTCAAGCTCTAGCAACTAAGTCTTTAGAAAGTACAGCAGAAATGTCAGGTTGAAAAGTGTCCAGTTTAATCTTTTGCGATTTTCTCTAATTACAAAATGATTGCACATTGTATCTTCTCCATGACATGTGACTTCTCTGGTTCCCTTCCATCTCCTCCCTCCCTCCCCCCAACACACACCCGTTTGCCAGGCAGGAAAAGACCTGGTGGTTGGTGTACGTGTGTGTCTCGGTGTGGACTGTGGGGTGTATTGGTCTTTTGTGCTGCCTGGTGCCTGTCACACTTTGGAGCAGTGGCAGACAGCACATTTTTGTTCCTCTGGTTTCTTCTCTACAGCTTACACCAGCCTGGTTGGAACCCGGAATTCCCTGGGTTTGGTGGTGGGGTTCACCACCATCCCCCCCCCCCCCCCGCAACTGTTTTGATCCTTTTGCCCTTTTACCTTTTCTAAGGAAGATGGGGAGTATTGCTTCTTTGCAGGACCAAGGAGGAATGCCTAATTCCTCTTCCCTTGAGGAAATTAAGGCCCATTGGGAGAGAGAGAGAGAGAGAGAGAGAGGGGGAGAGAGAGAGAGAGAGAGGGAGAGAGAGAGAGAGAGAGAGAGAGAGAGGGGGGGGGGGAGAGAGAGGGAGAGAGAAGGAGAGAGAGAGGGAGAGAGAGAGAGACAGAGAGAGAGACAGAGAGAGAGAGAGAGACGTGATCCCAGGCACTCTCCCTGCTGGACCCATTTGCATGTTTCCAGGATTCATCTTTCTATGTAGTTTTGTTTTTTTTTTTAATGAGGTGCCTCATCATATGTTTACTTAAAAGTGTGAAGAGAAGTGCTAAGACTGAGCCTCGAATTATTTCATATCCTGGACAAAGGTTAAGTCTTCTTTGGGGTTCTTATGCCCAGCCTTTTTTTTAAAGTGAGGTGTTTCTAAATGTCTAATAATTTACCCAAGACCTTTGAGGTAAAAATATGCTTCTTGACCTAGACAGTATTGAAACTTGGTTCTTAGTGGTTTTGTGTGTATGCGTGTTGATTTGGACATCATGTATGAAAGTTTTCATAAAATCGTAGCCATTCTGCATTTCCCCACTTATTCCTATGCTCATCATATCTTCTCCCACTCCGACATATACACTTATGTAACAGATCTGCTCTGGTATAGATATAATTTCTGTTATTTCCTAGAGAAATGCAAGATCAGGGACCTCATTTAGTGTTTTCTCCCTCCTAGAATCACATTGTATTTGCTTCTTTTTGTGCACGTAGAATGTAAGCCCCTCGAGGGTAAGGAGCGGTCCCCTTCTGGTCTTTCTGCTCCTAGAACTTGGCACTTTGGAGGTGTTTGGCAACTGCTTCATTTGAGTTGAATTAAATGTAGTTTTGCTCATGTTTGGATTGTTATAGCTTTTGTACACGGTGATAGAAATGGACTAAGCCTTTGTTTTTGAAAAGGGCAGAAGGGGAAAAAACACGAACAGAAGAGAAAACAGCTAGAAATTGAATGACAAACTAGGCGTTTTCCTGTTTAAAAAAAAAGCTGGCATGACTTGTTATTATTTACACACTGTGGGAACATTTATCTCTTGGATGGTAACCTGGCCTCATGGAGTGAAAGTGATTTTTTTTTTCAGTTAGAAGTAATATTTACACCAGAATCATTGCACTTGAGATTCATTGAACATGTGGGCTTCATTAAAAATATTGTGCTAATTTCAGGACTGTTGTTGAATACAGCATGTTTTGTAAACTTGAACAGTTTGTGAGTTTCTTCAAGTAAATATGTTCAGGAAAGGTCAATATACACACTTTCATATAACATACCAGGATTCGAAGTTGTTTAGGAAATACTACATCATATTTTGCTTCTGAGAGTAAATGAAGGTGGGATGTCTATAAAATCAAAATAACCACTTGAAAATTGTTACTGATTTCAAACTGCTATCATAAGGGAGCTCTGTGTTCATAGCCTTGGGGTTTGTTTATCTTTCTAGGTTCAAAAACTGGTCTAAGACCTAGGAATTTGCTTTGGTAAAAATGTGAATTATCTTTTGAAACCCTAATTCCCGAGTAGATGATTTCAGGAGTTTGAGGTTTTCAAATTCAGGAATTTAGGGTTGATTTTTATTTTGGCAATTCAACAAAGCACCTCTTTTTCTGTATTTAAATCTAATTAAGGCTGTTCTAAAAAGTACTTTCTCTTTTTGGAAATTAGCTGCACTGGGGAAAGGTAATCAGCTTTTCTCATATTTTTTTCCTAATCAAGAATTCCAAAAACATAGAACTATTCATTTTATTCTCACATTTGAGGAGATGGAATGTACTAAGTATTTGTTTACATCTAATATTGGCAGAATGGTCAGAGAATTTCACACCCTTTGGCAGTTTGAAATTTTGATAAAACAATCTTTTCCAAAAATACACATTTTTTCACCTTCATCAAGAAAGTGTATTTTAAAAATGTCTGCATTTGTATGAAAAATGTTTAAGGTATGTTTAGCTTCCACCTTGCAATACTAATTTATTTTCGTTTTCTTCATCTTTGTCTAGATCAGCGTGTGAAAGTTTCTGTCAAATGAAATAGCACATGGACAATGATTTGCAAACCTTAAAATATGACATAAATGCTAGTTGTTTCTATAATCTAAATGTTGAATTCAAATTATGGGCTGCTCTCCTATCATGACACTGTGGAAATACCCTGCAGACATTTGTATGGGAACATTTACATTTTTTCTTTTAAAATATATTCAATATTTCATTTTTCCCCAATTACACGTAAAACAGTTTTTCACATTTGACCTTTAAAAAATTTGTTGAGTTCTGAATTCTTTGTGTGAATATTTATGGAGAAAATAACAAATGAAGACAGCTTGCTGAAATAAATATAAACAGGCTTTGGAGGGGGTGAAAAGTGAGCAAAATTTGCCATCGGAGTACCTCAGTTCAAAACTCTGTCTCTACTATTTATTGCCTCTGTCACCTTAGAAAGTCATTAACCCTCCCCACTCCTCAGTTTCCTCATTTGTAAAAGCAGGAGGTTGCTTTGCAATACCTTAAAGAACTATGTGAATGTTATTGCTGTTATTTCTGTTATTCAGAATTTAGAAACCAAACTTTAGGTATAGTTGGTGCAGCAGAAGTAGCTTCAGCAAAAAGTCTCAGGAAGAATTTTATTCAGCTGAGGATTTCCCTGTTTATGACATGCCACACACAGTTAGCTTCTGTCATAAGTGGTACAAAATAGTCTTGTATCACATTGCTAAAAACACGGCCAGCAATACTTATTGCCACATCCTAGACAAGAAGGTCTGGTTATCATACTGAGATATACGCTCACATACACACTGATGTGCTCTTATATACACACATCTGATTAATTTTAAAGGAAGGAAATAAGTTCAAGAAAATCAATGTGAAATCTAAGGCTTATGATTAAGGTAAAGTGAAAAAAAAATTGAAAAAAATCAAGAAATATGGTAGCTATGTTAGAGTTAGACATGAAACATACCGATATAAAATTTCAGTATTCTATTAAGTGACTTTAGTGCTCATAAAAGATGTCACAGCTGGGGAGACTGATGTTCTCCATTCATGGAATAGGTACAGAGACGGTGAGATTTCTCTGCTAGTGGCTTTCAGAGTTGTCTTACAGGGCCTACTTCTGTAAAAAGAATTTTTCTAGTGATTCATCAGTGCTTTCCTCTTCAGTAGGGAATCCTCAGCCTCTGGGAGTGCTGGGGAAGGGAGTTTGTCTTTAGATAGAAATACTGGGATTTGAATATGGACTTCTCCTGATTCCAAGTCTACTGCTCATATTCTCCTCTGCATATAAACTAGCCTTTAGTTAAGAGAACTCTTTCCTCCCTTAGTTCCTCTTAGATGTTATCTCTTATCTCCTGCATCTTTTTTCCCCTTCTTGGATTGATTGGTAGGGGATTGAAAGTGAACAAAGAAAGCTAGCTTCAGAATTTAGAAGACTTAGTTTTAAGTTTGGCCTCAGAGACCTCCTGACTATTTGAATTGAGGCAGATCTCTTTATCTTAGTGCTCTAGGCAATTCCTTAACAAGTTATAGAGAAGATGCCAACCTATATGACTACAAGGAGTTCCTCGCCAGTGAATTAGTTCCCTTGCCCAAAGAAACCACTGGCCTAATCCCTTTTGTCATACTGCTTGATGCCTCAAGATTTTAGATGTATGTGTGTCCATGTCTACTTTAAGAAAAAGCTAATTCACTTATTTTGGGTCTTCAGTACAGTATCTAAGATGTCCACTGAAGGGCAAAGAGTTGATGACAGCCCGAGTACCAGCGGAGGCAGTTCTGATGGAGATCAGCGTGAAGGGGTGCAGCAAGAGCAAGAAAGAGAACAAGTTCAACCCAAGAAAAAGGAAGGCAAGATCTCTAGCAAGACTGCTGCAAAATTGTCAACCAGTGCAAAAAGGTACCATGTTTGTTGTCTCTTCCAAATTATGAGCCAGAACAGGTGAATGCCGAGTTTGGGTGAATTTAAGCATTCTGTGTAGAGATCATTCATTCTGAGTATGGACCCAGTGATGAGACGGGCCATACTTAAGAGATTTTTTGAAACCCAAAGCTTAAAGGTTTTTTAAAAAATGAGAGGGAGATTACTGTTTCTTCCACCTAACAAATGATGTTCGGTATATTCAACATCGTTTTTAGTTTGGTAAACTCATACATATTCACAGTGGTGTGTCCTAAAGACCAACAATGTTGAAACCTGTCAGTTTGATTTATAATGACCCAACCATAAATATTTCCTACTATTCAGTAACACAGCATGGTAGAAAGTAGGAAACAGTTGCATCATCTATCAAATGGACTGTCATTTCCTACTTCCTGTTGGTCAAGCCAGAAATGCCAAAAGCATGCATCTTGGTTTCATTACACTAGGCTGTGGGTCATTCTTAGTACTGCCTTCTTCCTCTCCTGGAGGAAATATAGACCTGGACAATAGATGTTTAAATGATCTTACTCTGCCACATCAATCACTCAGTGGCAATTGACATGTGCTTAGACTCAGCATTCAGAAGGAATCACCTTTAATATTGTTCTCCCACCAGTATCAATCAGTATTGCTTTATGGAAACTGGCTCTCAGAAACATATATGAAAGGTAAAGTTACTACGTATGTCTCGACTTCATTATTATTATTTTATTTTCATATTTTAGGCTATCTGGAATATTGAGAAAACTCAAATTATTAAACTTTTAAGTGAAATGCAGTTTTTCATTTTATTTTTTGCCTTGGTCAAGTATGTGGAATGTCCTCCTCTTTATTTACCAGCTGTATATGAGAGGGATACATTTTGCATTCTTAACAAGTAGTGAGTTTCATGGGATTAAATCCGCAAAAGAAATTTGACCATAGTCCTCTCCCCCCATATATATACCTACCCTGTCCATGCCCTCTACCCTAGGACCTGCTCACACTTGTAAGAAGAGAGTCATATTAGGACACAAGAAAATCTCTTGATTTTCTGGAATAGGAAACCTTTCTGACGGCAAGATGAGTTTTATATTCTTGCGGTCTTGGTTTGGGAGTGATCTTCCAAGTGGTCTGTGGGTTACTTACCTATGAAAGTATATTTCTTTGTTATAACAAATTTTTGTTTCTCTTTTATTTGGCTTTTTTTTTGGAGGGGGGAAGGTAGGGCAATTGGGATTAAGTGACTTGCCCAAGGTCACATGGCTAGTTTTTTCGTGTTAAGTATCTGGGGCCGGATTTGAACTCAGGTTCTCCTGACTCCAGGGCCAGTGCTCTATTCACTGCGCCACCTACCTACTCATCCCAACAAATTTTTAAAGAAAGGAAATCAATTCAGTGACTCCCTCTTCAAACCTAGCTTTTATCACCATCACCCCTTTATTTTGATGGTGAGTTGTTTTGTTTTGTTTTTTTCCTCATTCCTTTGATTATTAGTAGGATTGAATGGGTTGTATATTCCATGGGATCTGTCCAATTCTAAACGCTGAAAAAGTTTAAGAAACCCTCCCCTAGCATGTTGTGCCCTTGAGATTGAATTTCTTATGATTAGTTCTAGTCTTAGGAAAAGTCCAGTGCTAAGTAAGCCATTAGGAAGCCTTACTCTCTTGAAAATTGGAAAACTTTTCAACACTAGGGGTGATGATCTTCTCTGATCAAATTAATAAATCTTTTCTGCTTCATGTGGACTTATACTGCAAAAATTCCAAAGTGACAGTAATTACCATCAGTTGGAACACTTGGGTCTACAGTGATAGTCTTTATATGTGTGTGAAGTATAAATTTTAAGAAGGCGGATTGTAATCTAGTCATCCCTAGAAACTTGATACTGTTGATTAGCTAGAGATACTCTGAGATGCTGGATTTCAGTCTCTCTGATAACGTGAGAGCAGTGCCTAGCACACAGGTCTAAGTTCCATGAAGACAGGGAATATTTAGGTTTCCTCTTTAGAGCCCCATTCATCTAGTGTCCAGAGCCTTCCTGAAGATCTGAGAAAGAATGTTTGATAGATTAAATAGATAATTCCATAAATACTCATATGAGTGAGTAGCATACCCCCTTGTTTGAGACATGCTATCACAGTGGCAGCGTGAGCAGCTTTGAATTGTTAAAACTTCTCTGGCAAATCTCAATTTTCAGAGGAATTACTGTGAAAAAATATTTGAAGTTGATACTTGATACCAAGATTATATAAATGGGAGTATTTTGTCTTAATGCTAGTAGAAATCAGTCATCTTTTTCAGAGTGAGATAAAAAGGAAGATTATACTTATGGTTTTATTGTGTATTTTTTTGCTCTTCACTGGAAAAAACATGGTTTCTCCTAGAAGTATTTGGCATGAAGTTTCACGTTCTGCTCTCTTGATATGGCTTTGTCCCTCTTTTATTTGCAAATAGCTATGAAGAGGGATGTGATCTGAAACTTCCACTTCTCCTTTTTCCAATTGGTTCTATCATTGTGCCTGAACTGGTTCGTCAGCTCAGCCAACTGCTTTGCCTTTTTCCACTAGATTGACTACTCTGACTGGTGGTGTGGAGGTATAGACACAATTGTGACATGAAATGAGATGATTTGTGTTTCCAGAAAAAACAAACCTCCTTTTAAGGTGGAAAGGAATCACTCCTTGCTGGCATCATTTCTGTTTTCATTTCATACTTGAATTGGGAATCAAGTCACATGAAGTTCTGGAAGGTGTTGTCTGAGTGCAAACTTTTCCAGATTCAATGTTGTTTCAGGCAGAGGGGCATTTTGTCAGAAATCCAATCACATACAGTGCTAGAACTGTTTTCTTTCCGATGCTAAGTTTTAGAATGAATTCCCTTGTGAGATGGTATTCCTCTTTCCCCATTGATTATGAACTACTTAATCGTTATCAATTTGACAGTCCCGCAGTCATGTCCACAAAGGGAAATTATAGAGTATTTGGCATTCTCTCAGGTCTGAGGTTCTAGATCTGGTTAGTAGCTAACAGGGTGCTGGTGGGTAGAGGGGGAATGGTGTTTTTGCAACACAGTCACTCCCTATCACGAGATGAGGGGCATCAAAGAGAGGCTGGCCAGTGCCTTGTGGGTGTTGTAGTGGGAATTCTCATCTTGGTGCTCTTGGGACTGAGATGACTTCTGTGCTCTCTGCCAGCTCGGAGATTCTCTGTTGTGAAGGAGTTTGTAGACTAAGAATAATAACTACCATGACATTTTAACGTTTGGGGATCACTTCCCATCTGTTATCTCATTGGGGTCTCACAGTGATCCTGTGAGGCAATTGATATTATTATCCCCATTTTGAAGATGAGAAGACTGGGGGAAGGCAGTTAACTTGGTCAGGGTCATGCAGCTGGCATCTGAAGCCAGCTTCTAATTCAGGTTTTTCTGACTTTTAATTCGGGATATTATATCCACTATGACATTTATCTGTCATACATACAAACAGATTCATATGAACTTTCTTACAGGAGGTCCCAAAAGTCTCAGTGTGGTTGAAAGCTATTAAAGGTTATATATAGTGCAGTTGCACTAAGACTCATGGGACCCCATGTCTAGAGCTTTAAAGGTTTGCAAAGCACCCAGTGAGATACAGATGATGGCACAGACCAGGAATCCTAGGACAAACCCCTCAGAGCACAGCCCTGGTCAGCATCTTTGTACACAAAGGAAAATACATGTTACTCCTCAGCAAATTTTCCTAGCTTCACGGTATTTGATTAGGCCTTAAATAAGACTATGAGAGTGGTTTGTTTGAGCTTTGGGGTCCTGCTGACCTAGACTTGAGACCTGATCAAATTGTGATGAGAAGATGAATGATGTGGGAGTTTCTGGACTGGTGTTGAGTCTCTTCTCTCTGAAATTTTGTCTGCTTGGCCATCCATCTTTCACTTGGGTGAGCTTCTGAAGGGGTGCTGTCTTCAGGGAGTTCCATTCACACACAGAACCAGAAGTGAGGAGGTTCAAAGTAATCACCATCCTGGCACACTGACCAGAGGGCTGGACAGACTCCAGGAAGACCTAGGCTCAGAAACTCATCAGCTGTGTGACCCCAGACAAATCACTCAGTCTCTCTGAACCTCAGGAGACACACTAATAGCCCCTACTAAACACTTCAGTCAAAAAGATCATTCGTGTAAAGTGGTCGTGAACTTGAAAACAGCTTCATAACTGAGAACCATTATTGATATTTAGGCCATAATTGGGCACAGATGTGCAGTTGTGGGCTGGAAAAGGAAGGTAAGAACTAGACAACCATCATTCTCTCAGATCTGTAGACTACCTGAAGACCTTTGCCTCTATATAAGTGGGGGGACAATAGTAGAAAGGTGGGTCACAGGGAATTTCTAGTCAGGATGATATGAGGGCACTTCTGCTGATTGATCAGTTAAGGAGCAGCTGCCCTCCATGGGGCCTGTTTAAAGGCAAAGCAGGCTGGCCTCCAACATCACACTGGAGCACTTGCTCCTTTGCCATTTTCCTGGAGGAAAGGGGGCGGGGGGCTTTCTCTCCTTTACCCCATCCCCAGCAGCAGCAGTGAGGTGTTGCCTCAGGAGAGCATGGGATGTGCAGCTCAGCCTAAATCTCTCTTCTGCAAGAACCTTTCTTGCTTCTCTCCCTTAATGCTCGTGGTACCTTCCCTTAGGGATTATCTCCAATTTGTGGCTGTTGTTATCATTTCAGTCACGCCCAACCCTTCCTGACCCCGTTTGGGGTTTTCTTGGCCGAGATACTGGAATGTCTGCCATTTCCTTCTGCAGCTCATTTTATAAATGAGGAAACTAGGCAAACGGGGATGAAGTGACTTGCCCAGGGTCACATAGCTACTGAGTATCTGAGGCCAGTTCTGAGCTCTGTCTGCAGGGCTAGTGCTCTATCTACTTCACCATCCAGCCACCCCAACTGATCCTGTCTACATTTCCTTTGCATATAGCTGTTGGCAGGCTGTCCTTCCCTATGTCCCCATCTCCACCCCCAGCTCCTTGAGGTCAAGCTCTGTCTTTTTTTCCTTCTTCAGACTTCCAGCACTTAGCACGGAGCTTGGCACACAGCAGGTACTTTATACATGTTTGTTGACTAAACAAAGAGAGCTCTGTGAACTTCCACTGTGGGAATCCCCTTCAGTGAAGCAGATGCAGGTAGGCTTTGACTTAGCAGTGAAGTCCTAGGTAGTTGCCTGAAGCTCATCAAAGTTCATTGAATGCCTAAGATCCACTCCAGCTCACAGTGTTTCTTGCCCCCTCTCCCCTCCCATCGCTTTGTATTTGTTTTTAATCTGTCTTGGATAGACTTACCCAGGACGTCCCCAAAGACTTAGTGCAGTCGTTAGCTTTTGTGGCTTTAACTGTGCTAAGACTTTGGGGACACATTCCACGTGTTCATGTTTTCTCCACTAATAAAACATATGCTCCTAAAGGGCAGGGCCGTTTCTTTTTCATCTTTCCATCCCTAGAGCTTGGCATGTAGTAGACAGTTAATAAATGCTTGCTTATTGATTAGAGGCACCATCTACTCCGCAGCACTATTTCTACAGCCAGATGACTTAGGCCCAATTAAAGAATTTTATTTTAAAAATTGCTTAGCTAATTGTTTCAGTCTTCTGCTTGCTGGACTAGTGTATTCTTTTAAATCTGGCATTTAAAAAAACTCAGCCCCCAGTAATGCTTAAAGGAGCATGATGGGGATCATTCAGTACATTCTCCGTGGTCCGAGATCATCAGATAGAAGGCATAGTGAAGTGTGAATTTCCGTCACTGAGAGGCGAAGGCAGTGCCTCAGGCAGCCGCCTCCTTCCCTCCCACGGCCAGAGTGAGAACCTCCCCACATATGGTTGCACTTCTAAGACAGGACTGAATGGCTGTCAAGGCAAACAGCAGGCATCTTGCTACCTTTTAAAAAGGGGTTGGGAGCACGGCCTTTGCGACGGAGCTAACAGCGGCTCCAAAGAGCTGAAGAGGCGATGACTGCTCCCTGCTCTGAGGGCCCTGATGACCAACCCAGGCGGCTGTTTGTAAAGAGCCAGGGCGCCAAGGGCCCGTGGAACACAAATTTCAAGATATTAACTGAAAAGGACTTTCTGGAGGGGTTTACGTTCTGGGCTAGGAAAGGGTCTGTTTATCAATTTTTTGTTAGCCAGAAACAGTCCCTATGGCAGCGCGTGTTCAAGGAGAGGCGACGAAGCTTTGTTCCTTGATAAGCCAAAGAACACGTTTTTTAGGCCTAAAGAGATAGCAGTGTAGTTTTTTCTTAATATTTGGAGCATATATCCTCTGGGCTCTTTTCCCTCTTATTGATTCAAATTTTGGAGGGCCCGTTATTTAGGTGTTCTGTTTCGTTATTAACTATGTAAGTGTGAAATTAATTTTAAAAAATCTCATTTCCAATCTCGTCAAACACTTTTACTTAGTAACAGATCGCATGATACTTACATGCGTGGAAGCATCCCCTGGAACAGGGGTGGGGAATCTTCAGCCTTCAGGTCACATGTGACTTTCTAGGTCCTTGGGTGCAGCCTTTTGACTGAGTTCAAGTTTTATGGAACAAATCCTTTTATTAATACATCTGGCCTTGAAGCGGCAGGTTCCTCACCCCTGCCCTAGAATGATAGGGTTCTAGAGTCAGAAAGTAGCTAAAAGGTGTCCTTCTGCCTCTTTATTACAAGACGGGATACTGATGTCCAAAGCAAATGAATCATTTGTCCAAAACCATGTTGCTGTTTGGGGAGAGAATTCAGTTAAGTAAAGGAATAAAGTCAACATGCATTTAGATTGGAACCCAGATCTCTTGACTAATTGCCCAGTGTGCCCCCTTTCCAGTTACATATACCAAGATGAATAGACATTACTGAATAAACAATTTGGAGTTCACTTATGGGAGCCATGACAAACCCATTCTTGACTCCCAGCAGTGGATCATTTGTTTCATGGTCAAGTGATTGGCTTCTTTTTGTTCTTCTCCCTGGTAGAGAATGAAAGAATGGGATTTAATTCACATTTTTCTTTTCAAGTTCTTGTGTTATCCTAGAGTCCCTCAATCTGCTACTTTGCAAATGTAGTCACATTTCTCACCTGTTTTCATTCAAAAGATGACGGAATAGAGTGTTCATTGCAAACAGAAAAGTTAAAAATAGTTTGAGCCTCTTATTAACTCAGACATGAATTGAGTCACCAAGAAACATAACCTATGTAAGACCACGAGGGATGGCCTGGGACAGCCCAGAGAGCTGGCCTCTGACTCGGGAAGGCCGGCCTCTGCCAGAGGAGAAGAGACTCCGAACCTGTTAGAACAGGCCTCAGGGGATTCTCCAAGACTCGAAGCTGCTTCTGCACATCGAGGGCTGATCTGCATTAGGAGAAGAGAGTTTCTTCTTCACCTGGGAATTCTTCATGCCAGTGAAATCACAGGTCTGGTCCAAAAGTACTGGCATAGCAGTTTTAATTCAGAGTATTCCTGATCATGATCACCACGTTTAAATACCAAGGGCTTGGAGGCAGAACATTATCCATGGAGCGTCTTGGGCTTTGGAATTTTTCTTTCTTTTTTTATTTAAAAAAAAAAGTCTGTTGTCTGTCTAACCAGATGATATCTGTGGCTTTAATCAGCCTATAGAATGATGTAGGCCAGCAGCAAGTGCCTGCTATGTGCCAAACATATAGTGCCTGGAGCCCCAGAGTGCCTGTGCACAGGGTCCTCTCCCCCCCTCTTCTCTCCTCTCCCCTCTTCTTTCCCCTCCCATCTCCCTCTTATCTGTGTTCAAGGTTTTTGAAGCCTTCCCAACACTGGCCTCCCAGCCTTCCTAACACTGACCTCCCAGCCTTCCCAACACTCGCCTCCAGCCCTGACCTCTACCTTGAAGCCCTGCCTTGCATTTTCAGCAGCCTGCTAGCCATCTCTGGTTGGACATCTTTGCCCCCACTTTCAGCCCAGTATCTCCCAAACTCTACGCATTCTCTTGCCTCTCTTTTCTGAATGCTGCCCTTCTGCTTTTGCTGCTAGTCCCCAGTCCTCTCAGGCTCAGAACCTTGCCCTGGTTTTTTTGCCCTTGCCTCCTTTTCTCTTCAGCCCTCATATCCAGTTGCAGAGTCCTTGGGTCCTGCCTGTTTTGTTTTTCTCCCACACAACCCCATCTTTCCACTCTGATTATACCCACCCTAGGCCATGTCTTTGTTACCTCTTGCCTGGACTATAATAACATGTTCCCCAGACTTGCAGCATCTCCCATCATCCTCCACACAGTTGCCTGAAGAATCTGCTGCCATACCCTCAACCCTATCACTTCCCTCCTCAGGAACTTTCAGAGGCTGCCTGTTCCTAGCAAATAAAGCACAAGCTCCTTGCTTTGGAAGCCTTGGCTTTTTTCCAGCCTTATCTCACTGTGTCCCTAATGCAATCTGTGATCTGATCCTGGACTATATGACTCTTCTTTGGTTCTGTCCTGCTTGCTTTTGCTGCAGCCCCATTGCTGGGATAGATTTGCCTCTTCCCTTCTGCCTGCCAACTCTCCTTCAAGACCTGTACCAGCTGCCAGCATCTCCTGGAAAGGATTCTCTGGTCTGTCTAGCTAGAAGTAAGCCTTCCTTTCAGGAGACCTGCATAGTCCTCTATTTGGAGCTTTTCCCATAGTTAATGCCTGAGTCTTACCTTGTCCAGGAGATTGTAAAGCACCCTGCCATCAGGGCTTGTTTTTTTCATCTCCATCGCCATCCCCATCTTGGCCCATTGCATAGAGAGCAAGCTCTAAATAAATGATCCTTAGATAGAATAGAGTAGAGTTTTTACATACCCCTCAGGGCTCAGTAGGCATGCTTTAAAGAGCAAAATAATAAAGCGATAACTAACACATTGATATTAAGAGACCAGCAGACAGACATGACCAATTTTTTAATCACTCCGAGGACACAATATGATTTTCTTTGCCCTTTGTGATTTCTGTACATGAAGCCCACTTCTGTTTGCAGAGGGAGGCAGTTAGACATCCCCCTCCCCTCATTTCCGTGGCACTTCGAGACTGGAGTGCTTTCATATCCCAGCAGCCTATGTGGGTGGAGGAGTGAGTCATTATACATCCCCATTTTACAGATGAGGAGACTGGTCTCAGTGACTTGGCCACAAGTAGAATTTTAGCCCTATATCTTCCCATTCCAAGAAGGATGTATCTTTCTCTACAGAAATGATAACAAACAGCAATGGTAATTTACAAACACTGGATTTAGAGGTACTCGAAGAAGAAGAATTTCCTGAATATTCCCATTAGTCTGAGTGCCCTAACCTGATTCTTTAGAGACTAGAGGAGGTGAGGAATTTGGTTTCCATAAAATTATTCTTTAGATGAAGATCATTGAACAGATTGACAACTTTTAAAAATGCAACTATTTATTTAAAACCTGCTCTATTTCTAGATTGAGTGTGGGTAATGGAGCTTAGGGTAATAGATAGATAGAGCCTTGATTTTGGAGGCCAAGGTGGATCCAAGTCCTACTGCTTACCTCCTCTCCGGGTGACTTCTCTGGGCCCTGGGCACCTTCAGAGCAGGTGCTCATCTGCTTTGGTAGAGGGAATCATCACCTCGTAGGGAACTCCCAACATCAATGAAGTCACAGGGCAGGACCAACGAAGCCCCAAAAAACTAAATCCCAAAAGTTGAACTTTTTTGTTTGGTTGGTTGTTTTTTTTTTTAAGTTGAACTTTTAAAAATCATTTTTTCCTTTGATCTAAATAAGGGTGAGGTACTTTTTTCTTTTTTAATTGAGGGCCACTGTTCTAACTTTAAAAAACAAGGCCTCACAGGAAGAAAAAAAAAGCAACTTATTCAATAGTTTAAAAAGTATAATAGAAACTTTCATCTTTTCTTTTTTGGTTCAGAACAGGAGAACTACACTACCAGCCACCTTCAGCTGCTTTTGAGGAGAGCCTCTTATAAAGGGGAGAGAACTGTATAGATCAGTATTGTTTTTATTTCCCCATCCTTGGACCGGTGATTCCATTGGTCTAGGGACCTCTAGGTAGAATGTCTCTGTTAATGCATGTCTGGAGTTCATTTGTAACTTCCTGTCCCAGGGCAGGTGGTGAGTTGTATAGTTGGTTTCATAAGCATGTGTGACAGGTAGGATATGAACCCACATCTTTCGGCCTGGGAGGCAGTTCTCTATCGACCACAACACAGGGCTGCTCAGTTCAGTAATACTGTAAGTGATTAACATACTTTGGCTTTATATTGTGGATTATTATTCAATAATATGGCAAGAAAGGACTTTGGTTCTATATGACTGTGTCTTTTATTTGTTATTCAATCACATGGCAAATAATAAAAACACTTTGGCTCTGTATCGTGGCCAATTAAGGGAGAGGATACGGGAAAGAAAAAACAAGGACAGAGAGAAGTAGACAAATCCTGGTGAGGTATGTGCATGGGGGAGGGGAAAAGAGAAAGAGGGCACTGAGGAGCTTTGTGATGAGTCCATTTTCTGCTACAAGCCGTTATTTCCATGGTCTGTGAGTGTTAAAGTAAGTTTTCAACACCCTTTGAGATTCCAGGGGGCTCCAGAGCCTCTTAACTCAGATGGGTTAAGGATTGGGGACCTTCGAAATCCCCTAGCCCAACTGTGCACATGTACAACTTTGTTATCCAGAGAAGAAACATGATTTGTGCAAGGCTGCCTTGGGAGTAGTGGCAAGGGCAGGATTTGAATTGGAGTCGAATAACACTAAGGAATTTTCACCCAAATTGTTGACCATTTTCTGATCTGTTCCCATAATACTCATGGGTACGATGGTAGCTGGAATGATTATTTTAGCTCAGTACTAGGAAGCTGCAAGGAGAATCCTAGAGTTTTTGCGCTGCTTTTGTGATAATTGCTCTGGTCACCATTTTGAAGTCTGTAGACCAATTGCCACTCACACAAGGTGGCATCTGTCTCAATGCGAGTCACCCAAGGGGTTTCAGGACTTTGAAATTTGCAGTGTTTTGCCTGCACTATTCCATGTGCCCCTCACTACAACCCTCTGAGGTAGGGTCTATTATTATGCTCGTTTTACAGATAAACTGAGGCTGAGAATGATTATTAAATGACTTGCTCTGGTAGAAAATCCCAAATTTAAATCAAGGTATCAGGACTCCAAGTCTCATTTCTTATACAGTATGGTTCTTCTAAGGGTCTGAGAAGAGAGATAGAATGGGGATTAAAGCAATCTTTTCGTTAGGGATTTGAGGAACAACCTTTTAAAAATATTTTTAAACATTAACATTTGTTTTCCCTGGAATTCAGTGGATTTTGCTTGGGTGTGAAAGAATCATTCAGGTTTTAGAAATTTGCGTTGAAATCTTAGATGTTTAAAGCTGCCAGATTGCCTTATCTCTTTTTCATTGAGATATTAGGTCTGCCTAAAGATCCTAATGATATGTGGCCTTTACATCCAAATGTGATATAGAAGACAGAAGGCAGACCTCAGAGTCAGGAACATCTGGGTCCAACTTCTGCCTCTGACAGGAGCAAATCACTTAACCTGTTGGTGCCTCATTTGACTCTTAAAGACAGGAACTCTTAACCTGGGGTACACAGATCTGTGGATAGGCTTCATGGGGCCTGGGAATTTAGATGGGAAAAAGCCACATCTTTATTTTTCAACAATCTCTGAATTAAGAAAAAAAAAGAAGAAAACGTATTCTGAGGATTCCATAGGCTTCAACAATTTCCCCAAAGGGGACGTGATACAAACAAGATTGAGAATCCTCACTCAGATTATAAATTATAGGTCAAGTTCTGACCTTTCATTGATGGAAGAGATTTCTATACCGGGAATTCCTTACACTCATGAAATCTCTCACCTCCTCCCCCAAGATTGGATCATTAATTTAGAACAGAAAGGAACTTTAGAAACCACCTAGTTTGTAGAAGATAATCTTCATTCAGGTATTAACGAGCAGAACTGAGATTCCAACCTTGGTCTTGCATCTTCAGAACAAGTGATTTTTTTCCCGGAGTATTACACTGTGCTTCATGGCTGTGAGCCATTGTTTTCCCAAACTATACCCACTTTTTTGTCTCGGTGACTCATAAAGGGGAGAATAAATGGTGGAAACAAAGTTAAAAATCCCTCCAGGAATTTATGAGTTAATTATAGTAAAACATAAGAAAATCTCTCCAGCGTACTTCCTGATGTTTTTGTACAATTTGACCATGTCTTGAAGTAGGCAGGAAAATCCTGTGGGTTCTGAGGTTTGATCCTGGCCCCTAGGGATGCCCAACTGTCATAGATCAAGCCCAGTGTCCTGTGGCATTCTGGTCTGAGGAACATTCCCAAGGCCTTTGCAGCCTTCTCTTTGCCTGTGGTCATACCCCAACAGGAGAAAGAGGAAGTGTGCTGCCAGAATGGAAGGATTTCACAATTAGGGCATCTTCAGGATTTAGCCTTTATAGAGTAATTTTGCTTGGAGGTGAAAGTAGTGACAGCTCCATCATCACCTTCCTTTTTACCTTCCAAAAGGATTTAAAAATGGGACTGAAATGAAGAATTCTGAACAAGCACATTGAGGGAGGAAGGAAGGTATGACTGCCTTGAGGAGGTGATTTTTTTAAGGTAACGATCTTTTCACTATCAAGATAATCTCTCCAAACTACAACAGAAAAAACAAAAACAGTAACACACACATACCCCTTTCTCTTCCTTCAGATGGAGGCAATGACTTGTTTTTGCATTTCAGAGTATCAGAATTGTAGTATTTATGGGTGGAGGAAATCCCAGAGAAGAGATAGTACACCCAGTTCCATTTTAGAGATGAAAAAACTGAGACCCAGAAGTAAGCACTTTCCCCAAAGTTCAATAGAAGAGCAGTGATTTGAATGCTTTGTGGGGGTTTTTTCTTTTTGAGCCAGAGGACAGGGTGAGTGGGGTGGGGGGGAGGCACTGGTAAGCATGTATATCTAAAAAGGAATGAACAGGATGAATTTTACCTTTTCAGAGAAGATGGGCCTTGCCACATTATATGGAAAAACCTTCTGTTTTTTAAAATGGCTTAATACTTATTTTGTTCCTCTCTATCATAGATTCTTTTCAGAGGACATAAAAGCATTGACTCGGCTTTCTGAGATGTTTTCCCTTTACTTTCAGAATTCTGTTTTGATATCCCTCATCACAGTAATGCTTGCCATGTGTACATACAGTCATTTCAAATCATCCTGGGTAACAAGGGGAGAAATAGTGATTAAAAGGAAAACCAAACCTCAGCATCTAACTGCCACATGAATCAGCATGTTATTTAAACTGGGTGAGGTATAAGCAAGGAAACTGACATGCATCAGTTTCACTTCCTTCAAAAACCACTTTATAGGATGCGATTTTATATTGGTATAAATGTATGTAGATAGATGATATATAAGTCATAGATGGATCATTAGATGGACAGACACATACAGAGAAAGAAAGAAATTGTGATAAACTTCATACAGATATGCAGAGTCAGTTCGTTATGCTTCTTCCCCCTCCATATGTAATTGGAATTGGCAAGGATTTCTCAGAAGAAATTTATAGTTCACAGCACTTTCAGATATCAGAAAAAATAAGAGATACTCTTAGGGCATGCTCCTGGGGTCAGTGAGTCTAATCAGAGTATTTGGTTCCAATTTTGATCAGGTTTGTCAGCACCATCTATGTGAAACCATTCAAATGGAAATCTGAAGGTTCTATGACTTACAGATTGTGCCAAAAAGGAAATGTCCAGTTTAGAGTGCCTACTTGAGCCTGCTCCATCCCTGGATTTGCTGTGTGCTCTTAGTCAGTGACTCAAGATTCATCTCAAAGCTACACTGCTTGGTGGCCCAACCTGGAGGCCTCTTGTAAATAAATGACAGCACTTTCACTGGCTTGTGTTTGCTAGAGAGTGACTTCTATAAAGTTGATATTTAAGTATAACAAATGATACATAAAAGGAAAATGACTTTTTGGGAATTTCTGCTTAAGTAGAAGTCAGGTGCTAGTGGAGTCTGTCTGGTATCTCTAGCCTTTCTTCATGTGGTGCCTTGTGTCCCTGGCTGGAGTGTAATTGAATTGAAGTACTGTGAAGACCAAAGCTAAGGGGGATGGGGAGGGGAGAAGGGGACTGACTTTAGTTACAGAAGACCAAAGCTTGGAACTGTTGATATAAATGAAAAATTTCTTTAATTTGATAAATCTTAATGAAGAGAAGTACTTGCCTTAATACCAGTTTCTTTGTTGTTTTTTAAAGAATTCAGAAAGAACTTGCAGAAATTACATTGGATCCTCCTCCAAACTGTAGGTAAGTTGAAGTGGCTTTTTATTAATTTTGGCGCTTGTGCTGTGGATGTTATTTGAAGTGATCAGGAGTTCGGAGTCTGTTGTTGTCTGTCTCGACCTAATTAACTAGACAACATCATTTCAATGCAGAAACGCTGCAGGAACCATTGTTTTCTGTGCAGAGATGGAATATTCTGCAAGGATGGTTGTGTTGATAGATGTTGCTAAAAATAGGACGAGGTAATAAGGATAAGAGAATAGAATTGCAAGGTGACAGTTTGAATCATCTTTTAGGGGTGAGAGTGATAAGGCTGTAAGCAATTTCTTTGCTATGATGAAAGAATATTGATGTGGTTACAGTGGCTAAATATTTTACGTTTGATCGTTAATTAATTGGGAGATTCAGTGTTGAACAGGGAAATATGGAAAAACTTTTTGGTGGTTTACCTCGCGTAATTTGTCTGGCTGTTGGTTCTGACTTCATATGAATGGTTTTAGGAGATGATAGAGGTTTGATTTAAAATGATCTATGACCACATTCACTTGATTTTTACATAAACATTTACTTATAAGGGCTAAAATGTGCTGGCTCTGAAGGGATGAATGACATAGAGGTCCACAGAGAAATGGGGCAAAGGGAGGGGGGGGAGACAGAACCTCCTGTCTTGGTTCTGGCTTGGTATTTTGAAGATGTCTATTTCAGGACATTTATTTCTATTTTGATATAAGGTCAGTGTTGGAACTATGCCAGCATTGAGCTCTGATGGTTTAAGATGGTCCCTTGATGCCTTTCATGAGGAAAGGTCAGACTCAATAAAAGGAAGTCTCTGAAATGGCATGCCATTGGAGTTGATTCTTTGGTATGACTTTATATCGCTTTCCATATTCTCAATGAATCACTGCAAAAGCAAAGTCAGCAACTATTAATAAAAGAGAGATGTTCACAGATAGCTATCTTTGCAATTTGGTCAGTTGTCAAAAGCCTTCCCATAAGGAAATGGTCCTGATGAGGCCTTAGTGGGAGATCTTTTGGGTGTAATGCAGGTACTTGGAGAGGAGAGCGCTGTCTGCAGCAGAGGCCTTGCAAAATAGTGTTCTAAAAGTATTTCAGCCAATTAGGGCAAATGCTTCTTTACTAGATAAGGTGGTTTAATATTTATCTACTCCTTTCTATTATACTTACAGCTGGTTCTCATCAAGGCTGTTACAAAGAGCTTTACTTTAGGCTCTGATGACTGATGACGATTAACAGATTGATAAGTATAAAACACCAGCCTGTTGGGGAAAAATTCATAACTGGAATTGTTTGAACCAAATCTGAAACCCGTAGTGCTTACAAGGGTTTTTATTTGTTTTAGCTTTCTGAATCCTTTCGCTTTGACAGCAAGGCATGCACTTTTAAAAATCATATCTCAACTGATCATCAAAAGACTTTATAAAAACTTCCTTTTAACAACTGAAATGGGAAATTTGTCAACTGTATACTTGCCATTCTTTGCTAGAGCTTTCATGCCAAAGATCATGAGGAACAGTTATTGTACATCAGAAATTCTCTTAGCAAAACTGAGCAAGTGTGTTGAAGCGGTTTGCTTCAGCTGAATAATTAGGAAACGGGATTCAGGTACACTGACTACCCTTGGCCTGATCATCTCCCATTGACGTCAGGGCTGGACATTTTTTTAAAGATGGCAGGTGACTTTATTTAGCTTTGAATTAATTACAAATAGAAATTTGAGATTTTTGCAGTCAATTTTACAAGATGGTATGAAATCTCAGGCTATTAAGGCAACAAAACATGAGTTGTCATTCACTTGTAGTAAAATAATACCCCTTATTAAAAGAAAAACTTGTGTTCAAAGCAGAAGGCAACTCAAAAACAGCATCAAATCTAAGTGAATGTGGACGTGGAAGCCATTACTCTTTTGAAGTTGATTTTAGCTGGTGTGAGAGGCTTGTGATTTTGTTGTGATTTTAATTCATAGCTTATGTTTATATAGTGTTTTAAGGTTTTCACAGTATTTAGACAAGTATTGGCTTCATTTGACCTACACAACAACCCTGGGAGGTAGGTGTTTTTACTGTATGATCCACATTTTACAGCTAGGGAAAGGGAGGCTCAGTGATTTGCCCAGGGACATGGCTAGTATGCAGCTGAGGCAGAAATTGGATTTAGGTCTTCCTGACTTTATGTTGAGGACACTGCCCTGCCCAGAGCAATAATGCCCTTAGGGGTTTAACTAACTGTAAATTCCTTATAAAATAAGGAAAATGCGCATGAGATTTTATTTTTAAGTAAACAGTATATATCTAATAGCTACAGTTTGCTTAAACATACACTAACTTGCCTACTTAAGAGATTTGTCAAGGAAATCCATTAAGTGTTTTGAGAACTGGCCAGTTCCCATGAGAAGCTCTATTTGTCCTGCTCTGGATTTGGCTGGTTCTTCAGGGGTTGTTCCAAAATAGTTGCCTGGTTTGGGTCATAGAGAGGTCAGTACCATTTGCCATTCATGTGGTGCCTCCAAATGGCAAATATGGGATCCCTTATTGTCCTTGTGGCTGGTATGGAAGTTATGAATTTTTATTTCTCTGTATGTGCCTCCTCCTGAATACACATTTTCATCTTATTCAGTAGATGACTGTAGGCTTTGGATAATTTGGAGTCAAATATATGACTGCCATTTGTTGTAGATGTATATGTCTCTATATCAGTGAAAATATGGTTAGTGGCTTCCAGTACATCTTCAGTTTGGCCGTGTTTGGCCCAAGTATGGCACTGCTGTAGGAACTTGATTTATTACGCTTTGTGCTACTTTCACCTACAACCTAGGGAATATAATGGATGATTTTTAAAAAATAAATCTAATGCAAAAAAGAATCTGCCTAATAAGAGGTTTTTTAGAGTTCCCTACTTAGATATAAACCTTGAAGAATATCTGGTTTCAAGAGAAACTGTCCACACTCACTGCAGCATCAAATCCAAGCCTCCCATTTCCTGAGATCCCTGTGAGACTGCCGTTACACATCCATGTTCTATGCGAGTTCTCCCTTTAGAATGTCAGATTGTAGGAAACAGGAGTGGGGGGAAAGGATGCTAGTGAGAAATAATGAACTGAATGCCCTCCCACATCTAGTTACCTCAAGCAGCCATAATACAGCTCACTTAGGCTCCGTCTGTATCAGATTAAAGGCAAGACCACCTCTAATTTTGGCCTTGAATTTATTTATTCTTGGTAATTTAATTCAATTAGCTTGTATTAAATGACTTGCAATCTGCAAGCTATTTACTAGGCACTGGGGATGTCAAGATAAAAAATGACACAGTCTCCTACCCCCACAGTCTTACATTCTAGAAGGGGAAAGATGAAGCATAGAATTCCATGTAGAATGTGATGGCACAAAGGAGATACTGAGGAAAGCCAGGATCAGAGACCCTAAGAATCCCCTTAGTCCAACCTCCTAATCTTACAGATGAGGAGCTGAGGCTTAGAGTGCAGTGACTCGCCCAAGCTCATACTGTTGGCCGAGTGAAGCTTTGGTTCGGGTCCTACTACTCTCTTCACCTTCCACACTGCTTCAAGGGAAATCTGGGAAGGAAGAAAATGCATTTTCAACACAGGAGCTTGGGAGGGGGTAGAGGATTCAGGAGAGCTTCCCTGAGAAGCTGGCGTCCACCTCACTGCCACTTCTAGCTAGCACTCAGAGGTTTGTACAAGTGCTTTCCTCAGCCAGGCTGGGAGTGTGGTGAAAAAAGGAGACTCTTGGGAGGGGTCCCCAAGTCAGCTCCCAGCAGGCTGCTCTGGGAGCCGTGCTCTCCCGACTCCAAGGCTCTCAGCAGCTGCTGCAGAAGGAGCACTGGGTGACAGTTGGTGCTGGCGTTTGGGAGGTGACCATGCCCTTCTTTCTCTTGGAGTCTCCACTAATTGAGTGAGGCAGGCAGTGCTTCTTCTCCGGGCCCTGGGACTCGATGGAGCTTCAAATGAATGCCAATAATAACTTTTGTGCAGCGTTGTGTGCTTTGCAGAGTGCCATACACATGTGACCTCTTTAGATCCTCTGGGAGGCAGGTGCCCTCCCGCCCCGCTTTGTAGATGAGGAAACTGAAGCCTGTGGTCTTCTTCACACGAGCCGTGTGTCCCTGAGCTTGGGAGAAAGAGCCTATGTATACTGGGCCAATTGTAGCCAGTCTTCATGATTTACTCATGATCAATTTTAAGTAGTTTGAAAAGGCTTATTTTAATAATTGAGGGACAGTAAGCAGAGGGCTGGCCTTGGAGACCAGAAGTCCTGCCTCAGACAAACAATGGCTCTATAATCCTGGGCTAGTCACTTAAACTCTCAGGGTCCCAGGCAACCCTTTTAGACTGTAAGTATTAATCTCTCTGCACCTTTGGAAGGAGTTTCCACATCACGTTATTTGCATCCAATGAAATCACACATCAAGAGAATCTTTTTTAACATTTAACAAAATGAATGTTCCCTTACAGAGGGAAATATTTAACCAAAACAGCTTCAGAATTTCATCTTTTCAGATTTCATCCATGAGGTAGACAGTAAATTAGTTGTACTTTTTGTATTGGGTAGATCTAAAATGTTATTTAGACTATGAGAGGTTTGCTCTTCTGATCTAAAATTTTTGACAATCCAGATAAGGGACTCAGTTTACAGAATTACAGGACATCTAAGCATAGTGAAATTTGACATAGGCTTAGAATTTTCTAGAAACAAAACATTCTTTTTTCATATTCTCTTTGGTTGTCATATTTTCCCCTGTATACAGTGTATTTCTTTTGTGCTAATTGAAAAATGTGACTAGTGTTGGCCGAGACATCTCCTGAGTTAATATAGGAATAAACCAGACTGTGTGTCATCCTTTGTTTCAAAGGGTCCTGAGTTCTAACACTATATGACTGTTACTCAGAATTGGGATTAGCTTTGTCTGTGATGGGGATGTCTGAGAACTCTTTTAAAAAAAGCTTTACTGATGTCTTTTCTTTTTATATCAGTGATTTCTGGAAATAATCTTTACATTGAAACAAAGAAAAAAACAAAATTAAACCCAGACACCCAATACGATGACTGCTTGTACCAGCAAGGTGCATCACATTTTGCCCTCGAATCCCTCTGTGGCCTTGGTATGAGGAAAGAGGAACGTATCCTCCTGTTTCCAGGGACCGTTATTGTTTTACAACTATTTGGGAGCTCTCTTTTTAAGAATTTTTATTTTTGAAAGTAGAGAATGAACTCAAAAGGACAGATTTTGAAGTCTGATCCAGGACTCCTTTTGTTAAGAGAGGATTTCCAAAAGTGATCTTTGCCTTGATTCTGTACTTTGTCTGGAGGATGGGTTCCAAGAGCCCAAGATGGGATCAAAGATTCAGTGCTTCAAGGGTGTCCAGCTACCTGAGTCTCAGGGAGGTTAAGTGACTTGCCTAGGTCACACAGGGGATAAATGGCAGAGATGGGATTTGAACTCAAGTTTTTAAGTATCAGTGGTGTGCTTTTTCTCCTAAAGTTTTCCTCCTCATTCAAGTGTTGGCGTCATGGTGAAAAGCACCCTGTACTTCTCTCTCCTGTTTGTTCTTCACTTAGGAGAAATAAGACCTTAAAAAGCTAACCTCTGACCTTCTACAAAAGGGTGACCCTTCTGCTTAGCTTCCTCATCTGTAAAGTGAGGAAAATAGTAGCAGTTATCTCTGAGGGTTGTTGTGGCACTAAGTGAGATGATATTTTTAAAGCACTTCTGTCTGTCCATCCGTCCCTCCATCCATCCATCCACCCACCCATCCATCCATCTGTCTATCTATTTATCTGTCTATCCATCCTAGCTCTTATTAGTGGAATGTGGAGAATTGAGTACTGCCTTTGTTTCCATTGACTGCCAGAGGATGGATAAAAAGTTATGAGAAGCTGGACGGTACTGCCAGCTAATCTCTCTTTATGTACAGTTCTTAATCTCGGCATTAAAAATTCAAGGTTTTGAACTACTCCCATCTCTGTCTTCTTCACTAACAACAGGGTAATTGGGGAATATTTTTTTCTTGGCTCCTCTAGATTTTTCACTCCAGCTGCAGGGCTTGGTGGTTTTGTAGCCTCTGTCAAGACAAAGGGTTATGTAACAGGACCTTTGAAATGGCCCTGGAAATGCATGAAATACTATCAGTGTGTCTTCTGAAGCCCTAATGGAGAAGTGGGCTCTTCTCTGCTGACAGCCAGTCATCCAAGGAAGATGCTTTCAAAAGCTTTGCATGGAGAACACAATGCCTCACCACCCGCCAGCTCCCCTTTGGAGCTGGGCCAATGAGAAGAGGCCTAGTCTTGTGTCTAAAACTTTCACTGGGCTCTTTCCCATACACTTTAATGACATCTGGAGCTGGAGTGAAAGGGAGATGGGGACTCCCTTTTGGAGAGGAAAACTATATCATGTCTCTAGAGAGAACCTTTTATCGTTATCCTCTTCCAGAGTAAGAAATAGATGTTCATGAAGGGCCTACTATGTGCCTATCATATGTGTGTGTTAAGACAAGTGAAGATTTATATTATATTTCATTTGTCAGTCAAATCAACCTTCTGATGCCAGATATTCATCTCTTTTCATTGGGATGTAACAGCAGGAAATAATGCTTGGAATAACACCTGCAGGTTAAGAGACTCCAAAATATAGGGAGATATGGAGGGAGGTAGATAGGAGGTTAGCTAGTTAACTAGCTAGCTAGCTAGCTAGTGGGTGATAGTTATCTGAGGATGGAAGAGATAAGACCCAATGTCTTGAATTATGTTCCCTCAAATATTAAAAGTTTCAAGATCATAAATTTGTTTTCCTGTTTACATATTCTCCCTACAGGAACTGTGGGGTTTTTGTTGTTGTTTGGGAGAGTTGGGGATAGGGAGGCTCTTTCTGGCTTTTACATTGGTTTCTCTTTTTCACCTGGATAGACTAGACTGATGCATATTGAGCTTATGGATACAAGTGCTGGGACTGCACCCCAGAGAGAGCTGAATGTCATTTCCACTGACTAAAGCACTCGTACATTTATTGTTCATCGCTGTCAACTTTTCCCAGAAAAAAAAAATGCACACATAGAAGAGTTGGTTAGTTTTGACATAAAATCTTAGCATCATTCTTTACTTTCTTATTTCTATATATAATGGATGGGTTTTTACAAGAACTGCTTTTCGCCATAGATTTGAAAATATTTATTTTATAATAAAAGAATGCTAAGTGATAAAAGAGATTTAGTGCCTGTTACTCTTGGGGTCCTGGCATTTTATCCCTTCTTTTTTTTTCTCCGCTACTTTAAGAGTAGAGCAGAGAATGTGTCTGAAAAACATATAAATTAAATGATCATGCTGGGATTATATTTTATAATAGCATCAACAGAATATTTTATCACTTATGTTAGCTGGCCCAGTTTTATAACTGGTTATTATTTCAGATTTATTACCCCAAGTACTTTGGATAGGAAGTGTCAAATTACTTTCTCATATGTAATCTTTTAATTCCTTCAACTGTTTTATCTTTTAAGAAGACAGGAACCTGTTCTTAAAACACCCCAAGAATTTCTCTGTTGTCCTGATTGCACTTGGGTTTCAGTTCTCTCAAGGCCTTGGCACATAGTAGGTGCTTCACAAATGCTTGCTGATCCATTGATTCTGAGGTTGTAATGATGTGTAAACTTCTCTCAGTACCCATTGTGGCCTTCCCACAAGATTTCTCAAATGGTTGTGGTCAAGAAAATTCATCACCTGAGGGTCCAGCCTTCTAGCGACTGGCCTCTCCAGACTGTCTTTCTCCTTCCTTCCTCTCTCCTTTCTCCCCCTTTCCCTATCCTCTCTCTTTTTCTTCCTTACTCCCCTCTTCCTTCTCCCTCCCTCTCTCCTCTCTTCTTTCCCCTTCTACCTCATTCCCTCCTTTCTCCCTTCTTCCCCTCCCCATCCTCTTTTGTTTTCTTCTCTTTCCATCTCTCTCCTGTTTTCCTTCTCCCTCCCTCTCTCCTGTCTTCCTTCTCACCTCTTTGTTCCCTTTCTTCCTTCTCCCCTCTCTCTCCTCCCCTCTCTTCCTTCTCCCATCTCTACCTCCATCTTCTCTCTCTCTTCTCTCCTCTTTAGAAAGAAAGGCCCAGGTTGTGCATCACCTACTTCAGCTTACTTTTGCCTGAGTCAGCTTTGTATTCTCATGCAGTCAGTCAGTCCTCATCATTCCTGGATCCTGTGTTTGCAAATTCACCTACGTGCTAAAATTTATTTGAAATCACAAAATCATCACTTGAGTTGTTTTCATAGTCATTTGTGAACAGGAGCAGATGGGCAAAAAATGTGAGTCATCTGAGATGTACATTCCCAGCTGAGGTCAGACAAGGCCATGCTCTGCCTTCTTCTTTCATTTCTAATGTGTTAAACAAGTGTCCTTTTTGTGGGCTATTTAGTGACACTTTTTTGCATTTGGGGGCTTTTTGTTGGTGATTTCACTGTTTAAAATTTCACACCAACCATAGTTCTGTAGTGTCAGTCTAGTGTTCCAAAGTGTGAGAAGGCCATGACGTGCCTTACAGAAAAAATACTGTGAGTTAGATAAGCTTCCTTCAGGCATGAGTTATTGTGCTCTTGGCTAGGAGTTCAAGGTTAATGAATCAACCATGTGGTACATCCAGAAAAAGGAAGAGGAAATTCACTGTTCTGTACATAAGACCTCTCCAGAAGGTACTAAAGTCAATGTTGTGACCAGAGGCTCTCAGAAACCTAACCCTGTATTTCCCTTAGGAGCAATGGTTTTCAGTATTGGCTAATCCAGTATTCACAGTGACTTTACTTAGCTACTGAGGATGATGCTCATCTGCTGTACTCAGCTGAAAAACTCTTTGTTAATTAAATGGTGTTTTGAGGGGAAAAGCTTTAGGTGATTCTGCTTAGGGAAGAATGAATAAGAACCTCTAAAACTTTCTTAGGAACATTTAAGGAATTCTGAGGGTCACTCCTCAGAGAAAATCATCTAATATGAGAGCTGGACCTAGTCCAATCCCCCCATTTTACAGGTGAGGAAACCGAGGCCCAGAGAGTTGAAGTGTTTTGCCCAGAGTCATCCACCTCATTAATGGAAATGGTCTTTGCACTTAACTAATCCAGCCTCAGGAGACAGAGACAAACTTACGGTAAAATGGATTTTTTGGGGCGTGTTGATCCTTAGTAATTCATATTTGGAATCTGATAATCTCCTGAGTAAAGTAAAATGTCTATGTTCCCATTTCCTGAGAAGTTCTCAACTTTAGCTTAAAAACCAAGGGGAATAAATTACTGAATCAGAGATCCAGATGCTGTTGAAATGAAATTTATTGAACTTGAGTAATTTGTACTTGCTGAGACTATGATAGTTGTGTGATATGCAATAAAATTAGTTATTAGATGTGGTAAAAAAAATTACACACTGTCTGCTTAATCATATATTTTAGCTCATGGGAACAAACCCTTCTGGTTTATGGGATTTTAGATAAATTTTAGATAAACTTTAGATAAACTCCCTCCTCCTCTCATCACTTTTCATAGACTCTTACATTAAATGAAAAGAGAAAACTGTTCAGTTCCTTGAGGGAAGGGACTGTTTGATTTTTGTCTTTGTACACTATGAGATGCATGGGAGGTGTTTAATAAAGGCTTAAAATCTAAAAAAGGCAGAGAATCAAGATCAGGACTCTCAGACAAAGTAGAAAGATTCATAATAATGGATCATATGGAGGTGGGGAGCAGGGAGCCCCCCAAAGATGTTTTAGCTTGATACTTACTGGTCCCTTTTTCTAGGAAGAGGATCTGAGACAGCATTTGAATTTTTTTTTCCCTCCAGGCCACATCAGTAACACATTTTTTTTCCTTAAAAGCTTTTGGATGAAGGTGGAGAAGCTTGTTAATGACTATATTTGTAGGATAAGGTGGAGGGTAGCAATCAACCCACCAACCAAGTTGTATTTAAGTATGGTTTTCGCCAATCTGCTGCTGTGCCAAGAGTTGAGGATATGGCAGGTTAGGGTAGGCGAAGACATAATCCAGTTGTTCTTCTGGTGTTGCTTCCTATTAACCAACACTTAACCTTGCAGAAACCCAGTCTCAGGGAGATTCTTTTTTGTTTCACCTTTGATCTCCTCATGGGGTGGGGGGAGAATGAAAACTGGGATATCTGGCTTCAGGAGACAGTGACTTGGGCCTGAACAGCGACACTTCCAATCACACGTTTAAATGAGAGAAACGACATTTATTGGCCAATGAAAACCCTCGAAGTGTTTATTTGCCAGAGTATGAGTAAACACACAAGTTTTTATGTATAGTTAGTTTGCTTTTATGCAATATTGAGACAGTAGATTTCCCCTATACTTGGCATTTGTTTAGCATCGAAGGAAGTGGTGTGAGTTTATAGGGTTAGTGTGTTTTTCAGGGAATGGCTGATGCTCGTCTAGTGTTCTAAATATTGCAAACTGTCTTGCATACATTGTCCTGTTGTCCAGTTTGGTAACCAAGTCAGTAGAGCCCTGGACCTGGAATCCAGAAGACCAGGGTTTAGATTTAACCTCACACTAGTTGTGTGTCCCTGGGCAAGTCATTTAACCTGTCTGTCCCAGGTTGTTGTGAGGATCAAATGAGACACTGTTTATCTCATACTTTGCTGTTTATCTCGTACTTTCACTTATTACTCCTGTTGCTGCTGTGTAATGCCATGCACCAGCAGATTCCCAAAGGAATGCTACTGTGAACAGCTTTTAGAGTTCAGATTACAAAATAGAGTGAACACTCTGTTTATTCCATTACAAATCAAGACAAACATTCAAAACATTATAATATTCCCAA
>CM053581.1:561060711-561107709 GCA_028627135.1 Pseudochirops cupreus
TGGAATTCTTGCTTATATTCACACCTCAGCCAATCCCCTTCTTCCACATCAACAGGGGAGTTCATGCCTTCTCAACAATGGGACAGGGTTTGCCCCTTCTACACTTAGCACTTAGTACTGAGTGCTAAGTATCCTGCTAAACAGATTACTATTACATGCTGCTACTCCCACTCCCACTACTAACTGCTACAGCTGCTGCTGCTAGTACTACTACTACTATGACTACTACTACTACTACTACTACTACCACTACTACCACCCCCTCACCCCCCCTACCACTACTACCGTTACTACTGTTGCTGTTGCTACCACTGCTACAATGACTTTAATTAGCCACAGACCAGCCTGGGGGTTGGTACTACACTTATACTTTCCATTTTACAGACTGGAAAACTGAGGCACTGGTTGGTAATTGGAATTTGGTGATTGGTGAATACTTTTTGAATATTCATTTAAAATGGTCATGTGAAACTCGCTCTGCTTTTAGTTTGCCCTTGGGCAAGTTGTTTGACTTCTCTAAATCTATGAGCACACATACAAGAAGTGAGATTCCACCTCAGGTCTCTTCTGATTCTGAGTCCCCAGAAAAACTCTTATTTTATGTCCTCTTGGGAGTATTAATAAGTGAGGAAAAGAAAACTCTGGCTTGTCTATGGAAGACATATTTTCTACTTTGGTCTCATTCCATTTCATGGATGTGTAATTTTCTTTTTCATCTACAAACATCCTGTGTGCTGAGAAATGGAAAGGACAGGAGAATTCAAAATGAATGTAGCTCAAATGATCGATTGCATTGCAGAAACATTCATTGTGCTTGATAAAAAAAAACATGGAAAGCAGATGGCATATTACTACCTAATTATGATCTCACCTCCTAAGATGAGTCTTGTGTTTGAGATCTTGTGCATTCTTCTGGAGTGATTGTGTCAGGGATCTCCTGCGCTGGCCCTGCCTCAAACTGAGGGTGGACGACCTCAACCTGGCCCCAGTGCCTGCTCCACTAAGCAGTCTCTTCTGAATGGAGACGATGGGCAGAGAGAGAAGAGCCTTCAGTCTCAGAGACGCCCAGCTCTGAGGCCCCCTCACCTTGTGCCCATGAGTGCCCCGTTTCACACTGCGCTGCAGTTTCCTCATCTGTGAAAGATGGCAGTAATAATACTTCCACAACCCTCAAGATCTTAAAGCTCCAGGCAAACATGCATTATCACTACTATTATTTTATGTGAGAGATATGTGAAGCACTTCAGAATTCCTCTGTGGAGCCCTTCCCTAATTCCCTTGCCCCTCCCCAGGTTGTTAGAGCTCACCACCTCCTCAAATTACCAGGTATAAGTTTTCTGTGTCCTTGTTGAATCTACTCCCTGACCCCATTCTCCTGATCCTACTCTATAAAATCTAAAAGCAGAATCTTAAATCTGTAAAAACTTAAAAGCGGAATCTAATTTCATTTTAATCTTTTTGCCCTGAGTGCTTAGCACACAGTAGGTGCTTACTATATATTCATTGAATTGAATTAAGCAGAAATGGACCTTAGGAAAGAGTGAGTCAAAGGACCTGGGGAACAAGGTTTGAATATCCACACCCTGCCCCCTTTTTAACTGGAGAAGGAGATGGGGAGTAAATGTGCCATCTAACAGTTGCCTTTTTGTTCAGAAATTTGCTGTTTCACATTTCTGAAAAATGAGTACTTTATTGATATGCTAGAACCCTGTTAACTGCATGTTTTGGTACAGAACAGAACTGGGTCTAGTACGGTTCTGCCTTGGACTCTAGCCAAGTGGGTTCATCTACAATCTCTAGGTAGAGTTTTTTTTAAATTTTTTTTTTAGAGGTAGAATTTCTTAGGGAGCAGGAAAGTCATCTCTGAAATCTTGGAAATGATGGCCTGAATTTCTAGCAACATGCAGCAATGTCAGTAAGACTCTACTACTTTTACTTCTTTGTCATTGTTTAGCCAATTGCGTATTCCTGGTTGTGAAATTTGGGGTGAACTTTGTGCACGTTTGCCATCTTTGTCTTTATTTGACTTTGAAATGGTGAGAGACTCAGTCAAACACACCCGTGCCAGCATATGGTGACATCAGCTATTCCGGGCCTGGCCCCAGTCTTATTCCAGCTCGGTCTCGGGCTGTCTGGGTTGAGATCACAAAAGGTTATGATTGGCCCATGGAGTGCAGCTAGGGTTTCAATAACATCTTTTTCCATTTAATGGATTAAGTTGGCTTAAATGGATACAGAACCCACTTGGGTCACTAGCTTCCCAAATGGCACAGGGTCTTAATCTAAGAAGAGATTTTCCTTCACAACAGAACTGTAAGCAGGAACTCTCTTCATTGGCCAATTCCATATTTTTGGATGTTAGCTCGTATTGGGTACAAGCCTTCCAAAAGGAAATATAAGGCTGCTGTCCATGCTTAGCACACATAGTAGGTACTTCATCAATGTCTCTTGATTGATTGGTCTTTCTTCTGTTTGTCTAGAGTATGCAGCTGTGGCATTTTCCTGTCTGTAGATTATGATTTGTTTGCTATGTAGCCGTATTGTCCTTCAATGCCAAAAGAAGTAATGAGCTTGTATAATACTCACGTTCAGTAGAGTGTTTTAATCAATTTACCCGTATTTATTGAGAGCTCATTTGGGATATGGAAAAAATAAGAGCTGGCCCCTGCATCTTCAGGAGTTTCCCAACTCCTTGGGAGAGATAAGAAGCAAAGGGGCAGCAGCTTCCTGTGGTGGGGAAGAGCTGGCTTTTACACCAGAAGACCAGGCTTCCCAGTTGTGCCAGCAGGTCCCCAGGCAAAATGACTTAAGCTTTCAGTGCTTCCTAGGGCTGTAGGCTTCAGGTCGCTTGCAGATCTAAACTGCCAGAAGGACTTTTCTCTCAGAGGATTCCTCATCCGAGGGTTTTTAATCAGAGGTCCTTGAATTTATTTCTTGTTTTTTTAAAAACATTTTTATGACTATTTCAGTATAACTGACTTCCTTGAGAATTCTTCATATATTGCTTTGTGCATCTAAAACATTATTCTGGGTGGAAGGATGGGGAGAACCATGATCCCCAAAAGACTAAGAACCTGACCTCCTACAGCTAGGTTCTGATCAGTGTGTATAATAAATCCATGTATTCAGGTCTACATTATTCAAAGTTAGAATTTTGTAAAATAGGGCAGTTGTTTCCAATCCAATGGAAATAGGCAGGACATGGGGATGGCTGGGTTGCACAGTGAATAGAGCGCCGGCCCTGGAGTCAGGAGGACCTGGGTTCAAATCCGGCCTCAGACACTTAACACTTACTAGCCATGTGACCCTGGGCAAGTCACTTGACCCCAATTGCCCTCCAAAAAAAAAAGCAAAAAAAAAAAGAAATAGGCAGGACAAATTAAAAAATGTAACCACTTCACAAATATATTATTCTCATTAATCTGGACCATGATCAGGGAAGAACTTACATAAGAAAAGCTTTGTAGGATGGGTAAATGTAAGAGAAGGTGTGCATACTTTTTGTCTAATAAAATCAGAGAAGATGGCATTTCTCTTGTCAGTAGACAGTGCTAATGACATTTGGATAGAATAAACACTTTTAAATGTTATGGTTGTACACTGCCATTTGTTTATTTGACATATTTGAAGATCCAGGCTTTCTTATTTTAACTATTTTTAGTGGGAAACATTCTTAAATGTATTCTACATTTCCTTGCCTTTTTAAAATTAATTTTTTTTTCAGTTATTACACATTTTTTTCCTAATTCCTACTGCTCTGCTTCACTGGGGGAAAATTAGAAAAACAAAACTCTTCTTACAAACAAAACAAATTCCTGTATTGGTCATGTCCAAAAATCTGTGTCTCATTCTGCACCTTGAGTCCATCCCATCTGCCAGGTGGTAGGGAGCCTTCGTCACTGGTTCTCTGAAATTGTGGCTGATCATTATGTTGATAAGAGTCCTTAAATCTCTCAAAATTGTTTATTTTTCATTGTTGTTACTAATAAATTGTTCACCTGATTCTGCTCACGTTACCTTCCATCACTTCATACGATTCTTTCTAGCTTTTTTGAAACTGTTCCCTTCATCATTGCTTAGAGCGTAATAATATTCAGTTACATTTATATACCATAATTTATTTAGCCATTTCCCGGTTGATGTGCACTTTCTTAATTTCCAAATCTCTTTTACTTAAAAAAAAATCTATAAATATTTTTGTATGTGTAAGACCTTTTCCCCTTTCTTTGATCTCTTTGAGGTATAGGCCTGATAATGGTGTTGTTGGGTCAAAGTTTATACATTTCCTGCTTTCTTCAAGAGGGTTGAATCTCACAAATATCTCTAAGGATTCTTCTAGCTTAAAAAGTATGAATCTGAAAGTGAGTGTGGATGCCTTTGGAAAAGGAAGTAGAGATATCTTTTTTTTCAAAAGAAAATTTCCTTATAACTGACATTTGACCAATAATTTTTCACTTTTTACTCCTGTTCCAAAGCCGCCATGATTGTCCTCTGTGTTCCCCTTTCTTCCCTCTCAATATGGTAGCCTTCTGTTTCTTCACAGAGGTCGAGTTGGTGGGAACAGACTCAGACAGCCGCGGCTTCCATCCTTTCTCCTCTCCCCTTATTCCTTCTGTTGAACTGTACACAAAGTGAGCTTTCTTGACTTCCAGGCTTCCTTCTTCCTCTGTCCCTGTGCTTGTCCTCTCTTGCAGCATCTCCCTGTCTTGGCTAGCCTCAGTAGAATTAGCGGCAGAGGGATGTGAAGACCAGATCTGAGGCAGAGGAGCTGTCTCCTGATTAGCCCGACTTTTTCTCCCTACTGGGAAGACGTGAAATTGCCAGGGTTATTTAAAAGTTACGTGATCATTGCAATTTCACGGCCTATTTAAAGCCCTGCTGTCTTATTTTTGTAGTTCTGAAAAAGCATTGTGCATTTTAGATATGTCCAGTAGACTCGCTTGAAAGAAGCTTAGCACTCAGATTACCAGAAACATATATTAGGCATCTACAGACTATTGGTTCGGGCTGATGGCATTCTCTTAACGTGATACCGAATGAAATTTTCTTAATCTTAATGATATTGAGACGATTTTTATTAGTCTACTCTGCATGTCTGCATACAGTTGTTGAAGCACATATGCAAATAACCTTCAGTTATTCTTTTATAGAGGAAAAGGCGCTGACAAGGAAAGTGTTAGAAATCTCTGATAGATGAATATGATATGTACGTACAGAGGTGCTAGAAAGACTTAGAGGAACTGATGGAGAGTGAAGTTAGGGCAAGAAAACAACAGACACAGGGTTAGAACAATGTAAATGGGAAGAACAGCGACCACAAAACAATTGAAAATGGCTTTTGCCAAACTGCAAAGGATTAGCTTGGCACCAAAGAGGGCACATTCCCTTGCTGAGGTCAGGACCCCATCAATGTGGATCATTGTCAGACTTCTTTGATGAAATAATCTGTTTTGCTATTTTTTTTCTCTTTCTCCTTTTTCTTCAAAAAATTCTTTGTCAAAGGGGTTGTCCCTCTGAAGAGAAGAGGAGGAAGAATATTGGGGGAAAACTTAGGTGATGTAAAAACAAGCTGTCAAAAATTAGTTAATAAAAAAGTTGTGAAGAATCTTGGTTACTAGAAACTCTTTGAGCCTTAAACTTTTGTAGGTAGCGAGATCTGTTCTCTCTTGTGTTAAAATGCAGATGTGGCTTTGAGTGGTTGCTTAAATCTTTAAATGTACATTGAGATGGAATTTTTATGAATTACCCTCAAGCCCCTATAAATTCCTTTACATAGTACAAAAGTTAGGCTCCATATTTTTTTTAAAAAAACTAACATAAAAAGTTGTAAAAGTTACAGTATTTTCAGAGATGATGTTAATAATAGTGTTAATTGTGATCATTCTAAAATGACACTATCTATTTGTTTAGTGCCTGAGTGATTAGGCAGACAAAATACAGAATGGGAAGTGGGCATTTTAATGTGCATCATTTGTTAGCATATTTTATAAGAACATATTGCAGGACAATGGGTTTATTAAGTGATAATAGTTTGGGCTTTGCATCATTACAGGAATGAAATAGGAATCAGGTTTGCTTTTGCTTTCATGCACTGGTGTTTAATAAAAATATATTTATGCTGTGGTTGTACATTTGCAGCTTTTTAAACAAGCTTTTGGGATATTTAATTGACTGCAGCTTGGAATCATATCATAACACATGCCAAATGTTCCTCATTACAATTAAGATATCTACTTGAAATATCTTTGTTTTCATTTGTTCTGTTCATTTTTTTATTTCCCTTGTTTACACAGTTTTAATTCTTTAGTTTAATGGTGCCTTAATTTATTTTTTGTTGTAAAGCTGTGCAGTGGCTTAGCAGGGGCTCGCGTGAGTGCATGTGTTTTTTGAAACACTTCTATGTTCCTTGGCAAACAGCCAACGTAATAGAAACCACGGTTAGCAAGTCCTGATCATGGCAATTTGTATGTGTATATATAATGTGTACCTTAAATATTAGTGCTTGGCTCAGGTTTTTGCTGATTAACTTTAATATAATGCTGGGATCCGCTGTTCTGCTTAGGGTGGGATGGGGAACAGGGAAGGATCCTGATCGTTAAATGAAGTTTCTTGGCTGCCCTGAACAAATACACTATTTACAATGTTGTTATTAACTTGCAGAGCTCACAGTGTCTGCGGCAAGGCCACAGCTGATGATAACGTGTGCCTTTGGCCCTCTTGACTTCTCCTGTTGTCAGTCTAACATGAGAGAGACTGTAACTCTGCTTATCACACGGAGTGATCCCTTAAGCTTGTTGCGTGGCTGAGATACTGCCTCTGGTCGGTGACATGCTTCTGAACTCAAAACTAGGAATCAGGATGAATCTATGCACCATCTTGTTGACCAAACTGGCAATCTGGAAGAGTCATCTAGCATTTAATGATAAAACTCTGACCGTTCCGGTGTTAAATAAGACCGGGTAATATTAGAAATGCCCATGTTCTCTTTGGACAGGCCTGGACTTGAGTCTTCTGGCTATCTGCCCTTAAGTAATTTACTGAATTGCTCAGTCCCCCCAGAAGCTCTGACTCTCCCAGACTGCGTTGCAAAGGCCATTCTGCATTGGCAGAGCAAGTGTTCCTCAGCAGTGCCTTCCTATATGATCACATCACAGGTTTGGGCTGAAACTATTAGATCTTAGCATTGCTGAGCTATTTGATTTCGCTAGTCAGACTGATATTAAGAATAACGGTGATTTCCACCAAAATTTAGAATTTCACAAACACTGTGGATACTATCTTGATGGGAATGCCCGTGAATTGGGGAATGGCTGAACAAGTTGTGGTATATGGTTGTGAAGGAATACCACTGTGCTATAAGAAATGATGATCTCAGAGAGCTCAGAAAAACATGGAAAGACTTGCATGAAATAATGAAGAGTGAAATGAGCAGAACCAAGAGAATGTTGTATAGAGTAACAGCAATATTGTTTTAAGAACGATTTTGAGCAACTAAGTCATTTTGACCATTATAAATACCCAAGTTAACTACAAAGGCCATGTGAAGGAAGATGCTGTCTGCATCCAGAGGAAGATCTGATAAGTACAAGTATGTAGAGAATGATTTTACACGTGTGTGTGTGTGTGTGTGTGTAGTGGTAACCATCTAGGATGGGGAAGGAGAAGAAAAAAAGGGAGAAAGAAATTTACATGATAATTTTATTATATATTTAAAAGAAATAACAAAGTTGTACATAATAGATTCACAGTTTCATGTGCAATCTTTTTTTATTACACTGTTATGGAAATTCTTGTTTTATTCCATAAATTAAAAATTAAGTAAATTTTTAAAAATTGCACTACTACCCTGAGAACCAGTAGTCACTTACTAAATAGAATATGATTGGTTCATCTCCCCTTGACAAAGTAACTAAAGAGAAGGCAACACATTCTAGAGGAAATGGGAGAAGGGCTTGGAGTTGGAGGACCTGAGGTCAAGTCGCCTTTGTCCATATACTCCCTGTGTGAGCTCCCTCACTCTGTCCAGTGCCAGTTTTCTCATCTGTAAAATGCGGAATCAGGATTAGAAGACCTTTGAGGTCCTGTCCATATTAAAATCTTTGAGACAAAAAAGACTCTACCTGTGGAAAATGAAATAATTGATTTTACTTTGGGGCTGCATCAGATGGGCCTGGACGTTGGGTGCAGTCTTCTTAGTGCAGAGTTCATATCATTCCTCTGTGTGTCCTATCAGAGGCAGCAGGCTCAGAGAAACCCTCTGACACATATTACACATCTTACAGAATGAAGTGTCGTGTCAGAGATAATTGTCAGCAGTTTCATGTTAACTTGTCACTGCAGGTTTAAAGGCGAGAAAGCTCTTGGTTTTCCTTCCTGCTTCCTGCACATCCTGAAGAGAGAAGAACATGTGCTCATATGGAGAAACGTAAGGAAATCACCGCTACTGACTCAGTATCAGAATGAGGCAACAGATATGTAATGTAGGGGCAAGAGCTCTAGATTCAAATCTTCTCTCTACAACAACAACAACATCTCAGAGTATTTAGATAGTTCTTTTAAATTTGAAAACAGCTTTACATATGTTATCTCCCTTGATTCTTACACCCATCTTGGAAGGCAGGTGCCATCATTACCCCGTTTTACAGATGTGGAAACAGGCTGAGGTAGGTTAAAAGACTTGCCCAGGGTCACAAGAGCAAGGGTGTCTGGGGCCATATTTGAACTTGGGGCTTCTTGGCTCCAGCTCGCTCTCTTATACTTTGCCTTAGAGAGGGTTCCTTTGAGCCTCCGTGTCTTCCTCTGTAAAATGAGAGGGTAGGACTAGCTTATTTACCTCTGAGGGCCTTTCTAGCTCTGGATTTTCTGGTCCTGAGAAATCCTCCTGTGTCTTTGCAGCCTCTTGAAGCCATGAGTGAGCTGTGTGCCCACTTCCTCTGATGGGCAGAGCCAAAGACTTCCCTACACAGAATCCTTTCCTTTACAACTTCTTAATCCCTCCAGGTGAGATTCTGTAGATGCAGACTCCTCCCTTGTCCCACCTCCCGTGACCTTGCTCTAACTCCATTGTAACCAATAAAATGGCTGCCTTGCCCTGTTCTGCCCCAGAATTTATCATTGTGATATTTGCATGGTCTCCTGGATCATGGCGGTGATAATCATTTCACACAGGATACAGGCAGATTGGAATGCTGACCTGCTCTCCAGTGACCTGTGCTAGCCTACTGGCCTTCTCAGGGGAGGTCTCTGTCAGCCACGCCATGCTCTTCCTTGGCCTGGGATGGACAGCCATGCAGCCAGTGTGTCAGTGGGGCCGTGGACGTGGATTTGCAGTGAGCTCCCCCCCATCTGTTGCTTTGTCCTGTCCCAGGATGTGCAGATCACAGACACAGCAGTTTTCTTGCTTTCAGTCAAACCTTCCCCTGGTCGTGCCGATGGTTTTCTTCTCCTGCCAGTGCAGAAGAGCACTTTGCAGCCTGCCATCAAGGTTAATTGTCATGGAGAGAAGAAGCGAAGCGGCCCTCTCACCCAGGCCTCTACTGAGCCCAGCCCCGGCTAATTGCCACCATCTCAGTGTATTAAGATGATCTCAAACCGAGGCTGAGAAGCCATTCAGAATGTCTGGATTCTTTGGCCATTTTCACAGTTGGTTTTACCTCAGAAGACAATTGCCACTGAATGGAAGCATCAGGAACAAGTGAGTGTGGAAGGAATTCAGGGCTCCCCTCACAGGCCTCAGGCTTGGAAGCCCCATTGTCCACGGCTGGGAGTGTGTTTGTTCTCTGTGATCTCAGTGCCTTCCCTGAGACTGTCTCCAGAATACCCTGCAAACGCCTTGTCTGTGCAGCGTCTGGTCAGTGGCCTCTGCTGACTGTTAGGCAGAGATTGCTTTCTGCTTTTCTCTGCTCCCCATCACACACAGTATTTGGCACACAATAGGTGCGTTGTTGTTTTTGTTGTTATATAGGCATTTTTCAGTTGTGTCTGATTCAACGTGACCTCTGTTGGAGTTTTCTTAGCAGAAACATTGGAGTGGTTTGCTATTTCCTTCTCCAGCTCTTTTTATAGATGAGGAAACCGAGGTAGCGGGGTTAAATGACTTGTCCAGGGTCACACACACACTCTGAGGCCAGATTTGAATTCAGGAAGATGAGTCTCCATGCCACCTGGCTGCCCAGTAGGTGCTTAATAAGCATTTATAGACTTCAGTGCTGCCAGGTCAGATCAGTAACCCATCTGCAGCTGAGGCTTTTAGGAGTGCCTGAGGAACTGAGAAATTCTCACTCACTTAGTATTTATCGAGTACCCAGAACACAGATATTGGGCCTGACCCTGTGGCTTCTGGTGGATGGAGCTCTGAGTGAGGGGCTTCTTCCACCAATGCCAGTTGTCCCCCTCTTTGCAGTTTGCAGTCTTAGAGTTGCCTGTGGCATTGAGATGAGAGCTCAACGAGCTTGCAAGTGTGTGTCAGGGCAGGCCTTGAACTCCTCTCTTGCTGGCTCAGAGGACAGTTCCCTCTGCACTACATCATGCTGCTTCTCTACCAAATAACTACTTGGTAATGAGGAGGGGTGAGCCACACCCACATGCCAGCTTGGGAAGGCTTTGTATTGCATGTGGCATCTGTACTGAGCTGTGAAGGAGACTGGTGAATCCAAGGAGCAGAGGGGAAAAAGCAGGGCATTCTGGGCAAGAGAGAAGACTCATGCAAAGTCCCAGAGATGGGGAGAGTGGATGATGACGCCTGATGAACAGCAAGAACTTCGGTTTGAGTCAGAGGATGAGCAGGGCAGTCATTCATAAGGAGCCTGGAAAGGTGGGTTGGAGTCTGGCTGGGAAGGGTGGATGAGTTGGGATGTGGTGCTCAAGGTCACAGGGAGCTGGTGCAGGGGCTGCTCCCCCTGATTCCACAGCCAGTAGATGTTGTATGACTTCAGCCTCACTCTGTCCGACCCAAATCCTACCTCCTACACAGCACTTCCTCTCTTTCTTTTGCATGTGGTTTGTCATAGTTGCCTGACAGATCATTTGCTGCTCTTGGATCAGAGACAAGATCATGTAACCATGGCCAACTGGAGATTCAAAAAGTCCATGCTGTGTTCTGAAGCGTTTGGTGTGACCTCCTATTATACTTAAAACATATACTTCTTTTTTAATGTTATGAACGGTCCAGTTTGATGCTTTGTGGCAGTGAAAGATGACAGTCTGTAATAGAGGCACAATTATTTGGGTGACTAGATGTCTTTTTCTTACCTAAGATTGCTTGAGACATTTGTGCTGCAGGATTGGACAGGAGCTGCCAAGTTCTCTTGGTAAACTTTGTCAGTCTGAAATTTGCCATCCACAACTTGCCTTAGGCCTTTCATCGTTCAAATTTTACCAAGTTGCTCTTCCTCTCTTAAAACATGTTAATTTAGTAGGTATGCAGCAGCTTTGTTCCCTTGCTACCCACCTTAAGACTTTGCTTCCTTGCATTTGAACATGCTGCTATGGGAGTTATTCCCTCAGCCTGGGGAGTCATTCATTTTTCTGGGCATTTCTGTAGTTCACCAGGATGATGTCCCCTCCCTCCCATGGAGGCTGATGTTTTTGGTGGCCTGGCATCTTATTGCTATATTAGTTAAACATGACTTTAGATATAGAAAGATGCCATTCTAAAAAAAAAGAATAGAAAGTTATAAATTAAATTGGACTTCTTAAAATACTGTGGTAAATAAGTCTATTATAGTAAGCATAGAAATTTTAACTAAGAGACTGAGTGACCTTTTTCTGTTGTAGAAAAGAGTCAAATCCGTATTTGTACCTGTAACTTTTGCACAGGGCTCTAGAATTATCGGGGTAGTTTACAGCAGTGTCCCCACTTGTATCTGTGTGCATTTCAAAATTGAATTCTGCTTTGTCCATTTCTTGTTATTCCCCAATTCCAGTAGACCCTACCTTTGCAAGAAAGGGAAGCAGATAAGCAAAAGCCTCTTAACACTTGACTATGTCTGACAACACAGGTGCCTTCCACAGCCCTCTGGGCTTCTGCTGAGAGGGAGAAAGATGTGGCACTAGTAGACTTGGGGAGGAGAGATTGCCCTCACTTTCACTGGAATACTTAGGCCTGTTTGTGTTCATTTTCTTCCTTTACTGTGCTCATGGTGCATTTACTCTCTTGGTCCTGCCTTCTCTGCCAAGTCACTCTGTGTGTGTGTGTGTGTGTGTGTGTGTGTGTGTGCGTGTGTGTGTGTGTGTGTGCGTGTGTGTGTGTGCGTGCACAAGTGAACTGTGCCTATGTGTGTGCACTTCCGTGTATGTACATGTGTGTGTTTTCTTTTTCTTAGGCGCAACATCTTTTCATCCAACCCCTCGGTCCATGTGTGTAAGCTTTGAGGAATTGGTATTGCGTTAGCAGCCTTAATGAAGATTTTAAATAGTCAAAATGGAAGAGGGCCAACTTCTTCTTGATAGTGCAGCAGCCCAATTAAGCACACAAGGTTTGTTTATTGTAGCCAACTATCAGAACAATGCTTCAAAGAGGAAGACATACAGAGATGATTGGTAAATAACGTGCTGTGGTAGGGATGGATGAGGCGCTGCCTTGGTGAGATGATGCTTGTGAGCATTTAAAAATACATGCTTAGGTTGGGCTTATAATGAACACTGACTATCTAATTTTAATTGTCATTTATGCTGAATGGCTATAAAGAAATAATTGAAGTTTTGCTTGGATAAATGATTATATTGTAGAGGTGAAATGAAAGCCATCTGGTAGCTCTGAAATGCTTAGAGCTTATTTTATGCAAATAGGTGATGCCAGAAAGGTGGGGGAAACCTTCCAAAGATACTCATTTCCTTAAACATTTTGAGTCAAATGTGAAATAAAAATGAATCCCCAACTAAACTCAGCTTCTCACAAGTAGAATTTTGCAATGTCAGTAACGGACATGACTTTAGACAGGCGATGTTAGATACTTTGAGGCAATTTTAGAAACACTCAGATTTTGGTGAATATGTTTTGGGGAGGTAAAAGGATTTTTTAAAAATATGAAGGCTCTCCTAACCAGCAAAGAGCTCCCCTTTTTAGACTCTTCTCAGCTGCATCGATCTCATACTTTTCTTCTGCTGCTGCATCATCCTTCATAGCATGATGGGATTTAGAGCTGAAGGTGATTTTAGAAACAGACCCAGGGAGATGAATGGTCATTTGGTTACATGTCTATCTCTCCTCTTCTTTTTCTGGCTTCTTGAGAATAAGGTCTGTGTCCTACATCTTTAGATCCTTTGTGGCTAGATGCTGTCTTGCATACAGTAGGCATATCTATTGGTTCATAAGAACTGTACTAAGGACTAAGGATCTAAAAACAAAACTGAAACCCTCCCCACTCTCCAAGAGATGACATTATGTAGGCAAAAGCAGCCCTTATAAAAGCACATGCAAAATAGACAAAGTGTGAGCTTGGTGTGGGAGGGACAGGACAGCAGGGACTGGGGGGATGGTGTCTGAACTGAGTCTGGAAGAAAGGTAGACATCCTAAGAGAGAAGCGTGGGCACACTAGACCTCAGGCTTTCTTGGACAGTGCCTCTTTGTGTCATCCCAGGCCAGGAGGTCTTGCCTTGAACCACTGAACAGCTACACAAACGTATGTGTTTCTTTCTCCTTGACTGGGCGCCCCTTGTGGGGAAAGCATCAACAAGTAATTTCTTGAGATCCAGGACTGTGTTTGATGGATATTCATGTGTTGTGTACAAGTGCCATGTGCAAAGTAGATATTCAGTAAACATTAGATGAATGAAAGAATAAAATGGTGAAAGGCAGGCAGTGGAGAAATGTAAGGAAATTTAATAACTCACAAAGTGATATCTAGAAGTGACTAATTGGGAATATCCATGTGTCTTTAAATGTAGAAAACCTGGTGGTGACCCCTTGTAAAGGTGATACTATGCATGTGCAAATGAATGAAAGAAAGAAAAAGCATCCCCAAAAAGCTTGGGGATACGAATAGGTGAGCCAAGGCAGCCCCTGCCTCAAATGGCTTGCAGTCTAACAGGGGAGACTATGAACAGCAGGCTCTTTCCTGATCTCACTAACTCTGCTGTGTAAATTTTGTTTATTCTGTTTACCCTTCATCGTGGCCCTGATAGAATAAAATGTTCAGTTCCTTAAGGGCAGGGGCTAGCTAGTTCACTGATGTCCTTGTATCCCTGACTTGGAATCCTTGTTTGACCTTGAGCCATGGAACTCACACTGCCAACCAGGCTTTAAGGCTTTGGGCATCAGGATCCTCATTTGGAACAGGGGAGAGGTAGACTAGATGAGGCTGAGATTTCCTCCAGCTGTGAATGTTCTCGATTCCTTCCTTATGCAAACTTCTGATCCCCAACTGTAAGAGTGAGGATCATAATACCTGATTTACCTTGGAGGTCTAGGGATCATCATTCAGTAGGGAAATGAGGTGGAATTACTAGGAATCCATGTGACATTTCTCTCTTGTGGATCAGAGCTGTAGCCTATCCTGTCATTCCCCTAAGAAGGCACCTCAACTTCTGGACTTGTTAAGTAATTTACTAAGGAAGCCAGGAGACCATTATATGAGGAAATGACTTCTAGAGTTAGATTTGAAGGTTATCAAAACCTTCAGCTTTCTCAGTCATATATTATATAAATGATTCTTCTTTTTTTAGTCTAGGAAGATTCAGGTGTTCTCAGAATGTGTGTGTGTGTGTGTGTGTGTGTGTGTGTGTGTGTGTATGCATTCACACGTACAATGGATATTCTTTTTTTATAATAGATATTTTTAATAGATATATATATATGTATATATATATATATACATATATATATATTTGCTTTTTGAAGGGGGGAGGCAGGGCAATTGGCGTTAAGTGACTTGTCCAAGGTCACATGGCTAATAAGTGTTAAGTGTCTGAGGTGGGATTTCAAATTAGATCCCCCTGAACCCAAGGCTGCGCCACTTAGCCACCCCTGTATATGTGTGTGTATATTATATATATATACACATATATGTATATGTATATATATTATATGTACATATACGTATATATATGCACACACACACACACACACACACACACACATATACACACACATATATATTCGAAACCCATCTCTTATCCAAAGGTGGTTAGGTCGCTAACCAGATAATTTCAGTGGCATTGGATGTTTGGATATTATTCATCTTGGACATTCCAATGTTATCACAGGTGTGTTAGTCAACAACGTTACAGTACAACTACAGCACGTCCAGTCATTATCACTTTTGTTATACTGAACTATTTTTTGTTTCAGATAGAAAAGTGAATTTTTCCTCTATTATAGTCATTAGGAAATCAGCCAAATTATTAGTGGGATTTTTTTCCCCAGCCAAGTATATAATATATTGTGTTATCTGTTGCTTATTGTGCAGCTCTTCCTTAAGCTGCCCAATTTGGATATTCTTGAGCTCTGTGGAAGCATGTGCTTCCTAGCACAAGAGATCCACTTGTATCAAGAGCTTTGGAGACTAGCTTTTAGATGGTGACATCATGGACCTACAGTTTGTATTAGAGAGATGGTGATAGGAATACATCAGTCACTTGTCATGTTTTTAGGTGAAAATGTAGCACCACATGGTGAGAGGTGCCCATAAAGTGGAGTTTTGCTTTAGTCTGACTTGAGGGGATGGCTACTTTGATTCCTCCATTCAAGAGATAACCATCAGTGAACAACAATTGTTGTGAGTAGCCAACTTCTTTTTGTAGCATAACTGAGTCATTTGTTACCCAGAAGAATTTAGCACTAAGTATGCAAAGTATTACTGACGTGTTTTTAAAGCAGAATTAAAGAATGTTATCACATTTAAAGTGATTGAAAAATAAGAGTGATTGTAGATATAAGAAAGAAAAAGACCACTATGGGTATATCTTCTTGAAAGGTAAAACTGTCATCTATAGGCCATCTCCAGCTTGTTAACATATCCAGTCAAATGATTCACAGATGTCTTTACGCTCTTCCCCTCCCTCCCTAATCTTTATGCTGAGCTACAGCCATGCATCTCTAGCTGCTTCTTGGATATGTGCAACTGCATGTCCAGTAGACTTCTCAAACTCAACATGTCCCAAACAGCAGTCATTATTTTCCCTGCTAACCCTCCCCTCTTTTTTACTCTTCTGTTACTCCTAATGGACCCACCATCCTCCCTTTCAATCAGGCTTGCAGCCTTGATGCTAGCCCCAACTCACCCCAATATCCAATCCATTGCAAAATCTTTTTTTCCCCTACCTTCACAGCATCTTTTACTCTTTCTACTCAGACAGCCATGACCCTAGTCTAGGCTTTTTCTCACCTCTCACATCTCACCTGCTCTACTGCAATAGTGTTTTGCTTTCCCTTGCTCAAGTCTCTCCCTACTTCAATCCACTTTTTATTCAGCTACCAAGGTGATTTTTCTAAGATGTTGGTCTGGCTATCTCACCTCCCTACTCAAAATACCCTAGTGGCTCCCTATCACCTCCAGGATCAAATATAAAGTCTTCTTTTGAGCATTTAAAGCTCTTCACAACCTAGTCCCTTCCAACATTAATAGCTTCCTTATATATTACTCCCTTCCCCACACTCAAAGATCAAACTACTTTAACTTGCTGTTCCTTGAACATGACACCCCATCTCCCATGTCCATGCTTTTGCACTGGCTGGCTTTTATGCCTGGAGGGCTAGTTATATAATTCCAGACTCTTTTATGTAGGTCAGGGAGCAACACAAATTTAGGGTTAGGGTGCTCTGGTCATGGGGGCATTTTTAGACATTTGTAACTCCAGTAGTAAACTTAAAATACATACAGCTACTTCCCTGGGGTGTTTGCTATTCTAGTATTTATTAAATATTTGTCTATTAAATGGTTGCTTTTTGAATGAACAACAGACTACAGTATATGTTAAACCACTGAATGAAGCTCTGTTTCTCTAAAAATAGAGATTTTATCCATTTCTCTGATATTTGTCTACTTTTAAAATATTCTGCATTTGGTATATTTAATTCTCATTTACTCTTTGGTGGTTCTCAAATATCAAGTTGTACCAGCTGGAATGAATATATTGAGTTGTATTCTCACACTGTCAGGCAGAAAGATGGAACATTCATATCCCTCATGTGTGGGGTGAATTTCATTTAGCAAGAGCAAGTCCAGACAATACATATTTTTGCCACCATATGATGCTGATACGGTAAACAACCACAGTCTGAAATCCCTCTTAAAATAGGCAGAGTACAGAAAAAGCTTGAGAGGGTTTGCTGTGTGTGTGACCTGCTGCAGCTCATTGAAAGTTTCCACACTAGCGAGGTCATAATTTATCAATGCAAACAGACAGACAACAATGTGGTTCACTATGGCCGCTGGAAAGAAACAAGGCCACAGCCTCTCTCTCAACTGATGATATTTAGCTGGCTGAGGATTCAGGGGGGAAAAATGAAGCCGATAGCATCATTTGGGTTAGAGGACCTGTCTACTGCAGGTCAGATTTCACCACTGAACAGTTGGGTAGGGGGAAATGTCATAGACCAAAAAATTCATCTGTTTGACAGAAGCAAACATTCCAGAATACTGAGTGTGTATAGTGGAGCCCGGAGCTTGAATGGTTCATACATTTCCTCAAGGCAATAGGAGCCCCCATTTTTACAGAACAGGAAATTGAGACTCAGGAGGGTTAAAGGGCTTTGCCTGGAGAGGGAAGGATGAGCACATGGGTGGGGGGGGTGTCTTCTGGCTTATGCTCTTCTGTCCTCTCCATCATCTAGCGCGTGATAGACTTGTATAGCCATTGTCAAGATCACATAGAGCTCTTAGTGCTAACTAATGGAAAATGAGAACTTGGTAGTCACTAGAATATGCAGCAAAAAGCCAAAAATGGCTTTAAAGGCCAATGATTGTAAAAAATATTGGGTGGTAGTTGGATATGCTTTTCTCTCAAGAAACAATTAAAGCGATCACCCACTGGAGTTTAGCTCTCTCGGGAGGAGAACTAATGAACACGTTTGAGGTGTAGTTACCAGGTGCTCCCACAGAGCCACCACCCTCCCTCCATCAACTGCCAATGAGAAAGTAAAGGGAAGGGATAAGGCCACCTGGGAGCATTGTAAAAAGTTGTAGCAAAGATGGAAGAGCATGGGAAGGGACAGTGGAGAAGTTTGTTTTCTCCCTTTGCTTCAACACCTTTGGGATGAGGTTCTTGTACGGACAATATATTTAACTTTATAAAGATTTCTTTTTATAAGAGAAATGATCTTTTCACTGGTTATTTTTTATCTAAAAAAAGGTTCTAAGAAAATAGTTTTATCATCCAAGAAGAAGAAAGAAGCAAAGTTCTTAATTTTATATCTATTTGAACTTTTAAAGCTATATTGAGGCTGTGGACTGCAATGTTTGCTAGTGTGATCTCCCAGACTTTTTGTATTTATAAAACTGAAGTTTGATCTACGGGAATAAGCCTAGTTCTTAAGCAAAACAACGTGTTTGATCAAAGAGGTGTGGATGCATTTCTCCACTTCCAGGGCACCTCCCCAATTCCCAACACCCTTTTAAAAGAGATTTACATCTCTTAATTTTTAAAACTCTAAACTTTATTTCTTTTGCCTCTTCAATTCTGTTCTGTTTTTTAGTGATGGCTGATTGGTGCTAGTTCAGCACTCACATCTTTGAGTTTTCTTTGTACACTAAGATGTCTTCAGACTGAGCCTGGGGCTTGCATTCATAAGGACAACTTAGCTTGTTTCTTGCCATTGTTTTATTTGTCTTGGATTCTAATTCCATTCCTATTTTCCTGTCTAAAGATTATTCTCCTTTATTTGAGAAAAGAAAACCTTATCCAGATCTTTACAGATTTTCTCAACTATTTTATTCCCTGCAACAGATATGGGCACTTCATCTGCAGTAATCTTGATGATGTTTCTCAGCAGCCAGCCTATGGAGTAGAGAGAGCAGTGTGCTGGTTTACTGGAAGACCTGAATTCAAATCCTGCCTCAGGCATTTATGAGCCTTATGACCCTGAGCAAGTCATTCTACTGTGCTCAGCCTCATTTTCCATATCTATAAAACAGTGGTAATATTATCTACTTTACCAGTTTGTTGTAAAGGTAAAAAAAATGCACTTTGCAAGCCTTATAAATGCAAACTAGCTAGCAAAATAAATGGTTATCATTGATACCAGAATGTGAAATCATGAAAGTAATAGCCATACTCACCAGTGGCTAGGACTTGATACTGGGAGATTCGCTTAACTCTGTGAAGTACTCACTTTTCCTTTTAGCCTTTCATTTTGATTCAAGTATGTTGCCACCAAATCTCAGTGATACTTTGGAAGTCAAACTGACTTCTTTGCATTGAGATATTGAGTTCACTCCATTTATAATAATAACAATCATAGCTACCATTTATATAGCTCTTTAAATTTACAGGTGTTTTCTAATTCAGTTTTCACCACAGCACTGTGAGGTAGGTGCTGACATTTCCCACATTTTATAGAAGAGAAAGCAGCCTGAAAGTAATTGTCTTAAAAGGCTTAAGCAATTGTCTCTGTTCACACAGCTAAAGTCTGAGGCTGGATTTGAACTTGGGTCTTCCTGAATCAGGGTCTGACATACTTACCTACTGCATCAGCTACCTGTTAATTACACTTACCTACGTATCATGTGTAGGTGTCTGAAGCCTTGAGTAACCTTGCTGCTCTTCCATCTCTCTGCTTTTTGTCACCTGGGAATGACTGGAACTCTTCTCCTGCTGTCCTTCCCTCTCTATAATACCTGCTCTCTCTCTGGTAACAGTCAGTGTTTTGGAGCAGTTTCTTCTGCCTGCCCTTTTAAGTTTAAAGCCTTCTTTGCCATATCAGCTAAGTCACCAAGCAAATAGATTCCTCCCAGCTCTCACTAGAGCCTCTGCACTCCTGACTAAGAGCCCCTCATGCTTGCCTTTTAATCATGAAAGAGGGTGTGTGGGGAGGGGATGCTATTGGAGCTCCTGGCTGCCTGTGAGACATGGGTAGAGGCTCGCCTTCCCTCTGCACCTCCAGGAGGTGTCCTGCTGAGGCGGTGCTCCTTGAAAACTCTGATCTCACAAAGCGTTATGTTATGTGGAAATATCCATTGGGAAACGTGCTTATGGTTGGGGAAAAAGTGATGATTTTGTATTTTTGCCTCCAGAAATTGTATATTACTTGATTATTTAGCTTTGCCGAATTCAAAGTATTTAAAACACTTGCTCTTCTCTTATCCCCTGTTCATAATGAGTGAATTTTACGGTGCAAGACAGAGCATCGTCATGTGTTATAAAGTACATTTTGTGTAAAAATTTAGCCTAAAATGGTGTAGAACAACTGAGAAGTGGAAATAATCCATTTGTGCTTTACTCCCCTCCTTCTTTAAGGAAGAAAGGAGGGAGATGCTTTATAAGATAACATGAGATCAAACAACTGAGTGACTTCCCGTGCTTTTGAAAGTACTCTACCTTGGCAAGCATCAAGCACAAGCAGGCAAATTACATGTCAGTATATCTCCTTCCTTCACATTCAAGTATATGCTCCAAAATGTCGATAAAAAGTTAGTAGAGCTCTGTTGAATAGCTTTTCTTTTTCGCTGTGATGCTTGTACTGCATTGTCTTAGAGTCTGAAAGTCATTTCCCCACACTCTCTTTTTCTGTGTTTTACATTTGGAGAGAAAAATAATGCTGACGTCTCTAACATCTGCCTGAGCTCTTCAGACGGCTGGGGGACGCAACTCCTGTTCTCAGATACCCAGGAAAGGGTTGCCAGCCATTACTTAGCAGGATGCCCAACATTTATGGATAGAAGCTCTAATCATTAAGAGACAATAAAGCTAGTGCTTCTAACCTTGAACTCTCTGGATTAATTTCCACAGCTGTCATTTTAACAATATTGTTCTAGGTTTTCAAATGCAAATTGCAGTAACAGGTAACTAAGCTTAACAGCTCCGATCCAGAAGGTGATCTGTACTGTTCTTTGAATTATAGCAGGCTCTGGGGACCCATTAACTATTTCCTGGCAACAAAATAAAATGCAATTGCTGGAAAACTGAAAGTGGGAACAACCATCTACCGGCCTTCATGTAACATGTTCGTTGTTTTCCTCACTCAGCTAGCACCACGTAGACATACATACATGTACATATATACATAAGCACTTTTCTGTGATGGAGATCATAACCCAGGCAAAAATGCAGAGAGCTTTTACTCCAAATGTCTGCTCGTGTGACTTCTTATACAGAAGAATAATTGATGGCGTCAGCAGCAATAGTTAATTCAGGGGCAGGACATCATTTGATTTTTGTTGTTGTCATTTAACATATAGATATGAATTTAATACATCACATAATATGTGTGATATGGTTACAGAATATGTTTGATGTTTTTTTTTCCATGATGTATGTCAGGATACACAAAGCATTGGATCACAAAATGAGGAGGAAGACACAAATGTCCCTGCAGTAGGTGGTCATTGGATTAATGTCAGATCATAGGTTCCCAAGCCCCTTCCCAATATTTGGGTTGTATGAACTAAGAGCAAAGTGAAATTGAGGGCTGAGGTAGCTATCAAATTGGGGGCCACCCCTCCCCCTAAGTCCTGCTTTTGAGGAGGGTGAAATGCCTGTAGGACATCATTTGTACAGAACATGGGTCTGAGGATGGTGATTCTTGAAAATGAATCACAAAGGGTCACCTGTGTTGCCACTCTTTAGGCTATGTCCATGGAAAGAAATCGACTCCTTGATGATAAACACTTAAAAAAAAGCAATTTAATTGGCCAATGCAGAGTCAGGTCTTATATATATTTTTTTCTTTTTTTAAAAATGTATTCATTTATTTTTAGTTTTTAGGTTTTTTCTTGTAAGTGAAAGAAAAAAAAAAGTATGCATCCCACCACAGATCTATATTCCCCCTTGTTGACTTTTTTCCCCATACATTTGTCTGGAAAAGTCTCACTCCCCCTAGGTGCAGTTGCCCCGAGGGGTTCCAACACTCTTCTTCCCAACCTAAGACAGGTAGACTTTTCAAGCACCAAGTCCACCAAGCCAGTGAGGTCCTCGCCTCCTTTCACCAGCCATCTCTCCTGCTCACCCACTCTACCACATGCTGTTTCTGAGGTCACGGAAGTCGTCTTCCCCTCATGGCTAGCCCTCGTGTGTACATTTACAAAGCAGACTTTTACTGGTCTCTCTGTCATTGCTTGCCTTTCCTGCTGCTGCATTTATTTACTTCCCTTGCATTTCTTGTATTCGTATTGGTCGTTTGAGAAGCCAATCTCTTCAGTTCTGGCTTTCTTTCTAAAGATGTTTCAGAGTTTTTTTTTATTATTAGGTGTCCATCTTTTATCCTGTGTGGCTAGGTCACCCTGCGCTGCATCCTGAGTTCTAGTGCTCTTTGGAGCACATTATTCCATTCCATCCTTTTTTTTTTAATTGGGGAATAGTCTTGCATTATTTGAATGTTCTTTCCTCTGTATTTGAAAATCTTTCTCCCGATGGCTTACAGAACTTGTTTCAAAATTGAATTGTTAAATTTAACCACTATGTGTTTTGGAGTTTGCAGCCTAGAGTTGTCTTGTTTGTTCTCCCTCCACCCCCACCCCCCAGGCAGTCTGTGAAATCTTTCCATTGGCATTTCATTCTCTATGTTCAGAAGTTCTGAGCAGGTCTCTTCTATTATTTTCTTCATTAAATTTTTATTTTTGTCCCATCATGTTCTTTTTGGGGAAAGATGAACCTTAGGTTGCCTACACAGCCTGTCTTCTAGATCAATATCTTTTGCTTGCATAGTGAGAATATTTTCTTTTAATGTTCTTGAGGTTTTGCTTCTGGTCTTCCAGGTTGTCTTTTACTTTGGGGTGTTTGCATTCCCAATCTGTTCTCTCTTTTGTTTCTTTGGAGAGACTTGTCCTTGCAGATTCCACTTTTTCTATTCTGTACACGATTTTTGAAGTGTAGGACATAAAATTCTGCTCTCATAATTCTCATTTCTTTTTTGAACCACTCTGGGATAGTGTGTTGTGGTTCTGTATTGTCACAATCCACAGGATCCTCAGTCTCATCAAGTGTTGGATCATATTTTCCCTTATAATGCAATATTTATTCTAAAATACCTGGACTTCTTTACTAGATCTGGAGGCTATGTTGCCTTCTGTTTTTCCTCTTGATTTATCTGTTTATGTTCAAGGCCTTTGCATTTTCTTCTTTAAATCTTTGGTAATTTCACTATTTCTTCTTCCCCTCCTTATTTTTGGAGCCTGGAGCCAAGGGGGTTTCATGGCACTGGAAAGAGGGAGGGGGCATCTGACAATAGGGGTAGATTTTATTGTAAACCTGTGTCAGGTACTTGAGTCTGCTAGGGCAGCCTGACTCCTGGTAGCATAGGAGGTGTGATGAATGAGCTTAGGACAATGATGTCAGTGTCTATGGTTGGTTGGTTGGTTGGTTGGTTTTTTAATCTTTTTTTGGATTCTGGGTGTCCTAGATCATGGACACAGCCTTATCTTGGGTGCATAATTTCCATTTTGGAGAGCTTTGGTAGATCATAAGGAATAGAGAAAATTTCTAGTCCACGATCTTGTTGCTCACATGATTAGGATGTCTCTAATAGTTTCTTTAAGGAATCTTTACATTTGTTTTGTAGTAGAAAAGTAAAAATAAGGCTTTTTGGTTATTTTTTTAAAGAAAGATAAGAAAGGGAAGGGAAAGGAGAAGGGACCTTGTCCTGGCTAGAGTGTTGACTTGGAGTAAGAAAGAACTGTGTTTGAATGACTCCTCAGACCCAGCTCTTGTCATAGTGTGGTGCGTAGATTGGGCCTTTAAAAAATGCTCATTTATTTCTTGAATGGAATCAAATGATATTCTGCTTGTAAAATGCTTTGTAAAAACTTAGGGCTCTATATGGTTAAAAAGTGACTTACTTTTCAAAGACAGAAAAGTTGTTGTGGTCCATGGGCTTTGTGGGTTTTGTGAGCTAGCCTTCCAAGGTCGCTCCCCCTTGCTTTGTGGTGGGACATTCAGGGGGCTGGGGGTTAAGTATCAGAAATCATTTATTATTTGTGAGATTGTAGTATTGATCACAAATTTGTTTCAAGTAATGATTGTATAGATTAAAAATCACTTCTCTTAAAGTCCTCCAGTCCCTTCCCCAGAGAGTGTGGGTATGGAGGTGCCTTTGTATGCTCAAAGACTGTGCAGACAAAATGTGGACCTGAGGTTGGACAGGCTGTTTACTAAGGCCCAGGCTAGTCAGGCTCAGACAGATCTGTCACTAGCTTGTCTACAGGGTGACAGAAGATGATCTACTCAGTTATAAAGGATCTGGGAGTCTTATCAGTTGTGGAGAAAGTTTGGTCAAAGGTGTGGAGATATTTGACATTAAAGTGGAGTTGTACCAAAAGGGTTAACATTTGTAGCAGTAACAGTACCCCATGGAGAAAAATCAAAGTTGGGGGAGCTTTTTAGAATGGCTGAAGGAAGAACCAATCAACAGCATTTGTTAAATGCCTACTATGAACCAGGCATGGTGCCAAGCTCTGGGAATGCAGTGGGATAAATGAAATAGTTCCTGCCCTCAGATGGCTTACATTCCAACAGAAGAGACACCATATGTATGTATAATAATACACACGATATGTATATGTGTATATAAAACACTAGTTAAAGAGAAGGATGGTGGTGTTTAGGCTAAGAAAAATTTGCTTCTGGCTTCCTGAGTTCTTATTCTGAAAAGTCAAGTGGTTGGTATGATTTGGCTGGTTTTCACTTAAAAGTCCCTCTCTTTGTTGGGGAGATGTTGAATGGAAACATTTATCCTTTTTTTTCTTTTATGTTCTTGTTGCTCTGTTTCCCCAGTTACTGGAATGCCAATATGGTTTCCTTTAACCTTACCTCATCAGCATTTTTGGTAAAGCCCTGCTTCAGCAGGAAATGCAATCCGCCACCAAAGCAGTTCCTAAAGGGTTTTTCTTTGGTGCTAACAGGGTTTTCCCAAGCCAGCTTTCTTGCTCTATAGGCCAGCAGACAATGCTCACCATTGTAAGCCTGGCAGGATCTGGAGGCAGCCTTGCAGGCATCATCGTACTTTATCTGCTCTTTGGAAATGAACCTTATTGGCTGCTGGATACCCAGAGGAGAATGATGTAGCAAAAGCGCTCTTTTAGGAGTTTGTTCTTTTTTACTTAACCTCTACATAACATTTGTTAAGAGTATAAACTATCTACTTTTAATTTATTTTGGGGGAAAATCAGAGGAGTTTGACAGGGTTTCAGCCTTGTCTTTGTGTTATTTCCAGCCTAAGTGAGTAGATTCATAACCTGTGATTGGTGATCTTTTTTTTTTTTATTAAATTGATTTGTTTATTTACTTTTAGTTTACAAGATTCAGTTCCAGAGTCCCTTGAGTTTAAAGTTTTCTCCCCTCCCTCTCTCCGCCCTGCCATGGCCGCATGCAGTCAGGTATAGAATCTGCAAATACTTTCACATTGGACATTAGTCTGGTTGTGTAGAAGGGTTGTAACCAATGGAGTGGACAATGGGAAAAAGGAAACAAAACCAAACATGGAAAAGAGTGATAGCATGTAGTTTGCTTCAGTCTCCATTTAAACTCTGTTCTTTCTAGATCTTTCTCTGAATGTAGACATCTCCTTCCATCCTAAGACTTGTAGAGTTGTCTTATAGCTGTGCGTTGCTGAGAAGAGTCCAGTTTATCAAGGTTGGTTGTCACACATACCATGTGTCGGTGACTGCGTACAAGTTTTTCCTGGTTCTGCTCTTCTCACTTATCATGGTGATCTCTTTAGAAAAAAAGAAAAAAATTGATAACTATCTTTCTATATAATGGATTCCCTTTATAATCCTGTTTTTTCTTCTTCACTTTTATGCATATAAAATGAGGAGTCTGTGAGCTTCACTGCTGGACACTAAAGGGATCCCTGACATAAAAAAGCTGAAAAGTTCCTGAATTAGCTCATTACTAGTTTGTCACATGGGGAGAGCAAAATTCTGTTAAAATCCTGTTTCTCATACTTACTAGCTTTGTGATCCTGGGCAGTTCATTTAAACTGATTGTGCTTTAGTTTCCTCTTCTCTAAATACCCATGGTACCTCCATATTCTGTGGTTGCTGTGAGCTTCCAATAAGCTGTATGGAGAATGCTTTGTAAACTTGAAATACTGCATAAATGTCAGTCAGAACCATTACACTATGAGCATCTACCTTGGTGCAAGGGCTGGTTTCTAGCTCTTCACCCATTTTCAATTGTAGTTTGGGGGATTGTGGGGACATCTTCACCTCTCTTTCCATCCCATGCCAAGAAACCCTGATTTATTGGGTTTGGGTATTGTATGTCTACAGTTTCCCTTCTCATACCTTTGGAACATGTAAACAATGCCTGGTTTAGATGGACCATTAATTTGGGAAAGTTTTCATTATTTTATACTTAAAAAGCACAAGAGGAAAATCAATTAAAGATTATGTAGCAAATGTCTATAAAAAGGACTAAGAAAACACTCTAAAAATATCATTTTATATCCTTATTAAATATCCTGATGAACCTGAGAATAAATGTTGCAGAATGTTTTGATTTTCTATGTCCTCCATATTCTAAATTCACTGCATAACAGATTGATACCTCTTTATCGCTATTCATGTCAATTCATTTTTCCCCAGGGTGGTTTCTCTTGTTCCTCTTAGCTTCTAGGCTCAGTTTAGAGTTGAGATGAGATACAGTGTGGGCTAGCAAAGTGGTTCTCAGAGTGCAGTATGGCAACCCCAGAGGTCCCTGATACTCTTTCAGGTGGTCCAAGAGGTCAAAACTATTTCCATAATTGCTAATATGTTCTATTGATACATACAATCTATATATGCCAAAGTCCTTGGGTGGGAGGAATTTGAAGTGGTTTTTAACAGTATTATGCGATCCTGAGGTGAAAAAAAAGTTTGAGAACTACTAGGGTAGTAGATAGAGTGTTGGGCTTTGTAGTCAGGAAGAACCAAGCACAAATATAACCTCTGACATGTCTTAGCTGGGCAAGGCAGAAGGCCTGTAGATTTCACTTTCTTCATCTGAAAATGAAGACCAAGACACTTGTAGTACCTTCCCTACAGGGTTAATGGGAAGCTCGACTGTGATGATACTCTTCAGAAAGTGTTTGACAAGTTAAAAAGTCCAATGTCTGTGTCAGAGGCTGTTTCTGTTATTGTCTTCCCATCTTCTTATTTGCTGGGTCATTGTTCCTTTTTCTCTTAATCTTTGTTTTCATGGTCTACAATTTTTAGGTTTGGGTTTGGGCATGAAAACCAAAGATGGCTGAGAAAGAGAATACCCTGTTAATAACTATGCGGGGGTCTTCCCTTCCCATAGGATGGATAAAATAATTACACTGATGATGGAAGCTAAGCACAACATAGACTTGGTATTAGAAAAATAGTCAAATGTTCCATTCCCTTCATTTCTAATCACAGCTGCTGAGCAGAGCTAGAGAAGAGCTCCAAACCGCTACTAGCTACAAATTTACATTCCATGATCTCAGCTGGGCCCTCACTGCAACCAGGCAACCATTTTACACCTAATTGGTTCCCTCTCCCACTCACTCCAGTGACTAGTCCAAACCTTTTCATCCCTCCTCAGACCTCTTATGGCTCCTCCTCACTCCATGCTTTCCGCTGAGCATCTTGCCTTGTTCTTCACCAAGGGAAAAAAAAAGGCCATTTACTGAGAGCTCTCTCTTTTCCTCTTCTCCCCATCTCACTCTGCAATTCATTTCTTCATCCCTGCTGTAACACCGTGCCCCAGCAGATTCCCAAAAGAATGCTACTGTGAACAACTTTTAAGGTTTGGATTACACAGTATAGTGAACACTGTTTATTCCATTACGAATCAAGCAAACATTCACAATATATCACAGTATAATATTCACAACATAACATCTTATCACAGAAAATCACAATATAGTGTTCCTAACAGCTTAACATTAGAATGGCCACACAGTTTTCACTACAGTGGCCACAATATTTAGAACAAAGCATTCAATCAATTCACAATACAGTAATCAGTCTTTCACTCATGGGGCAAATCAATACTTAATCATTCAATCAATTCACAATACAATAATTAATCTTCCACTCATGGGACAATCATACATCAACTCAATCAGTCACTAAATACAATCATTAGAAAACCACACAAACCCTCCACCACTCTGTGTCCAGCAAACCTCAATTTCATCCAAGGGGAGGCCTTTTCTTCATCTTGACTTGGGGTGGTCTCTCTGATTCCCTGAATCCCCTTCCATGGTCCCAGCTCCCTCCTGAATCCACCAAACAGTCACCTGGATTCAGAAGCAGACAGCTCCCAAGTCCTTGTCCAGTGCTCCAGGCAATCCCTGGCACACACTGAAGTTCACAGGGTCCAGCACGTCTCAAACCCTTCACCACTTCTCTTGCCTGGAACTCAAGGATCAGCAAGGCCATGAACAAACAAAGTCTTATCCTGGTCATGCTTCTTCAGTCCTCAAGCTATTCAGCTGGCCCTAGGACCTAGAAGGAATATTGGACTTTCAGGAGGACTTCCACGCAAGCCCTCTCAGCCTTCCAGGTGGCCTTCATCAGATTCTGGTCTCAGGAAAACTCCATCTCAGTTTTCAGTCAGCTTCCAGATGCTGGGAGAGAAACTCATACTCTCTCTCCCTCTCTCCCTCCCTCCCTCCCTTTCTCTCTCTCTCCCTCTCTCTCTCCCTCCCTCTTTCTCTCTCTCTCTCCCTCCCTCTTTTTCTCTCTCTCTCTTTTTCCCTCTCTCTCTCCCTCTCTCTCTTTCCCTCTCTCTTTCCCTTTCCCTCCCTCTCTCTCTCTCTCTCTCTCAAGAAAACTCCAACTCACTTCTTCAGTCCAGCAGCCCAGCTCCAGATGCTGGGACAATCCTGCTTCCTCCAACAGGAGCCACCAGGGGGAAGATTCCAATTCTGTCTCTCTGTCTCTAAAATTCCTGCTTATATACACACACTGGCCTCCTGTCTCAGCCAATCCCCTTCTTCCACGTCAACAGGGTATGAACAGGGAGTTCACACCTTCTCAATGTGGGACAGAGTTCACACCTTCCATACTTAGCCCCAAGTTACTAAGTGCTAAGTATCTGCTAAACTGATTGCTGTTACACCTGCCTGACACCAAAAGGTAGTCCTTCTCCTAGCAAGGTCAACCACTCTATAAACACACTTGTTCTTCACCCATTTCATCTTCTTCTTCAGATTGCCTCCTCTGTGATCCTCATTCTCCTACTAATCCTTAATCTGTCCATATCTGGGGCTGCTTCCCTGCTACCTACAGACATCCTTAAAAAATTCTCACTTGATCTAGCCATCCCTGTTAGCTATCATTCTCTATAACTCTCCTCCACTTTGTGCCTCTATTCCTTGAAAAAGTGCATGTGGCACCTCCACTTCTTTCCTTTCTGTTCACTCTCTTCTAAAGTCTCTTGCAGTCTGGCTTCTGCCCCCTTCATCTCACTGAAATTGCTATATCCTGCCTGGAGCTGCACGTACCCAAGCCCAGTTGGATGAGGACTCCTATGCTTGCTCGGGAGGTTTGCAGCTTGGCTCCTTTCAGGAGTACCCTGCTCAGTCTCCAGGTTGCAGATGGGACTGTGGGACAGAGGAGAAAGGTTACAGAGAGGAAAGCTCCCTTTCCTGACTGTTCTGAGGAAGAGAGGAGTGGGAGAGGACTCATTTTAGGAAAAAGTGCCCAGAAAAGTTGGATTGTTTTATATTTCCATTTTAGTTTCACTTCAGTTAATTTACAAGATGACTAGCTGGGGGCAGGGGAGGGAGGGAAGAGGGAGAATGTCTGTAGACCAAGATTGATGATTTATCAGTGAATTCACTTGCAAATATGAACCTTAGTCTGTGAGAAAATGGTGCTTTGTGGTTCGTGGCAGACACAGATATCAGAAATAAGCCTACTCTTTAAAAGGAGTTACCTTAATCTCCAGTGAACCACTGAGCCACATACAAATCCAGGGCCCATAATTTTATGTCAGGTAAGTAAAGGGAAAAGGTGTGAATGCTTAAGTAAGGAGGGCACCAAATCATATTTAGGTGTTTATATCTTTGTAAGATTTCCTTCTCAAGAATTCATCTTTTGAAATTCGGTTTTCAGTGGACAACTTAAGGATTAACTGTTTAATAAGAGACCTAACCAGTTCCCAGACTCCCAGGAAACTTGGTGATCTATCCCTGACCAGGAATCCTCCAGTCCCTGTCTGAAGCCCTCCAGTGAGTGGGAGGTCATTCACTACCCTGAGAACTGCCCCTCCTTCTCATGATCAGCTTGTGATCAGCTTTAATGGTAGCTATATCCAGACTTACAATCTCATTGGTGGAGAGAACTCCCAGGGGAAAAAATTCCCTTCTACTGTAGTAGATCAGCATTGTCCCTAGAGAGTAGTTGGGGGCCACCGAGAGGTGACGTGATCTACCCCAGATCACACAGTTGGACTGGAAGCCAACTTTTCTTATTCTGGGACAGCTCTCTCTCTCTCTAAGTTATATTCCAGTTAGATGCTACATAACTCAAATCAAATGAAATTCAACTCATAGAATTTTGATGTTTGTTTGGAGATCAGGAAAAAATGATTTGTGGTTAATGATGTTTAATCTACTGGCTAAAAATTTTTTTACTCCCATCCTTGATCTTGTTGGTTGTTTGTGTGCACATGTGTGTGTGTGTGTGTGTGTGTGTGTGTAACCGTATAGATAATATCAGAAATAACTAACTGGTGTTGGCTGCATCACAACTGAAATGATGCCAAAGTTCTTGAATCATTAAGACTACAATGATTATGGATAATGAATTCAGTTATACTGTCATTTGAATGGACACAGATTGACCTGAATTGGGTGTGTGTGATGTTTAACACATCTTTCCTCAGCTTAGGAGGGTGCTTACCTAACAGTGACTCCCTGGTCCTGTGGAGCATGGGAAGACATTTAGCTGTCAGTGGGGTCTCTACTGGGGGAGCTCTTGTGTCTGGCAGATGACCTGACCTCGATTTGAGGGGTTGTTTTTAACATTAATGTAGAGAGGCGGGTACTGCAGTGGACAGAGGACTGGACTTGGAGTCAGGAAGACTGGAGGTCAGATGCTCCCCTCAGACAATGACCAGGTGTGTGATGACAGAGAAATCATCTAACTTTTGAGGGCTTCATGTTTCCCAGTTTGTAAACTGAAGGTTTCGACTTTTGGTCTCTAAAGTCCCTTCCAGCTTTTAATCCACTATCCTGTTGTCATCTTTCATTGGATGATTGACTCACCAGATTCGCTGTAATTGGGGATTCCCACAGGGGTCACAGTTTCTTCATGTAAGTTTGAAACCCCCCCCAGCTGAATCACTTCCCTAAAGAACCAAAGACAAGACCATTGTTCTGTATGTGCATGTAATGCCTTCATCATAATTTCTATATGAAGACATTTAGCACACAAGCAGTTGTACCCTGTCCTTTTGTAGTGGAGGGGCAGTGCTAGTTTTGTGAATAAAAAAAAAAAACAGAGAAAGAACAGTAGATGTGGAACCTGTCTGAGACCTTTGCTAGCTGCGTGGTCATAGACAAATCCCTTAACCTCTCTGAGCTTCAGTTTGCTTAGCTATAAAATGGGGCAAATTGTGCTTATATTGCCTCCCAGGGTCATTGTGCTATCAAATATAAAATACATAAAGCACTTTGTAGACCTTGCAAGGCCTGTATAAATGTCAACTCTTATCAGGTGAGCCATGAATGCAAGTCATGAACTTCCTTTTGACCATATGCCCCCAATCAAAGCACCCCTGCTATTACTTGGTGACATCTGAAAGTTATTGCAGGCAATTTACCCAGATGGAAATAAATGGAGTCCGACTGAATGGTGATGTCTTTGAAACTGTGGGTGCCTTATACCCTATATTATGTCTTGCCTTTGTGTGACATTATGAAATAAATCACCACTGTTTGATGTGCTTGATTCATAAAGAGAGAGGAGAACTGTACCCATACTATTTTATAGATGTTTCCATCTTTTCCTCCCGTGTGGCAGCATAATTTATACGTAAACTAAAGAGGTGGAAGACAGGTATGACTGACTCTCAAGTGAATCAGCAGAATTCTAGGAATTCAGCACTACATGAATTCAAAATAATTGAATTGTTTCATTTGTAATTAAAGTTGTTTTCTACAAATGGGTTGTAGACATATTTAGTGCTAGATCCCACACGTTCCCTAAGCACTTGTGATGCATGAAAAGTCATACGTGCCAACAGTCCCATCCCTGAAGTTGGTTATTGTTTAATTTACAATGGGATCTTCTGCAGGCAGCATTTTCAGACATCAAGTGTATCATCAGAATTTGAAAAGTAGCTAAATCAAAGTGGCCTCCATACTAAAATAAAAAGATTAGAAGTCTGAGTGTCAATTATCTATGAGGCTAGAATCTTATATGTGTGTTCTTGGAGCATAACAGAGTATTATACTGTGGATTGAAATTGGCTTAGCTTCTGAATACCATTTTAATCTTTTATGTTCATATGTAGTGTGTTTGCTTTGGACCAGTACTGAATCTGCCTAGTAGTAGATGCCACAGTGCCAATGTCTTCAGCCTTGGTCTGATGGCAGCTTCCCCCCCCACCCCGAAACTTTGGTATCACTGGGGCAAAGAAATGTCACCCTGAAGCCAATAGGCCCAGAATGGGCAGAGGGAGATAGGTGAAGAAGGATGCCTGTTCTTTCTTATCACATTCTCCAATCTGATGAGATTTGGGGGGACCACTCACTTCAGAGATTAGAAGATGATGGCAAGAACCCCTTTGCTAATTCACAAACTGAGACTTTAAGGTCTTTTGGAGGCTTCACATCTGTTTATGGGGGAACTTTTCCATGAAGAATAGTCTCCATTTCTTTTTTTCTTGGAACCATAGAAGCACAGATTTTTAGAGCTAGAAGGGATAATAGATCTAGCACTTATCTAGTTCAGGCCACTCACTGGGATGCAGAAAGATGAAAGGTCTTGCTAAAGGTCATGCAAATAGTGGCAAAAGCTGGGTTTGAACCTAGGTCCTCTGACTATCAATCCAGCGCTGATTCGGCAGAACTGGGTCCAGTTTTGACTTTATTCCTTTTGTTGTTTTTGGGATCACAGACAAATGACTCTGATCAATTACGAGCTTTCTCAGTCACCTTGAAGATGAACAGATGGACTAGACAGTGGTCTTCAAGTACTTGTAATCCCATATCCCATGGACAAACCCAAAGTGCGGCACAGCACCTCCAATATTTGAGTATTTTCCTATTTATGAATTATAGACATGTACTCCTCTACTAATTGTGTACATTGTAAAACACAAAAATAGAAATTGAAAAAGGATAATATAAAGACCAAATAATAATTGATTCTGAGTCAATAGTGAGTTAGTGGAGTTTTATTGGGTTGAGAGGTGACATGGTTAGACATGTGCTTTAGGAAAATCACTGGCAGCCATGTGGAATGTGGGTTGGAGTGAGGAGACAGCTGTAATAGTCTATGCAGGAGATGAGATGAGATTCTGAATCAGGGTGAGGGCTGTGGGAATGGAGAAAAATGACTAGTGTGAGTGATGCTGTCAAGGTAGAAATGTCAGTATTTGGCATCTGATTGAATATGTGAAGAGAAGGGGGAAGGAAGGAGTTGAGGATGATCCTGAGTGTAAGGATGGCAGTGTTCTTGACAATAATGGGGAAGGAAGTTCAGAAAAGAGGCAAACTTGGTGAGCGGGGATAATGCAAAGAGAGCCATGATGCAGATTCCAATCCATCCACACCTGCTCTTTCTTCATCTGATACAGCAGAAACAGCAAACAAAAGGGGTGGTGGCATTTACTCATCAGCAATGCTACAACAGCCCTGAGGGACCATCTTGACATGGTACAGCCATGGGAGGCTAATGGGGGGGGGGGAAGGGAAAAAGTGGGAAGTGTCACGATGATGGAAGAAGGCAGTGGTGTTACTGTATTGGAAACTGGACCACAACTCCTCTCTGCTTGGTTCACCACATATGATTTAGGGGTGATTTCATGGCCCCCACTTTGACATTGCTGAAGGAGAGGACCTCTCATGTCCCTTCCAATTCAAAATCTATGATTCTGTGATTCACTTCTGCAACAACAGGGTAGAATATAAACTTTGTAAGTCTATCAGGGAAAGCTTCATGGGGCTCATATTTCACAGTGAATTCCTCTTACTGCTGCTAAAGGCTGACATTTATATAATGCCTTACAGTCTCCAGAGCACTTTACATACATTATCTCATTTGATGCTCACAATTGCTCTGAGGTAGGTAGTGTAAGAATGGTCTCTTTTTAGTACACAGGAGGAAACTGGGCTTCTTCAAGGTCCGGAGCTTTTTCTGATCTCCTGCATAATAGTGCTTCCATTATTAGTTTTCGAGTCTAAGACAGATGGAAACTTCTTATTGCATCTTCATTTGCAGGTGTGATGCTCTGCCAAATTCTCCATGTTTAAACTCTTTTCATACAAATTAAGTGGTCCTTGTAAATGAATATGTCTTTAAAATTAGTTTTCTTTCTGTTTCTCTAAGATGAGATTCATTTTACCCCTCTTCATTTCATTTAAGCAGTTGTTCAAATTAAATTGTCATATTTATTTTAGGTTTTTTGAGGGTGTTTTAAGGCATGTCCCAGCTTTAGCTAATAGCCACAGTTTTGTTTTCCAAAATAGGAACTTGGTCACCAAGTATAGAATGAATGTTAACTACCGATCCTGCCAATTTGCCCTTCCCATGATCCATAACATCTTTTCTATCCAGTTTCAGAGATGTGTTTGGAAAATAAACAGTGGTATGATCAGTATATTCAAATGGGAATCAAAATTGTACCTTCATATATGCTTCCATGGTTTCCAAAGATATTTTTATATAATGGAATATAAGATCTTTCCTGTTCATTATGTGTTCCCTTTTTACCTTGGAACAGGGGCCGTGTTCCCAAGTCTAAAGGTACACAGGTATTTCAGTCAGGGATGTATTGCTGCTTTCACAGATGTGACACATCCTGAGTCACATAGAGCCCATTGAGGGAGGAACTTGCTTAAAGGGAAGCTTGTTTAGGGGGAAGCTTTCTTGCAGGAAGGCTTTCACACCTTTTGATACTGAGCCAGTTAGGCACTGAGTCATGTGGGTTGCGATGCCTTCTGGCTCTGAGTCCATTACTCAAAACTATATATGTTCTAGGAGGTTGGTATTTTGCTTTGGGGCTCACTCATGGGAAGAACATTCTCCTGAGGTCTTTGTGTGACCAGATGAGACTCTGGGTCTCTACCCCCTGCTCCTTTGTAAATAGACAGTTGGAGCACTGTCTATTGGATTTTTCTTGGATACTCACTTCTTTCTACTGATCTTTCTGCATTGTTTAATTAAAGTAAGATTGTTAACTCCTTTGAAGCTGTCTTTCCTTTAGAAAAGCAGATCAAAGAACCTGTGCTAGCAGCCCTTCTATCTGCTAGCGTTATTGGTCTTAAACCTCCACAGCAGCTGCAAGTAGCATTAACCTACAATAATGACCTGTATAACTCCTCTTATCCTGGAGGAGGGAGGTGGGGATTAAATACCATATTCTTTTATGCTCCACAGTCCAAAGCTTGCTCGAGAGTCATAAGTCCAGAACTAAGGACATTGTAGTTTCACTTGACTCTGTCTAGGTTAGATCCCAACTGGAGTAGAGTGTTCAGTTCAGGTTCACATTTTAGGAATTTAGGAAGGACATTGCTGTGATAACGAGGGGATAGAGAAGAGGGAAAATGAGAAGTAGTGAGATTGAAGTTTACTTAGTAATAAGATTTTCACCAAGTTAAGAAGTGGGTACTTTTGTTTGAATGTGTGATAGGTTGGAGGGCAGGGCTGAAAGCACAGAGAGAGAAAAAGAGGTGGAATGCTAGGGGGACTTAATAAGGAAAAATTTGAGTATGGCACATGGGAGAAGGCGCATTGTCAGGAAAGATGAGAACATCAAATGAATCTGTCTAGTCTAGTATTGATGTCTAGTCACTGCACAAAGAGTTGTAAAATGCTTACACCCTTAGAATAGTCCTATTAAAATTCCCTTTTCTTGTTTCTAAGGCATTAGGAATTGAAACCATTATATGTTATATAACATAGAGATGAGAGGGAGGTCTTGTGATTTCTCTGGGATGGCAGACTTTCTCTGCCAGTGCCAGGCTACACCTGCTTTGAAATTTTTGTCTTAGATGCTTGTCTGAGGGCACAGAGTATGTGACTCATCTGGAAGGGTTTGGGTGTGTCTTCCACGTAAAAGCCCATGTTCTCTTCCATAACTCTAGTTTTGTTTTCAGTTCCAAGGGTGAAATGGCCCTTGAGGGCTCTCAACAATGACTGTCTGCTAAGAGGGTTGGCTGAAAATGCAGAGACAATGACAAGCAAGGCAGGAACTCTTCTCATATTTCTTAGGGCTCCCACGGGCACAAGGCACCACTTCTATAGCAGACATGGCCCTGCAGAACTGCCACAGGTTGGGCCACATTAGTGTAAGCCCAGTACTCTGCCTCTGTCCAAGTCAATACTCAGAGCCACAGGATCTATTGCCTCAGTCCCTAGAAAATAAAGAGCATCCCCTTTTCAGATTTGGTCCAGAAGACCAAGTTTGCTTTCCAAGTAGAAATTCCACTTCCTTTACTTCCCTTACCCTTCCCTCCCCTAAGATGAGACAGGTCCACATCGAGTTAACAGTTGGTTGACAGGCAGAGTAGTTCAGTAGATAGCCAGTCTCAAACCCAGGAAAACCTGGGTTCATGTCCCACCTATGACACGTATAACACAGAGTGACTAGTGCCTTCCCTCTGTTAATTATTTCCTGTTTATCCTGTATATGACCCACTTCGTATGTATTTGTTTGTATATCATCTCCCCCATTAGACTAGAAGCTCCTTTGTGTCCCCCATGCTCAGCACAGTGCCTGGCATGTAAGTGCTTAAAAAATAATTTTTTTAAAATCTGATTTGATTTGGATTCTGAGCAAATCAGTCATCCTCTCATTGCTCTAGCTGGTAGTCCTCTAATACTCTAAGTTTCTGAGAAAGTGTCTACATTGTTCCAGGGTTTCGTCACTTGAGATTGCTCTAAACCAATGAAATCACTGGTCTAATCCCTAACTCTATGCCTATCCCTTTGCATTGAGTGTCAAAGCTATTGTATTCAAGGTCTGTTAGCAACATTTATCTCTACCTGATTTCTCTATTCAAAGTCTATGGTAACCCAGCCCAGGAGGCTTACTGAGACTGAGGGCCAGTAGAAGAGATTAGTGTTTCTATGATAAGTTTATCCTCTCTCCATAATTATAATTTCAGTCCATTTGGTATTTGCCTTGTGATTCCAGTGAGAGTGTGAGATAGTCCTATCTAGCTCATCAGCTATTGAATGTGGTTCAATTACTACATTGTTTTTTTAATTAAATTTTACTTTTTAAATCAACAAAAATCCATCTTCTCTCCCTCTTTTCTCTCCTTCCCATCATTGAGAAAAAAAAAAGAAAAACAAAACCCTGTTAGAAACATAGGTAGTTGCACAAAACAAATTCTTTCATTTGACTACATACCTCCCTTCCCCTCCCCCCAAAAAAGTCTTGGCACTCTGAGTCTCATCACCTCTCTACCAGAAGATAGACAGCACATTTCAATCATAAGTCGTCTGAAAACATGGTTCATCCTAGTGCCGATCATTGCAAGTGTTTCTGAGTTATAAATTATTCTCCAGGTGTTGCTCACTTCAATCTGTATCAGTTCATAATGGTTTTCTCAGATTTCTCTGAAACTGTCCCTTTCATCATTTCTTACAGAATGTAGTGTTCCATCAGATTTATATGTCATTATTTGTTCAATCACCTCCTGATTGATGGGTACCCCCTCACTTTGCATTTCTTTACCATTGCCAAAAAAAAAAAAAGAGCCTCCATAACAGATCCTTTTCCTCTTTAGAAGTATAGACTAAATAGTGGGATTGCTGGGTTAATGGATAAACATAGTTCAATACCTTTTGGGGCAGTTTCAAATCATTTTCCAGAATGGCCAGATCAACCGTAACAACAGTCCATTCAATCAGTAATGGGATCCGTCTTCTGTGTATGCCCAGCTCCCCTAAAACGGAGGTACTCAAAAGACAGAGATGACTTCTCTTCTGCAAGGTTCCCTTGCAGTGTTCTCTCTTATACAGGAAGCTCCTGGAATGGAGCATCCTTCTGTGAGCATCAGTATGGTGGGATGGAAGATGAATGCATCAATTAACCTTCAGTTGTAAAACCTGAGTTTAATTACTAGCTTTGCCACTTAACTCTCTTTAGATCCTTTGCCTCTCTGGGTCCTAATACCCTCATTTTGTCAAATGAAGGGATTGGACTAGACCAGAGGTATCCGCTGCTTCCAGCAACACTCTTGAGTGGGCCAAAACCAGATTGAGATATGAACTGGAACATAGATGTTTCTATTGAAGATTGATACCACTGACCTAGCTGACACGTCAGGTCCCTCCCAGCTCAAAAGCTCTGATCCTGTGATCCAACTTTTGTCCTATGACAACTAGTTACAAAGCATTTATTATGATTTTTTTTGCACATGTAAAGATACTGTGACAGTGAATATATTTTTTATTAAGTGAAAAACTAAAATGTGTGCTCCTGTTAGCTAAAATAGAATTCACCTTTAATTTAGAAAATATTACTTAGTTGCCCTCATCCTAAAATTCTCTTTTCATTTATTGAAATTTTCTGGCCCTCTCACCTAACAGAAAGGAGAAAGTTGGTTTAAAACAAATTTGTGCTGCTTTTTCCCTTTTAAAATTTATTTGTAGTTTACACACTTATTTTCACATGCATTCATGTTTGTCTTTTAACCCCATGGCCTGACTCACAAAATGGGATGATTCACCTGCTGCCGTTTGATTCCAGTCTTCACATAACTTCCTTGCTTTTTCTTTGATTCCCTGTCATTTATCTTCAATGTGCCAAAGCCATAAGATGCCACATGAGGGCTAGAGTTGAGTCTTTGACAACCTATACCTTTTCTCCTACAACCCAATGTGAGGTCTTTACTTTGAGGTAGTGACTTCCACCTTAGACATCACGAGAGGTATAACTCTGGGCACCTCTGGGTCTCAGTTGCCTCATGTCTGCAATTTAAAGATTTGACTCAGTGTTCTCCAAGGGACCTCAAAGTTCCAAATGGATGATTTTATGATCTTTTGATCACCTTCAGATCCAAGTTTGACTTGGAATTTTATTTGCCAATAGACATTCTCAGTCCAGCTGTTCTCAACCTGTGGGTTATGTTCAATTTGTAACAATGAAAATACATCCTGCATATCAGATATTTACATTACAATTCATAACAGCAAAATTACAGTTATGAAGTAGTAACGAAAATAATTTTATGGTTGGGGGTCACCACAACATGAGGAACTGTATTAAATGGTCTCCGCATCAGGAAGGTTGAGAACCACTGTGCTAAAGTGATAGTATTTTAACAGAGCATTAATAGCATATCTAGGGGAAGATGTAAAGAGTTCACTTTTTCAGCTATTTTAAGCAGTTTCAGTGTTCTGAGAAAACAAAGGCTTTGGTGTCCATGCTCCTGATAATAGGCAGTGTGACCATATCATGTATGCTTCCTTAATAATGTCTGACATTATCAGATTGATTAACTCAGTATGAGGCCTTAATCAGATTTAACTGGGGTTGGCAGCTGCACACTGGTAGCCCAATAGAATAGTACTTCCGGGAACAAAATCAGATTTTTTTACAAGCTGTATTAAACACAAAGCCCCAAAATGTGCCATGAGAATGGTCACCCTTTCACAATCAAATGTAAAACTGTTTCGATTGTTCTCAAGACATTTTTTCCAGTCTGCTCTTGCTCGTATTTTCAAAAGATTTGCCTCTGCCAACAGCTTCAAGTGCTGATCTTCAGATTTTCATCTAATAATTGATGGGGTGGATTTCAGGTAGTTAGGAATTCCTGCTGGCTTTGAACACCAACCTAATGCTGTGTTTACTGCATCAACTTTATAGCCTATACAACTCATCAGAGAATAAGAGTGAAAGCTATTGATTAATTAATTTACTTTTTTAAGGATCATAATAAATATTTCTGGATTAAAAATTGACACATAAGCAGTCACTTGGCCTGTTATTTAAGTATAATCATTTGTAAGTGAGTTTCATTATAGTGGAAACACCCCTAGACTGGGAGGAGACTGACTGCCCCTAACCTGCTGGGAACTTGGTCGGTGATGCCAGTGATGACAGACATCATGGCAATAGTTTCTGTGACTCGACACATTTTGCAAAGCACTTTACATTTATCACTTCATTCTATACAGCAGCCCTGTGAAGTAGGTGCTACCTCTTGTAGAGACAAGGTGACTGAGGCTGAAAAAAGGTTAATGACTTGGCCAGGATCACGTAGCTAGTGGGAGTCAGGATTGACATCAAAGTCTTCCTGCCTCCATCCTCTTCTCAACACCATTTTCATTATCATTAACACCAATATCTCTATACATTTTAAATTCACAAGTAGAATGTAAGCTCCTAGAGGACAGGGGCTTGTATCCCTACCGCCCAGACTGTTCTTTGCAGCAAAAGAAATGATTAATAAGTGCCTGTCAAATTGAATTTGCAAAATTTGTGTCAAGGTCCCGACGCGGTATGGATAGTATTGATGTGGGGAGTCACTAACTACAGATACACATACACATACACACATGTGCACCTGCTTTGTGTGTGTGGCTGTGCAAGATTGCTGTTTTCCTGTACCTCTCTGGTCTTGTTTTATGAAGTAGCTAAGTTCTTGAATACACTAAAATTTACATAACAGTTTGTTTATTTGCCCACTGAAAAGATGTCATCTGGGATAAAGAGAAGAGGCTAAGCTGACCAGACCACGGGAAAGGCAGGGGAGGGTACTACCACTGCTGGCTGGTGGCAGTGGCACTGGTGATGATGGTGGTGGTGGTAATGATCGTGGCGGTGGCAGCGGTGGTGGTGGTGGTGGCGGCGGTGGCGGTGGCACTGGTGGTGACACTGGTGGTGGTGGTGGTGGTGGTGGTGGTGGCACTGGTGGTGGCGGTGGCAGCGGTGGTGGCAGCGGCGGTGATAATGGTGAGCATTAGCAGCTAACATTTATGTAGCACTTTAAGGTTTGCTAAGTACTTGACAAATATGCCCTTCTAAGGATGCTGGGAGGGAGGTTGGCTCTGTCATTATCCATCTCTTATAGATAAAGGAACAGAGATTGTTGTTGTTTGTCCTTAGTTCTAGAAGAGGACCATGACATCAGGGAGGTGATGCCATGGCATGCAAGTGGATGGATTTAAGTGAGGCAGGGCTGTGCAAAGTCACTGGCCTCACTTTCTTCTCTGGAGCCATCTGGATCCAGTGGCCAGATATAGATCAGGGTGACTGGACATGGCCCTCAAGGGAACCAAGGCAGACAGGTTAAATGACCTGCCTCTGGTCCCACAGCTAGTATCTGAGGCTAAATTTGAACTTGACTGAATCTGTGTCCACTGTATTACCCAGCTGCCTCACTAGCAAGGGGCATTAGACAACTTTCAGAATACAAAACAAAATGAAATTTACTACTTGCCACTTCTAAAGCTACAGCTAGGTTTCAAACTCTCCTTTTGGTTTTCCTTTGTTAGCACTTGGTCAACAGACAAGCACTGTGTACATTTTGCAAAGTGGCTTCCTAAGTAAAACTTCTTCAGGTTTCCCCAATACATTCAGTTTCTTTAGGGCAATATCTTTGTATTCTCGAATGTGTAAAATTAGAAAAAAAATTAAATATATGCAAAGAAGCCAATGCTGCTATTTGAAAGTATAAAGAATCATAGAAGACTGTATAGCTTTAAAGGTCCAGCTCATCTGATCTTACTGTTTTACAGATAAGGAAACTGAGGCTGAAGGTCAGGTAACTTGTTGAAGGTCACCCAGAGTTGGAAATTAACAAAGGTAGTATTTGAATCAGTCAGTGCTTGCACAGCAAGCATTTATTAAGGCCAGCATCTGGGTCAGGCATGAGGCTAGGCTTTGAGGCTACAGGTACAGAAAATGAAACAATCTCAGATCACAATGCTTACATTTTAGTGCAAGAGGCAATGACAGCAAAAGAAGCGTAGCATAAATATAAAGTGAATAAATACGGGTCCTCAGGCTCCAGGGCCATTGCTCTCTTCTCTGTGGCGAGCTGTAACTCGAAGAAAATAATTTTGATTAAAAGATATAAAAGGTTTTGATTAACCCCTGTAGGCATAGACTACTGAATTTTAATTTGATTTTCTTTAAAAAAAAAACATTTTGCAGTAAGAATTTCAATCCATGATAATGACACATTATACCAACCAACATTGTCATAACCCTCAAAGGCACATAGACTTCTGTAGCCATGATTTTGTTTTCCTGGGCTCCACATCCACTGGTACACACCCTCTTAGTTCAGTTTGACGTGGGAATGAAATGAGGCACCCAAGCCCCTCAACATTAGGAAATGCAGTGAGGATACAGTGTTACGTGGCTTCTCTGTGCAATCTCTCCCTCCATCTTCATGTGGAAATGCATCTGGGTATTAAGTCCCTGGGGTTTTCTTGACTCACGTGGTCTGTGGCAGTCATATCTAAGAGAGGTCTCATTACAAGCACCTGAGACTTTTTATGCCCCTCTACCAGGAAGAAGCATCAGGAAAGCTGTCACCAATCAGGTTACATGGGCAGAGGAAGATGTTTCAGGGAAGCAGGGGCCACAGAACTTGCATCAGGAAAACAGCTGGTCATATTACACTTCTCATTAATCCTCCATAGAGATAGACATTGAAGATTGATGTTTAGACTTAACCATTAGAGCTGTTCAAAAGTGGAACAGACTGCTTTGGCAGGTGGTGGCTCCCCTCTTGCTGGAGGCTAAATGTCCACTACTTGTTGAGGATAGTGTGTATGGCTCCAACTTAATAACCATCAAGTAAAGCAATACTTGTTACTGTATGGGTTGCCCTCGATTCCTCTGAGGTCTCTTCTGGTGCCACTGTCCCATAATCTGCCGAATGTACTGGAAACCTTCCCTGGAGGGCTTTTCACATTCCACAGGTGCCAGGGCAACACTTAGTCTAGGCGTGTATTGCCCTCACTTTCTGTCTGGCCAATCATACATTTCTGGGTGATATTTCTTACTTACTGTACGCCCCTCATTGTTGGTAACACATGCCAGGCTACTTACTCCCACCATGCCATTGTTAATTCATTGGACATTGGGAACAAGGGAAACAAAAAAATCCAGTCATAAGAGTAATTATTTTGAAGAGTTTTAAGTGCCAGTAACTAGAAGCCTGTAATGAAAGTGCCTAATCAACCATCACTATAATATCACCTTAATATAATGAAATTAAATGTTTCCTATAATGTCCAGCTTTGCAGAGGTATTAAGCAATCTTTTTCCTACAGTAAGGTAGGCATCTTGGCAGCAGTAAAATGATTAGTGCTTTATTAATGAAATCTGAAACCAATTTAGAATAATGAAAAAAATTGATTCTCTTTGGGATTTAGCTATAAATTCTGTGTAAATACATGATGGAAACCTAAATTGCCCATAACACAACTGTTCAGTATTAGGGGGAACAGACTCTGCCATTGTCTTGTGACACACAGCCTTGATTATTGACAGGGCTCTATGGCAAAAGAGCCCAGACTCTTTAAAGAAACAGCCCCAAACGCATGTTGCGGTGGACTTGGGCTCGTAGTAACAAACTCTTTTAATGGTGGAAGTGCCATCACCATGGTTGGTTTCAGCTTTTTTCTTTTTTCCAGTCAGAAATCATAGCCACTCAGGCCCTTGGAAGGATTCCCTCTGTACGAGGCCCTGCTACTCAGTCCTCAGCTTTGTCTCTAAGAAGACAGTTAGCTGCCAGCTTCAGTTAAGTCATGGTTAAGCCCATCTGCTTAGCTTGGAGGAAGCCTCCAGGCAGCCTCAATGGTCTGTTCAGCTCACATGCCTTGTGATGTCATCCCTATTGACAGGATCACAGGGTCAGTGATCTAGAGCTGATCTCAACAGCCCTTTCACTTTACAAATGGGAAAACTGAGCCCCTAAGAATTGGTTTTCCTCATCTTAAACCTTTCATCTCCAGAACTTTCTGCCATGAGCCCCTCCTTGACCTGGTGGGTGAAAGCCAAACCAACCCCACTATTTCAGACATGAAAAAATCAAACCATGTTTGATTTTACTCCCTATACACCGGCCATCAACTCCCCAACTGCCTTGTCAACCAGGGGTATGCCTTCCCTCCCTGAACATACCCCTCTAATTTTGGAACCAGGATCAAATCAGCTCTGCCTTCCTAGAAGACATGTATCATTCTCATCCCCTGGGGCCCTACGCATCATCTGTCTAACTTTTCAGATCAAAGTACTCCCCTGGGATGAGAACTGTCTTTGCTTTTGTATATGGATCCCTAGTGCTTAGTACAGGCTTTGGCACATACCAAGTACCTCCTAAACAGGTTCTCTTTCATGCATTTTACATATGAGACAATTGAAGCTCAAAGGTAAGTAGTCGTCATCATTGTCGCTGTAGAAGGACTAGTAGCAGCTAGCATTTTAAGGTTTGAAGAGTGCTTTACAATATTATCTAATATCACTGCTGCTATTATTCCCGTTTTACAGCTGAGGAAACTCAAGCAAACAGAGGTGACTTGTCCAGGGTCGCACATCTAGTAATTTATCTGAGGCTGGATTTGAACTCAGGTCTTCCTGACTGCAGGCCCAGTGCTTTATCCACTGCGCCATGTAGGTGTGTCTCCATTGCCCTCATTCTTACTATATGATAGCACATGTTCATTTCTGATAACAGAAGTAGAGCATTTGAAATTCTGACAGTGTGAGCCAATCAAATTAATAGGCTATTTAGAAAATTATGCTCTACCAAATTTGATGTCAATTCAATCTGTCATTTAAGTAGTATAATGAGATTTTATTTGTATAATCTTAGAGTAATGCTATATTAGATTATCTCCTGCTTTATTTCCTGCAGTGTGAAATTTAGAGCTTTATACCTTTTGGGGAGGTTTGGAGATTTGGGCAGATTTCATTGTTGTAAGATGAAAGGAATTGCAGCTGAATGAGGCCTTGATCATCCGGTACAATCCTTTCCTTTTACAGATGAGTACATTGAAGCCAAGAGAGGTTAAGTCAGTTGTTCTAGGTCACAGATAAGAGAGCCAGGGTTGAAAACCATGGACTCTGGCTCAGTCTGGTACAGTTTCTGCTGTACCAAGCTGACCATGAATATTTCAGTTAAACACTGGGGCAGCTGGGTGGCACAGTGGCTAGAGCGCTGAACCTGGAGTCAGGAAGACCTGAGTTCAAATCCAGCCTCAGACACTTACTGTGTGACCCTAGGCAAGTCACTTTACCCTGTTTCCCTCAGTTTCCTCATCCGTAATGGAAGCTGGAGAAAGAAATGCAAACTGCTCCAGTATCTTTGCCAAGAAAACCCCAATTGGACTCATGAAGAGTCCAACATGACTATTGAACAACAACAAATGGGAATACCAGAGGACATGGAAATCACCACGGAGCAGTGGAGTAGCACAATATCTATGAGGTTTCTCTTGGGAAATCCAAGAGTAAGGTTTTTGAATTTTCAGTTATTTGGAATATTTTGGGCACCAAAGTTAGCAATTTTAAAAATTCATTTCAGCAATCATATGTTTGTTGGTGAGAGCCAATGCAGGAAGAGTGTATACAAAGCTCATGTTCAGCCTTCTATCAAACTGAAAGATAGCATAGCCTTCAATCTAGGAAATGAATCCATATCCTGAGGCATCATGAACTCTTAGGAGGGCCAGATCTTGCTGGCCTCCAGGAATGAAATTCTCTTCTGAAGTAGTTAGACAGACTGTCCTAACTAGTACAAGTAGTGGGTGGTAATCAGTGAATGGTCTACAGGGCCACTGCCAGTTAAAAAAATGTTTTTTAAAGACTGAAAAGAGTAGAAGTAGAAGACTGACCTCTTGAGAACCTAACTAGCCCTTCCCACAATTCCTTCTCATCTTCAGCCTCTCTTCAGTGGATTTAGAATGTTTGATATGGACCATGTCATTGTGTCTATGCATACAGACTTCGTGGCTCTTCCCAAGTGAATTTTTTCTGCTTAGACCAGTTTGGCCAATGTAGCTAAACCAAGAGTAAACAAACTCTGGGATTTAACAGCATTAAATTTTTTTTCTATCTAAGATAGTTTCATCAATGGTCTGTTGCAAATATGGAGCTAGAGGGGGCGGAGCCAAGATGGTGGCATAGCAGCAGCAACATATCACAGCTCTCACATAGCTACCCCAAAATACCCATAAAAATATGACTCTAAACTAATCCTAGAACTCCAAAACGCACAGAAATATACCTTCCACTAAAGTCAGCTCGGCCACGAGGAACCATATCAGCACTGTGAACCGAAACCAGCCTGGCCTGAAGCCCTGGCTGAGCCCCGGGGGCAGCTGGAGGAGAGGAGCCGAGGAGCCTCTCTGGTGAGCGGATTACCGGCAGCTGCGAGCAGGGCTGAGAACTAGGTCACTGGGGCTTTCGAGGTCTTGGGAGAAAAGCTGTCTGGCCAAAAGGCCTCCAGGGCAGGAAAGCAAAAAGGCAGAGGTTTTGCACCCGCCTCCGCGTTGTAGCTTCCCGCCCGCGGCCTGCAGACAACAGGGGGACTTAGCGATTGTTCTCAGGCCAGCGCTCTCGTGTGGAGCTGCCTGGATCCGGATCGCTGTCTTGGGCCTCCGTCTTGGAGTCTTTATTATCCAGTCAGCCAGAAGTATTTAGGAAGACTCTCAGCATCTTCCTGAGAGCTACGGCAGCCGGGAGGACCCCAGCGATTTGGGACAGAGCTTTCCCTTCTGGAAGCCGAACCCCACAGAGATTTAAAAAAA
>CM053581.1:561108209-561196509 GCA_028627135.1 Pseudochirops cupreus
ATAGGAGAGAATAGACTGAGGGAGGGGGGACACACTGGGATGGCTGTTTTGGGGTGGTGGGTAGGGGAAAGATAGGGAGAAAATATGTAACTCAAAATCTTGTGGAAATTAATGATGCAAACTAAAATAAAATTTAAAAAAAAATTTAAAAAAATTAACAAAAGCCAAAAAACCCCAAACAAACAAAAAACCAAATATGGAGGTAGAAAAGGCTGTGGCTGTCTTCTCTTGAGTCTAATTCAGTTGCAACCAGGACTGTTTCATTTCATGTGTGTTTGAGTCCTAAGGCTCTACCCTTCTCCCTGAGGGGGTGGTAGGAGAGAGATAACAGCAATAAACATTTAACAGGCTGATGATGTGGTACTATATCCTGGTGTACCCTCATGTCTCAAAAATAATTGGGTTTTTTTGTACCTCATTTAAAAAAGAAAAATTAAATCAAGCTCTGTTATCAATTTTAAAAAATTGTTTTAGGGTTCAGCTTATATTTCATTTTATTTGATGAATGAAAAGGAAGCAACATGGAACGGTAGAAAGAGCACAAGGTCTATTGTTAGGACCAAAGGTGTGATCTCTGGCCAGACTCTTAACCTTGACGGAGAGGCAATGCAATGGAGGAAGCACAGATGAGTTGGTGAAGGGAGAACAGCAAGATCTGGGGAATGTTATGTGCCCTATGACAGACTCCCAAACTTTAAGGGAGTGCAGAGGCCACCTAGTTTAATGTGTATTTCAATAAAAGTGCCCCTCTACAGCATCCCCAACAAGTTGTCATCTTGGCTTTGCTTGAAGTTCTGAAGTGAGAAGGATCCTCCCGCTGAATCCCATTACACTTTGGGAATCTTCTGATCACAAGGAAACATTTCTGAATTGAGCCTGCATCTGCCTATGAAGTGCCATCCTCTCTGGGGAATGTATGGGAGGCCACGAATGCGATGTGGACAGGGCATGCTCTGTGCTGCCATCAGCAAAGGGAATTGCCACGTCTGTCAGATCATGGTTCCATTAATGCATTGAAGTTCTGATTTACTACCAAGTAATTTCTTAGAATAAATTACTAAGTAATTTATTTCAAGTAGCATTTTCCCCTTTGCCCCTCCACTCCCTCCAAGCAGCAGTGGTACATCATTGCAAGGTATTAATGAATGGCCTGCTTTTTCTCCTCCATATACATACCCTTGGGTTTTCACCCCCTTTAGATGTTAATCCAACCTTTTACAAAATCTCTTTTTCTCAAGTAAGGAAATACTCAGAGCTACATCTTTGAAGATTAGAGAATGTACTTCTTTTTAAAAATTCAGCCCACTAAGTTCTAGTTGCCCACTGGTTGTTGAAGGGTGTGCTTGTGGAACGCAGGGTCTGAGAGGTTGTACCAAGCTGGAAAGACTAGAGCATGGTCCTGACAACAGACTGTACATCTCTGGGCTGAGAACCAGCTTCCCTCCTCACCAGAAGGCCAGTCAGGCCGGGTGGTTTTTCCCCACCCACAGCAACTAACAAGATCATCAGTTGGCAAGGAAGCATTTACCCATGAAAACAGTCTTTGATAAATTCAGGGAAGTGTTACTTAGGATCTTTCACTTGTTCCTTGCACACATTTAAATAAAGAGGAAGTCCAGACTGTATTTGACACTAAAGCACACTCCCCCGCCACCTCCTTGCTTCGGACTTCCCTGTAGGTGTGACAGATTCCCGGAAGACAAGGATTGTCCTGGTTTGTCTTTGTGTGTCCCCAGTGCCAAGCATTTATTATGCCCTTCACCTAGATAGGCATAGTCCATAGAGCACTGGACTTGGAGTCATAAAAACGTTCACATTCTGCCTCCGATCCTTCCTAGCCGTAGGCAAGTGGCTGGCTTACTCAACTTACTTATCCTAGGCCGGTCACTTAATCTCTCCCAGGCTCAGTCTCCCCCTCCCTCAAATAGGGGCACTCATCGCCCTTCCTCTCAGGGTTGCTGTAGGTGTAAAATGAAATAACATATAAACTACTTTGAAAACCCCAAAGTGATATACGAATGTTAACTATCATCATCGTGATGGTTGTTGCACCACGTGCTCTTCAAAATCTCGGGGATGTGATGTTTCCATTTTTCTTTATCAGAAAAGTTACATGTTCATCTTTGTTTTAATGAGTTACACGTGTCACATAACATCGACTGTTTTCCTGCACATTTGTGCTCTAAACTTATGGGTTTAAAAAAGAGATTTTGCGAGAATGAGAACATGAGGTAATTTTATCCTCGCTAATGCCTTGGTTAATTCTTTCTCTGCAAAGGAGGATTGTTTGCACAAGAATGATACTGGCTCAACATCCCCTTCACACAATAAAGGTTCATTACTTTGGCTGACATTCCTGGCACACGCATCTCATTAGAATGTAAAAGGAAAACTTCACAGAATCCGAAAGCTGTTTGACACATTGCCACCACCACCATCGAGAATTTTTCAAATGCAGTGGATGAATAGGAAGCAGAAAACAAAAATATTTCGATAGCATGTCATGGCTCTGGATATCGCTTTAGAACGCCGCACTGTATTAAAATAGAAGAATAGGTCTAGTACTTGGATGTCACAATTTTAAATGTCCAGACCCTTCCATATTGAAAGTGTGATCATTTTTTGCACTCATTTCTCTTATTTTCAAATATTCACATTTGTGTGTTGCTTGGCTGCCAAGTGTATTAAGTGTTGGCTGTTTCATTTAGAAACTTACAGGTAAATTTGAATGCTCAATAGGGCATAAAAGCAATGAGATAGCAAGGAAGTGGCAACTAGCCATGACATGAGAGTTCAAAGCCTTTTATAAAATTGTAATAATGTGTCATAACGAATCTCTCCTTTTAGGAGAATGGTAGTTCTCCATAAAAATAATTTCCTATGTAAGATACCAAAGTAAAAATTGTCTTCTTAATAAAAGATTGCAAAGACTGAATAAAATCTGTTAGGTTTTTTTCTCATGACATATGTGTGAGTATTCAAAACCGAGAAGCTTTAGGAATGTATTTTACAAAAATAAATTTCCAGAAGAAATTTAAATTTCACAAATCTCTAATGTAGATGAGATAATTTGAGGTCTTTTGAAGATGGTAATGAAATCAGCCAACAATGTGGTTTGGAAAAAGTGCCACATGTGCATGGAAATTACCTGTCACAACATAATCTAAAGATGCCTTTGCGCTGGGCCATATTTACACAGTTGGAGATAATAGCTACTATGTCCAATTGGGTTAATAAAACATGTTAAAAAAAAAAGTTCTGGTGCTATGCGTTTGTATTCTGGCATTCTTTGTCTTAAAAGCAAAAAACTAAGTTTAGGCGGAAAGAAAGATCTACCTTTGGAGTATTTTCCATTTCAATGGAAATTCATGTCTATGACGTAAGGTATTATTAAAGATTTTTAACTGAATTTCAAATATTTGAATCTTTTTCTTAGACTGTTAAAATATCCCTTTTAAAATAGCTTCAGGGCTTAAGTATAATAGACTCTACCTTCAGATGAAATATTTTTTAATAAACCACTTGAACATATCCTAACATAAAATAGTCACCCTAAAAAGAGAAACCTCTCTTCCAAATGCACGTGACAGAAATGCCATCATTCCTTCTCTCATCATGAATAAATGTTTTAGAGTTTGATTTTCCCCTTCTTTTGATTTTACTCATCCAAGAATACTCCACCATTTCCACCAGTGCGTGGACTAACCTTACAAGCTGACTGAAGTACCCTAATGTAGAGGTTAAATAACTCTCCAAGGATCACACAACTAGTAAGTGTTAGAGGTTAGTGTGGAGCCCATCCTCAGATTTCCTGCCCATAGAACTGCTTTAAATTCTGGTTGTTGGGGTTTGAGGGACATGGATGGATGCTTGTTTTTCAAGAGGTAGAACTGAAATGGTCTGTTTTAACAAATAAAATGACCAGATTTACAAACGAGCATTTTCCTAATATTTTTGTCCATCTTGGGAAATTGATTAGACCAGCAACTTAAAAAAAAAACTGTAAGAGCTGGAATCTTGTGATATAGTTGGTGGCGGAGTGAATGGTTGGAGGCTCTAGACTCAATGTATTCCATCAGATCTATGCATTTGGAGGTATGCTTTGGAAGACATGATTAAATAAACCACAAGTCCAGAAATTCGGTGGATGAGTTAGTGGCCAGCTGTTTGGATAAGTCAGTGTTCTAGCTCTTTGGACAAAGGCAATAGTTTTTATCCTTTATTCTTGTGGTCAGTGCTGTTATCCTATCTAACTATGAGAGATTTGATTACAAATGAATATAATTGGGTTTAGAAATATTTTGATGGGGTTTTAACTTCTTGTTTAAAAAAAATGAATTTCACATAGAGACCAGTGGGAAGTCAGTCGTATGGAGGGGTGGGAGTAGACTGTGGCATATAACCGCCAAAGAACTCTAAAGAAGCCTTCTTCATTGCTCAGAGCATTTCTCCTACCTCTCTCAATCAGTCAGTAAGAATTGATTAAACTCCTACTATGTCCTAGGCACTCTGCTATGTGCTGGGGTTAGACACAAAGAATGAAACAACTCTACTTTGCTCTATGTGTCTAGACCAAATGATGCTGCCCTCGACCCCTCCCCCCCAATCCAATCTTGTGCTCCCCTCTCTCCTCTATCACCTCCCAGCTTTTCTTTTCCTTCCTTGTACTTGGCTGGATTAACACCTAGGAAGAAAGCATTGGCTTCAAGCTCATTCACACAAAAGTGTGAATAAATGATTCCATTCTCAGCTTCTTTTAAATTTCCATAGACAGTCACCTTAATAGGAGCTTGTTAAGCCAAATGAGCTTCTAAGTGGTAGAATTTTAGACAATTTGGAGTAGATATTATAGGGGACCAGGGCTTCATGTACACATGAAGAGGGAGGGTCTGGCCCATTTTATTCTTCTGAGTCATTGGAGGGACCTCTGAACAACTGCCTATCCTCTCCTGCTGTGATGAAACACGCATCTCTCTCCCCCTCCTCTCCTGCTGATTGGTAGTTGCCTGCTTAGACTACTATTCCTTGAGGGACCTGACCCGTTCTTCTCTTAAATTACACCTTAGTTTTTTGTTGTTGTTGTTGTGTTGTGTTTTTTTTTTAACATTTTCTCCTATTCCTTATCAGGCTTTGCTCCCACCTGAAAACTGTCCTTAATCCCATTTCCATTCACCCATCATAGTATGAGCTCTGTGAGCATAGGGACTGCCGTGCTTGTTTGTACTTGTATAAGCACTGATTAGCACAGTGCTCAGCCTTTAGTAAATATTCTATCTAATCAGCCCTGCTCCTCACCACTAACTTGGTTACTTGAAATCAGAAATATGCAACCTTTCTTTCACCATTGCTTTGTTCTTCTGGAAGTGAAATTTGAACTCACCAGATTAATTTAGCCAACTTTCACCATTTCCCCAGGCTACTGAAAAAGAAAATCCCATCTCCCCTATGGCAGCCTAGAGTGGTCTCCCTCTGATCAAGAGTTTTGCCTCTAGGATCTTGAACTATCTACATAATTAGCCTCTGCGCTACTGAATGTCTGCATGACATCGTGGTCAGCTTGCTAGGTGAAACAGAATGCTGTCTATTGCCATCATTAGGACTGGAGGGGAAGAGTTACACTTATTGCTCTTAAAATGCCAAACAAAAACACCATTTCATCTTCTGGCTTTTCATAAAAAAGTAAATAAATCTGATCTATTAATTAGTCTTATTTCCGTAGGCTGCCTATGTCCCTCACTGAGGCTCTCTCCCTTCTGCCCTGGCTCCTGCCTGCCTCTCCAGCCAAACGGAACTACCAGACGTTCTTTAGAGTCAGTACTCCAGTGTCTCTTAGGGTTTTCCCTAAGCTTGGTGTGAGCCTACTACGCCCTTTGGCAGTGAGGGGGATACAGGACAAGCGAAGAGAGATGACTTGGTTTATAAATTCCTTAACTGTGATTTTTGTCCCATTTGATTCAAACTCATCATCAGGTTTCTTATGGAATGAAATCTATTATAGTTCCTTAAGACCATATGTACAAGATGAGGAGAGATGTACACATTGTTTTCCTCAGATAATTTCTTGGGAAATTACTTGACAAAATGCTTAATAATGTGGCAGTCCCACAACAGTCATGGGTTGCTCTGTCCCGCAATTGTCAAAAGATGGAGAATAATTTGCAGGCATCTAAGGTATATTCTTAATAAGCCTCACACTGTCCTCAAAATGAAGGCCAACCCCAAAGCCAAGATCAAGATCCAAGAGAGGACCAAGGATTTAGAGATGGAATGTACTTTAGAGGTCATCCAGGGAATACAGTCCCAGCTACTGGTGATGGCGCCCAAAGTCACGGAGAGAGTAAGTGATAGAATCCAAAGCCAGCACTCTTTCCTGATGTACTACATGACCTCTCATAAATGTTCGAATCATAGACAATTAAAGAATGGGTCTTAAAAATCTACTTCAATCTTGTTTTACACATGAGGAAACTAAGGTCTGGAAAAGGTGCCACATAGTTAAGAAGTGGTGCAGCAGGACTCAGACCTGGACTTTCCACTCCTGCTTCTTTTCCCATTTCCATGAAGCAAAACATAGTGTTGGGGGGGTTTGGTGTTATTTGTAATTAAGTGTTTTTATAATTTGTATTTCACCTCTTTCTGCCTTAGTTTCCTCATCTGTACAATGGGACTGTCGTTCCCCTTACAGGATCATGAGGGCTGAGTGAAGTAATGCATAAGGTGCTTTTCAAGCCTTCAGTCACAATGGAAAAGCTTTTACCATCACCATGTGGAGAACGTCCAACTTTGTTTTCCTCATTTCACAAATGTTGGCATTGAGACACAGAGCAGGGAAAGTCCTGGCCCAGGGTCCCTTAGCAAATTATTGCTGAAGCTTCTAATAGACCTCTTGAGTTTCTGCTCTCCAGTCATTGGTCCAGCCTGCCAAAAGCTGCCGAGATATAATAAATGCCTGACCATTTGAGATCATCAAGGATTCCCGTGTTTCTCTTCATAGTCTCCTCATAGTCTCATTAACCCTGTTGTCTTGGGCAGATTCCAACTCATGTCATTCTGTTCTTAGCAATACCTGAATTCCCTCAGCAGAATACAGTTATCTAAACTGCATCCTGGCCAGAATCTGAGGGTTAACCTGCCTCCTCTTAAATGTCACCCTTATCTCCAGCTCTTGACTGTTGGCTAATGTTGGTGTGGGTCCAGTGTGGCTGCTTCATTCTCCCATAGCTAGAGGTGGTGCTCTGGTGCCAAGAGAAATCACCTGTCAAGGGGCTTATGTGTGATTTCTGTCTGAATAGCAAACTGTCCCTTACTTCTTTCCCAGGATGCTTGGAGCTCTTAGACACAATGAGATTTTTTTCATTTGCTTTCTGTGCCTGGGAAGTCAATTTACCATGATTTTCACATCCAGAATATTCTCATCCTAGAAAAATACATTTACTGAATTACATTGGATGAGCTCCATCTGTTGAGTGGATCTGTTTTACACACCCAATTCATGAACTTGCTCCAGCTTGGGACCCTGAGAGCTGAGTCTGGATATGTGGCCACTGAGGAGAAGCTGGAGTCTGGGAATATAGCCATCCCTAGAACTGTCCTGTTGACTTGGTACTGAGGTCTTTCATTTGTGTTACTTGGTGGCTCAACTACTGCAAAATTCTATTTTTGTTTATTTGACTTTTTAAAAGCAAGAACTACAAAAAAGAACACTTGGCTTGTCTTTCCTCTCCTCTATTTCCTCTTCCCTCCTCTCCCCTTCTCTCCTGTTTCTTATTTTGTAACAGTCAGAAATGTAAACAAGTTTTATTGTTCACTCAGCTGCTGGTTTCTGGCAAAACCATGCACCAGGAAGACTCAGAATACCCTCTTTCATCAGGCAGAATAAGAAAGGACCAGAACATTGTCCCAACCAAGCAGTCTGAACCCTGACCCTGTAGAAGTCTCATAAACTTGTAGTTTCCTGAGATAAGCAGATTTAGTGTTTCCGAGTCAAGGGCGTTAACATTAGTACTCTCCTCAAATATCAGAGCTTTTGAAGCCTAACCAAGCCATTCCCATAATATTGTGCTGCATGAAGAATTTTAGGGGTAATATTTAATGTCATCTTGTAAGTATATAGTAAGCTCATATTGGGTCGTCACCTCACTGTGATCTTCCCAATCCATTCAGTCATTTGATATCATCCTGGAAATATGGCTGCCCTAAGTGTAGGAGCTTCTAAGTAGGCATGGGACTATGTGGCTACTTGGCAGGATTTCAGCCTGTCTACTAAATCTGACCTTTAGGATCCTTTTAAGTGAATGAATGAAGCAACTCATAGAAAGTGCTTCCTTTATACAAACCATTATGGGAATAGCTGGGGATGCAAAGAGGAAAATTAGATGGGCCCTGATCTCAAGGAGACCATCTTCTCATAAAGGGGTTAACATATAAGGGAAGTTTCAGCTGCAAGTAATGGGAGGGCCTCCTGATCCTGAAGTGCAGCAGCAAAGCCAATGGGAATGCATCTTATTTCATGTTATTTCCACTGGTATCATATGTTTCTCATGTTGGACCATTGGATGGAGAGTGAAAACTCTCTTTTCTGAGTCTTTCAGTAGTTGTGGCTGCCAAAGAGGAGGGGGCTGCATTGCCTGCCCATGGGAGTTGTCAGTTTGCATCCACACAAGCTTCAGTTCCTTGACTGATGGCTGTGGGCATAGCCCTGAACCAGGGTCGGGGGGATAGGGGAGCTCTTCTGTCTCTAGAATGTTAGAGCCCCAGGCCTGGGCTGTCTCTTTCCTCATCTGAGGAAAACATCTGTCATGTTAGCTCATTTGATCCTCAGAATCTTGTGCTGTTATTATATAGGAAGAATCTGGAGGATTCCCCTGTGACCTAGGGCTTCCTGACCCCAGGTCCAGGCTCTATCCATTGTGTACATTGTTGTTTTGGTTTTGTTGTTGTTGTTTTTTTTTACACAATACAAAACCTCAAATTATAAAAAACATTCAAAGGTTCTCTTGTCTCATCAGTGTCCTACATTCCCTCCCCCAGCTGCCAATTGCAGACCAGTTCTCACTTAGTAGACCATAGGAACATGACTCCGGAATGGAAGGAACTTTAGAAGTCAGCTTGTCCAAAGCCTTTCCTTTTATAGGTGAGTAAAGTGAGGCCCTGAGAGGCCAAGTGACTTCCAGCAGAGTGAACTTGTGTCCAAGGTGAGCTCTGAATCCTCGTTGTCCTCCAAGGTGATGCTTAGCCTGCTCTGCCATGTCCGTTCTATTTATTTCCAGTTAGTTTGTTGCATTAAGCCCATGAATGTGGTGACAAGTGAGAAAGGAAGCCCTGAGAAGCAGAGAATTAATTCATTTGTGCTTTTACTGGAAGTTTATCTGGCAGATCAAATAGTCCAATGCACTAGATCCCAAAGCTCTTCTATTTGAATGAGGTCTGGACATTACCTGGGTATTTGGTGATACAGATGCCACTTTGGAACATGTTAGAGTCCACTTGGATGATTCAGCCTGAAAACGGTTTCAGGAAAGTGAGCATCAGGAGTCTTTAAGGTCTATCCGTTGGCCAGGTCTCTGATTGGATTGGATTGGATTGGATTGGATCTGGATCCATGAAAGGGGGAGGGAGAGGAAGTGCCCTAGCACATTCTATGTGGGAGCAATATATAGTAGTGGAGTCCTGTTCAGTGTTTGCCTAGGAATGGAATATGTCTGAGGGTGAAACATCTGTATCCATCAGAGGAGATGAACGTTTTCTGCTTCAGATTATAGATAACAATGGGCTACTAAACAGAACAGGCCAGGAGGGTGAATAAATGGCATAGTTAGAGCATTTCCATTTGAACCACAAACACTGCTGTCACAGGTGGCACTGATTTACGCTCCTACCGACACTCACTTTCTCTACTCTACCACTTCTAGCCGGCTTTCTTGTCATTCTGTTCTTCCATCTGAATTGACAAGGAAATAAACAAGTGGATTCCTATAGTGCTGAAAGCAATGGAGCAGTGGGAGCAGAGAGATGTCAGGGAGCCTGACTTCCCTCCAGACCCGGATTCCACTCCCATACTCTACCACCCCACCCCACCCCCAGGCAGGCTTGCAAAGGTTTCTCTGATTTCCACCCCTTGCTGGTTCTGGCAGGATTTTACCTCTGCCCATTCTAGGTTCTCTTAAACCATTTTCTGTCATTAAACATTCATACCCTAAGGAAATTAAGACCATCTTAATTGATTGGCTTCACTGGGGAGATACAAGTGCTCCTTTAGAATCTAGAGTTCTCAAAAGGCTCCCAAAGTGGTTGATACCTGCTGGAACAATGGGGGGGGGGGGGGGGGGACAGGAGTAGTTTGAAATGACACAAATTTCTGAAAAAACATTAAGGGGTTAAAGAAAATAAGTTTCCAGGGGGGTGCTGAGTAAAAAAAAAAGTTTTAAGGGGTCAATAGGCCAGATAAGTTTGATAATCACTGTGGACAGGCTTCATTTTGTTTAATACCAACTTTAAGATGCATAGTAGCGGCTGAGAATCTGTGTTCCCCAGAATTCACTGAAAAGTTTGCTTTGGTCAAGTTGCTTTTGATGAATTGCTGCCCATATTACCTTTAAAATCTGCTCTGCAAATAGCACTCAGAAGATTTAGGGGGACTTTCATATCTTTGCATGTGAAACTGATTCTCATTTTCGGAGAACCTGAGAAGACTTAAACACTTCATAAATTCATGGATTGTGTTTTAATTTATATTTCCATTACTGAAGCTAAATATTTTATGAACGAGCTTTCTGTTTTGCTTTCTCAATCCCTAAAGGATCTACAGTTTCTTAGGTGTGGAAATTCCCTCCAAGCCATCTTTAACTTCCTAGACAATCTTAGAGTTAACCTGCTGCCCACAGACACCCTCTGGGATTTCTCCATGGTCACATAGCTAGTAAATTCAAGGCCAAATTTGAACACAGGACCTACTGAGTCTAAATCTAGCGTTCTGTACAATAGCACGCCGTCTCTCATTGTAAACAGTAATGCATTTGAATGTCTTTAACCTGGGGTTGGAGTTCTGCAAGTCATTCAAATGCCGACAACTCTGATAAACAGGATTATTTCTTTCACCATAACCTCAGTCACATTACTGCAATGACGTTCCTCCCATTTAGAAATGGTTTTCCAAAAATTCTGTGTATTAAATATCAGAGAGAGAGAGAGAGAGAGAATGAGAATATCATTATACCTTAGTGATCACGAGGTCACTCTTCTTCATTTCAGAGACATTGAGAGGATCGACTTCTATGCATACTTGTTGTTTCCCTAAAAGAATGCAGAGAATATAATGGCCTTGAAGGAAGAGATGGTTTCATTTTAAATTTTGTATCCTTTGACTCTGGCCCAGTGATTTCCATGGACGAGGTGCTTCATAAATGTTTGGTGACTGATGGAGTGCTTTTCCCAAGATTCCTGAGGTAGAATAAGTAGCAAAGGGGTCTTAGAAGGCAGCTCCTGGGACTTCATCTCCTGTGCTTTGTCTGCACGTAAATGTATCCATGTCCTTATGTGTAGACCCTGTTTATCTGTTGAACTTGTGTTTGCAGAATCCAATAGGACTGGTCATACAGGGGAACTTTGGGAGAAGGGCCCCTCATTCAGGATCGGAGGTGATTCGGCCATTGGCTAGTACAGGGAGTTTGCTTCTGGAGTCTTTTACTTAGCTTATGTGGGTTCTGGGTTTCTATCTCTGAGTTCTTTCCATTACACCCACATCCATTCCCCTAGCCCAGCTCCATTTTCCTTTTTAGTTAATGTCTGCCAGATGGAGGGGAAACAATGACTCGATATATGTTGTCAAATGCTACATAAATATGGGATCATATTATGTTGTTATGTATTCTGCACCATTCCCCTTGACTTTGGAAATAACTGATCATCTTGAAAAAGTGGCTGTAAGAGTGGTCATTTTCCCCATTTTGAACGGATAAAAATAGGAAAAGCTTTTCATCTATAGGAAATTTCAAACTGTTACCTTGTTGGACTAATGTTATAACTACAGTATTGCTAGTCATTGTTCACAGTGAGCCAACATGCTGGCTAATCTTGGGCACAGTGTCTTAGTTTCATTTATATAAGTAGATACAATTCATTTTAAAGCACCATTCTATATCCTGCATAGAAGATACTAAGCTCGGTGACTCATAGGACTATCAGCATTGGAATGACGTGGAATGATGTGTGCAAATATTGATATTTTGTTTTGACTGTTACCATATATGAGAGTTCAGTTAACATTGAAAGCTTTAAAAATGTCAAAACTCCCAGAAAATATATAATTATAAATGCAAGATTGTAATATCCTACTTAGATGTGTTCCTCACTCCCCAACGCACACATTATTTTATTTTAATTTTCCTTATCCTAAAAAACATAAGTTCATTTTGGTGAATCTTTTTTTTTTTTTAAGATTGTCACCTTAAATGTGTCCTTTTGGTAGGGCAAGGAGAGGACGTTAATTTCAGGTCAGCTGGATGAGTTGTTTCCTTCAGCTGGCCAAAACCATTCTGAACACATGGATGTCTGTTCTTAATGTCAAAGAACTCTGGAGATGGGATCTCTGTGACCTTCAGCAGCTTGACCAGTGTCTCTGGGACCCTAGATGGAGAAAACACTTCCATACCTGCCTCTGAATATTCTCCTCAGGGGTCTTGACCTTCGAGTGGCCCTTTTTACTTCTCTTAAAGGTCTAGAAGTCATGAGACTCTCAAATCTGCTCTACTGGACACAAACCTGTTTTTCTGTGTGGCTTGGGTTTTAGCAACTTGGTGGTACAGTGGATAGAGCCCTGGGCCAGGAATCAGGGAGAGCTGAGTTCAAATCTAGCCTCACACACTCAATACTTGGTAATCCTGATCAGTCACTTAATTTCCATTTGCCTCAGTTTCTTCAACTGTCACATCAAAGGGTTGTAAGATATTAGTAAAATGATTCACATAGTACGTGCTACATAGATGCCTGTTTCCTTCCCCTCCCCTTCTCTTCTAAATAGATTCATTAGCCAGCTGTCTACACAGATTTTAGCCTCTAAGGAAGTGTCACTTCTTTACCTGGGTTCCAGGCTCAAAGCTGAGCCTTGTCTCTCCAGGGGTCATGGTGATGCTTTCCCTGAAGCATCTGTTCTGTATCTATCTTCTCTGAAGTCCCAGAAGCAGAGTCTCTGTCTCCAAGCCCAGGCCCCTTTTGGGGGACTGCCCTCTCTATTCCTTTCCTATCCAATGACTGCCTCCAGGTTTTAGCACATTTGCAGGACAGAGATGGCTGCCTGGTCCTCATCCCACTCCTTTCTCCTGGTTCTCTTTAAAGACTTAGCGCTGCATCATGGGATGCAATTCAGTTCAGCAAGAATTTATTAAGTGTCTACTGGCTGTGCCAGATGTACTGCTTTGATAGGGGAATGAAGAAAAATAGGAAAACAGATCATGCCCACAAGGCTCTTATTTTCTAGAGGTTGATGGAGCGTGTACATATGAATTTGAAGAGGGCACTAGGACTAAAGTGGAAGAGGGGACTCCTAGCTAGGGAGGCAGAGAGAACCCAACCTCCTCCCTCATCCTATAGATGATAAACCAAGGACCAGAAGGGAAAGGGAATTGCTTGAGCTCAGTCCCACAGTTAAGCAGTGTCCAGGCTGACTCTAAATCCAGGATCCTTTCCACTAAGCCTCAAGAGGAGCAACATGGGAAATCGGCTGCATTGCTTCAGGCTTCTCCCCCCACACCACCACCAACTTTTCTTCTTAGGAGAGTGAATTTCCAGAGCCCTCTTCAATTCAGCAGACATTTATTAAGTGCTGACTGTATTCAGTGCTTTGCTAAGCAGCAACTGCACTTGGGTGCCTTGAGTGCAGGACCCAGAACGCAGCTTGTTTCCACCCAAATTAAGCTGGGGCCTCCTGGATGAGGCCTTTACTGCCCCTCTCCCTTCCTGGTAGTGCTTTCTCTCACTGTTACTTTGCACACTCTTCATGTTCACTTATCTATATGTAAGCGTTTCCTTCCCATACCCCAAGAGACAGCTGGCCAGCCTTTGTCAAGCACTCCTGGGTGTCAAACACTGCCAGGTGCTGGAGATGACAGACACAAAGAAGGAATAAATCCTCACTCTCAGAGAGTTCACATAAGCTTCCTGAGGGGAAGAGTGGTTTTGTTTTTGTGCTTGTACTCACAGTGCCTAGCACAGTGCCCAGCACTGATTACTGAATCCAGTCAGTCAGTAAACATTTGTTAAGAGACTACCACATGCCAGGCATCTAGATGGCGCAGTGGAAAGAGCACTGGGCTTGGAGTTGGGAAGACCTGAGTTCAAATCCAGACCCAGACACTTATTAGCTGTGTGACCTTGGGCAAGTCACTTAACCTCTATTTGCCTTGATCTACTGGAGAAGGAAATGGCAGACCATTCCAGGATCTTTGCCAAGAAAACCCCATGGACAGTATTGATGTGATATGGTCCACGAGGTCCCAGAGAGTCAGCTACAACTGAACAACAACAATGTGCCAGGCCCTGTGCTAAGTGCTAGAGATACAAAGAAAGGTCCAAGTCCCCTTTTCTGAGACGCTTATAATGTAACGGGAGAGACAACACACAAACACTCAAGTTCAGGCAAGCTAAATGCAGGATAGACCGCACATAATCAGTAGAAGGAAGGCATTAGAATCAAGGTGAATCAGGAAAGGTTTTTGTGAAAGGTGAGATTTTATCTGGGACTTGAAGAAGGCCAGAGAAGCCAGGAGGCACAGATGAAGAGGGAGAGCATCCCAGGCGAGTAGCACAGCCAGTGCAAAAGCCCAGAGCCCAGAGATGTCCAAAGTGCGCGTCTTTTGCTGAGGAGCCAAGAGGTCAGTAGTGGTGGGAAGGTGCTTTAAGAAGCCCTGAAAGGTGTGGGTGGCTGGGGCGGTTCCAGTGGGGTTTCCGTTTGATTTGTCCTCACCCCAATCCCTGGTGGCCGCTTGAGTCGGTGTGGATGATTTCTTCTACCTTTGGATAATCAGGAGTGGACTCCGTTAAGTCATATTGAATTAATAACATAATTAAATGATGCCTTTGATTAAAAAACAAGAACAGGCAAATGTTAAAATGTAAGCAAGTAAATAATAAGATAATGAAAACTTTATTTTGTATTAATGATAGTTATTATGAAAAATCATTATGCCTTCTGTAAAAGAAAAGCCATTTTGAGGATTTTATTATTTGGACAATGTTACTCTCTTAAAAATATATATACTATTTTGGTTGAGTTAGACGAGCTATTTCATTGAATTGGGGAAGGAAAGCTTCAGAATAATGAAAGTGCCAAGGAAATGTTTAAAGTAGTCCAGAAATCTATTATTGAGAATGCAAATGATGTATACTGAAAAAGAATAAAAAATCCATTTCACTTACCTCCTAAAAATGGAGGGCTTTCTTAGCTTCATTTCAAGATAGTTCTATGCCCATAAAGAATGTCTGTGGTGGTGCAGCTCACAGGGATGATGGCTGGTGTGTGGGAGCAGAACTGAAAAAGATCCATGTGGTCCTGGAGCACCAGGCTGAAATGCTCACCAGGTGATGCTAAAAACAATGTGGGAGGATGGGTGAGGTGCCCCAAAGCTCCAGGCGCTTCCCCTTTTGATGCAGTGGAATGATGAAGACTAGGTTAGGAAGATGGTTTGGAATCTTGGTTCTGTTCGTTATCTCTGCCACCTTCAGCAAGTCACTGAAAAGGCAGTAAGCATTCACGAAGCATTTACTGTGTGCCAGACCCTGTGGTATGTATTGATGATCAGTCAAAACAAAGACAGTTCCTGTTCTCCAGGAGCTGATGCTCTCTTGGGGGAAGCCAACACACCCAAAAGGAAGCTGAGAAGTGTTAGGGGAGGTTTGGTCTCCAAAGTGAGAAGCAGAACCGGAGGGGAGCAAATAGTGGGTGGTCTGGGCTTCTCCCCCAAAATGGAAGTACCTGCAGGAGCTGACGAATGGGAGGAGACCATTTGGCCCCAACTTGGTGGAGGAATGTGCCAGAATGTGGAGGCCCTGGGCTTGGAGCGAGTTTCCGGAGTGAGAAGGCAGCTGAGATGCGGTGGTGTAATCTGAGGCATGAGTCTGGCACAGCCAGTCTGGAAAGCAACGAACTTCTCTGGGCTTCCGTTTTCTGATCAGTAAAATGAGGCCATTGGATGAGACAACCTCTAGAGTCCCTTCTAACTCTTCATTGCTGATCTTATAGTCCTGGAGGAGATAAGTTCTCTTCAAATATAAACTACATTTGACCCTAAAAGAAAGAAGGGGAATTGAGAGAAGTGTGAGGGGAACGCAGGTGCTTCTGGGGGTGGCCCACGCCCCTCCCGTGGAGCTGTCCTCACCGTAGCAGCCGCTTGACAAAGTTGAAGCGATCCAAAGCAAACCAATTATGTCCTAGTTCTTTGAGACCATCTAAAGTACCATAAAAATGTGGAGTGATGTTGTTGAAGGGGCGTGCGCCTTCTTGTGAGGAGCCTTCATCATGGGATGGGGACAGTGGCCATGGGGAGATGCATTGGGGTCCGAGGAGGAGGGCTGGATTCTGGGAGACAGAATTCCTCCCCTCCACTGCAGAGCCAGGGTTTGGGGACTGGCTTCCTCTAAGGACCCCTCTAAAATCCCAGATTGCATGTCCCTAAGGATTGTAGACCTGGTTCTCTGCCTCAGCTGGAGGAGAAAAAGCATCATGACCCAGCTTCCAGTGCCTGGCCTCTGATTTGCTCTAGGCTTGTTTACCTTCTAGTATTCACTGAGGATCATGCAAGAGGAACACATTTCCACTTATATAACAGAAGCCAATTGACCAAGAGACATGTAGCAATTGAAGGGATTGCTCCGTTCAACCAGCCTTTAGTGACTGGCCTCTCTTGTGGGCAGATTGCAGGCAGCTGCCATAATGTCTCATCGTGATTATTGTCCATATGCTTCCATGATTCTTTCGAAGGTGTCTGCTTTATCTGCCTGAAACTTAGCACAGGGCTTGTACGTAGTGGGTGCTTTATAAATCCTAGGTGATTAACTGATCTCCCTGCTCATCCTTTAATAGTAGTAAGGTACTAGGACATTATGTAGGTTGTCCATTTGTCACCTTTGCCTTTCCTAAAAAGTTAGCCTATCTCCTGTGATTTGGGATCAGGGATTTAGAATTAGGTGACAGAGAGATCATGTTTTGTGGCCCCATCATTGAGGCAGTAAAGGTTCAGGGAATCCAAGGTTTCACAGGGAGCAACAGGGCCAAGATTCAAACCCTAATCCTCTGCCATTGGGGCAGCCATCTCTTTTCCCACTGATGAATCACTTGCAGTATTTCCTGTATAAAATCTTTTGCAAGTTATCAGAAAGGGCCCTGGCTCTAAAAACAGAGAACTTGTGCTCTGATATCCCATCTCTGGTTCTTGTCAGCTCTGTGACTTTGAGCAGGTCATGGTGTTCCTCTGAGGGCCAAGGGGCAGGGGCTTGATGGCACCTTAGGAGGAGTTATAGTTCAAAATATAAGCTTATAAATTAATGTTTTTCTTAGGTAATTTTTCAAATTATGATTTTAAAAATTGGATCTTTCTAAAGCCCCACTTGTAGAAATAATAATAATGCTACACACATTTTTATGGGAAGGGAAAGATATTTATTTTAAGACTTCTGCATTTACTCTGCTATTTCACAAGGAATAATAGTGCTTACACATCAGTTCTTCATTTTTAAAATAAGGTGAATTTGTATTGTAATCTAATTTGTCCATGTGTATTGTCTATGATTGATTAATGCTCACATCTGCTCCCAAACTCTGAAGAACCAGAGCGTGTTTGCAGGTGGCTTTTGTGTTTCATCAAGGAATTATCTCCACATGAAACTTTCGGACCAGAAAAACTGAAGAAGGGAAAGGATGTACTAGGGCCTCTGTTCCCTGGGGCAGAATCCTTCTGCCTCTGGTCCCAGAAGGCCCCTGCTAGAGTTGCTTGGTGCTGCGGAATCCCTTCACATTCTCCCTCTCTCCTTTTCCTAAGCCCCACAAGGCAGCTACCTTTCCTTTGGCATCAGGCTTGTTCACAACATCTTTTTGGGACAAGTTATCGTTTCTTAGCTGAGAATGTTTGTTTTTCATTGTTGATATATGAGGATTGGTGGAAGGAGCTGTTCATATTAGAGTGGGGAGGGAGGGAGACCTGCCCTCTGATTTCAAGAATTTGAAGAACTGTCATGTATACAAAGGAAAAGATTCCATTTGCTTTTGGGGAGCAGAAGCAAAAGCAGTGGCTGCAGGGGGCAAATTTGGGCTGAGTGTCAGAAAAACTCTTTCCGATGAGTAGAGCCATCCAGAGTGGGGCAGGCTCTTTCAGGAAACATTTGGGTTTCTCTTACTGCAGGCTTGGTGGCCAGCCATGTGTGAGTCTGTGGCTCTTCTTGTGCAAATCCAGCGTGGGCTATATGGCTGCTGAGGTCTCTCCTTATCACTTATTCTATAATGTATTTCCTTATTGAAATAAGATGCTGGCCAGTAGGGATGCCTGGCTTCAGATCCCATTGTCCAAGCTCCCCGAGGGATAAAGATGGCACTGCACTCACTTGGCACTGGCTGCTTCCCTCCCAACTTGTTCCCACCCTCCCCCAACTGGACAGGTTTGCCTGGTTTGATATCCTTGGGCTCTCTGGCTTGGGCCTAGGAAGCCAGCTGGAAACCGACACATGCAGTTCCCATGTGTGAAGCTTCAGCCTGCAGAGGAGTATAATCTCTCTAGATTACCCTGTTCCTTCTCTATCCTGATACTGTATTTCCAATAGCTGAAAAGGACTGTGGGGATCATGTGGGCTTGCTCACCCATTTCAGAAGAAGAAATAGTCCCAAGTAGATCCCAAATAGAGTGCTGAACCTAGAGCCTGGAAGACTTGAGTTCAGAGCCTGTCTCAAAGCTTTGTCAAACCTTATTACCCATCATTATTGTGGTGATTGTTAATGCCAGAGATGCCTCGGCTAGCCTTTGTACCTCCTCTGTTGTTAACATAGTTCTCTGTATAAGTACAGTGTATGTTGAACAGTGCATTGAATGTGTGTGGGGGGGAGGGGAGGGATATTGTGTGTCTCAGTTGAAGTTATTTGTGGTAAGTTACCTATGATTATTGTTGGGTACTTGCTTAAGGTTACAAGGCTAGTCTTACTATGCCTGATCCTCTACTCCTTCCACCCTATGCCTTGCTGCTTCTCTTTCCTGGTATTTTATCTGACAGGAAGCAGCAGGGCACCCTGGGATCCCGACTAATGAGTTAGCAAAGACATCCTTTAGTCAGCCTTCCTTCAACTCAATGCCAGTCTAAGGGCATGGAGGCATACCAGACGCCAGCCCCACCAGTTGCTTCTGAAAGGCATTTTGTCACATAAGCCTTCCAAGTAGACTAGACTCTTCCTTCTGTTTGTCACCATTGCAGGAGGTAGCAGAAAGTCCACCAGTCAGTCCTGTCCTCCAAATCATGACCTGCAGTTGGATCAGCATTATCTATGAAGTCTATAATAGACTCCATGTGGAAACCCACACAAATCTCACCAAGAGAAAAATGCTTTTTCACATTTCTCTTCTGTTTAATCTGCTGCTTTCCTATCAATGGATCATTTGCTATTCCACCTCTGCGACATATCTCTTATCTGTCCCCTCTTCCTTTTTGCCACTGCCTAATTACAATCCCCCATTGGCACCTTTCTGGACTACTGCAATTGCACATAAACATTGCCTTCTACCTTCTATGGGCATTCTCTTCTCCCTCTAACCCATTTTTCCTACCAAAGAACACTCCCACAGAAGCTAATGCTCAGTGGACCATTCAAGTTCAGCAAACATTTTCTGCTACTGGCAAGGTACTCTGAGGGGCCCTGGGGCTACAAAAGCAAAGCAGACTTTGCCCCCAGGAGTTTCCATTCTTCTGAATCACCACCTCAGCCCTCTGCTCCAAAATCTGTAGTTCAACCAGGGAGCCTTAACCTGGACTCTCTAAGTCCATGGAGAGATTGCAAGGCTTATGTGGCTTTGAATGGGAAAGCAACTTTACATCTTTTTCCCCCCCACTAACCTGTAACTACAATTTGGTGTTTTCTTTAATTATTTAAAAACTGCAGATTGCCAGTCCCTGACACACACAAAAAAAGTTAAGAACCCCAGCTTTAGCAGCTTCTCTTGCCTGCCAACATTAAGCCCAGATTCCTTTGTATTGGTCTTCAAAGTCTTCAGTCAAGCAAGAAACATTCAGCACCTACTGTGTTCCTGACAATGTGCTAGGCTGTGAAGACAAAAAAAAAATAAATGATGCCTGCTCGAAATGCTTTTCTATTCTCTCCATAGATTGGTGCCCTTCTCCCTTTCCGGCTTTATTGGTTATGACTGCCCTTCACACAAAGGACTGCTCTCTACTCCAAACCTTGTGCTCCCTAACCATATGGATAATAAATGCTAATAGTTCCAATAAAATTATTCATATTTAGTTCTGGTAAAAACATTTTATGATGAATCTGTGCATGACCGCCAGGTGTCTGTTTAGCGTAATAACAATAATTAGGATTTATGAAATGACTTGAAGTTTGCAAAACACTTTACAAATGTAATCTCATTTTATCCTGATAACACCTTTAGAGGTCCGTGCTGTTCTGGGGTTTCTGTGTCCCACGGCAAATCAGCTTGCTGACTCACAGCTCTTGATCTGTGTAAATGTATAAATGACTTGTGTTTCACAGTGGGTTCAAGCTCATTAGCCCATATTCATTATGTATAGCACAATATTTTACTGACTTCTTCACTCAGATGACCACCAACAAAGAGAAATAGATTTGTTTCTGGGGAGAAAAAGTTATTGACAGAGGGGAAGTAATCTGTCACAACTTTTTTTTTCATTGTCTTTACAAAATTCAAAATCACAGTCCACTAAGCTGATTTTCACAACATTTTAAAATAGTGAGCAAAAATATTTTCAATCACACCTTGCCCTTGCCTCTTGGTAAATTTTTGATAATATCGTAAATGGATTGGGGGCGGGGGGGGGGAGGGGGATGTCTCCTGTGCAAGAAAGTCTAGTAGCTCTGGGCTTTGCTAGGGCCCCCTATCCGAATATCTGCATTTCAGCTGTGCTCACGTGTGCAGCCAATTGGAAGGACCAGAGAGATGTCCTGACGGGCAGGTGAGGACACTGACTACTGAGGTATCCCTGCTTGTAGACAAGACCGTTGGCTTTTATAGTTGGGAAGCCCTGAGACCTCATTAATTCTGACAGATTGGCAATGCAAGTTGAAAGGTTTTTGTGTAGTTTGGGTTTGGTTTTGTTTTTGGAAAGGCAATAGGGAGTAGTGAGTGCATAGAGATCCTTAAAGTAGTGCCTTGGTGTCCAAAAGAGCTGAGTGGCATTTGCTAGTGTCATTGCTCCAGAGAAGTCCCTTCACTTCGTGGTGACCACAGATAATATTCCTAGACGATCCGTTTCCAGGAGATTCTCCCTACCCCTTCCAAGGGAGGGAGTTTCTAACCTGAGAGTTCAGATCCTAACTGCCCTTCCTCCCCTTTCAAAATAAAACTTAGTTTTTACATGAGCAACTCTATTCTCAATGAATATATATATTTTTCTGAATTAAAGTTTTATTTAAAAAACAAACAAACAAACAGATATTTCTATTGACCCATGATCAGACTGATTGGTGACTTTGAACCAGAAGGGACCTTAGAAGCCATCTAGTACAAATATCTCATTTTACAGAAGAGGAAACTGAGGCCCAGTGTGATTAAAGGGGTTTTCCCAAGGCTCCCCAGATAGCAGTGGAATAGGACCAGAATTTGAACTGATTTCTTCTGATTCCACATTCACAGCATTCAAGGGATCAGAAATACTTTCTACTATTGGATTGAATATTATTATTACAACTTTACCATCCACAGGACGTAAATTGTTTTATGCTCAAATAAAACACTGGGGCTGGAAGGCTTTCTCTTTTTCTTCAGGCAGTTTTTCTAGCAGCGTATTGCCTTTTTCAGAATATAGTCTCCAAACTACAAAATCAATTGTCAGTGGCCAGTTCTGGTATAAATAATATTGGTAAAGAACAGTGTGCTTGACTTTGGGTCTTTGGTGAGCTTAACATTTAATAATGACCATTCATTTGTCATGGCTGAGAAAGCTGACGAGTGAATGAGGCAGGACCACAGTCTGTATGTAATTCAGGACGAGAGACTCAGGGCTCTCCTCCAAGCGTGTGCTCTTGGGAGTCTGCTGTGTTCTCAAAGCCAAGAAGGATGTTGTTGGGTTTTTTCCTTCATTCCTACTGACCAGTATCTGACATGCTGTGGACACTTGGTAAAGATTAAATAAAGAACATTTTATCCTCATGAGGCATTTCACAAGCTCCCAGAGAGTGCATAGAAAAGATTTGGGACATGAAAGCTTGATGCTCTCTGCTATCCCTGTCCTCAAACTGAAGCGATCCAATACTGGGTGTTGGGAATACAATGACAAAGCCAAAATAGTTCCTGTTCTTCAAGGAACTTCCATCCTATTGGGAGAGAACAACAGGAACAGTAATGAGTAAGCTGCCAGACATATGCAGAGTGAATCCAAAGTCATTCCAGAGGGGGAGAGGCCAGAGCTTCGCAGAATTGCCACCAAATGGTTTTCATTGACATAGCTCTTCAGGGATGTTTGGTTTAACGACAGGTTTATCTGCAAATTAACAGGACTTGCCTCCCTTCTTGAATAATTTGCCCTGGCATTAGCCATTTATCAGGATGTCCAAGGTCAGATATGATAGTGTCATCTTGATGTCTCCAGGGCACACAAAAAGACCTATTGATTTGTATTCCAGTGGTTATTAGTACAAATATTGGTAGATCTCTTGGCGTGATCCCAGGGTTGGTCTACATATCAAGGATGCAAGTCAAGGACATGAGAAACATTGTCAAATGAGATAATAGATGTAAAACTTATTATGAATTAGAAAGTGCTATAAAAACATCATCTGTGATAATACTGTTGATAGAGGTATTTGAAAGCATAATATGTCTCTGGGTACAATGTAACCTAGGTCCTATGCCATCTGGCTGTTCAACTGTGCTGCATGCTTGAATATTAAAGGACTTCTCACTATCATTACAGTTTGTGTGACCCCAGCATAGGGGCTTATTCTGATGAATGGCTAACACTGGGACTCAAGGATAGCTTGCTATTATTCCTTGCTCTGTTCTAGCATTTCCAATATACAAGGACTGAGTGGGTGAAACATTTTGTCATATTAATTACATGTCTGATTTCACAAAATTATAATTATTCTTTGGGGGTTTTTTGTTTGTTTTTGTTTTTGAGGCAGGAAGGTAAGGCAGTTGGGTTAAGTGACTTGCCCAAGGTCACACAGCTAGTTTTTGTGTTAAGTGTCTGAGGCTGGGTTTGAACTCAGGTCCTCTTGACTCCAGGGTTGGTGCTCTATTCGCTGCACCACCTAACCACCCCAAAATTATAATTATTAATAATGCTTTTTAAATGTTTTAAAAGGAAGACTTTTTGATTCGTTGATGGAAAGAGCTATATTACTGGAAGATCAGCATTTAAAAATTGATTTTAAAAAAACACCTGGTTTTTTAAACAGGTAAAAAACAAAGAGATAGTCATTGACCTTCCCATAGGCAAGAATAATCATTAAGTTGGCCAAGAAGGACCAAGCCTCCTTATGTATGATAAAGTAGAGTTAATGGTGAATACATGTAAGGAAATAGAGTCAACTTGTGATCAACCAGCTCATAGAGTTTATTTTTTTGATTCCTCCTCTTTTCTCTTTTATGACCCTTTAGCACCTCCAGAAGATGGTAGATAGGGAAGGTAAATTCACTTCATTCTGTTTTGTAGCTTATTAATGGATTTCTCAGAAGTTTAGGTAAGGAAAAGAGTTAAAGGTAAAGTTAGGGGAGCTTGTCTATTCCAAATGACTATTGTCTCTGTCCTCCTTTGCTTGAAATCATATCAGCTTAACTAAAGATTGTAATTTCAAAATATTTACTTATGTTTTCAAGACCTTCTCTTTTCAGGAAAGGATTTGTTGAAAGACACTTTTGGATGGCTTTTACTTAAGTCCTTTTCCTGCGTTTGGAATTGTGTTTTGGTTAATTATGTGTTCTGTAAATGAACACCACAATAGGGTTACCATATACTATATCCAGTGATAGCAGTGGAGATAACAGGTTTGGCATTTTTTCAATAAATTAAGGTGGATTGAATTAAAGCCACAAATATTTTGGTATTCAATCAGTCGTTTTTGTTATCCACCAAGACTAGTTCTATTGAAAACTAGTTCTTTTAGCACAAAGTGAAATTGGTTAGTAGGACAGAAGAAAAGGCATTCATTTTTGTGCCAGTTCCCACAGCTTTGAATTTGTTAAGCATTTACTCTGTTCTTATTTAATTGTTTCAGTGATTTATCATCTAGAAAATTGCGTTTAATCCTTGGAAAAGAATTGGAAGGGCTATTTTGAAAAACTTTTAGAACTCCCCTCCCCCCAGCTACCACAGGAACATAGTAGACTGATGACAGTGTAGTGCGTAGAACATAGTAGGTTCTTAATAAGCATTTATTGATTGATTGGACAGAGATACAGGTATAGATATAACTGTACATGTAGATGTCATGCTGGAAGGGACTGTTAGGATCATCTAGGCCAGGACTTCTTAAACTTTTTCAACTCACAAACCTCTTTCCCATTTTGACAGCCGTCATTGGCTTTGCATGGTGTGATGGCATGGATAGTGCAAAGTGTGCACGTTGTATGTTCAGAACCAGGGCTGCAGTGAAGTTGTGCCATGCAGCACAGAGGTAGTGCTGCCAGAAACACCTCAGACTCACTCTGCACATTCAGAAACCTTTTACATCGCCAAATTTTTCACAACTCCATATGAGGTCTCAACCTACAGTTTAAGAATCTCTGTGTAAGCCAACTGCCTGATTGGACAGATGAAGAAAGAAAGACTCAGAGAGGTGCAGAGACCTGTGTAAGGTCACACAAGTGGGAAGGAGCCACAGTAGAATAGGAGCCCAGGTCTTCTGACTCCAAATCCTGTGCCACTCTGCTCAAGCAGCATGAGAATTTTAATTAAGTTCTGTAATAAAAGTCATATTCCAAGTATATTAATATACTTTCCATAATAGTCTTCCTTTAACACACATGTGAAAGTAGAGACTTGTTATGTTTTGACACTACGGGCAACACTTCCTAACAAAACGCCAACAAAGGACATTCCTGAAGGCAGTTAGTTTATCACTTAGAAACAGAAAGGACAATGTATCTCTTCCCCTTGGTAACAGGGTACTCATGTGCCACAGTGCTGTTAGTGTAGCAAAGTCAAGGTCGTGTGGGCGAATCATTGTCCAGTTTACATGTGCACACGAGAGAGGGTGGGGGACATGAAAGGGTAAGGAAGGCAAGACATAGGGAAAAAACCAGCATAGTTTCTGCTCGTGGACTGAAGGACATTGCATGGCTTTTCTGGTATTCTTTTGTGACCTGCACTATCAAAAGCTAGATCATCTGGGGGTGGGGGTGGGGAGAGATGCTTTAAAAACAGAACAACAATTATTACTATGTTAGTTTAGTTGCTCTTGGGACCCAAGAACAACTTAGCTTATTCAGAAATATTCAGGTCAATGTACTTAAATTGAATGGAAGGATAAAGTTAAGTACTTTACACTTTTACTCTTATTGTACTTTACTGTATACTGTATGTTGTAGTCCCGTCACATTAGCCTTCCTGACATTCTTAATACAGGACACTCCATAGCCCATCTTTGGAGTGGCTGTTGTCCATGCCTGGAATGTTCTCCCTTTCCCCCTTCTCTTAAAATCTCGTCTTTCTTCCATAGTCCAGTTCAAGCTTCACATTCTTTCTCTGTGAAGCCTTTCCTGACCCCCATCAGCCCCTCAGCCCACACCAACTACTACTGCCTTGTATTTATTTTGTGTCAGATGGGTGGTACAGAGGACAGAGCATTGCATCTGGAGTCAAGAAGATCTGGGTTCAAAGTCTACCTCACACCTGTATTAGCTTTGTGATCCTAGGCAAGTCACTTAACCTGTCTGTTTCCTCATCCATAAAATGAGGATCAGAACAGCTGCACCTCCTAGGATGGTTGGGAATACTAGATGAGATCAAACATACACACATAGATACATATATACACACATACATGCACACATACATATGTGTGCTGTGCTTTAAACCTTAAGGTGCTATGGAAACACAGTTGGTTTTGGTCTTCCCTGTTACAAGGTAAGCTCTTTGAGCACAGGGACTGTTTGATTATTTTCATCTCTCCATCAGTGCCCACTGCAGAGCAGGTGCTTAATAAATGCTCATTGATTGGTTGATTTCCTCCCCAGTCTCCCACTCCTTTCAGATTTCTTTTCAGAAGAAGGCTAAATTCCAGCCACAGCCCTGCAGTCGAAGGTCATACTATTCCTGGATTGGGGGGCGGGGAGATAAGGGGAGGAGGGAGTGAGCATTGGTACTTAGACCTGATACTTAATTGAAACCATATTTAAATGGCAGAAGAGATGATGTCAGTTTGGCTCCCAAAGCTCCCTAAAGGATCCCCAGTTCATTTCCAGTGATTGTAACGAGAGGTTTCCCCACCTCTAAATAATAACAGTGTCTGGTTGCCTGGAGTGTATTTTGCTCAATGGTTTGGGCTCTTTTTTTAAGTAACTCTTAAAGCTCTTGAGTGATTTTATTTCTTAAAAAATGGTTAGAGCCCCCAAGAAAGAGACCTTGAGGTGAGATTTATTTTTTGCAGCTTTCAACTCACCTCGTTTGGCAGGAAGCTCAGTCATTAAAACCTGAGTATGGAAAAAGGACGTGATAGGGTCAAACAGCTCTAAAAATAGTTTGAAGTTTTACATAGATTTGGCTGTAGAGAATTTCTAAAAATCCTTTGATGGTACTTAAAGTTTGACAAGCAATTACCGAACCTGTAATTGGCTCCTTTCACTAATGGGAGACCCTTATAGCAATTTTGCAACTAGGTGGAATATTTTTATAAGCTCAATATAAATGAGATTGCTACCTTTTCCCTCACATCTCAATTTGTTAATTCACTTTTTAATGAGAGGGTGGTGGTGATAAGCAGCCTGGAAGTTTTCCTGAAATTTTCCTTCCTTTCCTCCCTCTTTATGAGGAGGTAACTTTGACTTTTCTCGCTTTATGTAAAACAAATGGGGTCATCTAGAAGTACTATCATTTCTCTCCATCTCAGCTTCCTTCTTGGTGATGAGCCCAAAAACTCAGCCAGGTAAATGTCACCTGGAGAATAGGCCCAGGAAAGAAGACAGTAAGACCGCAGTCAACAGCACCTAAGTGCCCACAGTGTGCTAAGCACTGGCGAAAAGAAGAAAGAGAAAGGGCAGGCCCTGCCCTCCCAGTCTGATGGGAGATACAAGTTACAGTCGGCTCGATATAAACAAGTCATGTACAAGAGAAATTATAAATAATCAAGAGAGGCAAAGCATTATAATTAGGGAGAATTGGGGTGGCAAGGGGGCGCAGTGAACAGAGCACTGGCCCTGGAGTCAGGAGGACCTGAGTTCAAATCCCACCTCAGACAGTTAACATAAAACCGGGCCATGTGACCTTGGGCAAGTCACTTAACCCTATTTGCCCTCCAAAAAGCAAAAAAATTAAATTAAATTAAGGAGAATTGGTAATGCCTTCTTGGGAAGGTGGGAATTTAGCTGAGACTTGAAGGAACCCAGGAGGCAGAAATAAGGAAGGAGGGCCTATCAGAGGCAGAGCAGACACCTGGAGTACAGGATCATCTTGTTCAAGGACCAGAAAGGAGGTTGGTGCCACTGGGCTGCAGAATATGTGGGACCAAGTAAAGCGCAAAAACTCAGAGAGCAGGAAGGCTAGGAGAAAAAATGCCTGAGATTTGTGGAAAATAAATAGGTCAGTCTCTGTAAACAGCGATGGGCAGTCGTGTTCATCTAATCCCAAATATTTCACACATTCTGTACTAATTGTAAATGGAGTTTCTTTTCCTGTTGAGTTTTATTGGCATCACGTAGGAGTGCCAGTGATTTGCACGGCTATATTTTATATCCTGCAAGCTTGCTGAAGTTGTGATCAGAGATAGGAAAAGATCCCATATGGACACAGCTATTTATAGCAGTTTCTTTTTTTCGTAGTAGCAAAAAACTGGAAACTGAATTGATAGTCACCAATTGTGAAATGACTGAGGGAGTTATGGCTTATTTTTATTTTTTTTTGCTTTTTGGAGAGCAGTTTGGGTTAAGTAACTTGCCCAAGGTCACACGGCTAGTTTTTATGTTAACTGTCTGAGGCCGCATTTGAACTCAGCTCCTCCTCACTCCAGGGCCGGTGCTCTATTTATTCACTGCGCCACCTAGCCGCCCTGGTAGTTATGGTTTATGAATGCAATGGAATAATATTGTGCTCTAAGAAATAGTAATGTAGGTGACTTGAGAGAGACATGGAAATATTTGTATGAACTGATGCAGAACCAGGACAGTTGATACTATAACATCAATAATATAAACATGAGCTATTCTGAAGCCCTGTAAACTGAATAATGGAGAGAAAAGCCAGAACAATGCATACAGTAACAGCAGTATTGGAGAAACAAACCACTTTGTAAGTTGTGAGAGCAGCACAGTGACCACCTCTGATTCCAAAATGTCAATGATGAAAAGCAGGCTGCCTACCTATGGACGGTGCTGCCGTGGTTGGGGTGATAGAGACCTTTTGGTATATGGTCAATGGAGGAATCAGCTTCGCTTGATGATGCATATTTACTACAAGGAATTTGGTTTTCTTTTTTTTAATTGGGTGGTGAGTAACAGGAAAGAAAATAGATTTCCTTTAATTAACAACAATTAAAATAGAGGGGGGGGGCATGCCACAGATGTAGAAAGTCACATGCATTTCTTGATGAGGTCGCTGTATTGTTAGTTTTGCTTAATTTCTTTACTTTGCTGCAAGGGACCTTTCAGGGAGCAGGTGTAATCTATAGATGTAAAGCAAAACTTTTTTTAAAAAAAGAAATTAAACTTGGACTGAATAAAATCTAAAGTGAATAGGTTAAAATGTGAGGGGAAAAAAGTATGACCAAGAAAGTGCTATTAGAAAATGAATCTATTGGGGTTTGGAGAAATTTTTTAATAACAGCTATGCAAATTTACATGAATCTGTGAATCCAGGGCTTAAAATCAAACAAGATCCTCTGAACAAATCAATTAAAAACAACAACAGTGAGCCATAGCTGCAGTGCCCTGTGGGGCGATTTTGACAAGTGCGGGAAAGCCTGGTGAGAGCGTTACGGACTCGTGAAACCTTTTACAGATAAGAACCTACCTATAAGGGTCAAGTAAAACTCTCTCTTAAATAGAGGAGGCTGTGTTAGCACCAGAGGTTTGAGGAGTCAGAGCTGGAAGGAAAGTTCGAGGTCCTTTCGTTCTAGGCTACAAAGAAAAAGTGAAACTGGGGCTTGTTCTCAAGTAACATATGTTCTAATGAAGGAGATGAGTAAATGAGGAGGCAGATATGTATGTGTATTCCAAACTGATACTATGCTGGAGGATACTGGTGAGCCCTGGTGGGAGGAAGGGAGACCAAAAAGGTCTTCTAGGAAGGCAATTGCTCAGCTTGAAGGAAACTTCTAGGAGGCGGTGGTGAGAAGGGAGACGGTGGCGGAAGTGGGAGGCGCGGTTTGGTTGGGCCACAGAGTACACAAAGAGGCGTTCGACGACTCGTAGAGCCCTGATGAAGATAGTAAGGATGCTAAGATTAAGAAAAGGTGTAAAATTACTCTTTTTTTCACAGGTAAGAAGACTGGAAAGGTCATTTGGGGCAGGGTTGTAAAAAGCTTTCAATGTCAAACAGAAATTAAAAATAAATAAATGGATCGAGCATTTATTGAGCACTTGCTGTTTGAGGCACTCTCCTAAGCACTGGAGACACCAATACAATTGAGACCATCCCTGTCCTCAAGGAACTTACATTCTAAAGGGGAGTCCAACATAAAGGGAAGCTGGAAAGCTGGGGGCAAGGGGACATTGGAGTACGAGGTCACTCATTTGACCGGGCATTGACAGAACCAGTGGGATGCTAGTTAATGTTTTAACAACCAGCTCTTTGGGGGGGAAAAAGGCACATTGGACACACAGAAGTGTGATCCTGCGTATTAACGTTTTCTCCATCCCTTTCTTAAGTCCAGTCATTCACTCTACAAAACACCAAACTGAGCCCCGTTTTGTGGTGCCGGCCCATTTCAGAGGTGTAGATACAAGGACAGGTTAACCATGTGAAGGAGCAGGTCAGTCGTTCCCCAGCCCCACCCCCAACTCTCCCCAGAGCCCTGGCTCTAGGCACAGGAGGCCAAAGCCTCTGGATCCAGGGTACTGGTGGAAGGTGGAGGTGCCGAGGGCTTAAGCCGAGAAGGCGTGGTTTGGAGCGGAATGGGGAGCCCTGGATGTTGTCAAATGGGAGGAGGGTAGCGTCAGGAAAATCCTCCTAGCATGTGGATAGTGGAGGGGCTCTTGACCCTTTAGTAACCCTTTATGTCTGTCAGAGACCCCTTTGGAAGTCTGGGGAAGGCTGTGGTCCCCTTTTTGGGCATAGATTTTTTTAAAGGTAGAAGATAAGATACATGAGATAGGATTTAGAAGGAAACTCATGGAAAGTAGGAAAATTCAATTGTAGAGGAGCGGGTTTAGGGGGAAAGAAGGAATTGTTGTAGATATATTGAGTTGGGGGTACCTGCTGGGCTCCCACTTCCAAATGTTTCCTGGCCCCTGGATTGCAGCTCAGGCGAGAGACTGGTGCTGGAGTGTTAATGTGGGATCATCTGTTACTTTGTTTCCTTATTGTTAATTTATGGGCCAGTGTCTGAAAGTGACTAATTTAGGAGGTTTGTATCTGCTTACTATTTCTAATAAGGATCATTAATTAACTATGGGATCTTTGACGATTCTCTGGCCTCTCTGGGCCACTGTCTCTTTCTGTATAAAATGAGAAGATCCATCAAGATAGACCTTCGAAGTCCTCCCACTCCACCGAGCTAACTCACGTTTGTAGCACCCATTACAATTTAGGAAGCAGTTTTCCTTCCCACAGCCCAAGGAAATAGCAGATAAGGAAGCTAGTTCTCTGAGGTTCAGTGACTGGCTCCTTGTCATTCTGATCACAAGTACCTGGCCTGGGAGTTGGCCGCAGGAGACCTGTTCTGTCCCTGCTGCTCCCCTTTAATTGAGTCTGTGTAGAAAATAAAGTGCCAAGAGAACTGTGCTACAATTCCACTGAAAGGTTTACCTTTGTTAAATTGTGCGGGCTTCTATTAATTCCTGCTTAACTGGAGTTATTTCATAGGCTGTAGGCTGCAACACCAAATAAATGAATAAGGACCAATGTACAAGATGTCATTGCTCTAAAACGGAGATGGGCTGGTCTCGCAGGTGAGACTTGGTGGGGCTGGGAGGAGGATATAGCCTGTGTGTTTGGTGTCCCCGAGGCCCACAGCAATTGGAGAAGATGCTGCTCAGCTGAATGTCATTTTCCAAGTGAAGAAAATGAATCCCAGACAATGACGCGACTTTCCCAAGTTTCACACTGTGTGCTCTTGATAGGGCCGGGACTTGATGTTTCTTTCCTCTCCCCCCAGTGCTTTTCTAAGGTCCGCTGCTGCCTCCTCACGTGTTACTTTTTATCTGAGCACAATGGGAAGGAAGAGGAAATACAGGCTAGGCACAGAGGGAGGCAAGAGACCCGCTACCAGGTGGGACACACTGGGCTAACACAAGGAGTATTAGTACTAGGTTTGTTCCCAGGCTTGTTTTCCTTCAACTTGTCAGTTTCTTTGCGGAGTAATGAAAATAGGTAGGAGACCACGTATTGTCATAGAGTAGAAAGAGCTAGGGTTTGGGAGTCATAAGACTTGGGCTCAAATCTTCATTTTGCTTGCTGCCCACGGAATACTGGCAAATTGGTTAATCCTTGTAGTTTCCTCCTTTGGAACTGGAGTGTTGGAGTAGGCTCAGGTTTTTTAAGCTCCCAGCCCCACCTCCTGTAATGAGAGTGGCGGAGGGGGTAGAAGAAGACCTGCTACCTCCAGGTCAAATGTGGCCCTCTAGGTCCTCAAGTGTGGCCCTTTGACTGAATCCAGACTTCACAGAACAACCTGCTTTGCAGGCTCTGTAGGTAAAAAGGAATTTGAGTTTCTTGACCATAGACTTTTTTTAAAAAATGACTTCCAATGTAAACAGACAGATCTCTTTCAAAGGTAATAGTTTCTTTTCTCTCAAATAAAAGCAAAAGCCCTGTAGCATTGTCTACTAATTTATTTCCTGGTGATATTGACTTTGTTGTTGTTTTTTTAAACCAAAGATTCAGGAGCAAAAAGAGAGAATGTTACTAATGAGGGATTTGTTATGCATGTGTAGCTATTGTATTGAATTCTCTAAATTTGAACTCTTAAAAAGCACAATTCAAAATAAAATGTTTCATTGATTACATTTTATCAAGTCAAATACAGCTTAAAATTCCCCTTTCAGGTTGCCTTCCACCTCCTTTGCACGTATCTTATTTACAAAGTTGTTTACGTGCTGTCTCCCCTAGCGGGTTGTGGGCTCCTTGGTGGAAGAAGCTTTTTGTCCTTCTTTAAATCCCCCGTGTTTAACCCGATGCCTGGCACATAGTGGCCCTTAATAAATGCTGGCTGGCTGACTAAATAACTTAAAAGTAAACATTTTGTAATGAAACCAACCTCCTAACTAAACAAATTAGGTAGTGAGAAAGTTATTACTAGAAAGATAGCTAATATTTTACACAGTATATACCTTAGAGCTGGTATACAGATCAAATGAGATAACTTAGAAAGTGCTTTGCAAATCTGAAAGTGCTATACCAGTGCTCGCTATGATATCCTGTGGATAGAGAAAGAAAGCAAAGATACTAGCAGGGGGGAAACAGCAGAGCATGCCGACTGGAGGAAAAAGGCTCACCTTAGTTCTCATCTTACTGGCTCCTAGTGCTTCAGGATAATGCAGGAGTGTTATAGGTGGAGTGAGGCGTGATTGTTTTGTGGAATTAAAATCTTTTTGGTGGATAAAGGAAAGAGGACTGAGGATACTATTGCTCCACCCAAAAAGAGGAATGTGGGAAATGCTAAGTCCCTGAAGGAAAAGGAAGGAAAAGAAGGTAGGAGATTCAACACAGGAGAGACTGGAACCTATAGGGAAGAGAGGCAGAAAAGGGGGAGGCCCAGAGCAGAAAGGACAGGTGTTTGTGGCTTTCTTGAGTCCTTCACCATCTCATGGGTCTTCTTCTTAAGAGGCAGTCCTGAGACTGATAATGATAACAGTGCTTTTACATGGTGCTTGAAGGTTTGCAAAGTGCTTTCTATACATTTCCTCATTTGATCTAAGTGACTTCTCATCTCCTGGGCTTCCCTATCTGTAAGATGAGGGAGTTAGTCTGACTTACCTCCAAAGTACCTTCCAGCTTTGCTGTGTTGGGGATTTTGCGGCCTATTAAATAAGATCTTTGGTCAGTCATATCGTTAGCTTGGCTCTGGTGCAAAGTTGGTACCCTGGCCCAATGCAAAACTTCACAGTTGGTATTCCAGATGCTACCCCCTGCGTGCCAGCACGCCTTTTGGGCCATTGTAGATATTCTTCCAGTTCACTCTTTGCCTAACTCCCAGCCACATCGGCAAGTGACCCTAGGAGACACCGGAGTCCACGACCATAGGATGTGTCCACCACTCACCTCTTCATTGATCTTCTTATCCAGGTAGGACAATTACTTGAGCATATTTTTATATCTGTTCTACAAGATGGAGAAAACACCAATTTAGAAATGTTAAAAATCATGATGTAGTATAAAAAACACTGAATCTAGGGTTCAAATCCTGATTTTCCTCCTTGCGACACATAGGAACTTAGTCAGCTTCCTATATTTGAGCCTCAATTCTTCATCTCTAAAATTAGGGACATTGACCTCTGAGGTGCCAGGAAGCTCCAGCCTGTGATTCAGGCTTTCAAAACCTGAGATCAGCTTTTAAGAGATTTGTAAACATGTTAAATTAATTGTTTCCCTGTAAATATGCACTTTAAGGCTGACCCTAGTACCTACCCTCATAGCTGTAAATATCAGAAATTCTGTTAGGTCAGCTTATGACTGTCTCAAGGGATTTCCAGTAATTACTCTTTTAGAAAACAGGAGGATCATGAAACAGCTTTTCTGTCTCATTTTCTTATGTGAAAATAAACATTTGTTCTCCATCACTTTTCTGAATTCTAAGTCTAAATATTCAGAAGTTGGTTAGAGTTATCCCATAAAATTAGTAAGATTAATGCCTTAGGGAGTATGAGTTGTCAAATGAGCCCGTCCTGACTCCCCGCTCATTTCCTTCGCTCCCAGTCCTCTCCATCTCCTCCCCTCCACACTATAATTTTGAAAAATTGAGACTAGACTTAAGGAAGCTAGATGGCACAGTGAACAAGAGGTCAAGAGGACCTGCGTTCAGATCTGGCCTCAGACACTTATTGGCAGACCATGGCTCTGAATTCCCTCTGAGCATCAGTTTCCTCTTCTGTAAAATAGTCACAAATTAATTGAGATGGCCAGACACTGACATATGAATTAAGACCTTTTCGAAATTTCTGGAGCAATACCTATTTCCTATTAACTTAATGCTTTGCTAAACAAATCATTTCAGCTAGTTGCTGCTAATTACCTGTCAGTTTTTAAAAGCCTTGTTTGCAGTACTAATACTTGAGTACACTGATTCATTTGGACCAAGTCCCTACTATGTTCAAGGCTTTTGTTCTAGATACACGTGTACAGAGACCAAGTTGACTCAGTCGTGGGCAAATCTTAAGGCTTAATTTTCTTCCCATTTTCTCAAAGCTGTGCAGGAGAGTGAAACTAGTACCAGGCATTGTCTGGTAGACCAAAGGCTGGCCTAGGGGTTAGGAAGACATTGATTCAAGTCTAACTCAGCCTTCACTGCCACTGCCTTGTGATCCTGGGCACAGTGCCCCCAGTCAGCTCTCTAAGATTCCATATGGCAGAGACAGAGCTCAGTCTGCACTGGTAGAAGGAGCTCCTCACACTTAGGAAATCACAGGTCTAGACTGCCTTCCCCCCACTCCCTCCCACAAAGTACAGTAACAGGTTCTTTCAAAAGCACGTTTTTATGTTTCAGTTAATTCTTAAAGGTCTCATTTTATTACAATATTCTGATGTGAAATGGTGCAGCCAAAACCATGACTACTCTGGCCTGTAGGATTTTATAACAATCCAAAAAATGTGGAAGAAAAGTAACTTAGTTCTGTGTTTATGATGTCAAGATTAGGCTGTGGGGTTAAGTGACTGGCATTTATATGAATGCTCCTCTTCTAGGTGGTAGAAAGAGCTGCTGGATTTGGGTATGAATTCCACCTCTGATACTCACTAGCCAAGTAACCAAGAGTGAAATCACCCCGGTTCTCTGAGCCTCAGTTTCCTCATCTGTAAAATGAGAATGATAATAGCTATAGAATCTACTTTGAGGGGTTGCCCGAAGGCCCAGATAAGACAATGAGTATCAAATGCTTTTTTAATCCTTAACGAGCTATAAAAATGTCAGCTGTCACCTCTTGTGAACTGGGTTCTAGAGGGTGATGCTAAAGTAGAAGAAATTCTGATAGGTTCTTGGAATTAGTGTCAAAGAGAAAAATGAATACATCATTCTGAATTTTAAACACAAGTCTTCCAGAAACATTTTTAAAAATTAATTTAGCATTATTATAAATCCAAGCACCTCTAGTTGTGATGGAAAAATGTTCAAACTGACACAGTACCCTCTTGCCCTCCAATATCTATCACAAGATAATTTGAGGTAACATTTATAGCAGTCTTGAACAAAGAAAAGGTCACACTATGTTAAAAACACAATAGCCATTTAATCTCCCCAACCTCCTGGATTTTTTTCATTGTCCACTTCCTTCAAGGATTAAGCTGCTCTCCTTTCAGATATCCCAATCTCTTCCTAAAGGAAAAGACAGCATGCCCTGAAGTGGGTCATAGGGCCAGTTTTTCTGGGATTAGAGAAGGCTATGATCTTAACTGAACAAGAAGTACTTTGAGTTCCAAGTTCAGGTCCATTTTTCAAAGGCCTTAGTTTTTGTTCTTGACTTTCTCTGTACTTTCCTAAAGGGAAAAGTCTGGAAAAGGATCTTACACTACAGAAATACTTATTTCTTAATATGATTAGTAAAACTAAAAGGGAAAATTTTAATATGCTTCCACAATAGAGCTCCTGCTAGAAGGGACCTAAGAGACCATGTCATCCACGTGCCTCTGTCTACCAAACTAGAGCAGACATCGGCATCCAAGTCTCAGACATTGTGACCTGCTGCTTTATTCCACTGAGCCTCGCCCTCCCCCTCCACCCCCCCCCCCCAGCCTTCTGGTGTTTATTTGTAGTGATGTTAACCTAACATTTAGACTATTAAAGTTGACATTAAATTGAATGAGCACAACACGTTGGAGGATGCTTAATGGGATTGCTGTTTTTGGAAATTCAGGATTTCTGAAATTGGGCACATAATGCTGTAGCTGAAATTAGTGATCAGACAGGATCCAACAACTGTGTTTCATAAGGCAAACAGGCACTTCACGTGGAGGTATTTGGACTGCCATTGAACTATTGTGTTGAAGCAGCCTAATTTCTGCCTACTGCACTATAAATTATTTAGTTCTCCTGTCTTGTCTGGAGTCACATTTTTCACCAGTGATGAAATATATATATATATGTGCGTATACACGTATGTACATATATATGCACATATTTCTGTATATATTACATTATATCTATCACAAAAGATGTGATTTTTTTTAATGTATTCCATTTTTTACAAAAGCTTTGCAGGGTTTCCACTGTATTGACTTTTTAAAGGAAATTTTAAACCGAATTCTGTTCATTCTCATGGAGTTCTGCCAAGCCATCATAATTTGTGTGTGTGTGTGTGTGTGAAAAGTTAAATGAGAAAACAGGAGCATGGGGGTAAGATAGAATGGAGGTATAGACAGATTTTTGAGACATATATTGGACTCCTTTTAAACTTATAAGGGGAACACATTGGCAACTCTGCCAAACCAGCTCTTTATACCTTTTGTATAGATTTTTCTGACTTTCCCTTCAATTAATATCTCCTTGACCTCCTGTTTACTTTATCTTCATCTCCTCAACCCACTAGGAATGCATTTTGGGACTCCTTGTTATAAATCGGTGGTGTCAAACTCAAAAGGAAACAATCACTGCAGGTCACATATTGACCTAGAAAACCATAAGTTAGCATCATCTGTGTTGTATTGTAGTTTTATTTATTTTGATAAACGTTTTCCAGTTATGTTTTAATCTGACTTGCTGCCAGCATTGGAGAGTTTTGCAGCCACAAATTCCAGTTCGACCCCTTTAGTATAGATAATCTTTCCCTAAGGAGAAAATACCTCTAGTAGAAACCCAACTCAACTCTGATGTCTAATCGCAGTTCAGTGATGGCAATGGCTTTATAAGCATATAGACTCAGACTTAGAAGATTTGGAGAAGGTCATTTGGTCCAGTCTTCTTATTTTATTTATGAAGAAGTTGAGGTCCAGAGAGGTTCCATGACTTGTCTGAACTTGAACAAGCTTCATCTTTTTTTTTTCTATTGAATGATGGGATGTGTTCACAAAACTCAAATTTTGGCAGGTGCTACTAAGTCTAGGATATATGCATATATGAAAGATGCAACAACAGTCTGTAAAGTCTATGTGAGAGGGAAACTGTCATTACATTTTTCTCCCACAGCCAAACTTTTTCTGTCCCCAAAACATCATTTGGTGTACATTACATATATAAAATATGTAAAGAACACAATACATATACATATACGTATATATATATATATATATATATATATATATATATATATATATGCACAAGGAGGAAAACAAAAGAAAAGAAGACATTAGCAATGATCATAATGGGTACATAGAGGGCACCAGTGCATCCATAACTGCATATATAGCCTTCAAAAAGTCATATCAATAAATAGGAACTATAGCTTGTTGCGTAGTGAAGAATATATTTGATACAAAATACATAACAATATAGATTGCCATTGCAAAGCAGCAGTGTATACAGCACAATAACGAGTTCAATCTGAGCCCATGGGTGAGCACTTTTCTTTCTTTGGACACTTGTCAAAGATGGGTGTCTCGTAATCCCGTGACCTTTTTATCTCTTCACCTAAGTTGCTTAATGGCGGAAGGTCATCACCATGATTTTTCAATTCTGTGACTTGTTTCTTTCCCCTCACAGGCTCTTCACCTGAGGTTCTAGGTACCAAAGGTGCTACTTCCAGGTTCAGTGCTTCCCCTTTGTCCAAACCGAGTGTGTAAGTCTACTGCGTAGACTTAATTTGCAGACTACTTATTTTGTAGACTACTGATCTTTTGCAAACATATACCTCTGTTCAACTTTACTTTCTAGATTTTTTTCTTTAGTTGACAAATCTCATTCAAGATTTTGTTCCAGATTTGTGAACCAGAGATTAGGAAAAGGTTGAAAACTGGCTTTATTAGTAGAACTCTGAAAGCTTTTTTGAAATATTAAAGCGAGTCCTGAATTATAAAGAATACACTGGGGCAGCTAGGTGGCACAGTGGATAGAGTGCCGACCCTGTGGTCAGGAAGACTTGAGTTCTAGTCCAGCTATTTGATCCTGGGCAAGTCACCTGACCTGGATTGTCTCCAAAAAAAAAAAGGAATATACTGAGTAGACTGCAAGTTTAGGAGATAGAAGTGGGACTTACAGACACAGGGAAAGTGAGATCATTCATGCTTCAGGGTGAGGAGGAGTGGCCAGAGAGACTTATTTTCCCTCATTTACTCATAGTCCCTCTGTAAAATGGGGGATGACTGTGGCACTACTGCACAAGATTATTGTGAGGATCAAGTGAGATAATATATGTAAAGTGCTTTGCAAACCTTTTGCTGGGCCATATAAATGCTGACTGCCCATGTTATTGAAACCACCAATCCTGCCAATGTAACCATTATACTGAACAAGCCCAGAACAGATCTGGGGTTAAGTAAGAGCTGAGCTCCTCAGGATGGATGGCAAGGACAGTCATTCTTGAGCAACTTTGGTGGGGGGGGGGGGGGGCGGAGAGGGTAGGAAGATTCCTAATTTCCCCAACCTAGAGAGAAGTTCCTTTGGCCATTTGGCTAAGGTCCTTTTACCCATGTAGCTATTAATTTCTGAAGGAGTAAGTCTCCTCTGTGTGTGTGTGTGTGTGTGTGTGTGTGTGTGTGTGTGTGTGTGTTTATCATTCTGTAATCGAAATTTTAACATGGGGTTTTGGTCTCTTAGATGTCATAGGTATTATCAGAGAAGTGTTCTGAATTTTTCTTCCTTGCCAGATTAGTAGTAGCACCCAGGATAATTTTGGTGGGAAGGTGATCCAATTTAAGGGACTCACTGAGACTCGTTCAGGGCTTCATTTCCCTTCTTCCCTAGCCTGAAGTTTGGGAGTTGGCCTTCAAAGTCAAAGACTTTGTCCCTAAAGGGCCATTGCTTAAAGTACTCCCAGAGAAAACCAAACCTGGTGATTCAGCTTTGTAAGGACTGCTATGTGAATCAATCAGTTGAGAAACATTTATCCAGCACCTACTATGAGCCAGCCACCTGTACTAAGTGCTGAGACTACAAAAAAGGGCAAAAGATAGTCTCAACTCTCTAGGAGCCCCCAAACTAATGAGGTTATCTATTTGTTACCTCAAATGAATTATCTAACTCAATACACTAAATTCTAATTGGAAGGCAGGAACAAGAAACCTTCTAGGAGATTTCTTAGTATGTTAATGGTGATAATTCAAATCTGAATGCTTTGTATTTTGATATCTTCAGAGGTGGTAATTTCTCAGTGTTCACCAGCTGCTTTACTGATATAGCCTTATCCCTTCTACCTCTTGGGGGCTTAGGGGTGTCATTCCCTCCCCCCTCCCCAAAAATCCATGTAAAATTTTTTGGCCCTCCTTTCCAGACTACCAGAGTAAAGCCTGATTTTTTCTTTGTCTTTTGTGGGATATTTATAGTACCTTATTATAAAATTTAAGTTAAATATTTGGTCATAGGCTTTGTGTCATGTGCTGTTCTTTACATGTTGTTTTCAGCTTCCTCAAAACTCCCCCCAAATTCCCAATGAATTTCTTATATTAACCTAAACTATATCAAAACCTTAATGGGGAAAGTGGCTATGTGGAAGGGAGAACTGTACTTCTGTAGTGTCCTTATTGACGTGCATTTGCCTAGAAGACACTGGTCAGTTATAGCAGAGACTGGAGACCATTAGCTCTGTGATTCAAGCACATGCAAAAAAATCTGCTATTAAAATGTGACTTGTCCAGGTTGGCTGCCTTTGTTGAAGAAAATTCAGGGAAATTGACTTATTTTCTTTTGATTTATTATTCCCTATGTTGTTGTCTTAGAATGTAAGCTACTAAATTTTGGGTAAGGATGGTCTTATTTGCTTTTATTTATGTGCTTAGCACAGTGCTTGGAACAGCGTAAGCACTGAATTAAGACTTTATCCATTTAACTATTTTGAAAATTCCCTTTGTTTGTTTAGACCAAATCCTTCCATTTTTACTACAGACTAAATATCTCTTTTCTGGGGGAATTTGGGGGGATCAAGTCTTTTCCCACTGAAGCCCCTGCCTGGATGTACATCTCAACACCTCTTTGTAAAACTGCCACCTTTTTTGTGCTCCTGAAACTATATCAAATAAAGTTCCAATATTGGAGGTCAAGAATATCCCTAATCAGGAATGTCACTCATCAGTTCAAATGCTCATTTTCCAGACTTGGGCTTTCTCTGACATGCTCTTTTTCTCTTTCTGCTCCCCCTGTTCGTTTGTTTGTTTGTCACTCTTTTTTATTAGTCGCTTCATTGCCTGGAAGCATTTTCACTAGTGTTTACATATATGTATAGGAGAGAGAGAAATTGGAAAGCACTTGTCTGTCTCCTGGATTGAGCTCCTGTAAGCAGTAGTAAATTTTATAGTTATATATACACACATGCATACACAAATATGTATACGTATATGGCAGAGGAAGAGGTTATAAATCATGGTGAAAATGAAATTCTTTTATTATTTCTGCCTTCGAATGACCCCATCTATCCTCATCCCCTCTTAGCACAGATAATTAAATATTGGCTACATTGTGTCATTGTAATTTGCACAGATCCTGACTCTAAATTACAGAAGCATCAGGCCTTTTATTGTAGAATTCAGGAGTAATATTAGAATACACTTTTCCTGATTTAGCAGGTTAATGTAGACTTAAATTAGGAATAATATTAATTTATAAAGCTGTCAAATTAAAGGTCATAACTTGATTGCACTTCCTTCTAAAAGCCATCAAGTGCTTTTAAAACCAAAATATTTGCTATAAATAGAAAATGGTGATTGAGTTAAATTCATTTAAATCTGTAAGCTTCATACCTCAGGAGTATTTTAATAATTCTAGAGGGTTTGTGTGCATTAAATGCATTAAATGTCTTAAATACAAAAATTGGATCATCTTATAAACATAAGAAAGCACTTTAGCTTTCATGAATAAGAATGCCGTTTTAATTGCTCAGAGAGCTTTGAGAGGATCATAGAATTTAGAGCTTTAAAGGGACTTTGGTGGCTACTTAGTCCAATAGCCTTGTTTTATAGATGAAGAAACTGAGGCCCAAAGAGGATCAGTGACTCCCCCAAAGTGAGTGTCTAGAGCCCAGATTCAGACCGTGGTGCTGTCCACTGTTTCCATTGCTCCATATTGCTTCCTGTCAAACACTTTGAGATCCATTGGTCATAGTCATATGTCTTAGAGTTGGAAGGGACCTTAGAAGTCACTGAGCCCAACTGCCTCATTTTGCAAATGGAGAAATGGAGTCCTGGAAAGGTAAGATGCTTTACCCAAGGTCCTACAGTTGGTGAGTAACAAAGTTGGCTTCCAAACTCGGGCCCTTTGATTACACATTCAGTACTGTTTCTACTGTACCACATGATTCTTGATGCCTACGAACTGATCAGGGCAGGTATTAATCTTATTTTTATAGGCAAAGTAGGGCCCAAGTTAATTAATTAGCTTCATCTGTCTAGTTGAGTGGGTGGACTAGAGAGCAAAGACTTGAATTCCGGTCTCCTGATGCCTGGCCAAATGTTCCAGCCACTGAACCCTACTTTAATTTGGAACTGGACTAATTGGCAAACATCTTCATTAAGGGCACTGACCATTTAGTTTTCTAACTTTGATTAAAGCATGGGATGTGATGCTTCGCTCCAGTTTAAACAAACACCCAATAGTAATAAAGTATGGCAAGTGGGAATAAGGATATTTTTAGATAATAAATTAAAACCATATTTTCACTGGCCCAAAATAGCACAAGGATCTCATTGTGCTTTTTGAGTGACTCAAACATTTCTGGGACTTGACATTTTGTTTAGATGACAGCAGCCAAATACTGCAAATCCTAGGAAGGGGCTCTGTCCAAGCATGGAGACCAGTGCTTTTGGGGTCATTCTATCAGTTAAAATGTAAAGTATCAATGCTGTATTCAGCCTATATTGTACACCCAGGCTTCATTCAAAGCAAATATCCAAAGCAGCAATTTGAAGCACCATGACAATTAGTCCTTTGAAGCTAATTATCCCAAATTATTTTACATGTACGCGGAATGCAAATGAATGTAAGTGTGTGGCTTAGTGCAAACAAAGCCATCTACAAATGTACAGATTGCCGTTTATCCCATATAATTACCAAATATTTTCCCTTTTAATGAATTTTATCATTAAATCAATGATTATCTTTTTCAAAAAGACATCATAATCCTTCCCTGGGCATGGAACAGATACAGCTTGACAAAGCAAACCTCTGTCTATTCAGTAAGCAGGTGAATTAATTAATATATACCTCCTTGATGGAGCTAAAAACTTGATAACTTCTTGGTCTTGTTCCAAGGTCATGTGATGAAAACAAGATTAGCTTGTCTTTTACTGGCGAGTGCTTTTCTCTCTTTCCTGAGTAAGCATTCCTTCATTTTTCACTTTGCAAAAGAACAAAAAAGTAGAGGAATGAGAATGGTTATGGTTTCCTTTTTAGACTTAAGGCTTAACACCATTTGAGCCTTTAGTTCATGCCTTTGACATGAGAATAGTTTTTCTCCTGGGGCAGAAAACAGGCATGGGATGTAATTTATCTGTGTTTTCATTCAAAGTTGTTAAACCACAGAAAGAGACCATTTATTTGTTGGGCTCTGTTGTGGGACATTTTCTTTTGAATCAAGCTCACTTCCATGTTAGCTTCCTGAGAAACAAAATAGAAAGCAGATCTGGGACCCTGAGGAGACGCAGGAATGATAACCTTGGGATCTTCCCAGTAAGCAAATTAAGCTGTCAGGAATGGAAGAAAATAGTAAGAGGCCCACTTATTGACATTTGTTTCAAGTTTACTTGAACTGCCTGAATCAGGAAAAATTCTGTACAAAAGTACAGCCCTGCCATTACAGGTCTAGAGAGCTGCCCTCTGCATCCAAAGGACACTGGAAGGATCAATCACTAAACATGCAACATTCCCTGCACAGATCTCACTGAACAGGACTGGCTCTGTAATGAGTAATCTGGTCTTTTTAACAAATAAGTAACTAGCCTCTTTGCTGGAAATGAACAAAGGAGCTCTGAATTGGAGCCCAGGTCTTTCTGCTTCCAAGTTCATGCTCTGTCCATCTAGTTATAGCATTCCAAGTAGAATTGTTGTTTTCAAGCAAAAATGGCTTTAGAAGGCAACTCACCCAGATGCCTCACTTTAAAATGAAAGAAACTAAGGTTCAGACAGAACCTTGGGCAATGACTTTCCTGAGGTGGTTATAGTTCCTGGATATCAGAATCATGATTTGAACCCAGCCTCCTCTGATTTCAAATCCGTCACTTTTTCCACTATGCCTACCATTGCAACTCTTGACTTGTGCCTTTGCACAGATGGGCTATCCCCCGTTATCTGGGATGAAACTCAATTGACATGCCACCTATAAGGAGGAAGCCTTCCCTGATCTCTCCCGTTGCCAATGCCCCATTTCAATTATAAGTGTGCTGGATCCTAGCTACAGAGTTGGAAGTCATTTAGTCTAAAACCTCCTCCATTTACAGATGAGGAAACTGAGGTACCAGAGATGTTAAGTGACCTGCACAAGTACACCCGGGGAGTAACTTTTGTAGCCAGGATTCTAACCCAGGTGGTTTGACTGCACTATATGCACCTTGTATCTATTTTAGCCACATATATACATACACATACACACATGTACATAATGTGTGTGTGTTTGCAAGTGTCTTATTCTCCAATAAAATGTAAGGTACTTGAAGGCAGGAGTGTTTTTTCCTCTCTGTATCTCTAGTATAGTTTTTAGCTCTCATAGATGCTTAATAAATGCTTGTTGGATGGATGGATGGATGATGCTGGCTTGTCATGAACTGCCTCTGGCATGGCAGAGTTGACAATCCATACAAAAGGTATTATCTGTATTATTCTGTAAGTTGAATAATAATTGCCTTTATTGATTAAGAAAGAATGATTATCAAAGTGGAGGCTTTGTAATAATTTTATAACTCAATAGTCTGTTGAGATGATTAATTTATAATTAGATAGGACTTCAGACCATGCAGTCTCTCCTGAAGTCTCTCTGTGCTATACAATTGAACTTAATAGTACAGTACTTAAACATTAATAAGGAGGAAAGCATCTGCTCTCAGTAATTGGGTCAGTGTGATGGCCACACATTCACTCACTATGTGCGCCCCTGGCCACGTCAGAGGAAAAAACACAGAATTTACAGGGTTGTTTTTTTTTCATTAAGGTGAAAAACACTATTTGTCATAGCAAATGAATGAGAAGGATTAGAAGAGAAAATGCCTCCCTTTCTCCTCCCCCCCACCCCCCAGGGCTTTATTGGATATTGTCCACCACAAAGGGCTCTTTTTCCAGGGGAGGGTGCCTGGGCACCCCTGCTAGTTTGTGAATGCTTGAGAGGGGGTCTGACCCCCCCGTGCTGATGATCTACATCTACTTGACATTGCTGGCAGTGCCTTTTGTGTATGAGAGATAACTCGTACATCCCCTTGAGTGCATGTCTGTCTCTTCCACAGCTTGCAATTAAAGTGTGTAGTCTGATCACAGTAAAGCCTAGGCCACCAGAACACAGCACTGGATTGTCTGCTAGCCAGGCTTGGACTTAGTAAGACTGGAATCTTTTCCCAACCCTGAGAAAAGAGGGTTCTTTACAAATTAATTGTGCCGCTCATTATCTTATGAACTACAATTGCAAGAATTGTGAATCAGGCCTTAGTGTTAGCCATGCTAGATAACGATGGGATTCAGTGTGCTCTAGAGATCCTCAAATAGTTGGGCTTTCTGAGCTTCTCAGTCATAGCTAGAGATGACTCTGAACTGGAGAAAATGTTGATTCTGATCATTTATCTGCACCCCTGCCAGTCACCTGGGATCTCTGGCAGTTTGCTGTTGTAGCACTGTTTCTATAAATTATCCTCCTGAAATACAATAGCGGGCTTGCCAGAAGCAATTTCATTTTAACCTGACTTTAGGAGAATGGAAGCGGTCAAACAATGAGGCTGGGCTCTGGGCTTAGTTCATTTTTTCCCTCTGGGTGCAGGGCTTCTCCTGTTTCACACGAATATGCCAGGCAGCTCCGACTTTAAACTTTCTCCTCTCTAACTCTGAAGGCTCACTTGTCATCTTTACAGGCATGACAGTAGACTCTTTTCAAAATATGTCAACATTAATAATTATGCACCTGTGGAAAGCATTGTTCAGAGCTTTGTGCTGTGTCCTCTCATCACACTTTTTAGCAGAGCCGCGCAGTCACTGGAGAGAATGAAACCTACATTATCAAACTGAATCCAGCTTCTGTTTTTTCTTAGCTATTTTAAACTCATGTTAAAGGGGAAAAAATTAAGCTTTCATTGCCACCTTAAATCCTTTTGTGAAGTAGGCAGGGCTTACATCCAAAATAAATAAAATTAAGTTTGAGTGTTAGTTTACTGTGACTAAAATAATGCAATTTCTCATGTAGCCCAACTTTTAATCCTCCTTGGCACGTGCTAAATACCACATTACTTTTTCCTGGCACCCAATGGGCCATTAAGCCACTTTCCCCAGGGGACCTGTGTTTGGAGAATCTGAACTGATTTTAAAATGAGCCTAAGTCAAGTAATTTTGGGAAGGCAAATCTGTCTGCCCTCAAATTATATTCCAAAATGAAATAGAAATTATTCACTCATTAAATCAAGAATATTATATATATATATATATATATATGTATGTATGTATGTATATTTATTGTGTGTGTGTGTGTGTATGTGTGTGTATTGGAGGGGGAAGGCAAGGCAATTGGGGTTAAGTGACTTGCCCAAGGTCACACAGCTAGTGAGTGTGTCAAGTGTCTGAGGCCGGATTTGAACTCAGGTCTTCCTGACTCCAGGGTCCATGCTCTATTCACCTAACTGCCGCTGTATGTATTTCCTCATGGTTTGATTAGTCAATTAGAATTGGACAGTTTGAAAAGGGATAGGATTAAGACAGTGGTTAGGACTTTGGCATGTCAAATGTGTTACTTGGAAGGAATATAGATATATGTTCTCTTAGAAGTCCTAAGAGCAAAGCTATTATTTTGCATCACTTCTTTGTTTCAGTATTTTCTTAATTTAATTTTTTTAAAAAGATTAAAATGAAGTTTAAAGTTAGAGAAGGATACCTTTTGTGATGTCTTCTATGATTCCATTTTTTAAACCTATAAGAAACAATATGAGAAAATAATGAGAAAATTCTACTGAAGAAATATATGGGTTTTCTACCCATTTGAGGACCATTTTTCAGAGTGCAAGGTTGTCAGCGTTTTTAACCAAATCACAGAGGATGTATAAACTAGTTTTGGACAAGTGAAATTTCAGCAGTTACTGGATTGTGTGACAAATGAGGGGAAATCATTTTTGTCTCCAAGGTGCTATGTTCTTTTCTTCTCCAGAAGAGATTACAACTGTCTTTAATATCCCAGAGAGAATAAAAGAATTAAAAAGATGATAGTGATCATCATTTTCAATTGTAATTATAAGCTACACTGCCTCATTTTCCATTTCCCCAAGTAAATGTGTGAGTTCAAAGCATTTCTTAGTAAAACAGATCCCTGGGAGGAGTATGTCCTTTTTCAAAGAATAGGGATAGGTAGACTTGTGAATTATAAAATGCCAAATGCAGCCACAGTAACTTTCTAAATGAATTTTTTTCCCCCATAAGTCATTATGTTTGAGTGAAAAAAAGCTGGGCATTGGAGCCAGGAGACCTGGGCTTGCTAGTCCTTAGTATGTGATAGGTTGTGGGAATACAACCTGTTGGATAAAATGAGAGGGTGGCATTAAATGTCCTTTCCAGCTCCAATTTTAGGAACCCTAGGTTCAGAGATTCAGACCTGGAAAGAACACTAAGTTATCTATTCAATATCCCTCACTTTACAGAAAAGGAAACTGAGACTTATGAAGATTCAGTGAAGTGTATGGGATTCTGTTAAAGCTTGACAGTTCAAAATATTATAACCCAACTCTCAAGTACCCTAGTAAGTGAACGTATCTTCCCTTTGAGACCATGAGTGGACTTGTACTTTAAATAGTTCCTTTGGGGGTGTATCAAGGAATTCCATGTTAATCAACCAGGTAATTGAAAATCTGACCAAGAGATGCTTTTCTATCTTTAGGGAAACAAAATGGAAGATGCTGAGAGAAGCGTGGGATGTACCTGAGAATGGTTAGTGTCTAAAAATAAGCAATCATAAGATCACTCAGGACCCCTGCTTCACTAATGACTCACAGGTTTATTGACCTTGTGGGATACTGAAATCAAACGTGCATTGTCATTCAGGTTCCTGAGATTTAAGTCTCACAGTCAGAACCCTCAGCCTGGTGAGAATACTGCTCATTGATGCTACAGAACTATAGCTGTTTTTAATTCCAGAATGTGAAGTGTTTCTGAAATGGCATGTTGTGTGGTTGCCTCCTATGTGGATTTCATTGTGATACCCTCCAGCCAGTTTAAATAATGCCAGAGTTGGCATTTATAATAGTTAGAGACAAAGCCCCTTTGGCAGTGAAATCTTAGCACTACATGTGATTCCAGGAGCAGCTCCTAGCATCTAAGCAATATATGACATGTAAGTAAAGTGTTTTTGCCAACAGAATCAGCAGAACACGTGATATATAGATATACACATGTGTTTGTATGTATATATACATGTATATAGTGGCACAGTGGATAGAGTACAGGTCCAGGAGTTAGGAAGACTCATCTTTCTGAGTTCAAATCTGGCCTCAGACACTTAATAGCTGTGTGACCCCGATCAAGTCACTTCACCCTGTTTGCCTCAGTTTCCTCATCTATAAAATGAGCTGGAGAAGGAAATGGCAAACTACCCCCCAATATCTTTTCCAAGAAAACCCCAAATCACAAAGAGTGGATATGACTGAAGAACAACTATATATACATACACATGTATATGTATGTATATGCATACATATGTATATGTATATATATATATATATATATATATATATATATATATATATATATATATATATATATATATATATACGTATACACATGTATGCCTCACATTAAATTACTTAATTTCACTTCCAGAAGATTGTTAAACTGATACTCTCTTTGTAGAGCCTTGCATACAAAGGGCAGATTTTGGTAGAAGAGACCTCCCAAGAGAGTCTGAACCTTATAATCTACTCAAAAGAAAGCTCATGAACTCCCTTAGTACTGTATATGCATTACATAGCTTGTGGGTGATCCTCACTGTTCACACAACAGTCAAACCTCGGGGCTGTATCATACTCTGAGAGCCAATGGCAGAATGTCTCTGGGGCCACAATATTTGTGGTAATGCCATATAAATGACTTCTAGTTGTGGGTCAGTAGGTTCCATGGTATTGTTTCACAAATCCCATTGCCAAAGCATCAGTGCAGCATTAGTTGAATCACTGGTTTCATTCCAAAAAGCTTGAGCGTTGTTTCCCAGCATGAGCCCTTTCCTAGTCTCTTACATTATTAGCCCTTTTCCTTTTTCAATTACTTCGTATAACTTTATGTTTACTTTTTGTATTTCGTTGTACAAATGTTTTCTCCCTTAGTGGCCCCCAAAATGTAAGCTTCTTGAGGGAAGGTACCATTTCACTTCTAGCACTTAAGCTAGTACTTTGCACTTAAGTAAGTATTTAATACATGTTAATTGAATTGAAAAATATTTATCCCAATAGATTAAACCAGTTGTGCTAGTAAGGTAGAACTTTGTATAGACTACAACTGCAGTGTTGGTGAGGCACTGAATTAAATGGCCTCCAGCATTACAGTTAGTTAAGATCTTATTGGACTTGCTGGGAACAATAACTTAATGAATCTTGGCTTTGCCTAAGTTGATCAGTAGCTAATCACTGCTGCTACCAAGCAATCCTCTCTCTCATCCATCAATCAACAAGCATTTATTAGGCACCCAGTATATTCTAAGTACTATGCTAGGTGCCAGAGATGAAAGTTCAAAAAATGGAAATAATCCCTGCTTGGAAGTTAATCCAAATGAGGGAAACTTGAAATCCATACATAAACATATACAATATATAAAGTGATTAAACTTAAGCATATAAAGGTAGTTTGCGGGGGGGAGGGGGAACCACTCATGGTTGGGGAAATCAGAGAAGGTTTCATATAGAAGCCAAAATATTCCTTAGAGTATCCTTAGTAATTAAAGCTCAGTGAAGTGAGATATGAGGGAATTCGGTGCGCGTGCTGGGGATGACCATAGAGGAGCATCTTCAGTTATGTTCCTTTATCACAGAATTCCTTTGACCAGTGGATTTCTCAGTGCTTTGTGAAGGCCTTATTTTCAAGCATTTCTAACAGTGTTAACATCTTTGGTGCCAATCCAATTGTGAAAGCTAAATGTGATGATCCCTTGGAAAGACTTAAGGAACTCCTATTTTGTTTGTATTAATCAGATATCCAAATGTAAACATAGGAATTAAGAATTTTCACAGCCAACTTTTTAGATTACCCTTTGTGGCTACTTATTTTCACCTGTGTTAAGGTACATATAAACTGTGGTACAACTCTTCTGGGAAAGATTAAGGTCTTTAAGCTTTCCTTGAGCCACTATATTTCTACCATGATCTTATTCCACAAAAGGCAACTCTCACTAGCCACTCCATTGCTAGGTATCTGTTCCATGGTATTCCATGGTGAAGCCATCAGTTAATGACTTAGGTCTATATTAATAAATGACAAGATAAATAAGCCTCTGTTTCCTTCCACTAATGGTGAAAATTCTCCGGAGTGGAATGGAATGACTCAGGGGTTGATAGGTTTCCTCCCATTGGAGGTTGTCAAGCAGAGGTTGGATGGCCACTTGTCCCCTATGTTAAGTAGAGATTCTTTTCAAGTATTAGATGGATTAGGTGACTGCCGAAGTCCTTACTATCTCTACATCCTGTGATGACACAGTATTGAACTGATGCTTAGTCACAAAGTACCAGATGTTGACTGCTAAACAGAGTATGTTACTTATAGAGCAAAAACTCATGGAACTTGACCAAGAATCCCTTGTTATTGTGGGAGTCAAGAGATGCCATAGCTTTCACCATCTGTATCTTTAAAAATTGGTACTAATGACTAACCTTTTGTGGTACCTCTTTCTAAGGTAAGCCTACACCTTAAGTATGTTACCATGTATAGCAGTGCTGAGGCTTTGGCTTAGTGATCGTGATGATGACCTTGTCTCTTTGCTTGGAGAAATGTGATTAAATCTTAGTGTCCTGAGCCATTTCCCACAGCAGACTCCAAGTGACTTTATGCCTCTTTCACTTAGACTTTTGATGATAGAAATTCTCCCCAAGCTCTTTGTGTTAGATGAATTTTTTTTAATCCCACATAGAAATGTGAGTTTTAATATTATATTTTAAACTTTGTAAAGTACTGCCTTTACAACAAAACTGTGAGGTCAGTACACCACTGAAAGTGATGTAAACCTCATTTTATAGCAGAAATGTCAGATTTCGAAAGGTTAGTAAGGTGATTTGCCTGTAATCACCCCTCTCATTAGTATCAATGGCATCATTTGAAGCCACAATTCTTGACTCCAAGCCCAGCATTCTCTCCACTAGGCCATGTCATAATCTCAAAATACATGGTTAACTGCACAGGATTTCAAATTGGCCTGCATCTTGAACTGTGTATGAAAGGGTCTGGACAGCCAAGAAACTGGCTGATGAATTCAAATCCTTCACAAGCTTGATAACATGAGTCATCTGTCCACAAAGGATGCCTTTTATGGGTAAATTGTGTTGCCATTCCAAAAAATGCTTGTCACATTATCTTGGCCTCATCAAACACAGCATGTCCAGGAATTGTTTACAGGGAGGCACTGGTAAGAAGCTATGCTTGATGGCCTGAGAGAGAGAGAGAGATCTTAGCTTCTGCCAGGCTGTGTGGCATAATCTTCCCAAGGCACCTCTTCCTCTACAGGAAGTGACTCTAAAAGTTTGACGAGAATTCATATGAATTTTATGAGAGCATTTGGTGTTAAGTTCTTGGCTTTGCCTAAGTTGATCAGTAGCTAATCACTGCTGCTATTGTTGGTGCCTAAGCAATCCTCTCTCTCATCCATCAATCAACAAGCATTTATTAGGCACCCAGTATATTCTAAGTACTATGCTAGGTGCCAGACTCCGTGAGGCTGGCACAAAGTATTGCTGATTCCTCTGTAAGCTTCCGTGGCAACAACTCGAGGTCACTTTGAGTTATGGGCAGCACATGGCTTACACTTGCTTCTGCTGGTGGTTTTCTTACATGTAGAATATTCATGGGCAGGAATCTTTTTTTAAACCTTCTGTTCTTCTTGATCCCAAGCAAATGCTTGGGTTCAAATAAGGTGAACTAATAAGGACGCCCTAATGGTGGGTGTCAGTCAGTGAGCTCTGCCGTATTTGTCCTCATGTAACAAGCGGATTCCATGTCTAATGGCAAGCACCAACTCCATCCTAATTGTGCCATTACTGCACTTCAGGACAGACAAGACATACTGGGTTTTCTCTACCTATCCTAAAAGGGGTTTTGTGAGGAAAGTACTTTATAGAACAGAAAATACTATAACATGAGGGCTACTGCTGCTGAGCAAAGTTGCATGGTCTCAGTTGGTCCTGGCCTTTCTTCTTCTAGACTTCACATAATATCATATATTTGTTTCTGACTAGTACTGACTACATCATGTTTTTATGTGTTTTGTTTGCATACATCTGTCACATCTGTCTAACAGACAATAAGCATTTTGAGGCAGGGAGAATCTCTCACCTAAATCTGGCTCTCCTTCAACATCTCACAAGGCATTAATTCAGAAGGTCCTCTTTGCTCACTTTTACAAAAAGCGGACTCTTTGCTAGGCATGAAAAAGCTAGACCATAGTGGATTCCCAACACTGTCGCTGAAGTCATGAGTCTTCTGAGAATGAAGAGAAGAGCTTGTGTGGCACGTATTGCCACGGAAGGCACACATCTTCCCCTGAAGTTTCCTGGACAGCAGCAGTATGACTAAGCATATCTGAAGAGACTGGGAAGCTTATAAGGAGGGAGGGAGAGAAGTAGGTAGGTTGATAGAAAATGAGCATTTATTAAGCACCTCATATATGCCAGACACTGTACCAAGTGCTGGGGATACAAATATAAGCAGGCAAGATAGTCTCTGCCCTCAGGGAGCTTACAGTCTACTCAGGGAAGACTGCATATGGCTGGGGGGGGGGCGGGGAAGTGCATGTGAGGTGCATGGTTTGGAGCTGGCAGCTGGGGAGTGAGTGGAGGCCTGGTGCCAGGGGTGGAACTCAAGGTTCTGGTGGAGCTGGAACAAGAAGAAATGATTCAAAAAGAACACTTTAAAGTTTAAACCACCTTTACACATTCTGTGCAACTCAGCAGGCATTTATTAAAGTACCATTTGAGTATAGCACACTGTTAGGCTTTGGGGAGAACTATCCCTGCCTCAGCATGTTTACCGCCTGTAAGACAAAGGTGACACGCATGTACAGAAACAAGTAGAATAGATAATATTACCTGCGTGCATGAGAGAAATACACACACACTCTTAGGCCACTTCCAAAGGCGGGAAGGTTCACATCAGTCTAGAATCACAGGCTCATAAAATTTTAGAGTTAGCAGGGACCCAAGCAACCTCTTAGTCCAGCCCAGTGTAATGTACATGACAAATAGTCTTCCAGCCACTGCTCGAAGGCCTCCAGTAGGAGGGAATATACTTTATCCCAAAGCATCTCATTCTACTTTTGAACATTATTATTTTGTTAGAAAGTTTTTCCTGACATGAAAGCTTGATGAAGTAGGTGGCATTTCAATTAGGCATTAAAGGATGAGTAACCACTCAAGAGAGGGAGAAAAAGGCAGGGAGAATGAACAAAGTCACTGCAGCAAGAAAATAGGGGGATTACAGAAAAAAAAGAAGTCGGCATTTACACTTTTCTAGATTACTGGCATCAAACTCAGATATAAATGGGCCACTAAACCTTATATATAAGAACAACCTTAGAAGCCACATATTCACTTAGAAAATCACATATTAACATTTTCTGTGTCTTACTATATTTTTATATATTTTGTTAAATGTTTCCCAATAACATTTTAATCTGATTCCAGCTGCATTAGGCTGCACTACACAGTGTTGCAATACATGCCACCTGTGGTGTTTGCCATCTCTGCTCTAAAATATGGCATCCATGGAAATGAATTGCATGAAATAAAGCTGGGGAGGCAGAACAATATCAGATTATGGTGGGACTTGAATGTTAAACTTTGAAGTTTGGGTTTTATTCATTGAACAACAAGGAGCTATTGACAGATTTTCAGCAGAAAAGTGATAGGTTAGAACCAAATCTGGAGAGGTAGAAATGGAAAAAACCAATTGGGAGGTTATTGCTATAGTTCTGGCAAGTAGCAAGGAAGGTTTGTTCTAGGAATGTGGCAGTGTGATTAGAGAGGAGAAGCAAATGCAGGTTTTCTCATGAAAGTGAAAGGTACAGCATCATAGAGTTGGAAATAGCCACAGAGGACATCTGCTCCATTCAGTAGATGACCAGGCATCCCCTCTACAACATGCTTAACAAAAGCCATCCATTTTTTTTTCTTGAGATCTTTGTTATTGTTCAGTCATGTCTGACTCTTCATGACCCCATTTGGGGTTTTCTTGTCAAAGATACTGGAGCAGTTTGCCCTTTCCTTCTCTGGTTCATTTTACAGATGAGGAAACTGAGGCAAACAAGGTTAAGTGACTTGCCCTGAGTCACAGCTAGTAAGTGTTTGAGGCCACATTTGAGCTCAGGTTTTCCTGACTCCAGGTCTGGCACTTTATCCACTTCAGTGTCTAGCTGCCCCTTAAGATCTTAGTAACATAAATTATCAACTAGACTAGGTAAGGATGAGTAAATCAGAGCTTTGAACACAACAAAACTGGGTGTCATTTCTGACAAGAAGAGCAAATTCCATAGATGGAACAAGTGTGAATGTTTTATGCAAGTTGAATTTGAGGCACCCATAGGATCTCCAGGTGGAAATGCCCTCCATGTAGTCAGAGATGAAGATCTGGAGCAAAGGGGGAAGAGAGAGAGAGGGAGACAGCACAAGAGCAAGAGATTTGGGAATTTGTATAGAGATGATAGTTGAGTGGGACAGGATGGAGGGAAGGGGCAGGGAGTGAAATTGTCAAGTGAGAGAGTATAGAAAGAAGAGGACGAGAAAGAAAAGGACAAGGAAGTAGCAGAGAAAAAATGAGAAAAAGCAGTTAGAGAAGGAGGATGACAAGGAGAATATGATGTGTCTAAAGTCAAGGGATGCATAACCATCCATAAGGAGGGATTGTCAACAATGTCTAATCCTGTTGAGAGATCAAAGAGAAGAAAGACAACAAAAGCCTTTGAAATTGGGAATTGGGTCCTTAACTCTTGTGAGGGCCCTTCAATAGAGTGCTACTGATGGAAACCAGATCACCAGTGGTTGGGGGGAAAGAGTGAGTGGCAAAGAAACAGAGGTACCAAGCATACAAAATGTTTTTGTTTTCATTTTAAGAAGCCTGATTGTGAAGGAGAAAGGAGAGATTGAATGAGATGGTAGCCAGGTGTCATAGAATGGTCAAGGGAATGCTTTGTTAAGATTAGGTACATATAAGCATATTATAATCAGATGGGAAGAGTTCTTAAGTGGAAGAACCATTAGTCTTGTTCTCTTTGGTCCCGTGAGACTAAGGGAGTCCCATGAGTCTAAACATGGGGTGTTTTAGGAAGTAATGAATCCCCCATTACTGTAGATAATTAAGCAAAGGCTGAAAGATCATTTGTTGGGGGTGTTGAAAAGAGTTGTGTGTGTGTTGGGTTGAGAGTTTTTAGAGGGTGCCTTCCAAATCCCAGGCTATGATTTAATAGCCTGTGTGTAAAGGACAGTGTAAATCTCTCACTATGGGCACAGGGGTCCTACTAAATCACTTGCCTTTTTTTTTTCTAATTGTATCCTTTATTTTACTGCCTCAAGGCAGAAGCGGGAGATTATTATTTAAAATATTTAAGGCTACTGACTGCAGCAACAATAACACAGCACAATGAAAGCTAGTGTTGTAAAAACTGTCTTTCTCAACCACTTTCCCTACTTAAAGCTACTTTGTTAAAAGATGCTTCTTGTATATGGCCCTGAAATTCTCACTGGAGCTGTCCAACCAAAGCAAGCTGCCACCATCTACCATGATTCCCAATGGAAACGAGTTCTAGAATCTTTATTGCTTTCTCATTTGATGCCTGCTGTGTCTTAAATGGCACTCCCCTTGATGAGGGGCCATTGATCCAGAGACAGAAATGCAGCTGTTCCTGCCCTATGGGAGCTTACATTCTAAGGGAAGAGGGATGTGTGCAAATAAATATTCAAATAGAATATTCAGATTTGGGTGTGTCTAGGCTCATCAAAGAGAGGCTAAAGATTCTCTGAACACCACAATTGATCAATGCCCATCTTCTTTGTTCCTATCTCTGTCCAGACAAATTAGACCATTGTCTCTGGTCCTATGGAACTCCATCTGTTAGACAGTTCATCTACTATTTGTTTTCACCTCAGTGAAGCCCACCCACTGCCTCTTCCCATGGAGGAAGCCTTTAACACATCTGTCACTCTGAGATCTTACAGTTTTTCTTTTTCATGTGGTTTGGCACAGAGATTCTGTACCTCCTTTTTTTCCATTGCATAATGCAAAAGATGTAAAATAGAAATATTATACATAGAGGCAATTTGGCATACTATCTATAAGAATGATCATTTAAAGGTAGAAATTTTGAATTTCCAGGAATAATAGACTACCAAGCCTGACATCTGATTGGGTCCAAGCAGGAGAATTGGACAATACAGGAACACCAGACATGGCTGACTGAGAAAATAGCTTTGTTTCTGGAGTACTGTGAAAGAGATAAAAGACCATCACAATCTTTGCTCCATGTTTGTTTTTCAGACTTAGGAAAGCTGAGTTCAACATAAACTCTTTCCTCATGGGATGGGACAGTGTAGAAGAGGTGTGGGAAAAATCAAAGTCTGGATTTAGAAAGAAAACCCCCATGTGGAAATAGAAGAGAGACAGAGACAGAAGCAGACAGACAGACAGCAGGCTTCCAGAAATGATGACTAAGTTGAGACCTAAACCAAATTTAAAATGTTTATAGTCTTAGATTTGTAAAAGAGTTTAGAAAATCATTCTTCCTGACTGGAAGATGAAGTAAACACTGGCTTTTCTCTGAAATTCAGGAAAATTTTTGTGAAATGTGGTGCTCCATATAGAGATCCATTCTACAGCTCTCTCCTTTGCCTATATGGTAATATATTGAAGGGTGTCTAAACATAGTGAATGAGCCAGTATGTTAACAATATGTTAATAATGCCCAAAAGGAAGATGGCAGAGAATTGACTGAATGGAGAATGGACAGAGAATGGAGAAAGTTGAGTGACAATAAAACACAGCTGGAAAATCCTAAGATATAACACTTTGGGCAGAAATCCATGAGAAAAAGATTTAACCTACCATTCAGTGAATGATTAAAAGAAAAAATCAATTTGAGTATGTGTATATATGTATGCTTGTGTGTGTGTGTGTGTGTGTGTGTGTGTGTGTGTGTGTGTGTGTGTGTATAGCAACATGGACTCCTGGAATGGTAGTTATAGTACAGTCTTCTCAAGAAATTTTCCAAAATGTTAAAAATGAATCCTTATTTTTCAGAAAGTTGTCATTCCCCCTCCCCCCACCACCACATAGCATAGTTTCAGTTAGAGACAATCCTCTATTGAGATAGTTATATAGTTGGGTTTAATAAGTAATATTGTATACATACCCAATATCTACCTTATTGTAATATGTGTAGGGGCAAGAGGGAATGAGAAAACACATTAACCCCTCAAGGTACCTTCATTTCTCCTAATTCTCTTAAAGAAATGACAATGCACAGTATAATTGATGATCAAAAATCTGAAGCAAAGCCAAGAGAGCTAAATGCTCCAACGGTAATGTCCCTCAATGTGTGTGTTTCAAGAGGCTCTTTAGTTAGCAAGGCAGCAAGCACTTACGAAGCGTCTGCTGTGTGCCAGGCACCAGGTTAAGTCCCAGGGGTGGAAAGAAAGTCTAGAATCATGGTCCCTGCTCTCCCAAAGATACTATTCAAATGGGAACAACAACTTGCAAAGAATTGTTCATGGAAGCGTATCCAGTGTGAATGGAAGGCAACTCTAGACTCAGAGGGAAGGTCCTGATAGGGATGGAGGTGTGATTTCAGCTGAGTCTCGAAGCCAGGAAAGCTAAGAGCCATAAAGGTTTGCCTTGATAACCAGTAGACCAAAGAGTCAGAAGTGGGATCGCCATATGTTTGGAATGGTTGAGGCCATCTGGGAATTTGGGGGATCCTTCTGATTTTCTTAATAGATCTTTATCCTAGAGGCAGAAATGATGAAGAAAGAGTGGCCTCTCTCCTCCCCAGTGCTTTGTCAGTCAAAGGAACCTGAAGTAGGAGTGACCATATTTAATGAGAGAGGAGGAGAGAAAGTCAGAGCAAAAACTTGTGATGGAACATTCTGTTGCTTCCAGATCCCAGACATTCAGAACTTGGGAGCCTTTGATAGACAGGCTTATATGGATAGCTGTTTTCTCTGTGGCAAGTTAGAAAGAGAAATGATCTTTACTATAACTGATACAAGTCACAGAAGTCTTATTAATTGAAAGTCAGCACCTGAAGTGGCACTCAGAAGGAAGGTTGAAGGTTGTGTCCACAGGAAGCACAGGTGCCATGTCTCCTATACAGAGCCCAGGATAAGTCAAAATTAAGAGGAAATATGCTTTTTAAAATAACAGCTATCATTTGGTTTGATAGATTGCTGGCAATAAATAAGGAGCATAACTATTGGTGGAGTTGTGAACTGATCCAGCCATTCTGGAGAACAATTTGGAACTACGCCCAAAGAGCCATAAAACTGCTCATACCCTTTGATTGAGCAATACTACTACTAAGTCTGTGTTCCAAAGAGATTTTAAAAATATAGCAGCTCTTTTTGTAGTGGCAAAGAATTGGAAATTGAGGGGGATGCTCATCAATTGTGGAATGGCTGAAAAATATGATTGTAATGGAATACTATTTTGTTACAAGAAATAAAAAGCAGGATGTTTTCAGAAAAACCTGGAAAAACTTACATGAGCTGGTGCAAAGAGAAGTGAGCAGAACCAGGAGAACGTTGTACACAGTAATAACAACATTGTACGATGATCAACTGTGAAAGACAATGATCCAAAACAATTTCAAAGGACTTGTGATGAAAAATGCTCTACTGCTCCAGAGGAAGAACTGATAGAGTCTGCATTGAAGTGCACAATTTTTCACTTTCTGTATTTTTTTTCATGTTTTCCTCCCTTTGAGTCTGTGTCTTTCACAACATGATTAATATGATAATATGTTTGCATGAATGAACATATATAACATCAAGTTGCTTACCATCTCAGTGAGGCAGCACAGGAGGGAAGGAGAGATAAAATTTGGAACTCAGAAAATTTTTCAAATGAATGTTAAAAATTGTCCATATATGTAATTGAGGAAAAAAATCAGTGTTATTTACAATAAAGTAAGATGCACAGTCTCTCTCTTCCCTGGAGTGAATCATTTGCAATGAACATGTAATCTATTTCTTAAGGACTTTCTATTCTCCCTTTTATATGATCGCATTAAGATGTTTTACCTTTCTCTGTGACTCCACGCAAAGACCATTAAAAAAAGTCAAGAAACTTCTGTCTGAGCCCTGGCTTTGCACTCGATTGACCGTGTGATCTTGGCTGAGTCTTGAGATCTCTGTGGGACTCACTTTCCTCCTCTGAAAAGTAAGAGGAGGGGACTAGTTGATTTCTAAGACTTCTTTCAGTGATGCCATTCCCTAGTTCTCTCAGAGAAATGGCGCATGAAGTGAGCCTAGTGGACAACAGATGCTTTACGTTCTGTCCAAATGCCACTGGTTTTTCTGTGGTAGAAGAACACATGCCTTCTGGGAGCTGACTTAATTGCAGCCTAAAAACAACAACAAAAAAATTGTAAGATATTAAAACATCCCTGAAAGTAAATTTGGTTCTTCCCATCCCATATTTGGGAAACATTAGAGCTTGGAGACTGTACTTAGTTCTTCCTGGCAAGGGTTTTAGGGCTGGCTTCAAACCTCACCTTTGACATTTGCTAGGAGGGAGAGCTTAGGCAAGCTACTTGACCTTAGTTTTGTCAGCCATAAAAAGAGAGCCCCTTTATCACAGGTGATCGTGAGGCTCAATGATGCGGCAGATGTATAGATGACACTTGGCTAACTTTGGATGTGCCGTGTAAATGTCAGCTGTTACTATTGTTGCTGTTGTTACAGCATGAGGAAGTCATTGAAACATCATGAAATGAAATACGTACACACAGCCTGATGGGAAAAGAGAAACTTTGTGAAGTGACGAGCTGATGGCATGTCTTGAAAACTCTCAGGTGGAGCACCTCAGCAAAAGCATTTGAGAAAATTTTCCTTGTTTCTTGCACTTTTTGCTCCCACGGCTCTGTCTAATGTATAAACAAGTGGATAATATTTAGTATATATAGCATTTAGCCATGTCCTTCTGTCCCCTGTTAGAACATAAGCACCTTGAGAATAGAGATTGCTTCATTCTTTCCATGCGTAGGCCCAGCTCCTGCCCAGCCCTGTAGGCCTTGGGCCATTGGAGGGCCTTCAGATGTACATGTTGATGTATTTACTGATCTTTTGATTGATTGATTAGCTTCTGGGGCTGAAAGGTTTCCCTCTTTTCTTCTCAGATCTGTGTTTAAGATCAGTAGAGCTTTGGGCTCTTTGGATAGGCAAGTGACAAACTGAGCCCAGTCCCCAGAGAGCTCAGAAGTGAAGATGAGGAGCCTTTCTGCTCCCAGCAGCAGGAGACTACCAGAGGGCATGGGCATCTGTTGTTGCTACTCTAGCAGAGCGGTTGCTTTATCAATGAATAGCTCTTTGGGTTCACCTGCTTGCTTATTGGAATTCATTTGACTCTCCTGTTATTTGTAAGCGTCACTAACTCTGAGTTACCCTTTTGTTTAAAAGGCAGTTTCTATATTTCCTTAAAAGTCAGTGATTATGAAATAGAAAATCATCAGCCTGTTAACTTAAAAAAAAGTTTCTTTTTCTAATTTTATAGAAAAACATCTTTTGTATGTGAAATGCGACCAGTGAACTTAGATATATTTTCTGTGTTTGCTAAATGTCCATAATGGAATGGTGGATTTCTACAATAAATAATTAGCACTTTTGATTGAAATTATTATGTTCAAAACTTGCTTTCAGGTGCTGTCATGATATGTCAGTGAACATCCTCTTTTCCCAACAATGCAAGGTAGAACTTTTCATAAAAAGCACGCCGTCACTGTTTCACTGTTAACATTTTCACCCAAGCATCTTAAAATGGCTACTAAAATCTGTTTTCTGGGCTTCCTCATATTTACACTAGGCCCATGAATAGCCTGCTTGTAAAAAAATAATAAGTCCTGTGAGGGCAGGCACTGCTGTTTTGTTTTGTGTTTTTGTCTTTGTATCTCCACTGCCTACATGGTGCCTGGCCCATGGTAGGTGCTTATTAACCTGAATAACTGATGTTCTACTTATCTGTCCTTGTTGACTAGTGAAGTTCCAAGTTGATGTTTGTGTTTTAGCCAACTGTTTGTAAGACAGTGAACCTGTTTTATTACATTAAAGAAAACCTTGTGCTATCTTGTGATATCAGTATATGTCTGCAGCATGGTGCTTTGCACATTGGTGCTTGGGAAATGGATGAAGGAAGGTATGGAAGAAGAAGACTTCTTTACTTTAGTTCCCATCTCCTTGGAACACTAATGCCATATTTACATGTGCTCAGACCTTTAAACAGGACTCCCGGTCTGGTTGGATCTGTACTCCCCAATATCTCTGCCATCAGAAAGCACTTCCAATTTGTGGAATGAACAAAAGCTCAAAGCAGTGAAAGAGTCATTCCAGGCCACGTTTGTGTCATTTTTCTGAGTTTTCTCTGGCTTCCCCAATATCTTAAATCTACCAGATTGAGAACTGAGAAGATCTGGGCTTGAATTCTTCCTCTGTCACCAACCCCTTCTGTGATCTTGACCCAATCACAGCAGGGCTTATGGGAATGGCCTTAGAGTCAGGAATCAGTCAACACAGATTTGTTAAGTTCTATTATGTCCATGCAATGTACTAAGTCAGTGGTTCTCAACCTTCCTAATGCTGGCGGTGTCTTGGTTCCCAAGAACATTGGAAATAAGTGTTTTCCAGTGGTCTTAGGTGACCCCGTTTGACCCCCAAAGGGGTCGTGACCCACAATTTGAGAACTGCTGTACTCGGGTTACAAAGAAAGTCAAAAGACAGTCCCCTTCTCTCAAGGAGCTCTTCTCTGGGAAACCCATCCAAACAGCTATTCCACACAAAACACAGGGAGCCTAGACTGGAGGTGATTGATGGAGGAAAGATAGCAAGCAGCATGAAGTCTGATTGGGGAAGGTTTCTTCTAGAAGGCAGAACTTATCTGGATCATGAAAGAAGCCAGGGAAGATCAGAGGCAGAGATGAAAAGGGAGAAAATTTCAGGCATGGGGCGGGGGCATTGCCCATAAAAATGCCCCGAGTCAGGAAATGGAGTGTCTGGTGAAAGGCATAGCAAACACAGTGTCCCTGGATCCAAGAGTCTGGGCAGAAGTAGAGGAAGAACAGCGTGTTAGAAGACTGGAGAGGGAGGAGGAATTTCTGATATTTATGATCCAGGGCCAGTTACTTCATTTTTCTTAGGCCTGCTTTCCTCATCTATAAAAAGGGAATAACACTTTCTACCCCATAGTGTCGCTATGATTGAGACTTAGAAGGCCATGATGTGGATAATGTATTTTGACACCTTAAAGCCCTGACAATGCCAGCTCTTATTCCTTGGTTTTTAATTGCCTCCTCTGTCCAAGGAAACAGTTGTACTAAGATCTCTGAGGTCTCTTCCTGCTTGCTACTAAATGTTTATTGATTGATGAGTTCCAATTCTCACCATCCAAGCATCTCAGAGGGCTTTTTACTTGATCAGACATCCACCAACTGAAGTGGTCTCTACTGTCAGCTGTGCAGAAGAGCAGAAATACTGAGAGAAGGTGGATAAGCTTGGGCTCCAGAGAGTCTGGTTGTAAGCTCAAATTATGGGTCAGCAGTTTAGATTCAGGATACACACATCATTGTGAAAGGTCAAGTGAAGCATGGGATCAGGCAGCAAAGAAATGGGGGGACAGGGGTAGTTAGCACATTCTCACAAGTTTAGGTGAGCTAGGAAACCTGTAATAACCAAATCAGCAAGAACCCAGATTATAAGTCGTGGGGTTCCTCCCCCAGACAAAATGCTTTGTATGTTCTTGCTGCTGAGACAGGAGCCAATCCAAGTTCAGTCAGCCTCCATCTCTAAGTGGAAGCAGATGAATGAGTGTACCTGGCTTAGACAAGGAAGTGAGAGGGCAGAACTAGAAATATATACCCATCATCCTTCACCAGCAGAAAGCAAAAATGTCCCTCCCTCAACCAACACATAAGTACCTGCTGCCTACAAGGCTGCACAGGGCTAGGCTTGGGAAGCCAAAAAAAGAAAACTCCTCTGGAAAAGCACTCATTTTCTAGGTCTGTTTCCTAAAATCTCTTCCCAGTCCTCCCTTTGGCTGATTGAATGCTCACCATTTCCAGTATACCTGAACTTGTGCCCCCTTGCAGGGGTCTGAAATGGACATTTCTTCACACCTACATCACTTACCTGACAGTCGTCTAATCATCCCACTTAGAAGAGTACTCCTAGGAAACCTTCTCAGGCTCCTTCCCCAGCTCTTAGACAACTTCATTTTTGTCATTCAAAAAGTTATAGAATCAGAGGGCTGATCCCCAAAAAGCTGAATTTAAAAAATCAATGAATTTTCACTCAGAAGAAGCAGTGAGACTTCAGTCATATTGTTCTAGCTTCAGTGCTAGATGAAAATTTATTTAAAGGGGGAAGTACTACTAATGGGAAGGCCACTGAGGAATATTTTTGCACTCAGGGAGTTTTTTGTTATTAGCTTTTCTTCTCAAGTTTCAACATTAATTGTTACTTTTTTCAGACATATATCAAAGCCAGCTTATATTGAGTGTTGGAGAAGATTCCTACATTTGCCCATTGAAGTGGTTCATTCTTATATAAAAGCAAAAACAAAGATGGTGGGCGGGGAAGGCTTCAGATGCAAACAGAAAGTGTTAGCAATTCGGTCTATGACCATTTACCAAATTCTTGTCAGTGCAGCTAGTAAGTATTTCCTTATATCTGGGCCACAGTTGCCTCCTCTTTAAATGCAGAGGTTGGATGAGATGGAATCCAAAGACAGTGGGAAGAATCCTAGACTGGGAGTCAGAGGACCTGGGTTCAGTCGTTGTCTCTGCTGCCCCTCCCCCCCTCAGTCCAGGCTGTCTTTGAGTAAGGACATTTGGGTTACCTTCTCTCCATTGGCTTCAGCTTTCTCAACTGTAAAATGAGGGGATTGGTCCAGACCTCAAAGTCCTTTTCTGGTTTGGAATCCTATGATGTCAGGAGATGCCTTGGAGGACACTCCCAGATCTTAATCTATGATCTTATGTGTCTAAACCTCTGTGTGAGCAGGCAGTTATTCTATTGGAATATACACTTTAAAACACATCAAGGTCAATAAACTTCATTTAGGAATTTAGTATGGTTACAAGTTATACTAGACCTGGAGGTGAGAGATCCATTAGAATCCTGCTTATGAAGTCTACCAGCATTGTAAACATGGGCAAGTTATATCCCCTGAACCTCCTGTTTCCTCATCTGCAAAATTCCAAATCTGCAAAAGTAATTAAACTGCCAGCCTCCTAAGATTGCTGTTAAATCTGGAATGACCATAGTGAGTCAAAGCAAGCCATTGGAACTATCTGGTCAAGGTTTTCTTTTCATATCCACCAAAATCAAATAACATGCCTACTCAATTAAGTCCTAAGAAAAAAGTTGATTAAAAATGTAGCTGACTTTCTTTGGTTCACTTATCTCCATCTGCCTCCCCTCCCCCTACATTAAAAAAAAAAAGGAAGCTGTCAGAGAAGAGAGCTCACTAGCTTTACATTCTTAATGGCTGGCTAGGAGAAAACCTGCAAAAAGTCTGTTAGGACGGCTGGTGCCATTTCTAATCCCTTAAGGGTTCTGATAACGGTTACATGAAGCTATTATGCATTCTATAAATCTCTTTTAAAGGAGTATGATTGCAATAAATACCTGTGATCATTGAGATTAAGAAACCATGAGAGTTCAAAAGTGTTTGTCAGTAGAACCTCTTGGCTTGGGGGTGGGGTGGGGGGAGAAGGGAGAGGGGACAGGAATAGGGTGAGCTCCATTTTCTCAGCAGAGAATCAGCATGCCCAGACTAGCATTTTATATTTTGCTTTAGATATAGAAATACCTGAAACTTCTGTCTGTGAGGGAAGCTTCCAGCTTAAGTCCCAGGTGGGGAGTTGCCTGAGGCACCTAGAGGTTAATCAAGAGGTCTGTACTAAGTGTCAGAGGCAGAATTTAAACCCAGCATTGCCTGACTCCAAACACATCCCTTGCTCCATTCATAGTGCCACCATGCTGTTTCTAGATTCATTTGGGCTGACATTATTATCCATTGATGCCCTGAATAGATATTATTAAAAAACAGTGCCGAGCAAATCAAAATACTCTTGCTGTTGCTTAAGTTATTGCAGTAGAGCAAAGTAACTCCTTAATATCCCCATGGATTTAAGTCATGTGGCTTGGATCCAACATTATTTCAAAGGAAATTATAAAAGCCAGTCCCTAGACCACTTAAAAATAAAACCAAACATGATTGGTAGAATTGTGTTAATCAAGGAAAAAATGCTAAACCTACTGACAGCATTGCAAGACTTTCTCTCTCCGAGGTTAACTGTCAGGGTTTTGGCTGTCTGATTTCCTAGACAAGTGTCAAGTGAGTCCCCCAGATTACAAGGATATATTTAATATTGCTACAATATGTGGACCTCCAGTATGCCATAAAGGGGCTGAAAGAATTTTATATAAACTACAGGGTTTTACCCAAAGAGCCATTTTAATGTGTTTTAGGCTGTAGTGCTTTCCATGTGGGGCCAAAATTTGACCCTCTCTGACCTGCCAACTTTTTCTCCAACAATGGACCAGCTCTGAGACAGTTGTGGTACCGAGGAAAGAGGAGGATGAGTCAGGAGGTCTAGGTAGTAGATCTGATTCTACTACTTGGGCTAGCTACTAACTAGCTGAATCAACTTGAGCTCCTCACTGTCCGAGTACCATTTCACCATCTTTAAATGGCCAGGTTTGACAGACTGGATGACACCTACAAAAGGGCATCTGGAATAGTGATAGTCATTTGGACTATACCATGCAAGGGTTAATTGAAGAATCCAGGGTTGATTCATTTAGAGAAGAGAGGGTTTAGGACAGACATTCATATATTTGAAGGACTGACATGGGGAAGAAATATTAAACTTGTTCTTCATGTGCAGAGCCAGAAACATTGGGTGGTAATGTTAAAGAGGCAGATTTGGGCTCCATGTCAAGAAAAACTGAACAATTCAGAGCAATCCTCAAATAGAACAGGCAGCCACAGAGGTAGACTCTCCCCTGTATGGAGACCTTCAAGTGAAGAATGGATAACCACTTGCTGAGGATGTCATGGCAGGGATTCTTGGCCCAATGGAGATGGACTAGATGGTTTGAGAGGTTTCTCCTTAGGGTGACTCTATGATTCTATGATTAGATCCCATGCAGTTTGAAATTCTGTGCCTCCAACTCAATCCCATTACTAGAGTCTCTTTCCCTCCAACCTCTGTGCCTTCTTTCACATTGTTCCCCCTACCAGAGGTGCCTAACCCTAACTCTAACCCTATTCTCTCTCCCCAGCCTTTCCAAAATTTGTCCTGTTCAGGACAGAATCCGTGGAATCTTTCCAATCTTCCTGTAGGATGTGACTGACTTCCTACAGCATTGAAAATCCGTGTCATACATGTGACCCTTTTACTTCTTCTGTCTCATTGTTTTCACCAGTTATTTCAGTTGTGCATATTTAGATGATGAGTTCTTTAAAGGTAAGAACTATGTGCTATAGACTTCTAAGGGGGTTGTGTGTGTGTGTGTGTGTGTGTGTGTGTGTGTGTGTGTGTGAGAGAGAGAGAGAGAGAAAGAGAGAGAGACAGAGAGAGAGAACACGAGAACTTGCTTATGATGGTCACACAATTTATAAGAGCTTGATGCAGAATTTGGACACCTATTTTCAAGTCCAGGACTCTGTTTACTACATAAGAATCATTTACAGTTTCTTGATCTCTGTGTAGTCCAAATAGGTCTGTACCTTTGCCCTAAGTTAGCATGGATTTAAGGTAACTGAGAAATGCTTCTTTAAGAAAGTGTGCTTGAAACCAGCCCTAATGATTTCTTGTAGTGTTTGCATCATGGGGCTCTGGTGCCAGCTCTGTGGGGTGGAATCAGGGTTTTAGAACCAGAGGGAAGGCGAGCTGGAGAGTACCTAGTTCGGCACCTTTACTTTATGCATGAAGAAACTGGAGTCTTGGGGAGAGTAACTTATTCAAAGTTACAATTAGCAGAGCCAAGACTTAAATTTTGGTTATTCCTGTCACTAGACCAACAGTGAAACATCATATTAGGGAATGCTTTTCTTTTTTTAGGTGAAAAAGGCATTCCTACTGCTCTGATAGATAGCTCTTGCCCAGTCAAGTCGGGTCTTTCGAGTGCTTGGGGCAGCCATGGAGACAGGGACACCTGGCAGGAAGCCTTGAGTACTGGGGGTGTCCTTGCTGACCTCAGATTACTACTTTGTCTCTCAGTTGAAACAGAGCCACCTCTTATACTCCCCTCAGCTGGAATAGCCCATGTAGAGGAGACCCTACTTTCTCTCCTCTCCTCCTCATAAACCCTTACAATCTGGCTTCCCAGCCTTGCCATTCCACCAAAGCTGCCTTCTCCAAGGTCACCAATTACCTCTTAGTTGCCCGATCTAATGTCCTTTTCTCAAGTTCCTCATTCTTCTTGTCTTTTCTGTAAGCCTTTGACATTGTTGATCACTCTGTCCTCTACACTTTCAGGGGCCCCCCCCCGGTTGTCCTCCTGCCTCTCTGGCCACTCTTTCTCTGCCTCCTTTGCTGGATCCTTCTTCAAATCACCACAGGAGTTGTTCCTTCAGGGTCCTGGCCTGGGTTCTCTCCTCCCCTCCCCTCCTGTCTCCTCTCCTCTCCTCTATTCTACTTCACTTGTTGATCTCATCTCCCATGGACATGTCTGTGCTAATGATTCTCAAATCCACTTCTCCTGCCCTCTTTTCTCTGGTGACCTCCAATCTTGCATCTCCAAACGTCTTTCAGACATCTCAAAACGAATGTCCAATACACATCTTAAATTCAATACATCCAAATCAGAACTCATTATCTCCCTCCTAAACACTCACCCCACTCCTCCATGAGAGGGCTATCCCATCCTCCCAGGCCCCCAGGCTCCTCACTGTCTCTTACTGTGGCCAAGGCCTATTTGATTTCACCTTTGCAGTGCCTCTCCAGTATGCCCCCTCCCCTCCTCTGATACTGCCTCCACCCTGGTGCAGGCCCTCATCTCCTCATGTCTGGACTATGTCAGTAGCTGCTGGGGGGTCTGCCTGTCTCTCGTCCCTCCTTCCTCCAGTCCAGCCTCCATTTAGCCACTGAAGTGATTTTCCTAAAGGTCTGATCCTGTCCCCTTTCCCTCCACGGACACCCTCCCCCCCAGAGACTCCAGTGGCTCCCTACTGCCTCCAGAAGCAAATACAAAATGCTCTGCTTGGCATTCAGATTCCCTCATAACCTAGGCCCTTCTACCTTTTCAGTCTTCTGACATCTCGTTACCTGCCACACACTCGTCAGCCTCTCCATCTCTGGGCATCCTTTTGGGCTGCCCACCGCGCCTGGAACGCTCTCTCCCCTCCTCTCTGACGACTGAGTTCCTCTAAGTCCCAATGAAATCCCCGCCTTCTAATCAATAGGAAGCCCCCCCTCTGTTAATTATCCCTTATTAATACTGTCCGTGACTTCTTTTGCATACGTTTGTTTGCATGTCACTTCCGCCATGAGGCTGTAGGCTTGAGATCAGGGACTGTCTTTTGCTCCTTTTTGTATCCCCCAGGTCTTGGCACAGTGCCTGGCACATAGTAGGCCCTTTTCTTGACAGATGGATTGGAGGGAGCTGAGGCGCAGTTTCCTGGGTGTCTGCATCATTTAACCAGTCATCATCTTAGGCACAGTTGAATGAGCACACACCTCTTTACACCAATATGTTGTTGTCTAGCTGCCGGTAAATACAGTCTAGGAGCCATCGTTAAGGTGTGAGTGTGTCTTCCCAGGGATTTCTTTATTAGCATCATTATTCAGCATTCATACAGCTCGTTGTACTTGCTGAGTGCTTTTACGATCATTTTGTTAGTTAAATCACACAGAAACCTCATGAAGGCAGTGTTATTACTGCCATTGTGTAGACAAGGAGACTTTATAGAAGGATTTAAAGAAAATATAGTGGGATCAGAAGCGGGCAATGAAAATGATTAAAGGGTTGGAAAATAGCAGCCGTGAGGAAAGATGAAAGGGGCTCTGATTGTTGAACATGGAGAAGAGAAGAGTAGGAGCTGTACAGCCTTGGGAGGAGAGGGGATCTCCTTGGGCCGAGAGGATCAGCACTGAGCACACAGCCAAGAAGCTAGAAACAGGCCAGACCCAGACAGGCCTCCTAGCACTGGTCATCACAGTAGAGGGGCCTGAGAGGTCCTTTGGACCCCTCCTGCAGTGAGTAGTGGTGCCCACCTGCTGGAGGAGATGCTAACCTTGGGAAGCAGTCCTTGATGATTTTGTACTTCATTGACTTCCCTGATGGCTTCTGACTTCTGGGCCGGTTTGTCCATCTTCTGTCCCTGCAACATCAGGTCATATTTTCAGCAGATTTTTTTTTTGAAGGAACATTTGTATGAGAAAAGATCACTAGCTCAGCACTAAGTTGTAGCAATGTAGTTAGCAGATAAGTCTATAAGTCAAGACCCAGGCAACTGTCCCTAATTCACTTGCCTGGAAATGTCTTTGCGTGCCAGTTTTATTTAAATACATGCCCATAACAATGGAAACAACTGAATGACAATGATAAAATGCTTAATAACTGTTTGCTTATGGAAGGAGGGAAAGCAGAACAGCCTTCCTTCCTAGTCTGACTCAGAGCTCTTTGCAGCGTGAAGCTCTGAAGAATGATGCAGAGACCTTAACACAAATGTGGCAAGGTTATCAAGAAGCAAGGCCCTCTTTGTGAGGGCTGTTTTACTGTCACATCTGACATGTACAGAGACCAGAAATGTACAATTTAACCATGCTTCTTCCTATAGTATTTTCATCTGTTTGAATTAAAAGCTATCATCTCTTAGGGAAAATCAATCTGCCGCTCCAAAGGAGAGAACTCCACTTGGTTGTTAGCTTTTATGGAGCATTGTGAACTCTTCAGAAACAAGGTGATTTTGTTCATTCTGGGAGAGTTTTCTGCATTGTGCATTACTTTCCACCTGTTTAAAGTTTCTAAGGATCTCTGAGTAGGGCTTCATTGAAAAAATAAATGTAAAGTGTAAGAAGTGGGAAACAGGAGGGGTGTAATGGATGGAGCCCAAGAAGACCAGGGTTGGAATCCTGTTTCACACACTTAATACTAAGTTTACTTTATAATAATAAAGGACTCACACTGCGAGTCACTTAACCTTTGACCCTCAGTTTCCTCATCTGGAAAAAGGAGGCAATAATAGTTCTTACCTCACAGTTGTTTGAAAATCCATTGAGAGGATAGATGTAAAGTACTTTGCAAACCTTAATCCTGTATGGATATGAACTCTTATTATGATGTAGTTAATAATATTAATTTTTATTATTATAATTCTGATCTTGATGACAAGACTTTACTAAGTCTGGCTGTACTAAAAGGCAAAATGATGATCATGATCATAATTTATGTTTTTGCCCAGCAATCTGCTTTAATTTAATTCTGTAAAGATTTATTAAGTATCTGTTGTATGCAAGGCACAGAGCAGATTTCTGAGAATACAAAGGAAACATTGAAACAGTCTCAGACATCAAGGAGCTTATACTCTAAACTCTCCTGGGAGTTTACATTTGAGAAATTAGCCCTTCAATTATCCTCTGAAGTTTGATGACTAGCCCAATGCAATCTAAGACATGTTCCAAATTGTTGTCCCAAGGCCCCATAGACATTTCAAATTATGTTCAATATGTTCTGTAAATAGGGTAGGTTGTTATGCAATATACTTTCTTTAAAAAAATATTTATTAGTGCCTTTTCTTTTTTGCATTGCTTCTGTTTCCCCATGCATACCTCCCCTTTCCTGTCCCCAAATGAACCTACTCTTTGAACAAAGAAGTAGTCAGTCAAAACAGACCAACACATTGACCATGTCAGTCTCATTCCTAACCCATCATCTATCCACTACCCCCTACAGGGAGGAGAAAGGTAGATTTCATCATTAGCTCTGTGGAGTCAATATTGGTCATTGTGAGTAGGTGATACATTTGATAAGGATGTTCTTTTAAGATAGCTAAAATGAAAGACCAAAGCAGACCCTTTACATTGCTTAAAGGGTTACACTTCAGTTACCTAGAAAATCCATTGATGGGGAGCAACTCCTTTACCAGCAGTGCTAGATAAGAAAGTGATTGCTATCTCTGAAAGGTTGTCAGTCGGGAATTTCACATGAGCATGAAGCAGAGAAGTATTCCCATAGTATTCGAATCTGTTTGAATGAAAAGTCGTCTCATTTTATTGAAAAATCAATAAGCTATTCCAGTATTGAGGAGAACTTTATTATGTTGTAAGCTTATCTGAGGTATTGTGAACTCCTCAGAAGTAAATGTTTTTAAAAAATTAATTCAAAGTATTGTTGATATTGTTGTATTTTTCAATATCAAATATTACTCTCCAGCTCTTTGATGTAGCCAAATTGTCCTGAGCAGCATTCCACAGAATAGGAATCATTAGAATTCTTCTTTAATTGAGTACTTTTGTTCCTATCATTCCTTAGCCTATCAAGATGTAACTTTAATGATTTAAAAATTTTCAGAATAACGTAGGATTGTAGATTTGGAGGTAGAAGAGATTTGGAGATTATCTGATCCAACACACTCAGTTTACAGATGAGGAAATTGTGTCTCTGAGAGTTAAGTGACTTGTCCAAGGTCATGTAGTTTATTAGCCACAGAATCGATTTTTCTAGCCTATTCTATGATTCAAAATCCAGAATTCTTTCTACTGCACAGCTTTTCTTTATGTCATTAGATAGCTTGGTTGTTAAAGGAAAATCATATGTTATCTCAGTTCTTATGTGTTATTATGAAAGTATGCCTTGATTTACCAAAAACAAACAAACAGTAGTCAAAAACCCCAAGGTTCTAAACTGATTAGGGAATGATTAATTTATATTTTAAAAAATTCTCCTTCGTTTTGAAAGCCTCTTTGCAGAATCCCATTTATAAAATAAGCTTCCCTAGTCCCATTAGCACTATACAACAGTTAATAGCATGGAGCGGTGAAAAGAATGCAGCATTTGAATTCAGGATCTGGGTTCAAGTTTCTGCTCTGTTCCTTAATCCATGTGTTTCCCTGGGCAAATCTCTTAATCTCTCTGGACTTCAATTTCCTCATCTGCGAATTGAGTATGTTGGACTAGATGGCCCCTGAGGTCCCTTCTACCTCCAGATTTACAAATTATGAACATGTGTTCTGTGTAAAATGAGGTAGCAATTAGTGACTCTTTTAAAAGAATTCTCTAGCCTCTTTTAGCATGTTTTACTGAGACTTTCCTTAATACCCACCACTTTGTTTCAGCATCAAGGGCTATTTTGGAACCTGGAAGGAAATAACTGGATGGTGGTGTTCAGTTTAAGAAATGGCCATACACCTCAGCAATTGTTGGGGTTGGTTTTTTGGAGGGGGAGGGCAGGGCAATTGGGGTTAAGTGACTTGCCCACACGGCTAGTTTCATGTTTAGTGTCTGAAGCCGTATTTGAACTCAAGAGCTCCTAACTCCAGCTCTGCTGCTCTATTCAGTTCACCACCTAGCCGCCCCAACCTCAGCAATTGTTAAAAGGAAACGCTAAATGCTAAACTTGATGACTTGAACTTCAATTAACTTTGATAGCCTGTTATTTTTCTTTAATGGAAAGAAGAATGACTTTGGGTTTTGCTTTTTGAGTAATAGCTGATCTGTTGTGACTCCAGCTCCCTTTCTGCCACAAATTCAACATGGAGATTCACCCAACATCAAGAATGAATGGATGGTTATTTTTCATTGGTTTTTCAGTTCTGTCTCACATTATTACAATGAAATATCAAATAGCTTTGATTTCTTCCCCTCCCCCCCTTCTTTTGCTTTATTTAGTGACAGTTGGGATGTGATGGAGTCAGGGCTAGGCTTAAGCCTCTGGACGTTTCCTGTACCGTGTCGTGCTGCCACGCATGGTCAGTTTTAACTGCTTTAATGGCATTGAAATCACATATGAATTCAGGGCTACTTTTATCCATTCCTTATTTCAACAAAATCTGCAAAGTTTAGAAATTGTTAGACGAGCTTGTCCTAAAAACAGAAAGTTTAGAAACGGAAAGAAAGGAAGAAGGCTTCTTGGAGACTTTTGGAGCTATGAGATCTGGTGTCTCAGAGATGTGTGGGATTCAGCCCTCTGACAGACCCTGTGGCTAGCTCTCAGGGTTGGAAATCTTTATTTTTTATTCAGAGAAGTTCTTTGATGGTGTCCTTGGGTCAAAGATACTGTCTGAATGGGGGGGGGGGGGAGGAAACTTTTCAACATCAAACAGTGTATTAGGAAGCAGTCCAAAGCAAGTGCCTTCATCAGGCAGGCACACAAAGCTTTGTGCTCCCAATGATAATGGCCTTCCTTGATAACTGCTCTCTCAAATCAATGGGCTTTCAAAAGTTATTGTCCTTCTTGGCCTAGGTCTCCACTTTAGTCTCCTAGCATTTATCATAAATAATGATATATTTCTTCATTTAGCTATAACATGTCGCTGAGCTTTTTTTAGGCATAGCTCAGTTGAAATTTCATTTCCTCCCATTAAGTAACATGGTGGGGTCATATTTCCTAAGACTGCCAATTTATGACAAGTTATTCCATCCCTGGTCTCTTGCCGTATATTCAGGACAGTGTGTTTGGAACGACTGGCTCTGTTTGGTTATTTTTAGCCCAGCATGACTTAAAAGTTAACAGCCAGCTTTGTTGAGGCGTTAAATCCACGCTTGGGGTTTGCCCTTAGGGATTCCTGAACTGCCATATCAAAACCAACCAACAGGCCATCTTGTCCAGTATGTTGTCTCTGACCGAGCCTGTGTCTTCGAATTAGAAGAAGGCATAAAACAGCTTTGTGGTTCCCTTGACTTCAGCTACAAAACGGAAGGGAGAAATTTCATTGTGATTGTATCCAATGATCTTTTTATGCCCTGAAGCGCCAGGACTGATCTCTTGGAATTCTCTCCTAGTAAGTGTAATTGCTGCTGTCATCTTATGTCTAGAGGTCCCTAAGCAGAGCTGTCTGCAATGAGAGCACAGGTTAATTTTATGTTAACGTCGGGTGGGGTGGGGGAGGGAGGAAAGGGGGGGCAGATATTTTATCTGGTGCCTTTTAAGCTATCTATTATGTGCTGGTGGGAAGTCAGTGCCAGACTGCTTTTCCCATTACTAATCTTTGTTTGTGAGCCATGTATGACACTTTCTGGAGAGCTGCCTCATTATTTTACTGAAAACTTTTCTGTTCTGTTCTTTGTTACTTTCTCTCTTTCTTTACCCAGAGCAATGCTTTTATTTTTCTGTAGTTCCTAAACATATTTCTTTAAAAATCATTTTTTCTCTTCTCTCCATCTTATTTCCCTGGCTTTCCCCTCAGTTCTGTTGTAACTTGGGCCCAGCTCATGATCCATTTGCAACTGAGATTCTTAACATTTTTGTGTCATAGACCCTTGTGCCCATCTGGTGAAACCTGTAGATTCCCTCTCAGAATCATTTTTTAAAAAATAATTATTGAAGGAAATGATAAATCTCAGTTTGAGGGTTGGTGAAAAGAAAGATGTATTTTCCCCCCATCTAAGTTCAGAGGAGGCCCTGGTTAAGATCCCTTAATCCACAGCCCCGTCCCCCCCGCCCCCATTCCAATTGACATTAATTTAAAACAAAATGTTGGTTCTTTTCTCCTGTATTGATTTCTGTTCATTTCTTTTCTGAATCTCTCTCAACTTGTGAGGGTTTGGTAACAGCCTAGTTACACAGGAGGCTTGGCTGCACACTCACAACCTTTCCTGGTATCCTTAGGGGAGGCCCATCAGCTTTTACTTCCTCACCTGTAAAACAGCTGGTGTGCAGCGTCCCTTTCTGGTGGTGACTCTCAGGGATGCTGACAGTGGGGCTGAGGTGGGAGGGAAGCAGGCTCAGACCCAGCCATGTAGGGGCTCATGAGCGAAGACAGACACTGAACCACATACAAGAAACTGAGCAAACATAAAGCTCTGTTGAGAAAGAGAGAGTTTCCTCATCTGCAATAAATAAAGAAGCACACAAAGAAATAAATAAATTTTTACAAAGAGAGGTTTGGCCCAGTCGGCCCCTGAGCAAGCTCTTGATGTAGACCTGGGAGGGACAGACTGTGTCGGATTCCCTGGGGTGGCGAGATCTCACTGGGAGGAAGCCCCCCCAGGCATCGTTCTCACCCCACCTTGGCAGGACTTGACCCAAACGTTCCAAAGGAGGTCTTCTCCACCCTCCTGTGGCGTGGAAGCCCATGGGCAGACTGGGAAAGCCTGTGACCTCTTCTCAGAAACTTGCAGAAATAGAAAGGGTTACGAGGGAAGCCAGTTATAGCAAAATAATCTATTGCTAATAATGTAGTTGTCTAGTTGATTAAAATATGAAATTATATAGTAATATGTAAAAGTGTAAGCTCACGGACCCCACATTAATAGCACCTGCTTCAGCTGAAAGAGTAGTAGTACTAACCGTGGAGTTGGAGGTCCCAGGTCCCAAGTCCACACCTGTCCGCCCTCTCTGTGACCACAGTGCCTGGCACCTTAGAAAGGCTTATTCACCAATTCATTGACCCCCTTCCTGGCCCTCCAATTGCCTAATCTGTAAAATGAAGGGATTAACATAGTTGGCCTCTGAGGCGATCCTTCCAGTTCCCATCTCTGGTCCCAGGATTCTGGGGCTGGGTGGATATTCATGAAGCACGAGGGCTGTCCATCATTTATCCCTCCCGCTTGCTATACAACCAGCCAATGAAGCACATTTTCATGCTGGCCCTGGGAAACAGGCTAAAACTCAAGTCCTGTGGGTTTTCTCTGTAAAATGCTATCCAGGGTGTCCTCAGGAGCAGGATCTTATCTCTAGCATTGCCAAATCCATGGGTTGGTACCCTGGCAGGGTTGTTACATTTGCACTGGGATGATGCAGAGGAGCACAGGTATTTACTTACCTAGAGGGGTGGGGAGTGAAGAGGGAACCCTGAAAATTGAGTGGGGATATTGAAGCTTCCTGGAGTTAAGCTCATATCTCTCCTCTGCTTGGGTAGAGGTCAGGTTTCTGGAGAAGTAGGTCCTGACATAGATTGTAGATGGAAGAAAAATGTACTTGAGGCTAGAAGAAAGAACTCTTAGCAGGAAGGTGAGCAAAATTTCCTGGGATAATATGGGGAAAAAAGAAAGAGCAAAATGAGCTGACTGAAGGATTTTAAAAACTGGATTAGACCTACTAGCATCTGGATAACTAAAGTGTTTCATATACACTTTGACAGTACCTGAAGCTTCTGAGATAGCAAGGCCTAATAAATTGAGAGGGTGAGCCTTAGGGAGTTCAGAAGTCTAAGATTCAAATCCTGCCCCTGACTTATAATCACTGTGTGATCTTGGGAGGTCACTTTTCCTCTCTAAAAGACACTTATCGCTGAGCACTTCTTTCAAAATCTAAATTGCAGATGAGTTCCTTAATAGCTAAAGAAAACAGTGAAGTCATTGGTTATTAAAACAACAGCAAAACCCCAAGAATTTGCCACAAAATGGAATGGCTAAAAATGATTCTTTTAAAATCATTATTTGATTTGTTTTTTGAAATGATAGCCATATTGATGTTCTAATAACTGCCATTTTTTATTCCTGTGCTGTGGTAGGAGCTTTTAACTTGAGGTCTGTGAATTGTTTGTTTGTTTTTTTAACTATTTTGATAATAATTTTAATATAATTGATTTCCTTCTATTCTGTACCTCAGTGTCCTTAATTGTAAAGTGAATTGAATGAAACGATCTCTAAGATCTCTTCCAGTTTTAGATCCCATGAAACTCCTATGGTATATGGTAAAGAGAAGCTCACACAGCTGTGCTTGCAGTTCTGAAACCGAGCTGATTGTTAGTTTATGTAGAAATTGGGCAAGTTGAAACAGCTCCTTGAAAAATAATAGAGATTGTTTAGAAAAGGCTATAAAAACCTCTTAAGTCCTAATGACCTCCTCAGATGGAGACCTTCTGCCTTTTATCATTTCTACCAGAGTGTGAACTTGCATCAATCTTAGTCATATATGTTGTAAGTTCTTTAAGATGATGCCCGCAGAAGCAAATCTCCCCATCCAATTGCCTTTCTGATTGTGGAGAGAGGCCATCTCCAAGCACTCACCACTATTCAGCTTCCTGCTGTTCCTACTGTACTGCACTCGAGTTAGAGGTAGTGGGGGGTTAACAGTACTCAATTCGACCTGCCATTTGCAACCACTCCATTTGGAATTTCCCTCTTTTTCCTTATTTCATTTCCTAGCACAGACTCTCAGTTTGAATAATTGTGCATGCACCACGGGGTTTGGTAGAGCTAAAGATGGGTGCAGATGAGCAAGTAAGCAAAGCACATTTAAAAATACTGGGAAACTAAGAAATGTGTGGCTTCCTTTCCCCTGCCACCCATCCCCTGCAAAGATGTGGCTGGTGCTGTAGAATCAACGGAAGTGAGGTAGGGGCCAGGGGCAGCTCGCTCTGGCTGATATTTTCCCCTCTAAACATTATATACTTTATAATGTATCATAGGCCCTATAATTTCTGGTAAGGCCACAAATAAATCTGAAGTAATAGGAGATACTGAGTATATGAATTACTCAGTGATCCATGAATCATTTCACCGGTATCCTATTAATCCTGACTGAGTAGCTGAGAAACTGGTCATTAACAAGTAGCTTGAGGTTGTATCAAAAGTGGTTTTCAGTCATTGTTTCATTTCCAAAGAATAGCATCCTTCATTTTGTTCTACCTTGTGTTTTTGTGTCCTTACTGTATTTAAAGCCGAAGAATTTGAGATGGTGCTAGAATGTAGCATTGAGGGAAACTACAAGAAAACAGGAAGCATCCAGCTCTCCAAAATTGACTTTCACTTACATTAGTAAAAATGAAGAAGTTTGCCAATCCGTGAAACACAGCACGAACCATGTTTCAAGGAGCCAGCTTAATCTACTTCAGAAAAACTGTTCTCAAAGCCTAGGAGATTAATTGTATACAAACGGTGCCACTGATTGTTCATGTATGAATTCAAATAGAGATTTAGAGCTAGAAGGGGGCTTAGAACTCGCCCAGGCCAATTCCCCCATTTTTATTGATAAGGAACTGAGAGAAGATAGATAGTCTTGCCCCAAGTCAGACAGGTCTCCAGTACGAATCCTGCCCCTTGGATTGCCAGTCCTGTACTTAGGAAATACTTGGTTACCTTGAGCCAATCACGTTTGGGAAAGGAACACAAATCTATGTCTTTAATCGCATTTCATTGTTGTTCAGTCTCTCAGTTGTGTCCAATTCTTTGTGACTCTGTTTTGTGGTTTTGTTTGCAAAGACATAGGAAAACTTTGCCATTTCCTTCTCTAGCTCATATTGCAGGTAAGGAAACTGAGGCAGAGTTAAGTGATTTGCCCAGGATCATCCAGATAGTATCTGAGGCTAGACTGAACTGAGAAAAATGGGTCTTCCTGACTCTAGGCCTGGAGCTCTATGCACTGTGGCACCACCTAGCCACCCTATATATATATATATATTTATATATATGGAAAAATGAAGACTTCTGGCAAGTCTCCTCTTCTTTTACTTCTATCTACACAACTGTAACATTGATGGGATTTAAGATCTTCCCTGCCTGTTAACAGGCCTTGCCTGGAGCCCATTAAAGGAAACTTACTCAGAGGAGGCTTGTTTGTAGGGAGGCTTTCACACCTTTTGTTATTTTGTAATTAGGCACTGAGTCAGGAGGGTTATGATGCCCTCTGACTCTGAAAAGGATACTCTGAGGTTACCATTTTGGTTTGGAGAGGACTCCTTGGAAGAGTATTCTTGTGATTTGTCCAGGTGAGAATCTGGGTAGCTGTCAAGAACCTCCCCCCCCCCCCCCCCCGCTCCCCCTACTTTGAAAAACTTAGATGTTGGTGTTTCTCTCTCTGGTAACTATGTATGTATTGCCTTGGTCAGACAATTGGATTTGTCTGTTGATCTGTGCTAATTTCTCAGACAGAAGCCCTGTCTGTTGGTCTTTATATCTCTGCTTGTATTTTCTCTGAAGTTCAGAGTGCTGACTTTTCCCTTGAACTAATGAACGTAATTAAAAAGAGTGTGGATCCCTGAAAGAGCTATCTCTCCTAGTAAAGTAGATCTAAGAACCTGTGCTAGCAGTCACCCTGGGTATGTCTGTGTGGTTGCTGCTACAACCACCTCTCCCCAACCAAAATAATACTAATAATAATAGCTAAAATTTATATCGTGCCAACTGTGTGCCAGGCACTATGCTAAGTGCTTTACAATTATCTCATTTGATCTTAACAACAACTCTGGTAAGTGCTTTTATCCCCATTTTACAGATGAGGAAAGTGAGGCAAACAGAGGTTAATTCACTTGTTCTGGGTCACATAGCAATAAGTGTGTGAGACTGGATTTGAACTCAGGTTTTCTTGACTTCAGGCCAGTGCTCTGTATGCTATGGGACCCTCTAGCACACCACTTTCTAGAACTGACAGTGCTGTGCATATACCCTACCTGACATCAAGGAGTTGTGTTGGCAGCACTTTTAATGACCACGAGGTGTAGCTGAGCCTTCATTTTCATATTCTTACTATTTTTTCTATTACTATTCTATTACTGTTTTTTCTAAGTAGTGATGCTTTTTTTTTTACTATTACCAACTTTTTTGTGCCACTTGCTAATATTATATTCAGCTCCTTAAATTTCAATGAACTGTCTTTTGGTGTATTCGCTGTATCAGTAGCATCCTATGGAATGCCATGAAGGGGGCATTTTTAAACATTATATCCGAAGTCCCTGATTTATCTTTGCCCCTTATCAATGGGAGCTGTCCCCTTTGGAACTTACCTCTGCTGCTTCTCCTTCTTTCCTTGAAGCTTCTGATCCTCTTCTAAAAGTATACTCTCTCCTATAAGCCAGGGTCCTATTTCTCACTTAATCTCAGTGTTCGTCTAGGACAGGTCATAGTAGTAGTCCGTGCAGGCAGAACAGAAGATGGCACAATGGATAGAATGTTGGACCTGGAGTCAGGAAGACCTGAGTTCAAATCCAGCTTCAGACACTTCCTAGCTATGTCACTTCTATCTCCCTCAGTTTCCTTACCAGCAAAATGGGACTAATCATTGTACCTCCCTCCTATGGTTATAAGGATAAAATGTGGTAATGGTTGTGAAGTGCTTTCCAAACCTCTAAGCAATATGTAAATACTCCCTGGCATTGTTGATGAGAGAGAAGTGAAGAGAGAAATCCTCCAGCCCTTCTCTCACTCCCAGTGCCAGGGCTTCTGGTCTGTGGCTTCAGCTCTTCTGCTGATCCTCCTCCACTCCCTCCCCAAATGAATCAGTCAACAATCATGTATTAAACACTTGTGAGTGGATCAGGGTCTGTGCTGTGGGGGATACAAGGAAAGCAAACACAGTCTCTGCCTTCATGGAATTTAGATTCTACTGGGGGTGAGAGCTTGTAAATAAGTAAAAAAATACTCACACTATAGAAAGAGCAGATCGGTCCATTGATCAACAAGCTTTTATTTCAAAAATCAGGAGGAAGAGAGATCCAGGAAAGGGTCAGCAGGTGTGGGAGGAAGGCAAATGAGAGAGGAAGACCCCAGCAGCTGGGGGTGGCACCAGGAGCCCTGTTTCTCCTCACCACTGATTGGCTATTTCAGTTTATTGGCCAGAATGCCCAGGGTAGTTGACAGTGAGTCCCAGCTTTTTCTCTGAAATGTAAATAAATTTTACTTGACTCTCCTCGATCCCCAAAGATTCCCTATTATCACAAAGATGTGCTTTTGTCTTAACTTGCAGTGCTAAGGGAGGAGGTTTGGGGGAGATGCTGGGATGGAAGAGAGAAAGCCCAGAAGGGAATGTTTTCACCACCTGTTCCTCTGTTTCCCCACTGTTGGGGGATGGGGGGGAACCTGAATACACCTAATGGGATCTATAGTTGGTTAAAGTACAGAAAGAAGCTGAGAATATCGGCTGTCTTCTGCAGCGGGCCAGAGGAGAGGAAGTCCAGCCTGTGGAGTCCATGGAAAGAGAAATGCCAGTTACTGGATTTCAGGCTGGAAAAGACTTTCAGGATGCTGTACTCAAATCTTTTCATTGTCCAGATGAGGAAATTGGAACAATAATTAAGAGACTCTCCCAGAGTCACTCAAGCAGCAAAGACCTGAGCCAAAATTCGGGTGAAAAGTATGTGTTAGACTTTGATTTGTAAATAGAAATGGCTCATGTGGGGGGCTGAGTCAGGATCCAGAAGTGATGGGGCAGATCTAATAAGGTGAAAATTTGCAGAGACAATAAATGTAAGGCTCTCCCCTTGTACTTAAATTGATCAACTTCATAAACACAAGGTAAGGGGAGGAAGCATGGCCAGATGACTGAACTGGTGTAAAAAAAAAAAAATCTCCTGCCAGTGCAACATGAATCATCAATGGGACATGGCAGCCCCAAAGAGTTGGGAACTTTTACTTCACTGAAAGAGGTTCATTGCCTAGAACACAAGGCAAAGAGCCTCATGCCGTGACCAGATAGACAACATCTGTAGGCTTGTGTTTGGTTGTAGGGACTACACTTTAGGAAGGGAATTGACAAGCTGCAGATTATCCAGGGAGGGCTGGCCAGGATGCTAAAGTGATTGAAGACCATGTCCTAAAAGGATCATTTGAAGACAGTGGGCATATTCAGTTTGGAGAAGAGAAGATTTGAAGGAGAGGTGCTGACCATCTGTGATACCTTATGGATTTTCATATGGAAGGGGGCTCAGATTTATTCTACATGGTCCCAAGAGCAGATCTTGCAGAGAGGTAGATTTAGACTCAGTGTAAGATGAAAGTGTACAAATAATTATGTCCCACCTCAATGTACAAATAAAAAACATCCCATAGTAGTGGAATGGACTTCCTCAGAAGGTAATGAATGTGTTATCACCCCTACACAGACAAACACACACACACACACACACACACACACACACACACACACACACACACAGAGTCACATGGAGGGATTCAAGCAAAGGCTGGGTGACCATGTAATTGTTGAGGGTGCTGTAGAGAAAGTTTTCGATCAGTTCAAGATTGCCTAGATGGTCAATGAGGGCCTTTCCAACTCTGTGATTCTGGGAAGTAGATGTGGCTGCATGAATTCTGATGGTGAGGAAATACAGGAGACTTAGTCTTCCTGTTCTTCTTCCCTCTCCCACCACATTTGTAGCTCCCAGACTAGATCTCACTCATGTCATTTTTCAGTCTGAAGGATTGATCTCTCCACCTGTTGCTTCTCACACAAAATTTGCCCACAAAAAAGTATCTGTTACTTACAATTTTAAAGAAGTTCTTGTTCCCATTCCTGTTCCAAACTGACTAATTAGTTAATTTATACATGTTCAACCTATGTTAAACATAGAGGAGTAGTGCTGATGGAATGTCAGTCAATCACAGCAGGAGTATTCAGAGCACAAGTTAGATACATCCTGCTCCTTTTTCTTAAAAGCAAATATTACTTCTGAAAATTGAGTTTGCATATTTAAAGGCATAGGTATGAAGTTGAGTGAGTAAAAAAGTGCTTTAGTAAGAAAACAAAATTTATTTTATGATTTGACACTAATCAGCCATTGCTAATGTACTATAAAACCCCACTTAAGATAGATACTGACTCCAATTACTAAAGTTAATGGCCTCTAGTTGCCTCATCTTGCCTTACAACAAGACATTAAGCATGCAGAACCCATAATTTAATTATCACCTGTTAATATTGGATCTAAATTCATTTTTCTGCTTTTGGGCTGAAGCTTCAGTGATGAGCCAATTAAGAACCATTATCTGGCCATTCAGAACATCAGCTTGGTAACTATACCCATAGTATATGAATCTACAGGGAGGTTCAAGAGGGAACATGCTGCCCTCTTGCCCACAGGGATTATCTGGATGAAAGGAAATTTATTTTTTTATTCTGCCGCACAGTCTATCTGAAGATTGCGAATCTTCTTTGAGCATGTTTACAGAAAAGCCCTTAGAGAAATTAGGAGTGAACGTATTCATAGAAAAACAAATAGCAAAGAGAATTACTGAAGAAAACCTCAATTCTGAACCTCAGAGGGGCTTAGAAATTAGAGTTTGTTAGAGAGTGTGTGAGACATGAAAGGTTTTATAAAACCATGAGATTTTTACTGAGCAAACATGCTACTAACGTATGAAGCTGTTACTATAAAAAGATTAAAGTACAGCGTGCCAGTCCTTTAGAATCGCCAGATTCCCGAACAGCAAAGATAGAATCCACCATTCTGCTGCAACTGCTTTCTTTGAAACTAACCAGCGTGTAACTAATAAGCTGTTGTTCAGTTGTGTCCTTCTCTCCCTGACTCTGTTGGGGGTTTTCTTGGCAAAGATACTGGAGTGGTTTGCCGTTTCCTTCTCCAGTTCATTTTACAGATGAGGAAACTGAGGCAAACAGGGTTAAGTGACTTGCCCAGGGTCATACAGCTAGGAAGTGTCTGAAGCCAGTTTTGAATTCAAGAGGATGAATCTTTTGACTCCCAGTCCAGCCCTCTAACCACTGTGCCACCTAGCTGCCAATGAGCTACTGACCACTCGAGCCAATGAATGGTCTTTTCTTGCTCATGCTTCCTGTCTCCCAGGCAGCATCTGCTGTGCTTCCCCACCTCTTCCATTGTTATGCTTGCTCACCTCTGCCAGATTTCTATGACCCAACCCTGTGCTGGTTCTCCTACCTCTCTTAATGTCCCTTCGTGATTTTTTTGATTGTTAAACTTTCTTCCATCCCCTACCTGGGTATACCCCAAATATAAGCCCTTGGCTCTCTGCTCCTCTAACTCTGTAGACTTTTCCTTGAAGATTCCATCTACTCTAATGACTTTATCAACAAGGTCAGTGGGGGAAATCACTCTGTAGTCAGGGGACCTGGTTCATTTCCTCCCTCTGATGTTTCACTGTCTTTGTGACCTTGAGCATGTCACTTAAAATCTTTGGGCCTCAGTTTCCTAATCTGTGAAATGGGAGGGTTGGATATGTGACCTCCAAAGTCCCTGTGAGCCTATCAACCCCTTTCCAGCTCTGGATCTGTGATGCTAGGAACTTGGGAGTTTGACTCCCCAGTCTGCTGAATTTGGCCTTCCCAAGTTTGTGTCTTGACTGGACAGCATTTGGATATTCTGCATCTCCTCAAACTCACTTTTCTAAAACAAAATCTCTTCAACCCTGTGCCTTCCTGCCTTAGTCATATGAGGCAAAGCAGCAGGTAAGGTGGTCAGCTTAAGGGTGTATTACAAGTTAGGAAAGAGCAGTCATGGGGCAGAAGACCACAGCAGGGCCATGGGACCTAGGGACAACAGCCAGTGCAGGAACCCTCAGCCCATTCAGCCTTTTCAACCGGAGAACATTGTGCAGTAGGGACCAGACCCAGCAATGATCACACTCTAAGAAATGGTTAAAATTGCACATCCAATCTGAGAAACTGGCCCTATCATTAGTCATGTCTTCACACACATTACAGAAGTTTTTTTCCCCAAGAATACAAATGTCTTTCTTGCTGCCTTTGCTTCTCTTTCCAAAGACTTAATGAGATTAGTTAAGGGAGTTGAGTATTGCCCACATTTAGGAAAATAGATGCAAAGAGGTCTCAGGACTCTCTGAGATCGACGTGGAGAGTTAGTGGCAGAATCAGTAGACCTGCTAACTTCTACTAACTGCATCTTACAAATGGCCAAGATGAATATACAGCCACTATATTGAGCTCACATGGAGTCATCTGAATGAATTAAGAAGCATTTGTTAAGTGCCTGCTCTTTCTCAGACATTCTGCTAGGTATTGAGGATGTAAATGCAAAAGTTAGTCCCTGTACTCAAAGAGCTTCCATTCTAATGGCAAGAGAGCGCACATGCAGGAAGTGATGGGCAGAGAAGGAAGCTGTGCTCTGGGGAGACACAGAGGGGAGTAGGCATTTGTGTTATTCATGGCCTTTCCAGTTGCATTAGCAGAAATGATTCAATTATCATCCCCAGAGCAAGAGGGGAAAGGTCCAAAGAGAGAAGAGGGGCTGGGAGGTTACCTGCATGAGGCAGGACAGCTGGTCAGGTGGTCAGCTTGACTTGATGGGCTATCTAAGCATGGACTAGGACTGGCTAGGTCTGAATGAAGAGAGTTTTCACCAAGAGAGGCAGCTCAGCCTTGTAGTAGCTTTCCAAAACTCCCTGAGGGGAAGTAGACATGGTGTCTGCAGGTATGTGCTAGTTTAGATGCTCCAAGTCCAGGTGACAATAAGGGTGAGAGGAGGGCATGGTAGAGCAGATGACCAGTTTTCCAAGTAGACTTTAGTTTTATGGTCTGTGGCTGTATGGGAAGTAATTATAGTCTGGGGACAGATAGTGTGTTAAGTCAATTTAGGGGAACTCAGCATAAAGTTTATAGATAATCTATGTCATAAGGAAGTTCAGTATAAGGAATTTCAAGTTTTGGGAATTGGCTGAGTCGGGGGAATAATACATTTTAAATGGGCCTTGAAGGAAGGCATTTCTCAGGCAGAATTATAGAATACATCATGTTTTGTGGTTGCTTCTATTGCCAGGGTGTGAGATTACAACTCAGCTCTATTAAGCACTTTACAGATATCTAGAAAAAGACGATCCATTGTCAAAGCTTTCATCACCCACCCCCAACCCCACCAACTGAAGGACGTTAAAGGTTGTCTCATCCTATTTCCTGTTTTCAGATGCACTGGCAGATTGAAATTCTAGCCCCTATTTGTATGCTCAGAGTATGGCTAAATGAACAACTGAGCTGCTGGGGGAGACATGAATTCAATGCCCAGCATTCTGTGATGGTCACCAGCTAATCTCATAGAAATGCACAGTTCAGACATTTAGGGATTTTCCCTCTATCCATCTATGTCTTCTGCTTGATGATAAAAGGTCACAAGAAAATTGAAGTTGACTTTCTTTTAGCCACCATATTGCTAAGGATATATCTGTTATATAATACAAGAAGACAGCTTCCCACATTGAATAGAACCCTGGATTTGGAGTTTGGACTCTGGAAGACTATAGTTCAGATCCTACCTCAGACACTTCCTATCTATGTGATGCTAAGAAGTCCCTTAACCCCTCTCCCTCATCTTTCTACCTATCTCACGGGGTAGCTGTATCCAATAAGATAGTATATGTAATGTGTTTTGGAAACCTTAAAACACTAATTACATGCAAGCTGTTAGTGAAGGATCCCTGTAATAACAATATATGTTCTTGGGGCCTGAAAAGCTTAGACGACCCTTTTCTGGCATATGGTCTATTTTTCAAATGGTATATATTTTAAAATGTTATATTTACATTCTTCTTATCAATATCAATATTTTCCCCCTCTTCCTACATTTCCCTCATAGACTCTAGGAATGCGTACATGACTACAAAGGGGAGGCCTTAAAGGACAGGAAACCGCATACGTTTCTTAAAATAATAAGAGAGAATAAGCATAGACTTAGGTCTTTGGTATATATGCCGAAAAAGGAAATGCCACCAGTTAGCGGAATAGACTCAGAGCTGACCACAAGTAAGAAGAAAAACAAATACCACTCATTACTTGCAAATGCTTGCTTCTGACTCTCACCAGTGTTTACAGTGCTTTTTATGCTCTCATGTATGAACACATCTTTTTTCAAAAGCCACACTGCAGATAGTAGATGTTGATTTGACTATAAATATTCCTCTCTCCACACACACACGCACACACACATACACACACACACGCACACACACATGCACGCACACATGCACATACACACACACGCACACGCACGCACACACACACATATCCCATTCATTTAGCACGCTTAACACTGAGCAGCAGTCATTGGCAAGCCTCACTTTCCAGCCTCATTATGCATTCTGCTCCTTCCTGCACTCCCCTAGCCAAACTGCTTCTCACACATGGCACGGATGCCCACCTCCATATTTTTTTTCTGTCATCGTCCCCGCCCCCAGATTTGCCATGTCTTCCCTCTTCACCTCCACCTCAGAGAATCTTTCATTTGCTTCAAAAGGCAATCCTAGTACCATCTTTGACATTAAACCTTCCTCAATTTCTGGACCTCTGCTGGTGCTCTCCTTCTCTAAAGAATTACATGATGGGGGCAGGTAGGTGGCACAGTGAATAGAGCACTGGCCCTGGAGTCAGGATGACCTGAGTTCAAATGTGACCTCAGACACTTGACACAGTTACTAGCTGTGTGACCTTGGGCAAGTCACTTAACCTCAATTGCCTTGCCTTCCTCACTCCAAAAAAAAAATTACATGATGTTTCATTTCCTTGAACTTATATTGTATTTTTCTCTGTATGTATTTGTTGAGTATATACTTAATTATGGACACATAGTTTTCCCTAATGGAAAGTGAGCAAGGCATTGTTTTTCTTTCTTTTTTGTTTTTGCATCCTTGGTGCATACCTATGTCTGTTCTCTACTTTGTCCCTGTCCCTTTACAAAAGTGTGTGCTTCTAACTACCCTCCCCCTCAACCTGCCCTCCCCTCCATCATCCCCTCTCTCATCCCCTTCCCCCACTGCTCTCCTGTAGGGCAAGACACCCAATTTAGAGTGTGTGTATTTCCCTCCCTAAGCCAAATTCAATGAGAGTAGGGTTGACCCATTCCCTTTTTCTTTCCTGTTCTTCCCCTCCATTGTAACAGTTTTCCCTTGCCTCTTCTATAGGAGATAATTTACCCCATTCTGTCTCTCTCTGTCTCCTTTCATTATATTCCTCTCTCACCTCTCAATTTCACCTTTTAAATATCATCCCTTCCTATTCACTTGATCCTATGACCTCTGTCTATGTACACATATATACACACACTCACATATG
>CM053581.1:561196609-561233405 GCA_028627135.1 Pseudochirops cupreus
CTTCATACTGAGAAAAATTTCCTAAGTTACAATTATTGTTTTTTCATGCAGGCATGTAAGTAGTTCAACTTTGATAAGTTCCTTATGATTTCTTTTCCCTGTCTACTTTCTCATGCTTCTCTTGCTTCTTGTATTTGAATGTCAAATTTTCTATTCAGCTCTGGTTTTTTCATCAAAAATGCTTAAAAGTCCTCCACCTCATTGAATGACCGTATTTTCCCCTGAAACATTATACTCAGTTTTGCTGGGTAGGTGATTTGCCTACCTATGTCTGAAGTATTATAGATGTTTAGGCAAATTTCTTTATCCAATTCATTGATAAAAAATGTTAATATAAGGCTGAGTACAGATCCCTGGGGCACTTCACTTAAGACCTCCTTCCAAATTGACATTAAGCCATTAATGACTACTCTTTGGGTCCAGCCATTCATCCAGTTCCAAATCTACCTAATTCTACTGTGTTATGTCATATCCCTCTGTCATCTGCAGAAAAATATCTTGAGAAACTTTGTTTTATGATTTTCCAGAAATCTTAGAAAATTAAACAGCACTAGCTTAGTAACTCAGTCCTTCCCCTCCAATAAAGAGTTTTTTCTAGATGTTCAGTTCTTGATGGTCTTGCTGACTTGCTGTAATCACCACTTTTCTATATATTCATAAAGGCAATACCTTTAATAATAATAATAATAATAATAATAATACATTTAATTATTTTGGAAGAATTGAACTCAAGCTCACTAGTTAGAAGACTGTCCTTTGCCCTTAAAGAAAAATACATGGTATTTGCTCTTCTCCAGTCATGCAGTAGTGTGTCCATATCCCATGAACTCATCAATCACACCTGCCAGTTCTTTGAGTACTCAGTTTCCTTTGGTCCTGGTGAATCTAGTGTATCAAGTGCACCTAGATGCTCTTTCACAGTTCTTTAGCTGTCTTTTATATCATTTATAAATTATATCAATACAAAATGAGAGACCTGCCAACACAGTGACTTAAACTGAAAAGAAAGTTTTGGACATTAAAAAAAAAGAAGAATAAACCATTCTGCCATCCACCAATATTACCCTGGAACTTTTATCTGCACAAATGATTTAACTGCTAGAAAATTTAACTACCCTGAAGAACACTACATTTCTCATCTATGCTGGTTAATGAAGTGGGTTGTTATCTACCTTGGATATGAAGCTAAAGAGTGAAGGTGATGTGAGGCTCATGAGAAATTTAATCAGATTGCTAAAGCTTTAGGGATTATGACTTGCCGAGTGTGCATAATAGGCACATCATCGCACTGCCAGAGCTTCGGATATTGAACTCCATCTTCCTCTTTGGTATTTTAACTTTGTGACTCACTTGGAATGTGCCCAGGGTATTATCACCGATGTTTTGAGCATTTCTTATACGGTGTCTTTGTCTCCCGTCCGTTTTATTGAAAACCATAGCCGACTTCCCACTGGCTATATTTGTTTCAAATTAAAGCATCTTTAGCTGCTCAGGTTCTACCTGATACATCTTGTCTTTGGTGATGTTGGTTTTGTATTTTATTTGATCTCCACTGAAGACTGAACAGCATCATGGCACTAGGTAATACTTGATCGGCCTGAAGAGAGGACCTGAATTCAAGTCCTTCATCTGTCACATCATACTGACTAGGTTAAAGTATTGATCATTCCTGTGTGAAAGGGCAAGTGATAGCGGTTGTGTTTAAATTCTTCAGCAAATGCCTGTTTCAAAGGGTTTCATACTTACAGAAGTATAACACACTCCACTGTGACACAGCTCTTACCAAAGCCATTGTGCCTGTAGAGACACTAAAGGATGGCTGCAGGTTACCAAAATCCACTGTTTCAATATCTGTAGCGCATAAAATGTGTGGCAAAGCAGATTTGTGTTATTTTATTCTCCATATATATCTTATACACTTAAAAAAACTTAGCTACATTCCTTTGGTGTTTCTGTATAAATTGCATTTGTGGTATAGGTAAACAATTAAAAATGTCTCCAAGTTGTTAGATCTTTAAAAAAACCCTCAGATAATTCATTATTCTGTATTGATTATTTTGAGTCCATTTGTAATTAATATCTGGCAGTTCATGGGGTCCTAATATTGTCTGTGGGTGTCATGTGTGTGGATAATTACATTTCATGATCTGGATAGTAGTAAATGTTTTTAAATAGTAGAAAATATTTTTCTAATATATATATATCAATGATACAGTAGATTATTTTGTATATCATTCCTGAAAAGATGAAAAAATTGAAAATAATGGAAGTATTCCCACTTTGATATTTCCATTATTTTGAATTTTAATTTTTAAAATATAAGTACAAGATATTAAAATATTCAGCCCTGAATAGCTACCTCCTTATTAAAAATATTTTGTGTAGCTTCTATAATAACTTGTAAGAATGGAAATATTTACAAATGCATAAGGAATTTGGAGAAATAGGAATCTAGCATTTTTGGTATACTTTTGTAGGATAGGAATACAACTAGAAACTTCTGAACTCAGAACATCTAAACCACTAAATCTCTTTACATAGGATCAGGTTTATGTAGAATCAGGTTTTTGTTTTGGTTTGTTTGTTTTGTATTTATTCTGTGGTTATTTATTCTGATTTAATTTTTCTGCTAAAATGAAGGGCTTGCACTGGATGAACTTTAAGGTCACAGCTTGGAGATTCTGTTCTGTTCTTTACCCTATTGATATTCTAAAAGTTACTAATACAAACTTGCAAGTGTCCCATAGATAGAAATGGCTTAAGCATGCACTGAGCCGCCTTTACTCAGCTAGCTGCTTCTCTGCCCACTCAAACTTTCACTAGACAACCAAGCTATGCTGAACTCACAGCACCACCTGGTGGCCAGCATGGGAACTCTCTGGCTCAACCTCTCCTACAACCTATTTTGAAACCCCCATGTGGGAGAGTGCATATGCTGTTTGCATAGTGCTAGAGATACACAGTATCTTGAGCAAAAGGAATGTTATTGGTATTGGGTTGAAATTAAACACAATAAAGAACTTCTTCTATTAACCACTACAGTTCTCCAGTGTCCCTTAGTCCCATTCTGAATTTTTATCTATTGCCTCATCCTCCTCCATTTAAGCTTGCATTTCCTAGAGCGCCAGTAGCTTAAAAAAAAAAATCTATTGCTTGTTCAATGTTGTTTTTCAATTCTATTCAATTACCAGTATTGCAACAATATTGCTTTCTGCTGTTTTTAAAACCACAAAAGGATATTCTCTCAGCTGCATTATGGGTTAAATAAGCTCTTGTTGTTTTGCCTAGGAACCTAACCACCATTTACAGCATTCTTTTTATGGGAAAATGTGTTCCAAGTTCCAAACAAATGACACAGAAATAAACTTTTGGAACAGAACCTCTGCATGTTGGAAAGCTTAGCTGCCTGTTCCTTAATGCTTTTGTTTCCTTCATACAGTAAGGCAGCCCCGTGGCATGATTGCTGTCATATATTAAGGTGGTCCACTTGCTGGTAGCCTGAGCTGTGTTGTATTTGTGTCATGGTAGAAAGAGCTTTGGGTTTCCAGTCCAAGGACGTGGGATAGAAACTGTCCCATGAATCCTAAGTCAGAAATAAAAGTTTTTGAGGCAAAGCTTTGGGCCAATCACTTAGCCTCATGGACCTCAGTTTCCTTATTTCTAAATGAGCGGCTTGGATGATGTAACCTCAGAGTTTACTTTCATGCTCTGAGTTTATAGTCCTGGGATTACTTGACACTGTACTTCCACATCTCCTTTAGACACTTCTGACTAACTTATTCGCGGGTCATCCCATTGTGGATCACAGTAGAGCAGCATTCGGTAGTGCTTTGGGGCTGATCACTGGGCTGTCTTCCAGGACCTTGGTGGTATTTCTATCTTGTCACTTTATGTTAAGGGTTTCCCACAGGTGATGCAGATGAAATTGCTCAAGCAACAAAAGGAGGATGTCTAGGTCTTAACAGCACATGGAAGTTTAGATACTACTTTGATTACCTTCAGGACAAAAGCTGACATTTTATGTAAAGTTACAAAAGGTTTTTCATGATTGATATGCTTTTAATTGATCAACCTCCAACCAGCTATTCTCTCAACCAAATTTGATTGAAGGCGTTTATTTTCTGATTGGGATTAAGGGTTCATTTTTTGGTCATGGAACAGAGAGAAGCCAACTTACCCACTTGGAGACTTTATCCACAATTTTCACCTGTGATTCTAAAGACTACATAGATAGGAAGGTAGATTAGGTCACCAGTTCCCTTCTTCTCATTTGACAGGTGAGGAAAATGGAAGAATTTAGATGTGCTTCTCTAAAATGAGAGCCAGTTTAGTAGTGGCAGATCTGCTTCTCCAGTCTCTCAGGCCAGGATTCTCTCTCTCACAGCACTAATTACTTTAAGGGGTTATGTTTAAAGCCCCACTCTTCCCTCCTTACCTCTTCCACCCACTCAAGAAAATGTGACTACTTTGGTGTCACATTTTCATCCATAAAATTTTATAATGATCCCATTTCAAAAACACACATGATGGTCTTATTTTTCACTCTTTAGTGGGTTGGTCTGGGCTATGGTGGTTTACACATATGGTGGGTAGGCTGGAAAATGTTGGAAAATACAGAATTACTTATAGTTATGTGAAACTCAACCTCATCAGTTATGAATTGAAAAGGTAAAAAAAAATTTTTTTTTAACTCTCCTAAATCAGGGCCAACTTATCTTCCTGGTACATTGGCTCCTGCCAATATTGCCACAGCTGATGGTCAGATCCCCACTCATCCTGAGCAGGAACAGAAGCTGGAGACATATCTGTCAATGGAATATGTTCTTGGGCAGCTAGCTGGGGAAAAGGCTGCCAAATGTTAAGCAGAAAAATGTAGGTCAATTATTTGTCCTTTCAGTTCAAAGGGTAATGTGATATTCAACTTCAATAATTGTAGCTCTGGTTATTCTATGGTCTTAGTATCAACGCAGCTACAATATCAGCAAAACTCACTTTTTCTTGGCATTAGCCATAGAATTTAAAAACATGATGACACGGGGGGAAAACAGCTACTAGGTTAATCTTTGTTATCTGTAGAATGATTTACTAGTACTCCAAACAAATAGCAAGATTCTATGATTTGATAACAATCACAACTGTCTCAGAGTGGGGTGGGCTACCTTGAGAGATATGGCAGGTGATAAAAATCACGGAAGCGGTGATCTTCAAACAGGAGCGGGACGACTGTTTTTTGGGATGTAGTGGAGCTCACTCTTGGTCAGATATAGGTTAATCTAGATGACCTTTGAATTCCTCTCCATCTCTGAGATTCTCTGATTCTGTAATACCTTGGGGTGAGACTCTAAGAAGCGATTAAATGGGACTATAGAGAGGGGGATGAAGAGGGAGAAACAAAGTACTTGAAAAATTCATCCGTTTTATGATCAGTTTCACAATTGACTATATTTACAAATGATTCTCATTCTTGGCCTCATGCAACATTGATTCAGAATTTGCCATCCAGTATCTAAGGGTTTTTGGTAGCAGAGAAACTACTGTCCATTAATTAAAGAGTTTAGCCACATTCATAGAATTAGGAACAAGATTTGTATTGGAAATCACCATCCATTTTCCTATTATTTAGAACAGTTCATAATTCAAGACAACTGCTCTTTTCCAGTTCACGAGCGCTCCATTCTTCCTTAATAAACATTGCCAGATTATCCAAATCCTTCTACTCTGAACTGCCCTTGTCTCTAATCACTTGGATTTTTATAATAACAGAGCTTTACTTTTATCAACTCATAATACTTTCTCTTCATAAAAGTAACTTTGGGTCCTCAGACCACAGATGGAAAGTGGGAAGGCATCTTGGAAGCCATGTAGTCTCACTCCTCATTTTGAGAATGAAAAAACTGAGAGCAAAGGAGGTGATGGGATTTGGCCTTTTGGTCATGGGCGGTGAAGGAAAAGAAAAAGCATCATTTGTTTCTATGCCTAGAGTAAGATCAGGACTGCTTCTTTCGTATGTTCTTTGGATATCAGAACCATAACTAGGCTGTCGTGTCTAGGGTATAGGGCACCACAACCCATAGGATATAGAGGACACTTGCACTCATGCGGCAGGTAGGCTTATTGGGTAGGTAGCAGAATCCTTCATTAGCAGAGGAAGGTCGATGTCCTGCTTCCTCTTCTCTTGCTTCCCATCCCCACCTCGGGCAGCAGCTTCATTGTGCCCTAGTGGATCTGCCTCCCTGCTATCCACCACTGCTGGGCTCCATTCTCCTCTTATCAGAGTCTGTCTAACTTTTGTGCCAATTGCCCAGGTCCCAGAATAGGGCTCTGGGTGCGAAGTGCATGCTTTGCCTTTGGGTTTGGGCTCTCCTAGAAGAGAATTCGGAGACTGGAGTGAGACAGTGTCTTTTTGAATCATGTCATGGCACTTCCTCTGACTTACTATCTGCAACTATTCAGTTCACACCACTGTCCATTCTGTACATCTAATGTTTCTGTGCCTTAAACACACTCTGCAGAAAGTAGGCATGGGCCTAATGAATCCTTTTCTATAGAAAGAGTACTAGACCCAGAGTCAGAGAACTGACCAAATTTGACTCTTGTTTACTATCTGTTCGACCCAGGGCAGGTGGCTTCAGGTCTCAGGGCTGTGTTTCCTTCTCAAACGGGACAGGTGGACGAGATGGTCCTTTCTTAGGTTAAAAGTATGATCCTAAGCAGGCACTCTTTGTTTTTCCCTAGGGATCATTGCATTCCAGAGACCCAGCTGCCAAAGTATAAATCATGTCCCCTAATTACAACATTCCCAGTGTCTGTATGGAATGTAGCACACAAAAATCATTCTGGTGCAAATAAATAGTCAATTTAAACATGCATTTACCCTCATTCTTTCAAAGTGTCCAGCTCTAAACTGTTAGGGGGCTTCCTAGGCAGGCCTTTTGTCGTTTCCCACCTCCCTTTTCCTTTTTCTGGTCAATTCACCAAACACTGAGTCAGCTGCACAGCCAAAAGAACATGTGCTCAGAAACAGGTGTGCCATTCAGACAGCAGTGTGGTGTGTAGGGGGCAAACAGACAGGAGCATGAGAGCATAGAGAGAGAGAGCTTAAGGATCATCTGGTACAGCCCCTTCGTTTTACAGATGGACAAATTGAGGGCCAGAGTAACCCCCCTGAGGATGCATAAGTTGTAAGATGGTCCTGCCCTCGGTGACTCGTTTCCTCACTTGTAAAAGGAGAGATTGGGCTAGACGCTGGCTAAAGTTCCTCCCAGCTCCAGGGCTCCATAATCTTCCTCCCAATTCAGCAAGTTGTAAAAGGATGACTACTCAGAGGAAGGACTTTGAGCCACTTGGGAATTCAGTGCAAGGTGATGCTATTTTTCCTTTTGGTCAGCATGACCTTCAAAGTAATGGGATGGTCCAAGGAAACAGAAGTGCTGCACTACTTCATTTTAATTAAAAGCTACATAAAAATTGCCGCAGGCCTGGTGGAACTTGAAGGGGAAACTGAAACCTGGAGGTTAATTAGTGTTTCAAGATCATCTCTCCTCTCAAGGTCAAGTGTAAGTTTGTAGATTGTTCTGATGGACTTTTTGATGCCTACGGTATTCCGAGGGCAGGATGAGGAGAAAAAGCATTTGAGGACATACTGGCAAAAAAAGCGGTATTGTAGAAAATAGTGGCAAATGTGTTTATTAAGTGCCCTAGATGAGCCCAGGACTGTGAAGAACAAACACAAAAGTGAGCATGTGACCCAGTGACTATTCTTGAGCTTGGGGTATTGGTGAGCAGGCAAGAACTGCCTTTTATATAAAGGAAACAATTGGGAATAATAGAAACACCCCCCCCCCCCCAGTTTTATTCACCAAGCATTTGTTAAGTATCTTGTGGATCAGAATTGAAGTCGGCATTAGCATTGGCATCGTACTGGGGCTGAGAATAGAAATACAAAACCAAAGACAAACCCTGCCTCCCCGGAGCTTACATTCTGCTGCAGAGTGCATCCCATCCATGAGTACCAGGCTGGGAGGTACAAATTCAAAAGGCTTTCAAGCTTAAAAGCTGGGAGGCAGCAGCAAAAGTTGGCCTTGGATTAGTGTAGAGAAGTGAAATATTCCTCCCTAAGTGTGTGAGGAGGGAGAGAAAGAAGGAGGGGGGGATGGAGGGAGGGAGAGAGAGAGGAAGGAGGGGAGTGATATGGGCAGTCTCTAGGCTATCAGCATATACTTTTAGAGACTTCTGTAAGGGATGGGCTGGGGAGGGGAGATCCAGGAAGAAGGAAAACCACTCAGAATACTGGAAGGTCCAGGTGAGGAGGTGAGAGCCTGACCCATCCTGGAGATTGGTAGAGTGATTCAGAGACTAGTGTGAGAGATATTGCAGATAGACTAAATGTGAGGGATGTTGTAAATGTAGACAAAATAAGGCTTGGCAGATGTATGAATGTGGAGGCTGAGGGGCATTAGTGAGTCAAGGATGACTCAGGTTACACATGCATTTGGTGACATGGAGGAGGAACAGAAAGCATCATAGATTATACATTTCAAGCCAGAAGACACCTCAGAGGTCATTGAATCCACCTCTCTCTTTTTTTAATAGATGAGGAAACTGAGACCTAGAGATGTTAAGTGATGTGTCCAAGGACACGCAGGAAGCATGTTAACAGGGCAGTGGGAGAGAGCAGGCTGCATGATAAAGTGAGATCAAATTATATATATAGGCTTTATGTGCCAAACAGAGGATTTCATACTTTATTCACTATGCAATTTGGAAACATTATAGCTCTTAAGTAGGAGTGTGACATGATACAGTTGGTTCTTAGTAAGATTAATCTGGCAGTGTATCTAAGAGGGGGTGGCAATGGGGGAGGAGCTGGGATATTTTTTTGTTGCAGGAATCCAGGCATGACATGAGGCTGAGGTGGGCTAGGGGCAGATGGTGGTAGTACTTCTGGAGAGAAGAGAATGAGGAAGGAGAGAGATTTCAAAGGATTAATGCAACGGACCTGGCTTTGAAAGAGTGGGAGGAGTCAGATACCACTCAAGTTTTTAGTTTAGTCCTTAGGAATCATGGCGGTGCCTTAACAACGTGAGGGAGGTGGCAAGAGGAGCCCTTTTTATGGAAAGGGGTAGGCGAGGTGTTCCAATAAGTTGCACATATTTTCTAGTTAACTGACTGTTGAAAAGTTCTACTAAAATCTCACAGGATTGTCAGGAACTGTCTATATGTTTTTCCAATCTCATAGTTAGGCTCAAATGAGATGATGTTTTTACTACCATAGTTAATCCTCTAATGGATGGTGAGCCAGTCTCCAAGTTAGAAGGACCTTGGGCAAGTCGCTTAACCTCTTAATGCCCTTATAGCACTTGCAGAGCAAGTGCTGACTCATATTCACAAAGAGACTTTCCTGGGGATTCCCAGATCCGACCAAATGACAAATCAAGTCCAAAAAGAATCATTTTCTTTGTCATCATCCCAAGTTAATTCTTAGACTCCAGAGTTGGTGTCTTGAGACTCAGGATATATCTCAGAGATACACATGCTGTGTATTTGTCTTCAGTTAATTATAGGGTATTCAGTTAATAAGAAGAAAGCTTCTTTTTGGCAACAGATGATATAATTTATTCTTTGTTCACCTGGCTTAACTCCATTTACTCAATTCCTCAGGTCTTTTAAGATCATAGAATTCTGACTGTTAGAGCTGGGGAATGGGGATGGGACCTGAGAGGCTTTGTGTCCATCTTACTGCTTGGGCTCAAGGAGGTCCAAAGAGTTGCTTCAGGTCATAGATAAAAAGCCACCAGCACTTTAAATCTCCATCCTCTTTCTCCAAATCTAGGATACTTTTTACTTACCTCAATATTTATGTAATGGGGGGGTAGTCAGGATTTACAGTGGTGTCCCCTGGGGATGTGGGGGGGTTGTAAGACTTGGCCAGGGCTTCTGAGCTGAGAAGGACAAAGGCAGCACTTGAACACAGGGCTTCCTGACTCAAGGCAAGCCCTCTATCCACTCCATCACACTTCTGATCATTCAAATTTTAGGGGTTTTTTTATTTGTTTGTTTTGGGTTTTTTTGCTTTTTGGAGGGGAGAAGTAGGGCGATTGGGGTTAAGTGACTTGCCCAAGGTCACAAGGCTAGTAAGTGTCAAGTGTCTGAGGTCAGATTTGAACCCAGTTCCTCCTGACTTCAGTGCTAGTGCTCTATTCCGCCATCTGGCCGCCCCGATCATTTATCTTTTAAGGTTGGATTTTAAAGCAAGTTTTCATATCTCAACAGTTATCAGATTCTTCTATTGACTTTTATATTACTCAGATTATATTTTTACAGATGAGATTTCCTAAAAAAGAAAAATATCTTAACAGAGGTTTCTGTCTAACACTGTGGCGTAGCCATGAGAGAGGCAGCGTCCTCCAGCCCTCACAGCTATCATCCTCGGAAACAACTCCAGCGGTGAAGGAGCGGTTGTCCCTCCCAGGGGAGGGAAGCTAGCCCTGCAGAGCCCCTTGGAAGACTGACTGATGGGGGTAGGTGTCATACACCCTCACCACTAACTTGACCCAACTAAGGCAAGACCTTCTTGGATTTTGTATACAGCGAGTGCTTAATAAATGTTTTGTCCATTTATTCATTGTTTTGTTTGAAAAGTAAGTTCTGATTTAATGTATAGGTCATATGTTTCCTGACTCATTTTCCATACTGTTTGATCCAACCAAATTGGCCCGCCTTCTCTCGATCCCTTATATATGGTACTCCAGTTCCCTATCTCCTTGCCATTGACCTGGCTCTCACCCAAACCTAGAACACATTCTCTCTCCAGCTCTGTGCCACAGAAGCCCTCTCTTCCCATAAGACCCAAGTGAAGTGCCATCTTCATGAAGATTCCTGATTCCACCACTGTCAGGGGGTCTTCCCTCCCAAGCTCCCTTACCTCGGTTTGTATTGATTCTTTTCTTAATCTATGTATGTTTATATGTGTACTTGTCTCCCCTTTTAGAATGTAAGCTCTTTGAGAGTGAATAGTTTCATTCTTCGTATCTGTATCTTCTGTGCCCAGCGTAAAGTAGTTACTTAATAAATACTTGATGATAAACGACTTGTCTGGCCTGATTAACCATTCTGCATTTACCCTGGCCCTTCAGTCATCAACTCTTGACAAATTATTCAGTGTTCGTTATTTTGTTCAGTTCTTTCAGTCATGTCCAACTCTTTGTATCTCTATTGGGGTTTTCTTGGCAGAGATACTGGAGAGGTTCGTCATTTCCTTCTCCAGCTTATTTTACAGATGAAGAAACTGAGGCAAACAGGGTAAAGTGATTTGCCCAGGATCACAGAGCTAGTAAACATCTGAGGCTACATTTGAACTCTGGTCTTCCTGACTCCCATCCCAGCACTCAATCCACTGAGACACCTAGTGCCTTTAGTGTCAGTTGTATTCAGAATATCTCGTAGGAGATTGGGAAAGGGATAGTCTGTTAAGGACCTCCAGGACTTTGTTGTCTAGTGGGTATGGCAGCAGGTAGAGAAATATCTGACAAAGCCACATGCCAAGCAGATGTCTATGGAAAAGTTTCAATGCAAAAGAGATTTAAACGTATTATTCCAAGATTTGAGGCTAGGTCAGAGATGGTGAGATTGGAAAGGAGAGTCACATGAAAGAGAGATTGGCTCTGAAGGCTTCCAAGTAAACATACCAGATAAATAAAATGGCCCAACTGGACTCTTGCTGAGGGGCAGTCCTGCCTCTGGTTGTTACTCAGTTCTCTGGATTTAGCCTTTTGTACTTTTCTGTAAGTGAAACTTATGTTGTATTTTCTTCTGTCTCAGATAAACTCTCTGTTCTCAAGCTCTGTTAAGGTTTGTTCTTTTTAGATTGTCTGTAAAACTCTAAGAACTGATCTTTGTGATTTTTGCCATATTCTTTAAATGCCACTAAAATAAATTAAGATACAGTTTTCTCATCTGTCTTTTCTTGACTTGGGTAAGTGTGGAGAAGGCAGGCTTCATTGAGGCTTCACTAATGGAAATGACCAACTGGAAAAGATTATGACAGGGTGCAAAATATCTACTCAGGTTGAAAATTGGGTAAAGTTGTTACCTTTTATCAATTGTTTATTTTATGTTTTTGGTTGGCTGTCTTTCCAGACCATTGTTAATCCATTCAGTGGGCCTTTCACTATTTGGTCAACTTTTTTGAAAGCAGACCCGACTTAGCAGTAGGTTTAGACTGAGAGTCCAGTCAGGTCTTTGAAACACACCAAGATAAATTAGAGTTGTGGCTGAGATTCCAGTTTTTGTCATTTTGGATGTAATACATGCCACTGGGTGATTTCTCTAGACCTTTATAGAGCAGCCTGTCAGAACGCTCCACAGAAATTAGACTGGTCAGGTCACCTCTCAAATTGTCTTTTACTATGACCTACACATAACATACCATAAAATTATACTGAAGTGATATTTGGTTAGGAAAAAGTTATGTATTCCTTTTAAGATGACTTTTCTTCATGATCCCCTTCCAATTAAACATCCTACTTCAGTATGACTACTGAGCTTCTTAACGTAAAGAATGGGACCTTATTCTTTCTTTTCCTCACAAGCACATATAAGTGTCAAGTCATAGAAATGAAAGTTAGACTCCTAGCTTATGTAATGTCTTCCAAACTGGCAGAGGCCACAAAGTCTGCGTGTGTGTGTGTGTGTGTGTGTGTGTATGTGTGTGTGACAGAGAGAGAGAGAGTGTGTGTGTGTGTGTGTGTGTGTGTGTGTGAGAGAGAGACACAGAGAGAGAGAGTGTGTGTGTGTGTGTGTGAGAGAGAGAGAGAAAGAGAGAGTGTGTGTGTGTACATATTATACTCATGTTTTTATACTGGAGAAACTGCAGGGTTGTTAATTAACCTGGTGTCTGTGAACTTTTACAAATAGATATTTTTTGATGACACTATTTCCATATAATTGATTTACTTTGTAAACCTGTGTATTTTATTTTGTGCATTTAAAAACATTCTGAGAATGGTGTCTGTTGGCCTCACCAGACTGGATCAAAGCAGTCTAAGATGCAAAAATAAGTGAAGAACCCCTGGACCAGGGGTGGGGAACCTGCAATCTCCAGACCACATGTGGTCCTCTAGGTACTCAAGTGCAGCCCTTTGACTGACTCCAAACTTCACAGAGCAAATCCTTTAATTAAGAGGATTTGTTATTATTTGTTTATTGAGGGAACTTGTGGACCCAGAGGGCAACATGTGACTTAAAGGCCACAAGTTCCCCACCCCCACCCTGGACATTGGAGTCCCTTCCAGCCTTGTAACTGTGATTGTCTAATTTCCAAGCTCTCTTCTAGCTCTAACATTTAGTACCCCTGTGATCCTTAGGACTACTCAGCCTGAGCCCATGCCTGGTACCTTGTAAAATCCAATTACCCTGCTGATGAAGCAGTTCCCTTCTATTTATAGGCCATTGGAGTATAATTGAAGCCAGTGGTTCTAAAAGTGTAGTCCAAGGTATCCTGAGGGTCCCCCAGATGCCTTGGGGGGGGGGTCTGAAAGGTCAAAACTATTTTCATAACTAATACATAATACTAAGATGTTATTTGCTTCTTAAAATACTCCTCCCTTTTCTAATTACATATCAGTATGAGGCCAGATTTTCTTCGTATACTTCAACCAAAACAACATATCACAACAGATTGAATACAGAAGCAGATACTGGAGACTCCAGCTGTCTTCTATTAAGCCAGACATTGAAGAGGTTTTCAAAACTATGTGAAACAGTGCCACTCTTCACACTGACTTTTTTGTTTTGGAAAATATAGTTACTTTTCATTAAAATATGATAATTATGTTAACATATAATGAGTTTGTTATTATTAAATAAATTAATTACTATTAAAATGCCTTTTAATGTCTAATATGATAAATGTCACATAAACAAAACTCTTTGGGGTTTGTCTAAAAGGGGGCCTCATGCATTTTTAGCAGCGTGTGTAAAGGGACCCTGAGATGTAATGGTTTAAGAATCGCTGACAAACAGATTTGAGGATCACATGATATCACTTTTGTTTTTCTGTTTATTGCTATAACTTTGCTAGCCCTGATCACATTTGCAAAGAAAAGAGCAAGGCTTTGAGGAGTTTTCCCTGCTGGATTTAGTATGGCCCGGATTTCTTAATTGGACTGAAATCATAAAGTGGCTGACACTTTGTTGTCAGTGAGACTATTTGGTGTCCAGTACATACAAAGACACATTTTGATGCTATGGGCTTCCACTCTGCTTAAATTCCAAATTGGCACTTAGCAAAGATGATGGAAATCTGTCATTTAAGAGAACTGTGCATGATGGATTATCTTTAGTCATTTAATTCAACAAGTATGTCTTCAGTACCTTCTGTGTTCCAGGACCTGTCCACGTGAAAAGCTGTCCTCCTGCGCTCTAGGGACTTATACCCAAATACAATAGTTACACTAAGTCAATATGCCATCATCTCATATGGCAAAAAAAAAAGGCACTAAGGAGTAGGGAAATAAGGAGAGGCTTCTTCTATGAGATGGCACTTGATAGAGGCTTTGACAGAAGATGAAGATTCTCAGATTGCACCCACTTTTGTCACTTCTCTCTTGTCTTCAGTCTTACTTTATCTCCTGACTCCTTCCCTGGTGTGTTCAAGTATGCCCCTGTCCACCTCTACCTCAACCTTAAAAATCTTCATTCAGTCCCGTTATCCTCACTGGCTACCATTCTGCATCTCCCCTCCCCTTGTAGACTAACTTCCTTGAGAAAGTTGTCTATACTAGCTGCTTCCACTTCCTCCCCTCCTTTGATCTAAACCGCATGCAATCTGGCTTCTGGCACTTCGTCATTTTATTGCAGCTGCTCCCTCCAAAAGTACTAATGATCTCTTAATTGCCAAATCTAATGGAGTTTTCTCAATCTTCCTTCTTCCTGATCTCTCAGCCTTTAACACTTTCCCTCACCCTTTCCTGCATACTGTTCTCCTCTTCAGGTTTTCATGACCCTGCTCTCTCTTGAATTAACTCCTGCATATATGTGACCATTCCTTTTCAGGCTACTCTGTTGCCTCTGTATCAGGGTTACAGCTAGTAATTGTGGATATTCCCCAAGGCTTTGTCCTGGGATCTCTTCTCTTTCCCTTCTATTTCTCTTACTTGGTGATCTCATCAACTCCTTTGGATTCAGTTATCATTGCTATGTAGACTCCCAGGGCCCTGTATCCAGCCCTAACCTCTTTCCTGAGCCCCTTCTTGATTGAGATACTGGAGTGGTTTGCCATCATCTTCTGAGGCTGGATTTGAACTGGAGTATTCCTTACTCTACCCCTAGCACTCTATCCACTGCACCACTAGCTGCCCAACTAAAAAGAATTCTTAACAAACACTAAATAAGGAGAACAGAAAGGGAGGATTGTACATGAAATTGAAGATGTCTTAGGTATTAGGTATAATATTGCTTTTCTTTTAAAATATGCATTAAGTTCAATATTTACCTTTTAAAGTTACCTGCTTGTGTGTTCTTACCAACCTCCCCTACCATTTTCTAGATGAGGAAGCAAGTGTCTCAGAGAGGTCAAGTAACACACCCAAGGCAGTAAGTGGTAGATCCAGCATTTATACTTGGCCCAGCAGGTTTTCTACTGCAGCACAGGGCCTCTGCCTGAATCACACTGAGGAACATGGAGAAATTTTATGAATTGGAATCTACAGAAAGGTCATGTGGCTTTCATCCCTGTCCAGTTCTCATGTTCATTCTCTTATTTCCTCTCTTACTCTCTCCCTCTCTCTCCCCCCTCTTCCTCCTCCCCTTCTTCTCTCCCTCTTCCTTTTCTCTCTTTCCCTTTCTTCCATCCTTCTTACCAATCAAGAGATTGGGTAGATTCAACAAAATGTTGCATCTACTTTTGTCACACTTCCCTTTTGGGACTACTTGTGGTTATTGGTTCCCATACAAACAGAGTCTCTAACCTTCCCAATGTTCTCTACATCTGGTGCAGTGGACACAATGTTCACAACCCCCTCCCTCCACCCCTAAGGCAACAGGTTCCAGAGACAAAGCACTTGTATTGTAAGTTGGTTTAAATTTGGGAAGCAGGGTTACTTCTCCGAAGTTGGCTGGAGAGCAGTGTTTCCTTGCAGCCTCTGGGTGGGATATGTGGTGAGAGATGAGAGGAAAGAGCAAAAGGATCCTCCGTAATGTGGCCTGTAAAGTCATAGAGGACCTGAGTCAATTGAATCTGGAGGAGAAGCCAGAGAGACTGAAGAACAGAGTGAAAACTAGTGCTTCAGTATTGACTTAGTTTCCAGAGTTAATGAATGGGAGAGCCGCTCCTATGTTCCAAAGTAGGAAAGGAATGGACAGGAGAAGAGGGAATGGGGACATACCTGACAGCCATTCTTTTTGAGATTGGCTTAGGTTGTTTTTTCTCTGTTATTCTGAGCCGAGGAAGCCCTAACCTATACCCGTGGGGTCAAGAGTATCTTTGGTGTGGTGAAGTGGGGAGTGGGAAGAGGCAGTTTGGAAATTGCAACACAGTATGGCAGGACAGTCATGGCTTTGTTGTCATGTGTGGTGTGAGAGCAGTGAGGGCCTGGGGCTAGATGAGAGAGGATGGTCACCAGGAGGTAGGAGGGCACCAAATATAACTTTATCTGCCTCAGAATTTTGCGGAGAGTTCAGTGAGTAGGGAAAGGCTGCAACCAGAGATTGGACCAGTGGAAAGAACACTGGATTTGAGGAATTGACATTTGACCCTTACTCACTATATGATTTGGGTAAGTCATCTGTTCTCTCTGAGTCTCCTCTCTAGCAGCAAAGGAGTGACTGGTTGACTTCCAAGGCTCACTCTCATCAGTTATCATCTAATGGACCCTAATGGACCCTATCCTTTGGAGAAAGTGACTTTTAAGGGCAAATAGACCCTCTGAAGCAGCTAGGGGAAGAGAAAAACTTGGAAGCCTGTGGCAAACTCATGGGATCCTCAAAACCTTCCCCTGGGTCTTGGGGTTATTTACTACTCACGTAGAGAAGCCTTCCACATTTCATGGTTATTGGTTAATGAATGATGGAAGAAGTTTTTTATTTTTTCTGCCACAGGTAGGTGTTGAATAGTAGGCATCATTTTATTTCCAAACTTTATATCTTTGCTTTCTCCCTTTAATGACCATATTATGAATTGTAGAAGACATGTGGCCATGGCAACCAATTATAGAATTATTAGAAAATAATGTCCTAGGGACAAAATCAATGCATTTCTCTATTTGCATCCCCAAATTTCTCCTTTCTTTAGAATTTCTCCTATCAGCAAGGTTAACGTTCAAATTATCCTTGCTTCCACATGTCTGTACCTTTTCCAATACACGACACACCCAACATTTAAAACTATTATAATATTTTCCATGTTGAGATTCTGTTTAAAAAAAAACCAGCTTTTATGAAAATAATTTGCTAAGAGTATGGTGATCTCAACACTGTCGCGTGTTTCCTTATCTGCCGCGAGTTTCCTTCTTGGTAATTCCCCAACTTAGTGCACTTTCTCATAGCGTTCATCATTTAACAAATTTATGTGGAGTTACTTCAAAATGTCTCTTTTAATAAAATCCATTCCCTTCCTCTTTGTGAATATTTTTCTCCTTTGAGCAGCCCACTTAGAGAGCTGGTTTGTTAAAGTCCACTGAGCCGCCTGCGCTCCTCTCCATTTATCTTGTGGTTTTCGAATCCCCTCGTTGTGTCATGAAACATTAGAAGATCTTTACTCTTGGCATCCAGGGATACCCAGGCCTAAATCCCAAAAGCACTCGTATCATTTTAAGTAAATTACACAGTGAAAATTGGCCAGTTCGAGATTGTCTGTTTAAATGATGCTGAAGGGTAGATTTAAAAGGATAATCAAACATACAGTCCCTGCTTGTCACCTGGAGAATCACTTGTAACTATTTCCTAGACCCATAGAGTGTTCTCTTTTTAAATGCTTATTGGTATTTTTCACTTCTTTTTTTTACATCTTTTTTATTTCCAAGCATATATTTTCCATCCCCTACCCAGTCAATCATCCCTCATACACAAAGGAAAAATAGATTGAGTGGCCTCAAGGCCACAGGTTCCTCACCCCTGATAAGAAATATAGATATCTGTTCTCTACAAGTTTGATTAACCTCTATGTCAGATGAAATTCCAAAAGTATGGAGAACAAGGGGCCATAGAATTTCTAATTTATTGGTATCCTGCAGTACCCTGCTATTCCTAGCTTAGAAAAGAAAAAGACCTTGCCTGAACTTGGTAGTGACAGATTCAGTCATCGGGGGGAGCCTTGATCTCACCCCACGAGCAGTCTCATGCTTCCGTGAGACACATCACAACCCATCCCCATCTTAGGACCTGTGTCTCCCACATCCATGGCCTCCTGTAAATGCCCTGCAGAATGCAGCACTTTTAGAGGCAGTTTGACTAATAAATTTGTCCCTACAGTTAGGACTATCCAAAAGGAAAATGAGCTATATTGATGGATGAGTCTGTGATAGCACAAGCAGTATTACACACCCATAGCCACCCACCTTTGCAAAGAAGGGGATTTTCTCAGTCTTTTCTTCTTTAAATTGATCTCTTTACTTCCTAGAAGTGGGGGAAGATAGAGACGAGGGGTGAAGGATTAGAGGGAAGGAAAGAGATCAAACCAGGGAGCCCCATGCTAGTAAGTCGTAGAAGTCACATATTCAAGGTATACAAAAATCTTGAAGGATCGTCTGCTGGTGTCAGAAAGCTCTAAGTTTGTCTTCCATGTTTGAATCCTTGATGAAAATGCTATGGTTCCTCTGGTGCATTAAATCACAATGCACGTGCAGAAAGTCTTTGGCAGAAAGAGTTCTTTCCCCAGGGGTGGGTTTTTGTTGTCATCACCACACTGGTCCTCACTAGCAGCTGAACGTACCCCCATAGGCAATATTCTCCACCCATGACCCCCCAGCTCTGCAAAGAAAGCAAGTTTTCTCAACTCTTTTTCAGAACCAAACTTCTTAAACCCACAGAAAGGCCAAAATTCCCAGGATCAAGAAGTCATAAAGGTCATTTTGGATGTCCATGTAAACTTTACAGGATGAGGAAGCTGCCTCTGCATTTTGTGCTTGCCCTTTTGATGGCAGAGATGGGTAAAGGGGACCCGCTGCTCTCTAACTGTAGACACAACTCCATGCCCAGGTCTAATACAGAGCAAGGATTTACTTAAGTCATTCTCCCCAAAACACTTCCAGGATCCCTTGTTCTATGCTTCTCTAAGGAGCAGCTTTGAGCATGCTCCTTCATACAGGAAGTGTTGCCCAGGTATGAGCAAGGATGAAAGGAATTGCTCTCTCCCTCCCAGGTTTTCTCCTTTTGGAAGGCTGTGATTGAAAGAACTGGGAAGGGAGAATTGGTTGGGATTGGGCTGAGTGGACAGGGATGAATGTGTCGATTCCATTAGACAGCTAATAGAAAGTGCCAGACCTGCCGCTACACGGTCAGTCAGCCCGCTGTAATTGTTGACCAGTTTTCTCATTCCCTTTCCCTTTTCTCACTTGATTGCCTTGAGTAGTTTTCCTACATTAATACTTCAAAAATTATGTCTTTCCAAACAAATCAGAAACCCTTCATTTGTTGGGGTGAGTGGGAAGGGGGGAGGTTCTGGTGCTTTAATTCTGTGGATTGATGAGATATTTATAGATTTTTAAATTAATTTCCCTTATTTATCAATGTGATAAATTAGTAGCCTGACAGTGCATTACAATTAATTATCACTATGCTATAATTTGATGTCTTTTTGCAGAGAAGTAGTTAAGAGCTAGCATTTATGTGGTGCTTTGAAGTTTGCAAAGTACTTTACTTGCGTTCACCCATTTGATCTGTTTCAAGAGATGGTTTCAAAGGTCGGTGTGTTTAGATCAAGGGCTCACCTGTTTTGGTCTTCCTATTTTTAGATATTATTTCCACTATGTCTCCTCAATGAGAAGGGCTACTAAGCACCCCTGTTCTCATCGCATTGCTCTGGGAGCTATCCCAAACCAATTAAATAAACAGATCCTGATCCTAGGGATTTGTCGTCTCATATAGCATTGGCATAAGTACACACAGTGCCCTACAATGAACCTCCATTATGACCCTGTTCACAGTGGCTGATATTCATGGTTTTGTATCAGCAGATGCACATGTCACTGTTGGCAGAGGAAGGAAAACCATAATTTCAGATTTGGTCAGAAGCTCTTGGTGGGTGAGGTAAGATTCTAGAAACTAGCTGAAATAGAAAGTGGAAGATGGTGAGGGAGTGAGAAAAATGCCTATGGTCCCCTGGGGTTCTTCTTAACCTTTCTGGGGCCTTGGAGCTTTTGGATAGTCATTTTGGGGAAGTCTGTGGAGCCCTTCTCAGAATCATGTTCTGAAATACATAGAATTACAAAGGGAATTTACATTTTAAAAGAGTTATCACTATTTTTTTTTCAAAGTTCACAGATGCTCAGTTATTTAAAGGAATCAGGCAAGGAGCTACAGAAAAAGAGACTAAGGGAAAAGGAAAAAGAGGAAAAGGAAGCCTTCAGTAAGCTTGCTCTCTATAAAAATAGTACATTAAAAAGGAGGTATCAGATATCTTTGAAGAAGATGCTTTAGGAGTAAAAGAAATGTATTGGCGGTGGCTAGGTGGCGCAGTGAATAGAGCATTGGCCCTGGAGTCAGGAAGACCTGAGTTCAAATCTGCCCTCAAACACTTAACACAAAACTAGCCGTGTGACCTTGGGCAAATCACTTAACCTCAATTGCCCTAACTTCCCCCCTCCAAAAAGCAAAAATACATATGTACATTGCTTAGCAGCAACATGTAGATTGGGAAGATCAAATTAATTTAAAGTGGCAAAAACCTTGATCATGTCCCTCCTCAAGTTGCCTAAAAGTTCTAATGATCGGGGGATCAGGGTGGTTGAGGAAGAAGACAAAAAGAAGGGAGAAGTGAAGAACAAAGATTTCTACCAAATGCCCCCTATTATGTACAAAGTTAGCTCTGGACCTGGATCCAGGAAGAGCAGAGTTCCTGGCCTTCCTCTGGTGCTGCAAGCCAAGTCATCCTGGGAAAGTCCCTTATAGAATGATAGCATGATAGCTCTAGACCTGGAAGGGATGTCAGGGCTGCCACATCTCACTCACTCATGTCCCAAATGAAGAAATTGCGGTCCAGGGAGATTTGAAGAATTGGCTTCTAGCGTCCCTTAGCCTCGCTCAGACTTTTCAGAAATTTATCTGCTAAGCTGTAGCCTGGCCTGTGTATCTGTAGAAGCAGTTCTTGATGATGATGTGGAGGGGATGTGATTTTCAGACTCTAACCGAGCCAAAAAAAAAACGCCCCAGCATGAACCAGGATCAGTTTGTTGAGAGAGCCAAGAGAAAAAGAATATTATAAATAATAATTCTTAGGCCAGGAGTGCCCATAGCTGGGGGTATGGAGGTCTGGACAGGGAAAGAGAAGAGAAACCATTGAAGTAATTGGAAAATTCAATTTAACTAGGGCAACGGAGGGGAGTCCAGAACTGTGCCTGCCCTCCAGGAGCTTGCATTGTACTGAGGGGATAGAATAGGTACCCTGAGAAGTAAATCAAGGGTTATTTCAAGAGTTACGGAGTGATAACTGGGGGAGAGGAGGGGAGGGTGGAATCAGGAGAAAGGTGTTATGGTGAAGGTGGCTGCCAAGGCTGTACTTTGAAGGAGTTGGAGATTTGAAGAGGCAGAGGCTAATCATTCCTGGTTATGAGAAAACCTGAAGAGATTCTCACTCAGAATCTAATGTAATGGAGGGAGGGAGAAACAGACAGAGATAGGGAGAGGGGAAGGGCAGAGAGCCAGAGAGACAAAACTTCTATAGTAAACATTATAACAAAAGCTAGAATCACAGTGAGGTAAACGTCAGCATTACAATACTCTTGTATAATTTCTATTTACTGCACTTTTCTCTCAAATGGATTTCACTACCAAAGCTTGAAAAACAAATCCATAAACTTATCTTGGTTTTTGTTGTTGTAGTCCTGGGTGGTTTTAGAGTATTACCAAATTTAAAACTATACAGTTAAAAATCTTAGTGGAAATATTCAAGCTTCTTAAGTGAAAGTAAACTGAGGAAAATGATCTTTTCAAACATCTAAAATTAGAACCAGAAGGATGCGCTTTATTGCTGTTGGCACCAGTTTCTTTGAACAACTGGTTCCAGAAGATGCCTATTCACATCTTTCTCTTTCTCAAAAAGGCATTGACACACTCACTCTCACAGTGAAACTCTCTTTTCTTCCCTCCTCATGGAACTACTAGTTAACCCAGTTATTTCCTTTGAGTGTTCAAAAAAGAATGGAAGGACCAATATGTTCCAACCAGTTTCTCCAAAATCAGACAACTTAACACCTTTTTTTTTTCCTTTCTCACCATTCAATTCATTTCAACAACAGGGTTTACACTCTTAAGCAAGTTAAGATTCTGAAGCTTCATGTCCTTTAATTTAACTCCAGAAGAATTTGAAAAGTCCAATTCTTTGGCTCCCACTGGCTCTTGCACAGTCTTTGGCTGTGTTATAGAATGTTTGATCTTTTCTTCAGGGCCATTTTGGTCTCTGCTGCTTTGGGAATGGCTGGTATATTGTCAAGTGCCTCGGAATTTAGGTCTTAAGAGGGAGCAGACAGTGTGACAGCTGCTAGTTGAACTCCACGTCTGCAAAGTTTCCTTGAAGACTGGGGAGAGATTGTGTGGATTTGGACCCTGAGTACCCCTAGGAACATTTGCAGCTGGACCAAATGTAGATGTCAGAATGATGTCTTCCAACATGCACTGGTCTGTCTTTCTTTCATTGATAACCCAATTCACTCTTGGAAGTGTCAGGAATGTTAGAACTTGTGCCAGAAGGAAGCTGCAAGAAATTCCAAGGGTGTGATGTTTTAAAGCAGTGCCTTCTCTGACATCACATATATTCTCTATTTTTAAAACCTTTCGAATTCTGGACGATTTAAACCTTGAAACTGAACCTCAGAAATACGAGCTTCCTGTGTCAAGTACTTTGGTCAACTGTAAATAAAATAAAAACAAAAAGAAAATTTTTTTCTCCTACAGTAAAAAAGATGTTGAGACAAAAAAAGAAAACAAAGAACATTGTGAGGGAGGACACGTTAAACATTCACAGACTTAAAAACACATGCCCACCTGCTCTTGCCTTTCTGCAGAGTGACATCAGGGGGGATTATCTGTTCAGAAAGATCAGGGGACGGAGAGGCCCTTTAGGCCCTTTAGTAGATCATAGACACAGAGCTGGACAGGACCTGGCGGGGGGAGGGCGACACCTTCATTTTACAGATGAGGAAACTGAGGCTGCCAGAGGTGACATAACACATCCCGGGATCACATGAAGCGTCAGATGCAGATTCAAACCCAGGGCTTCCTGCTGTCATGGCTGGCACTCTCCCCAATGCCCTGCAGTCATTTCCAGTTAGGGATGTCATTTGTTCCTATTAAAGGTCCCGCACTGCTAGGTGTAAAAGACGAGGATAAATACAGTTCTTTTCCTCCCTTTGCTTTCCTGTTGATAATCATAGAAGCAAGTTAAGTAAAGGATAAAGGTCATAACCGAAGCCTCCCTGCCCTCAAGGAGCTTACCCAGATAAAGAAACCCAGAATCTAGGAAGCGCAAATACACGAGGTTTTGGGTTTGTTTTCTGTTTTGTCTGAGGGGAAATCAAGGTAGGGAGCCTTGAAGGAAGCTGGGGATTCTCAGAAGCAGGTGGGGAAAACATCACTTTGGACGTGGGTGATGAGACTGCGCAGAGAAATTGGCTGAAGAATGCTGTGTTTGGAGAATACACGTGGGGGAAAACATTTTTTTAAAATGTCTACTAGTCAATTTATGTAGTTTCTTTTCAGTGTAGAGATGAGAGAGAAAACATGTTAATACTGAAGATTTCTGGGCTCTCCCTCACCTTACTGAAGTGATCACCTCCTTGGCTGGCACTTGAGTTAAGAATTGTCTTCTTTATTACTGCACAGCAGAGCAGTTTTAATTGCTCCCTGGAACACGACAATACTTCCAAGCATGAAAAAAGAGGACATAACATCTAGAAGGCTAAGTCTGGACTGTTTCAATCACTTCCCCTTCCATTGAGAAAACAAAATGTTAGAAAGAAAAGCTACCGTCATGTAGGGACCCAGTGGAAAATGCGGCCGATGATGAATGGGGGGCTCTAGCTAATGCAGTTCTGCAAGGACATCAGAGCTCGTGCTTTGCAGAATAAAAAAGGTTTGCCAAAAGAGCCAAATTAGAAAATCATGTGCCTGTTAGAAAAACATAAACATTCCTCCAGACTAAAATTCTTGACTAATCGCTTTGTCTAAAATAAACTGCAGTCAATCTTAATGGAAAACAGAGAGAAATGAGGGTGAAGTGAGCCATTTAATTTATAGACAAGGAAAAATAATAGCAGATGAGTTATGTGTGCTGGGAATAGAAGCATGTGGCTTGTCCTTCCTGCTCACACTTTATCCAGACCTGCCAAGAGTGGCAAACTGGCCAGAGAGAAGGATGAGTGACCCTTAGTGCAGATCTGGGGCCGAGTCTGGTTTACACACTGCTGACCACAGTTTGAGACTGTCAGATCATCCAGTCTGCTCTATGACTTTTTCAGATATCTGTAGAACAAGCCAAGGTGCCTTTCTGGTCAGGCTGGCCTTTGAGGCCTCTAATGTAGCTCTGTGAGAAAGAAGGCTGCAAAAGTTCTTTATAGCAACCCCTCAAGCCGAGCAGAAGTTGCTCAGTGTTCTGAGAGATAATTTTCCTTTGGATGCATTCAGACTCAACCTGTGGCCAGAGAAGCAAGTACATCATATTCTAGGAGTAGAGTATCATGACCCCCCCTGACACCAGTGACACATTGATTTTTGGACCCAAAGAAATATCACCACAGAAAGCATTGAGCATATTTACTATATCTCCAAATGTTCTGTAAGGGAGAAGGGCTTGGCAGGGGTTAAATCAGCCAGGAGAATGTTTCTGAAATCCTGCCTGTGACCAGCAGCTTCCAAAGGCATCATCAGGCAGGGCCCCTGAGACAGAGGACAGGTGGTTGAACAGTGATAACACTTAGAGTTGTAGGACAGTGAAAACTGGAGTGCCCTGGAATAACAAGGTTCCCAGAGAACTCCACCCCAGTACACAGACTTCAGCAAGGTCCTGATCACTTAGATGGAATGCAAAGAAATAAAAGCATCGGTCATTTATTACATGACTACTAAGTGCTGGGTGCTTTGTTGAGGATGCAAGGACTGAAGCGAAACAAATTTTACCCACAAGGAAGTTACATTCTATGATAGGCATTCAGTCAATTCTCAAGCTTTTATTAATGCCTACTATTCTGCTGAGCACCCCCTGCACGCAGGCACGGGCACGCGCACACACACACATACACACACTCACACACACACACACACACACACACACACAGAATACTCTGCTCTACATACATCATACAAAGGGAAAAATGAAATAGTCCCTGCTCGCAAGAGCCAAAGACCTTACAATTTAGGGGTGGGGGTAGAGACACAATTTGTAATCCTTTGAATAGTCAAAAAATGTAACTTCCATTATGTAATTCCAGGCTTCCACTTGGACAAGTCACCTCCCTCTTTATGGGCCTCAGTTTCCTAAAATATGAAAGGCTTGGCCCAGATGACCTCCAGGCCTTCCCTGGTTGTGACAACAGCAAACTGCCCTTCCAACATTCTTGATTGTTTAGTAAATAGGATTTCTGAAAATGTAGAACTAGAGCAAGAATAGCTCTCAAAACCTAACAGTTTGGAGGCATTTCTGGGATCATCTTTAATTTCTTCTCTTAAGGTGCTAAACGTAGACCTCTGTTCTAGCTGGTGGTCATCCTGAGGGAATCAGCTGGCTAAGTTTTCCTTCAAGGAAGTTGACAAAACCCAATTCAGATTCTAAAGCAGTTTTGACAAATTTTTTTCTCATTTTAGAGCTCAACATCCAACCTCAGAGTAGTAAAAACAATGGCACGCCCCAGAAACATAAACATCATGGGTGCAGAGTCAAAAGCTTTCTCACGGTGCTTTTAGCGAGTCCCATTCCCAGAACTTTAAGGCTTTTGGTACCTGAAAGAGGCAGGTAACACACGTTATCATTCCCGTCTTGTGTATGAGGAAACCAAGGTCCTGAAGCACGCAAAAGGCTTTCTCAAGGACCCATCGCTAGCAGGGGTAAAACTGGGCTTCAGTTTTATGTGTTGGTTTTTGTTTGTTTTTTTTAATAGCCACAGAGTAGAGCTCTTTGTTATCAGCCTATTAAATACTATGGGATTTAAGTTTGTGGGAAAGTAGCACTTTTTGAGTAGGATGTACTGTCAAGATGAGTATGTGAGAGAGGGATTGTGTGTGTGTGTACCTAACTAGTTCAGAGACCTGGAATTTTGGTGGTGTGGATACTCCCTTCCCTGACTTAATTCATTCAACAAGCATTTTTTAATTGCTTACATTCTGCCTGTCAAGCCCTACTATGTGCTGGCACCAAGTTAAACACCCCGAAGAAAGGCAAAAATAGCCTCTGCCCTCAAGGAGTTTGAACTCTAATGACTGGATTAAGTGCTAGATAAATAGAGAGATCAAAAACAAAGTCCTTGACCCCAAGGAGTTTACATTCTCCTGGGTCAAACTACATGAACAAGGGTAAGAAATACAAAATATATAAAAGCAATTGGCAGAGAAGGGTGCCAGCAGCTCATGCCCTGTAGAATCACACAACTATCCATCTAGAACTGGAGGAATCCTTCTGTCTCGTTCACCCCCCTCACTTTTACAGTTAAGGAAACTGAGGAGGGAGAGGTTAATAACTGCCCAGGTGTGTGGGGAAGGCCCTTGGACTGAACCTCGGAGGAAGAGACTCTAAGAGGTGGAGATGAGGAGAGATGCGAATGGCCCAGATCTACTTGGTGGGATGTCTAAGCAGCCATTTTGGCTGGAATGTAGAGTTCATGCAGGAGAGTATGGTGTACTAAGTCTGTATGGGAAGACTAGAGCCTGATGAGGAAAAGCTTTCAAAGCCAGAGAGAGGCGTTTGCATTTTATCTGAAAGATAAGGGGAGCCACTGGCACTTTCCAGCCCAGGACAAATGCGTGTAGAGTCCCTGCCAGCTCCTCCTCAGAGATCCTTGGACTCCCCTATGCCTAGAATGGTCGTCAGCGGATCCCACACTGGGCGCGTCCTCCAAGCCTTTCTGATTTGGCAGAATGTGCCAGAGCCTGCCTACAGCTGGCATGACCTCGGCCATGGCAGGGTCACCTCCAGGTCATAATGAGAAGCCTTATAAGAATTTTAATGGCAGAGCCTGTTTGTGTATGCATAGATCTGTATGCATATAAGTGCCCAAACCACCCACACCCAGCTGAATAATCTTTGAAGGAAAAAACCACTCTAGTGATTGGGAAACCTTCCTCCTCTGTGAACTAGGACTCCTGCCTCAATTATGTCATTTCTTCTGCTTCCCTCCTCCCAACCTCCCCCACCCTTTCTCCTTGCCTTCTTACTTATATTAGAAGTGCAGTAACTGAAAATGGAGGAGGACTTACCACCGGGACTGTAACAAGAGGACAGAAGCAGACAGGCTGTTGCTGGGTCAGCCTCCTCTCCTGCCTTGGCCTCTGACCTGCTCTTCCAGCATCACATCTTAGACATCTAGGTTTTCAGGAAAACATTCATCATTGTGCTCCCCCACTTCTAAATCTGGATGTCACAAATTTACAATTCTATGAAAGCTAATTTAATGGAATAGATGAAACTGGTTTTCATAGTGGAAAAAGGCCTGACCTTGAAGTGAGGAAGGCCTGCGTCCAAGTCCTGCCTTTGATATGGACTGCTTCGTGACCTTTTGAAAGTCATTTAACCTGTGTTAGAAGCATCTTCTGAAAATAGAAGTTTTTGATCTGGGGTCCCCCTGCATTGGTAGAGGAAGTTTCTGCACCATGAAGATACAAGCAGATCTGAGTCCCTCCATGTACCTATGAGGGGAACAAAATGAAGCTCACTAATCATGAAATTCTGTAGATCAGATCAGCTCAGGTTAGAGCTGGAAAGGACTTGCAAGGCCTCCTAGTCTGCTCCCTTCTTTGTATAGATGAGAAAACAGACTCAAAAAGATTGTCACTTGCTCAGAGACACACAACAGTTTGTGTGTGCGTGTATATACACACATACACATACAGGAGAGAGAGATTGATATAAACATATAGATCATATCTACATAGACACAGAGCCAGGGTTTTTCAAACATAAATGCTCTATGTGTGTAAATATCTCCAAATAATCATAGCTATGGATATCTCAGATGTTTATCAGTAAATATCAGAAGCAGGGTCTGAACCTGGGTCCTCTGACTCGAAGTTCCAGGCTCTCTCTACTGCACGACAGTGCCGGCTGGGTATTGATACAATCCTGGGGTTTTTGTGGCTGCTGTAAGATGTAGTCCGAGTGTCTCGAGTGATTCTGTTCCTCTGGCTTCTGCATTATGACATCCATTTATCAAGAATAACCACCCAGATCAATGTGGTGCTCCTGTGGCAGGTAGCAATTGCCTTAGACTTATTACCCCAAGTCACAGGCTTGAGTTCTTATCCTCATTCTTCATCAGATAACTCAATTGCTTGGATATTAGTAGAGATTGAGCTGCCAGTTTGTTTTTTCTCATTGGCTGGTGACTGGGGACATCCCTCCCCCCCAATAAAGATGAGCTCTGATGATTGTCCCAACGGTGACAGATTTAAGATGATTGGAAGGGTTCCCTCCCGGCCCCCCCAAACACACTTCACAGGAATTTCTGCAGGCTATCCCGCTGTTGCCCCAACTGACTTTCTGGGGTGTATCACACATTGTTATTGAAGTGATCTCTCTTTTGCAATTTCATTTGCTAATAATGTTTTCCTATCTGATATTTCCTCTTCAGTGAAGTAACATAAAAAGTGAAAAATGCAGTGTCCCTAAATATGATCAGGTTTAAAACACAGCTTTAGTTTGACATTGTAGCAGCTGCGAGACAAATAGTCCCCTTAAACTTCCATCATTTTTCTACTTTGTCAAATTGTATTATGCAGCTGCAGATACGGCAACCACAAGGGAGCTCTGGGGCAGGAGGAATTCTGCCCAGTCCATTTCCCACAACTGTGTTCAATAACCACTTTGCTAGCATCCCCGAATCTAGTGTGACCGTTTCGTACACTGGTGAAAGGGATTTTCTTCCACTAAAATTAAGTGTGTAAGCAAAACACACAGTAGCGGCTGCTGCAATTGATTGCAACTTTTGAAAAATAGGGAACGACAGCATAGAAGAAACTGTATTCGGTGAAATTGTCTTAAACAATCTTTTGATTTGGCCAAGGAGAAATAGAATTAAATGAGGATCTGCTTCCTTTACTTTGGAGACTTCCATTTACAGCATACCTATCATATGGAAACCACTGTGCTAGGTATTTACAGGGATATAAATATGGACAAAAGGTTTATAATCCAGCAGGACTCAAGCATCCAATACAAAGCATTTGGCCTGAGATTTTTTCTCAATTATTTAACGCACATAAAATAATAGGTTGGTAGGGCCTGACCCTCTGCCACTACATTTGGGTAACCAAGTGCCACTAGATACAGTGGAAGCCATCTTGGATCAATTAGTGACTGTAATTGGAGCTGGGCATAATTAATTGTACTCTCTAGTTTGTTTGTTCCCCCTGCATTCTAACCAGAGAGACCACTATAAAAAAAGCATTGGTACCCCTCTAGCAGCAGGGTGTGTGTGTGTGTGTGTGTGTGTGTGTGCATGCACGCAGGGTGGAGATGCTTTTTTCTTCTTGTAATAGAAGAATGGAGTCATACAACAATCATAGAAAGTTAAAGCCAGAAAGTATAATAGAACAGAATCCACCAAGGCCAACTCTTCTCTCTTCCCTTCCTACTGCCCCACTTCCATTTTACAGAAGAATGGAGAATCTGAGCAATTTAACTAAGTAATGATTTTAGTGCCAGAACCAGGACTAGGAAGGACCCCCTCCTCCATCCCCAGGCCTACTTGTTCCTAATCCAGGGCTCTTTCCCATCTTCCTGTGCTGCTGACTTTTACTTTGTACTCATTCTACAGTCTAGAGCTTTGAGTGTCTGGAAACTACCAAATGGATAGATGGATCCACAAATCTCTTCTCGTATTTTTTTATAAGATATCTACCACTTCCTTTAGGGGATGAATGTGAAGGCAAGAGAAGGGTACAGAAGTGCATGATAACGTCTGACGCATCTGCTTGTAAGGATTATTGGAAAGTGTTTGACTCTCCGTGGTCTTCGAGACGTTATCAGCTACGTTCTGTGTGCTGTTCCCATCTACCTTGCCCCGGTTACTGGCTCTCTCAGGGTTGATACTCAAGAATGACACTAGGCCCAGAATGCATTTCTCTGTCTAGATCATGGGCATCCCTGAAGTTCACCAGTCTGGAGGAATGTTTGGAGAATGTATAGGGTAGAGAGATGCCTTTTTAGCAGAGCGTGGAAGAACAGGAGATATATTTCTTTGGATCTCTATATATTATCCATATACACACAGATACATGGGAGGGAAAGGATCTCTTTTTTTGAAGCATGAGCACCCTTCATCCTTAAGGAGGCATCATGGAAAAAGGGACCTGAAAGAAGATGTGTATGGTCACTGCTCTCAATTACTCTCCAAGGTCAGGCTCTGTTTGTGCTTGCTCCCCCAACACCATCCTGATTAGTACTTTTCATCCATGTGCAGCTGACTGTTGGCACTCAGATATAATATATCCCACAAGGCCCTCCCAGGCCCTGTCCCAAGAATGCTGAACTCACTCAGTGGGGAGGGCACCAGGACCAGTACAAGCTCTGTCTGCCTGCTGGGGACATTTGTCTCTGCTTGACACTCTGATTCTACTGTCTTCCTGGTATGTTAAGTCAGGGTTCACCCTATGGGCAAAGCCAACATTCACACATTTCTAGGCACACCCACAAACCACTAGCAACCACTAGCGCTGACTTAGCACTCATACATAATCCTATTCCTCCTCCCTGGGTGATCATTCTCTCTTAAAGCAGACTTTTGCTCATTCATTTACTCTTAGTAGCTGTGCTTGCTCTCTCTCTCTCTCTCTCTCTCTCTCTCTCTCTCTCTCTCTCTCTCTCCCCCCTCCCCCCCTCTCTCTCTCTGTTCTTCACTTTCATGTTAGTGGTTCTGTGGCCATTCTCTGTGTTCAGCCGAGCGCTTCATGTTTTGTCTTTCTTCATCCATTGTCCAGTTTCCTAGTCATGTCTGTCCCACTGATTACCAATACCAAGAGGAGGTTCTGCCTGCTCCAGGTGGCCCAGAACTAGTCTGTGTCTGTGGGCATCTTTAATGTGTAGGAAGGAGAATTGTTCCCAGGAATGGAGAGCCTGGGATGGAGAGGAGCTGAGAAAGGGTGAGAAAGGGGTGTGTGTGTGTGTGTGTGTGTGTGTGTGTGTGTGTGTGTGTGTGTGTGTAAAACAGTGTGCACTTCCAACAGATGCAATTATCTCCACTCAGCAAAAATTAAGTGCCTCCTGTGTGCAAGGTCATATATTGACACGGGAGAGTTCTCATCCTGGCTTGTCTCTTCACTAATTTTGCTTCCTCATTTTTTTTTCTGTTACTTACTTGTGACTCATGAGCATAAAGGCAAACAACAGCTAACCATTATGTTGTACGTTGGTGTTGCTAAAGAGCTTTGCGAATATTAGCTCATTTTATATTCACAACACCCCTGGAAGATAAGAGTTATTATTGTCATCATTACTATTCTTACTTCCATTTTACAGACGGGGAAACCGAAGCAGGCAGAGTGTAAGTGACTTGCCAGAGTCACACAGCTATCAAATATCCGGGGCTGGATTTGAACTCATCTTCCAGACTCTAGGTCCAACACTCTGCCCACTTTGTCACCTCGCTAACATGATAGATATTCCAGAATGACTTTTTTAAAAAAAGATTAATAAAATGGTACTGTCAAAAGAGTGCTGAATTTGGAGTCAAGAAGACCTGAGTTCAAATTCTATTCTGCCATTGACTCCTTGTGTGACCTTGTGTAAATCACTACCCTTTTCTGGGTCTCAGTTTCCTCTTCCATAAAATGGCTAGATGACCCAATGGGGGATTTCAGTTAAGCCTGGAAAGAAGCTAAAAGGAGACATGAGGAAGGCCTGCATTGCAGGCATGGGGAGCACCTTGTGAAAGAGACAGGAATGGTCCTTCCCAAGACGATCTCTTCAGCACTGTCAGATTCCAAGGACCCCAGCCACTAGTGTATAAAAACACGTCAAATAGGGATAACCAGGTCCTCACTGCCTGTGTTTGTATGAGGGCCGGCACCCCAAAATTGATTCTCCCAAGATGAAATACTCTTTCAAAGGTCATCCAGCCCTTGCCTATCACAGGCTGCTTCTCTCTTTTGTCTTCTTCCTGCTGCCTTTTCTTTGTTCCTAACTTTTAGAAGCACCTCCACCCCCCTCCCCCCAAAAAAAACCAGTGCCAGGAATTCATGTGTAAGTATGAAAAGAGCTCAGCCTCATATCCCAGCACTCACGTGGGCAAGCATGGTTGCAGCAGCACCTGGCTCAGACAGCCCTATCTGAACCATTCTCTACCTGCTTGGCCTTGGACATATCATCTCACTTCCTCTGGCCTGTCTTCCTTAGATATTAAATAATGGGTTTGTAATAGGCGAACTCCAAGGTCATTTCCAGCCCTAGAGCTCTGATCCTGGGACCCTGAATGACTTAATAGACCTTAGCTTCCTTTAATCATAGATTCAAAGCTGGAAGGAATCTTAGAGGCCATGGACTTCAAATCCCCTCTTGAAGTCCAATCAAATGACTTGCCTAAGGCCTCACAGGTAGCAAGTAGCAAAGCTAGGATTCAAAACTGCAACTGGTCTCCTCTTAGTCCAAATCTAGAATCTTTCCATTGGGTTACTGTTCTAGCAGTCTGTGAGTCAGATTCTATGGCACTAAGATATAGCCAAGATAATTCTAGCTATTTTCTTCCTTCCTTCCTTCCTTTCTTTTCTTTCTTTCTGTCTTTCAGTCCACCTATGTATGTATATATGTATCTGTCTATCTATCTGTAGGTCAGTCTACCTGTCCATCTGTTTGTCAGTCCATCTCTCTGTCAGTCTGTCTGTCCATCCTTCCATCCATCTATCTGCCAATCAGTATGGAAATGCTCTCTTCCGGTGCCTCTCTGGAATTCTCGGTAAGTTCTGATCTTACTCTGTTTCCTAAGACAGAAAGAAGATAAAGGAAGGGAAGGGGGCAGGGGAGAGCAGGGATGGGACACAGCCCCCAAAGATCCATAGCAGGACTTTAAGCCTAAGTCTTCCTGACTCTGCAGGCAGCCCCCTACCACCAAGAAAGTGGCTTGTTTACTTCTTAGTATCTCTAGTAAAGGGAGAGGTTGGAAGTGATGGTCAGCGGAGATTTCTGGGGTTGTCTGTGGATTCTGTTTGTCAGTTCTAACCCTGTCCTCTGGTACCATGATAATTGAGAGAGGCTGTAAGAAAAATGGGATGTGGAAGCAGTTCTTCTGCCAGCTTTAAGAAAATGTGTATGCCCAAAGGCATGCATGTCCAGCCTTGTTGGAGAAAGTTCTTTAAAATTCAGCTGGCAGTGCTGAAGCTTCTCTGATGATGAATTGGGCTGCTAAGCCAAGCAGCAGAGTATTCAAGTTGATTCACTTATCTCCCTTGACGTAGCTTTCTTATAAAGTTGGTGCCCTCAAAGCAGGAGGGGGATGGAGAGGAGAAGGTCAGTGGGAAAGACCATTTCCAGTCTTAAAGCATTCAGAGTAATATTTTGAATTCATGGGCCATTGTCTTCCCAGATTCTCTAACTATTTTAAAGGAATTTTCTTTCATCTTTGCATAAGCATCAAATAGGCTTAAAATAAGACTGTCATGGTATTTAGTTCATATCTGTAGAACCCAGAAGTTGGCCAGCAGAGAAGATCGGAGGGAAGCCCCTGGGTCTATTGGGCAGCCCCTGCAGAGGGGAGCTTTGTCCATTCTAACTTCTATAAGCTCAGGTGACACCTTTCTGGTGACTAAAGAGGGTGGCTTTGCCAAGCTCTTTCACCTTTGCCTTCCACCCATCTCCAGTTCCTGCCAAAGTTCCTGCCAGAGTCTGCCAAAGCCACAAATAGTCATCTGGAAGCGCTGATAGGTCCTTCAAAAGCGTCCTTATCAGCCAGTCTTGGGAAAAGCTGAGATCTTTGTAGATAATCACAGCCCCTCAGGTTGGGCTCTCTGACCTCCTGATTTTCCATTTAGAGATGGGGAAGGCAAATACAGGCTTGCACTGGCTTCTCTGCCTGATTCAGTGTGTCCTGGGGTGCATCTCTCGGGACAGGCCAGAACAATTATGAGGAGGGCAAACAGAAAACATTGGCAAGCTGATGGCACAGCCAAAAGGCCTGGAGAAGGAGTTCAGTCTCTGAGCTTTCAGGATATGGGTGTTGGCCAATTGCCAGAAGCTCTCCTGAGGACTTCTCTGCCTGCTCCGAGGGTGGCTGAAGTTAATGTATCACGATGGGAAGTGCTAATTTTCTGCCCCAGAGACAGCACACCAGTCTGTGGAAGGCCATAACCTTCTCAGACAATACCTTCATTACACCTCTGGTGACTTGGGGTTTGTGGAGATCACTTCCAAAGTGAGCAGCCCCGTGGCCTGTCAGCTGAAGTCTGGAGCCTGGCCAGAGTCCCTGTGCGGAAAGCGATTCCCCTGCACCCGACTTGGCAATATCAATGGCTCTTATCTTTTGAAGGGCAACATTTTAAGCCAGCGATTCTCAAGCGACTTTCTGTGTCCCAGAACTGGATCCCTTTGGCAGTCTAGTGAAGCCTGTGGCCCTTTTCTAGGAACAATGTCATTAAATGCATAAAAGAAAATCCATGGGATTACAAAATAATCTAATAATTAAAATTACCAAAGCATTTTATTTGTTTTCAAAGAAAAAAAGGGGGGAAAGAAAAAGTTCATAGACTCCGGGTTAAGAAGCCCTGGTCTGAATGCGCAGACGTTCCAGAATGTGGCCTCTCTCTCCCACACTTGTGAAAAGGCTCTAAACTGGCCTCCTCTGTTCCTCAGCTGTGGAGGCAGATGAAGTTTTAGTTACCAGGCAGACTTTGGCAGATCGTCTGGAGGTTCAGGAATGTTTAGCGGAGACTCTTCACATTGGGAGGAGGCTCCTGGATGTACTAAAACTCCAAAGCCAGCTCAACTGGACTCTCTCACCTGATTTCCTCTGTTGGCAATACCCTCTGTCTGCCACATTCCTCACTAGTCCTCCAAACCGGGAGCCCTATCAAAATAGGAAGTGACTATAGTATGGAATGCCATGCTGTTTAGTGCTGACAGCTAATGCTTGCCACTTGAACCACCCCCGAAGATGATGACGGCCTCTCATATTTCAGTCTTTATGCTCCTCCCAGGGGACCTCACCATTACTAGTTTTAAGAGCAAAATTAAAACCTGTACATTTTATGAAAATTAATCATCGGTATATGTGAAGCAAATTATAACCTCTTAGAACAACAGAGACTTGTTCAAGTCAAGTACAGCTTTGCAGTTTAAAGAATAAGAACTTCTTTTTGTCCTTTTTTAATTAAGCAAGTCTTAGCTATGACCATTGTGAAACCTGATCTAAGGAAACACTGGCTGTGTGGTATTTGGAGGGTGCATGTCAGGAGTCAGTCTTTCAGAAAATAAAAACAGGAGAGAGAGAGAATATAGTTCCCCTGGCCCAAAGAGGTATTGGGATGGAGGTGAGGATGGCGGACCCCTATGCTTGGTGCCCAAGAAGCTCCATACTCACTCTGATTACTACAGTCTTAATTATTTGCGCACAAAGTGAAATTTTATCTTGGAAATGAAACTTTACCTAAATAAACCCAGTCCTGCCTGGCTCCAGTCTAAATCTGAGCCGGGTCCTCTGGCAGTGCTTCATTTCTAAAGACAAGGCCACTCAGGAACAAACCGTAAATTGGAGGTGCTTGTGCCGTAATTTGGTGGAGAACGGCAGGCTAGGTTCATGCTTCTACTACTTGTTATGCTCTATTTGCATCTCCAGGGAAAAGTAAAGGTTGTCGTTGTCTTGCAGTCTTTTATTACAGAAATGAAGCTTTCCTGCCTCCTCCTGCCGGACAGATATATTTTTCAGAAGGATTGTCCTCTGCTGTTTAAGCCAACTAGACAGCTTAGGTGTGATTCTAAATGGTTCAGAAACCATTAGAAGCTCATTTGCTCTGAGTTTCCTGGGCTCTCAGGGTCTCCTAGGTAAAAACTGATGCTGGCCTTTTGCTCCTGAACAGAAGACAAGTAGCCTTTAGCAAGCATGAGGTTGGTAAGTGTGCCAGGATACTCTGTTAGGGAGATCATTAGCTCTGGTGACCCTCTGGTGGCAGGCCCTTCAAGAACATAAAACCTTTATGCACAGATGTGCCCTGCCAGAATTACAAGGGAAAGTTTGCCACTTGAATCACTTACTTGGTATATGTGGAGTGGAGACTTTCTAAGAATGTAAGTGAATGTAGTAGGGAGCAAGTAGAAAGCCTCCTGATCCTGGGGTCTTCAGATGGTGGGATCCTGGGTGTGAGGTTGGAAGGGATCTCAGAATCCATTTAGTCCAGGGGACAGAGCTTCAAAACCTGCCTCTGATGCTTCATTTTCTTCTTCCTCCTTTGGCCAAGCCAT
>CM053581.1:561233905-561277538 GCA_028627135.1 Pseudochirops cupreus
TCATTAATGTGCTCCAGAACCTTATGTGATAGCTTTTATCCAATAGAAGACTTAATGAAAATTCCTTATAAGTGCCCGTATTTCTGAGCATTAATCCCTTAGCCCAGGGACAGTTTTGTACTTTTTTTGTACCCCCGGTGTTTAGTATACATCAGCCTCTAGAAAGGTTTGTTGATTGATTAGCATAGAATAGTTGGAGGGGACCTAAAAGACCCTTGAGTCTGTCTCATTTTACAGATGAGGAAGATGAGGTCAAGAAGGTAGCAAATGGAAAAGATTTGGATGGTGCTGCCATATAGATGAAAAAGATATGGGATAAAGGCTTAGATTTTTATAAGAAGGATACCATGATATCCTCAAACCACAGCAGGTCTTCAGTCTGGTAAACAGATATGTGTGTGTGTGCACACATAAACATATACATGTGTGCATATACGCATACATGTGTATGTGTAGCCTATTTGACCAAGTTGGCAATTACATTCTGCACACCTTCGAAGTTTTTTTTTTGTTAGATTTATGATTTCATTGGTAGAGGGAATTCCACGGAAAGAAACTTCTACAAGGGCAGATTGCCACCTGCCCTTCAATCTGTGATTCTGAAGGTTCAGCTGCCTGGGCCCTCCCTGGCTCCAAAGCCCATGCTGTGTCCAGGGCAAATGAATATTGAGTTTAAGTTTTGTTGACCACAGTCATTTCCCAATTAGCTACTACTACTGCCATTAATAATAATAGCATTTTTATTGTACTCTGAGGTGTGCAATGTGCTTTACTTATCTCATTTGATCCTCACAACCTTGCGAAGTCGTTGCCGTCATTATCCCCATGTTACAGATGAGGAAACTGAGGCAGACAGAGTAAGTAACTTGTCCGGGGGCATACAGCTAGCAAACGTCTGGGGCAGCATTTGAACCCAAGTCTTACAGATTCCAAATCTAGTGCCCTTTCTGCCTCCACTATACAACCTCAGTATAACCTGTTTCTTCCCCACCCCTCAGTGAACCCTCTCTTGTAACAAAACAAAACCGATGGACAGAGGGCCCCTCCCTGCGAGGCTGTGAAACACGGCGGTCGCCATTCTAGTGCCTTCGTATTCCAGGAGGGAAGGGTCTTTCCAGATGTGTTCTCCAAAACAAAGATTTTTTTTGCAGTCAGAGCCAGATGTGAACTGCCTTTTACTTTTGTTCTTTGTAATTTGCATTATTCTGGTCATTGTCTACATTGTTTTCCTGATTCTGCTTTATTTTCTTGCACTCTTTCTGCAAGAATTCAGTTTTTTGTTAGTCTTAATTGATAATAGATGGAACCAAAAGTGAATTTATTGCTTGCCTTCATTATGGTCAGTTCTTCAAGGTGGGATGGGTGGGAGGCCAGGGAAGGGTGCAATGAGCCTGAGCAGCTGCTGAAAAGGCTGAAATGCTCACACTGATCCAACCCCACACATGGCTAAAGGGCTGTGGAGGTGGCCCCTCGTACAGCTCATGGCTGCCTAAGGTGTGCTCAATCAGTGAGTGAACTGTGTGGCAGGAGCTTCCAAGTCCCCAGAGAGAAGTGAGTGCCTTGGAAATTACTGTGAAGCTCAAACTTTAATTAAATAAGATCATCACCCTTCGTGTATGTTAATGCTTTCCCCTACAGACAAAATGCATTTACAGTAGCTAGGAATTAACATTTTCTCTTGCCTTAAAATGTTTGCTATCTGTTCAAAGAGGAGATCAGGCCACCCTGTAAAACCCCATTGCTCCATACGGAGTACTCACTGTCCACCAGAATATCAGGCATCTCTAGATCAGCACAAACCACGATTCCTCATTTTGCAAGAATAGAGCTGCATTTCACAGTAGCAACTGCAAGCAGGACAGTTTGCTTTCCTAGAGGCTTCAAAGGCCCCACACTCTTCTCCTCTAATGCTCGGTGCTAGATGTTACTGAGATGCTAACACTGTTTAACCAAGCGCCGTCAAGTCAGAGGTAGACCGTTAGTGGAATGCCCGCTGTTACACAAATAGTCAGAGCAGTAATTTCAAACAAGAAGGTCAGGAATGTCAATTCAGCAAGATGTTTGAAAAATCAAACTCAGTAACAGAGACTGGGGACCTGAATTAAATGGACGTTTCCCACATCAGACAGCCACCTGGCTATTATTACTCTCTTTAAAGTGCCCAATTTCAGGAACCATCTCCTCTTTCCTTCCACTTTCCTCCACATAGTCTTACAATAGCATAAGACTCCAAAAGTTGCATCTTGACCAGTTTGATGGGAGTTTTAATCAGGAATAACTGACAAGCCAGAGGAAGTATTGCTTTATGGCTGGGATGCCAAGCTGCTCATCGAAAAGTTAATTTAAAGATCAACCTATTATGTAGTTAATGCTAATTAGCTCACAGTTTCCCTATAGTTCCATAGCAGAAGCAAACTGAATCTTTTCCACCACCCAATCTGAAGTGTCTCACAAGAGAACAAGTTGGAGATCTGGTTGTCTTTTACCCACCTTCTAGCCTTGGAAATCCCCAGCTTTCCTGTGCTCCTTCTCATAAGGCCATTTTTTACAAGGTAGTGACTGGGGATTCATTCCCTGTAGGGAAAAAGAAGAAATTTGCAGGTGTTCTGTCTTGGATTCCAGTCACCCTAACCCTGGGCATTTCACCAGCTCATTATTACTTCCTCATCTATATGGAAGCCTGTTGAGATCAGGAACTCTTTGTTTTTGAATCCCCAGAACCTAGTGCCTAGCATTTCAGTAAGTGGCTAATATTAAATTAAATTAACCATTTTTTGGTATGCTGCTGTTAGTGTTTTCTTGGATTAAAAAAAATTGTCCAGTTACCTTTATTACATAATAAACAGAGCGGAATTCTACATTAGGTTGGTACAGTGGAAAAAGCACTGGCCTGGGAGCCAAGAGACCTGACTTTTCTTCCAATTGCCTTCATGGTCTTGGAAAATCACTGACCCACTCTGGGTGGGCCCCAGCTTCTTCTTCGGTAAAATGAAGAGGAAGGCCAAATTCCCTTCCACTGCTCTTATAGTCTTCCCTTCCTTTGAAGCTGCTTAATAGTTTCTGAAGTAAACTTTTCCTCCAGGGAGTGTTGACTAGTCTCCTACCTCCTTCTGATAGAGTGAAGTGATCAGATACCGTTCTCTCTCCACTTTGGCTCTGGGAGAGTTAAAGTTTGAGAAGTGTTATGGTCACTACAGGCCTCAGAGTCTCAGTGGAGACACTGGATGCAGCATGTCTGGCTCAGCTTGTGACCACAGCTTTTGCCCCCTCTCCTCCTTTGGTCACTTTGACCATATAGCATATTGATTTGCACCCCATGACTCAGCCGTATCTCTGGTCCAAGAAAGAAGAAGCATGTACATTGCTGTCATGAGAAATACAGTCAGGAAAACTGTGTTCAGCACATATTCCTTTCATTTCCATTTCTAAGTGTCTTGGGAGCAACATGAAGGATAGGTAGGTATCAAGGCAATACTTTTATGGGTAACCTTCTGATCCTGCTAATAGACTGCTGTGGGTAATTCCTTGGGAAAAGAAGGATGCTGTCATCATGTGGGTAAGGGGCGTTTCTGCTCTGAAGGCACAGATATCTGTATAAATACTTGTTGATGAACTGGGAAGGGAGGCACAGAAGACTGGACCAGAATCTTTTGTTCTATTAAAATTACACTTTAATTCATGTCTTATTTTAACTTTGTAATATAAAATTAATCTTGTGAATTATGCAAACAATGTGTTTATAGTTGTTGGGAATTTATTTATAATTTGCTTGATTTATTTTCTGTAATTACAAAATGTGATTGGATGAAACTCTTTCAGTGAGACTCTAAGTGAAGTCTAGAGTCTGAGATTGTCTTAATTAAGTACAAATAAAATTAACAGCAAGTACTGTTTACATGTAAGCTGCTATTCTGATATACTTCACATGGTATACGGATCTGATGCCTTCCAAATCACGGGGAAAACTTGGGAAATCCACTCTCAGTTGATTCAGTGTTGGGAATTTGGAGCTATGGTACCATCCAAGGATTTATTGGCATTGCACTAATGCACTTTCAGTAATATTGGTTATTTGATGTAAGAGGGGCAGCATCAGATCACAGTGGATAGGGAGCCAGCATCAAAAACAGGAAGACCAGGGTTTGAGTCCAGCTTCCAGAGGATTCTGGCCTTGTGACTCTGGGCCAGTCACTTAACCTCTGGATCAGGGTGGGGAACCTGCTCTAGCTGCTCTCAGTGATTCTCCTCAGGTTGCAGAGAAGGTACAGCGCTGCATTGCTTGAGTCCCTCCTCATCTGGAATTTCCCCAGACCAGGAAAGTCGCAGATTCAGTTTCAGGACGACTTGCTTCTTAAGATAATACATGTTAAATCATATTCACAGTGTCTTGGGAATGGGAATGTCCTGCTACTTTGCTCGCACTGCTTATGTCTTCTCAGACGGCCTGCATCTAGGACATTTTTTTAAAGTGCAGTTTTGGAAACTGAGGAATTGAGTAGAGAAGTGACAAGCTCTTCTTTTCTAGCTGTGAGACACTGAACAAGTTGGTCATCCTCTCTGAGTGTTTCCTCGTCTGTAAAATCAGCTAGCCATACAAACTGGCCTCTCTGAAGCCTTCCAGATGAAAACCTCTGATCCTGTGGCACTTGAATTTCTTAAGCAGCTGCAGCGGCCGACCATCACAAATGAGGCTTGCTGCCTTTCCGGGCCCGCTCCTTTCCCGGGAAGGGAACACAACAAAAGTATAAGGTCTGCCAAGACCTAGAAACTTTCTTTTAGTGGAGATTCACTTCAGTCTCATTAATTTTAATTCATTGAACACCCACTGGGATCATCATGCAGTCTGTTATTTTTACACAAACAATACCTGCCCCAAGTAATAACTAATTGAAATCAAACACTGGAATCATTTGGTTTAAAATGGCCTTGTGACTACAATTTTTCAACTTGTACAGAATCACAGGTTGTCTAAGTTTGCAGCATTCATCTAGTCTTCACTGGGTGGCACAGTGGGAAACCAGCCTCAGATACTTCCTAGCTATGCGTGACCCTGGGCAAGTCATCTAAATCATCTCAGCCTCAGTTACCTTATCTGAATAATAAGGTTAATAATATGTAAAGTGCTTTATGAAACCTACAGCACTCTACAAATGAAAGCGATGATGATGATGATGATGATGACGGTGATGAGGACAACGATGATGACAACAATGTCGATAAAGAAAAAGAAGAAAAATGTGCTATATCCCCACAGTGGTCATCTAGCCTGTGCTTGAACACCTCCACAGAGGGGAAGTGCAGTCCTTTTAAAGGCAGCACATTCAACCTTGGAACTCTCCGTCTGCCTATAGCCATAAGATATTCATCTTCTCACTTCTACTCCAGGATCAATATGAGGAATCACAAATCGACAGCCAAGGAAGTTGAGGCAAGATTAAGCTGCCTCTCGGTGATAAGTTATTAGTCTCTAGTATTCCAGTTTACAGCACCAAATTTTAGGAAGGGCATTGATCATCTAGAGAGCATCCAGAGGAGGGTGAAGTGGAAACTACAAATTATTTTTACTAGAAGTTTGAGAAGAGAGGAAAGGAGAGGAGTGGAGCAGTGTTGTAGAATATTTTTTCCCCTGTTACTATTCTGTCTTTTGTCATATTACCTTGAATTATGTATTCTAAACCTCCTTTCTCCCCACCCCCAAGGTACACTTCATTTTGTCATTGTATCTCAAGTACCTTGCAAACAGTAGGTACTTGACAATAATTTTTAAAATCCAACATGTGATCTCATTGGGGAAAGGAATTATAGTTGAGGAAGTTTGTTTATCAAACCAGATTGGCACCTCTTAGAGGCATGGAGAGGTACATGGACTGCTGGGGAGTTGTGGCTTACACATCATCATGCAGTCAGTATATGTGAAGGTTGGGACTTGAGACTTGAGTCTTCCTCTTCTCTGAGGGCACCTCTATCTGCTAGGGTGTCCATACTCCTATAAATTTTATCTAATTAAATTAAAAGATGGCTTAATCATCTTGAGTGGGTGGAAGGACTAAAGAGAGATTTGTTTTGCTTCATCATTTTGTTATTTTAAGGGAGAGAGAGAGATTAAACATGGATGAGAGGGAATGACGGATGGTGCATGGACCCAGAAAGGAAAGGATCAAGGGTTTGGTGAAGAGTTTTGCTTTGGCAGAAAGTACTTCTCCATCTTCTGAAACTAAAAGAAAGGAGAAGAGAATCTATGGGGACATAAAGAAGTTCAGGGGAACTGAGGGAATGCTATCAATCTCCTTATTAAATAGAAAGCAAAGGCATGTGTGGAAAGTGCTATGGGAAGGGTTAGAGAAGAGAAGAAAATGTGCCAACATCAGTGACTGAGAAAATGTTGTGTATCTCCCCTCCACTACTGCCTATTGAACCCCCTAATGCATGGCTCTGTTGAGTCATACCCCTGCTTGAAACACCCATCACTGCCCCCATGTTGTCCATTGAATCAGCTTGGCATTCCTTCTCTGCTTGGTTCTGTTCTGAAAGGGAGCTCTCCAGCCCACCTTTTGACCTTGCTCATGCTCCCAGCCTTCACTCAGGGTGGTGCTCTCCCTGTCTCTCTCCCTGTCTCTGTCTCTGTCTCTCTCTCTCATTTCTACATTGCTGCCACTCTGCACACTGCTCTGCTCTTCTGCTTGGAATACCTGCTGTCTCTTCTCTTCCATCTTGAAAGCAGTGGTTGGGCTCCAATGCCACCTCACCTCTGATATCAATTGCCACCTCCATCAAAGTTGGTCTACTTACCTTGTGCTTTTGCCACCTCCTCTTTTTTAAAGTGTCATTGTATATATTGCATTTCCTACTTATTTGTTTACTTTTCTTACCTCTATGTTGTCTCTGAGCTCCAAGGGGTGCTCTGGTAACTTGGTGCATCACTCAGGACCCACAGTGCCTCACACTTAAATGTTAAAAGTGGGGAAAAAAAAGATGTTTCTTGTATTATTTGACTCACACAAGAAGAAATAGATTTAGTTCAATTGTATTTCACTGCTCTGACCTAATGCAAGTACATTTCAGTCATAAAAATCTCATCCTTCCTGAACTCTGAGGCAGAAGCTCTGAACCTCTGGCTTGTGTAAGTGCCAAGCCCTCAGGTTTGCTCTGCCTTGAGAGGGGGCCTGCAGCTGGAATCATTTTCCCAGGGGAATGAGTATTTTTCTTGATTGAAAGGTGCCTTCCTCACCTATTCAATGTAAGCTATTACTTTTCCCTTTTCTTTTTGCTTTCTGTTCAGCACAGCATCAGACCCTAGTTGGTTGGGAGAATGCAAAGTCTATCCAAGATTGTATTCTAACCAAACTGAAAATTAGCCCCTGGAGAGATGTTGGATGGCAATGATTACAGTACTCACCCAGTGTGGGAACCTGCTTCTTATGTGCCCAATTAAAGCAAGGTATTTCAACCAAGTGTAGCCTTTCTTGAGAAGGTGCTAATGCCCAACTTCATTCAATTAAGGAATTTCCATATGAAGCACCTACTGTGTGCCATGCCCTCTGCTAGGTATTGGGGATATAAAGGGAAAAAGCAAAAGAAACATTCTCTGTTCTCAAAGGGCGCACATTCTACTCTGAATCACGTTGGCTACCTTCCAAGAGTGCCTTTCATTTTTACTGTGATGTGCACAGTTCTTGGCTTGTCTCCCTCGTGCTCCATGAGGGCAGGGATCTTGCCTTTGTCTTCCATCATCCCCCCAGGGCTTAGCACAGTGTTCAGTAAGTGCTTAGCAAATGCTTGTCAGTCAGCAGGTAGAGAGGTAAGTTAATTGGTATGTGGTCAGACCTGTACTTTAGGAAAATCTCTTTAGCAACGAGGTTATAGTGAATAGAAATGTTATGCATTGAGGTCAACCAGAAGGCCATCAGGACAGTCTAAACTGTTATGTGGCCTCCCAGGGGAAGCCAAGAGAAGGAAGATGAATAGAGCCATGGGAAGGGGGAAAGGATGAAATGAGGCTGATGGTTTGGCTGGGTGGGATGAGTCCAGGTGAATGGCTGATGTTCCTGAGGTCATTGTCCTGGCAATTGTTGTCATTAGCAGTAATGATTAGGGTTAAACAGAATGCATCTGGCTTTTAGAAGTCATCTCAGAGCACAAAATCTAAAATGTTCCCGTATTTTCTGTTTTGTGGTTACTTGTGTGCCTCTAAAATCACTTAAAAAAAAAAAGACATTAACAAAATATAGTAACAGCAGTTTTAAAACAATTCTCATTGTTGAAAAGCAAATCCGAGACCAGACAATCTATCAGCAGCAGCCTTGATGTTGAACTTGTTCAAATCACTGTGAAAATATATTCTTCCTCTTATCATATAGATTTCCTGCACCTTCAGAACAACCTTACAGAGAGAATGTGTGCATGATGATTGCAGCTGTAATGACTCTCCGTGCCAAATTTAGCAGTATTTAAGTCATGCTGTTACTTTGCAAATGATACTTTAATATAGTTAAAACACCCTTGGCAGTAAAGATGTTAGATTAAAGGCCTACCACCTGTTCTAGCCTCCCTCTGTTGGGGTTTTTTTTTTATATAACGCTAATATTGCTTTTCTAATTAACCCTTGGTCACCCTGGTCTCCACTCCCTCTAGCTGGCACAGTGCTGTAAATACCAAGAAGGTGCTCCTGCCCCACCATTCTCAGGACAGGTGCCTTCCTCTGTCACTGTCCTGTCCTAGAAGTAGTAACATCTCCCAAAGAACAACAGCTCATGATCATAGGGAGCTTTGAAGGCAAAGTACTTTCATGGACACAGCCCGTTGAGATGGGCGATTACATATGAGTATTATTGTGGAGAGCAGCTATTTAAAAAGACAAAACCAGGGGCAAGACTAAAGCCAGCCCTGTGTCTTTGTTTCAAACCCAATGGCCCTTCTGCCATGGAGCGCTTCTTATTTTATTTGTTCTAGCCCCTGCTGACCAAGTACCTGTTGGACCACAGTGACTCTCCATCTCACATCCACAATGGATAGAGTGCTGGTCCTGGAGTCAGGAGGACCTGATTCAGATCCCGTCTCAGATACTCACTAGCTGTGTGACCCTGGGCAGGTCACTTAATTTCCATTTGCCCCAGTTACCTGCACTTTAAAATGAAGATAATCATCTATAGCACGTGCCTTTAAGGGCTGTTGTCAGGATCCAATGAGATAATATTTATGAAACACTTAGCACAGTGCTTAACCCATGCATGTAGGGGGCTATGGGGTATTCAGGAGGACTAGCACACCTGGTGTGAAGGCTTGCTGAGTGAGTCCTTTTCAGGACTGTCACCTGTGGCTCCAGAAAGCTGGAGCATCATGCACAGGGGCCATACCCCAGGAAGCCCTCAGGGCAGACAGGAGAAACCAGGTTGAGGCAACCATGTGAGGGATAATTTATAATGAAGTTTCCCCATTCTCAAATCTAGAATGGCTTCAGTATTCACTAGGCCTAAGGTTAGGTCACCTGACCTTCAAGCAATCTGGGGCTTAGAGCAATGGAGACCCTCCCCCAGCCCCAGCTCAGCACAAGATATGCTAGATAAGATTAAGACTGCTTTCATTGGACACCCACATGTTTCCGGGTCCTCTGTCTCAGAGAGATTCCCTCACTTAGGTTGTGGGTCAGCCCCCCTACCAATAAGAGTGAAGGCCGGTTGGGGGTGTTGAGTTTCTGCGTTAGAAGATTATATAACCATGGGCTGGCTTCTACCTGTTGCTCTCTCTCTGCCACCATGTAGGTGACAGGGGCAGAGTCCTTTCTCACGAGAAAGAATAAAGACCTTTTCTGACCTTAGATTCAGACTCTGAACTCTTTCATCTCACACGACCAGAAGGTCGGTGAGTTAGGGGGATGTCTATCCCAAGCCTGTGAAGACTTCCCTGGAGGAACGGGTGAATGAGAAAAATGTGTTCCACCAGCCATGAAGGCAGCTGAAGAAGACACTATGGAGTGCTCAGAGTTTGGCCTGCCAGTGAAGACACCAAAATCATCTGCTGCACTCTGGGCCATTGTCAATTATCTTGACTTTTGCCCTGCCACTGGACTCAGGAAGAGAGTGAGGCTGACAACTTGATGCAGTTCTGCCTCACCTAAAACCTGTTCACAGGCAAGTCAAGACTTCGACCTGTGATGTCCCTGGGGCTTTTACAAAATGGAGGACATACAATAGTAGGCACTAAATAAAGGCTTATTCCTTTCCCTTCCCTGCCCTAGCTAGAATTTGTCTGAACACTTGGGCAAAGCTCCAAGAACGGGGACTATGGGTTATGAAGTGCCTTTCTGGTCTGTTGATGTTGCTGTTGCTGCTACCAGTGCCTATAGACTAAGATCAAGTTGGGAAGCTGGAAGTGTGATTTAAAGGCTCTAAATTTGCCTTTCTCTCCCCCTTTTCTCCCTTCCTCTGCGGCAGTGTCAAGAGGATTTGGTTTCCAAATCTGGTCTCAAATTCCAGTCAATTCCCCTATCCTTTCCCTATGTTGTAAAGTTCATTACTTACCTGTTCCTCTAGGCAGACAGACTGAACCTAACCCAACCAGGAAAACAGAATTTAAAAGAAAAAAAGAAAGAGCCAATGTTCTCAGTCTTCTGAGGTGTATTATCTCTTTATACGTCTTAAGCTAGAGGTTAGAGAGCTCCTAGAGAGGAAAGGGTCAGTCCCTTTGCCTGGGCTTGGCTGGTTGCTGGGTTTCTTGTCCTGGAGCCAGCCCATTCAATTCAGTTCACCTCAACCAGCCTCTCTCCTTTATTTCTCTTGCTGAGGACTTAGTGTGTTTAGGTCTCTTACCCAGTCCTTTTTCCAAGCTGCCTGTTCCAATTAGAGTCCCAGAAACCAGACCCAGCCCATCTGGCCAGCACCACACAACGCTGATTTTATTAACAATACTACCACCAGGAGTTTCCTATACAAAGCAGATCCAGAACAATACATCAACAACAATAATTAGCATTTACATAAATGCCTCCAAAATTCACAAAATACGTTATCATTTCGGACCCACACAATCTCCCCTTGAGACAGTAGTAACTCCATTGTGCTGGAGAATACTGAGAACGGAAGCTCCTTGACCAGGATCTTTTGTATCTTTTCTTTGTAATCCCAAAGTCTAGTTGGTCAATAGGAGTTTAATAAATTTTTGTTGACTACTAGATGCTGAGGGAATTTAAGTGACTTGCTCTGAGTCCTATTAAATTGGTTTCTAATGTTGGATTGAATCTTGGGTCCCTCCAGATTCCAATTCCAGTCTTCCCATTAATCTTCCCATTAATGCAAGAATACCTCCCTTATAATTGACTGGATCTTGGCTGCTCCAGAACTAATGTTCTATATTGATTAAATTTTTTATGTGGAACTAATTGCCCCTGTAATTACATTTTTTTTAACCTAAAGTCTTCTTTTGAGGAAAAAGTTGATGATTGTGTGGTGAGGTGCTGGTAATATATATTACCAGCCATTGTGTTAACCAGAACTCCCTGTCCATGGCTCTCTCTCATTTAGATCATTCTGCTAACTTTTTCCTATTTGCTAAGGGAAGAAATATGTGCTTTTCTCTATTGTCAAAGAAAGATTGAGTGATGTTTGGGGTGTGTGTGTGACCATCAAATACATTTTGTTATTTCCTGAAAGTTTTGAAAAATTGATATGTGTCTGTGGGTAACCTTTTTGTAACAGGAATATTTGAGTAAATGGAGTTTCTCTTAGTCCCAGGCCGAGCTGGACAACAGGCTTTGCTGGATGTCTTTTCCAGTTTAAGGCAGTTTCGTTGAATGTTACTGAGGCCTAAATCTGTTCTATTGCTCCCTGATACCTCCAGTAAGGAATCCCTCAGGAGCATGGCCCTTGTTCACCCAGTCGGTCCTTTAACAAAAAGAAGCAGTATTGGAGTTAAGCAGTCTCCATTCATTCAATGCTTCCTGAACACAGTGGCTCGAGGCAGTTTCTCTGCTGCCTCTTCTTCCCTGGTTCTTTCTGCTGTCCCTTCCTCAAGCACCTCCATTTCCCCCTTCTCCATGTTGATCTCCCCCCACCCCGTCTTCCTTCAGTTGTCTTTTTTTTTTAACGTCTATGGTTCAATTTAATTCAAATCAAAGAATTTTTGTTAAGTGACTCTTAGCCTTCCCCTGAAAGTCTTTCAAAAAAGTGTGACTTCAGCCAGGTGTTTTTATTTTTACTCTTTCCTAAATGTCAGATTCCTTCTACAGGAAAGAAATTTCCAGCCAATAGATAAAGGTTGAGAAAGAGCAGCGCTGAGGGGCCCCTAAAGAGCTGAGTGTGGAATTAGGAAACCCTGAGTTCGAATCTTGCTTCAGATACTTGCTAGCTGTGTGACCCTGGAAAAACCACCTAACCTCTCCGGACCTCAGTTTCCTCATCTGTAAAATGAAGAGTCTCACTTGATGGCCTCTAAGGTCCCCTCCCGCTCTAAACCTGTGACCCAGTGAATTATAGTACACCTTCTTAACTGCTTAATTTGATTTTATTGTCTTTTAGAAAATGGGAGAGACAGAAAGGGACTCCCCCTTCTATCTTCTCTCCTTACAAATCCCTAAGACTGCAGCTGAAACTGCGCATATCTGATCTCTCCAAGTATCAAGGGATAGAGAAGTGAATGTCACTTTTTCACCCATTCCTCCAGGAATTTCACTTTGCTCTGTCCTGTCTCTGGTCTGCCCGACAGAAAAAGGCCTCCTTCAGCTATTCAGGGCGCATGTAGGGTAAGTGCTTAATACACGCTTGTTAACTGGTGCCCTCCCTGCTTCTTTTGGGCGCCAGGCAAGTAACTTTCTTTGCTGTCTCTACTCCTAATTTAACCCCTGCCTTTTGTCCTTTTGATTCCCGATGGGGAATTTTTTTAAATATACTTTTTGTTTCATTAAATATTTCCGAATCACATTAAAAATTTTTACATTCTTTTTTTTTAATTTTGAGTTTTAAATTCTTTCCATCCCACCCCTGGAGAAGGCAAGCAAACAATGTCAATTATACACGTGAAGTCATCTGAAACATTTTCATATCAGCCATGTTACAAAAGAAAACATATGCAAAGAAAAATAAAGTGAAAATCATGTGCTTCCATCTCCAGTCGGAGTCCACCTGGGAGGTGGACAGCATTTTTCATCATGTGTCCTTTGGCATTGCCTCGGATCACTGTATAGAGCACTGTAGCTAAGTCTTTCACAGGTGATCATCATACAATGGACCATGGACACTCCTTTCCTGGTTCTGCTCACTTCACTTTGTATCCGTTTGTGTAAGACTTCCCACATTGCTTTGAAACCACCTGCCTCCAAATGTTTGGATCCAAAGGGCCACACTTGAGGATGTAGAAGGCCACATGTGACCTAGAAGCCAACAGGTTCCCTTCCCTTATTTATTGTGACTAAAAAAGAAAAGTCTGATTGGACTGCAGAAATGAAATGCCAGCTTAGCTGGGTATAGTGGGGAGCAGCCTGGATTTGGAACCAGAACTGGGTTTGGTTCTGTGTTCAGCACTGCCCTGCTCAGCTAACCTGGGACTCATCTTATGACCTCCTGATCTGCAGGACAAAGGAGCTGGAAGTGAAGCAAGACATTTGTTAGTAAAATTCTATTTCTCCACAGGATGAATAATCAGCAATCAACACATTTATGACTCTGGGCCTATTTGTGCCTCTAGCAAAAGCACATTTGAGAGGCACTTCCCATCATCTGTACTTCACACTGGGTCATCATGACCACGGTGGCATTTACCGGGCATTTGTGAAGCGCTTACTGTATGCCAGGTGCCTGCTAGGCTCTAGGGACACAAATACAAAAGTCTGATAATTCTTGTTCATAAGGAACTGACAGTATTTGGCACCTTTGCTGTTCCTTAGTCCTTCTGTCTTCTTTCCTAAGGAAACTGACCTTTGAGGGAGAGAGGGAGGGAAGGAATAAGCATTTACTTAGCATCGAGAATGTGCCAGGAGCTGTGCTAAGGGCTTTTTACAAATATTAGCTGATTTGACCTGTGAAACAGCTCTGTGAGGTGGGTGTTACTACCATCCCCATGAGGAATCTGAGACAAGCAGGTTAAGTGACTTGCCCATGGTCACCCAGCTAATAAGTGTCTGAAGCTGGATTGGAACTCAAGTCTTCCTGACTTCTGGCCCAGTGCTCTGTGCACTATCTCACCAATTCCTTCAAGTTGGAAGGGCAGAGGAAAAATGGTGGAGATAATTAGAATCCAAGAAAAGTAAGGGGATAATAAGAAAGCATCCAGCTGCTTTAAATGAGTTCAGATCTCCAAGCTCAGGCATATTATAACCCAGAAAAATCAAGGAACTTGAAAAATGCTATCTTAGGACCACTGGAATATTCTCTGGGATCACAGGGAGTACTATAGTAATACAGAAAATGGACAAATACAGTCCAAATTTACCAAAAAAATAAAAAATGTGTACAGGCAAGTTGGTCTTTCGCAAACATAAGGAAGGGGGCCGATAAGATGGTGTTAAATCCCTATAAAAATTCAAGCAGTCCAGGTGAATTTTTTATGAGGTTTAAATGAGTCCCATGAGTGAATCAGAGAGGAACAATTCTGTAGGATGGAGAATGACAAGCAACACACCCAGATGAGCCTTAAAAACCACTCCACTGAGTCCAGGAATCGAAGGATGGATAGAAATTGTATTACACTGTAGAAAGGGATTTTAGAAGTCCCTTGGAGCTGAGAGAATAGAAACATGGACAGGAGGCAGGGCTCTGGCACTGAGGCTACTTTGGTTGATGGGGAGGGAGGGAGGGAAGTAATTTGTGACCAAGTCTGTGTTACTGAAACACTCCCCCCCACTACCCCTCCCTCTCCAGATGACGACCCCAAGACAGAGAGCAATGTTCTGTCTCCTTCCCCTGAGCTCCTTCATGGAATCTTGAAGTCCTTTCTCTCTAAGTGCTGGGAAAGTGGTGGGTTTTTTTTTCACCTTTCATTATTTTAAAAGCTTATTTTCTCTTTATAAATACTATTAACCACCAGCATTTGCTACTTGGAGTAGATTTATTGGGAATGCATTCGGGAGAACAGACCTGAGCAGGAAACATCCCCAGAGTTTTTGGCAGAATAGTTAAGTGTTTTGCCAAAATTGCTGTCTCTGGTTGAGATTTCAGAGCTTATATAAGGATAAAGAGAATTAAACATTATCTTGGTGCTACTTTCCAGAGAGGAGAAAGGGTTATACCAGGAAAACCTTCTGGACAATGAGTCAGGGCAGATAGGAGTGGTTGAATAAATGGGATCTGCACACCCACCCCATTCCACCCCACTGTAGAGCTTAATATGAATGTGATCAGGTCTGCCCAGTAAGTTTTTGGGATTTAGAGCTGAAAGAGACCTTAGAAATTATCTAGTCATTTTCTTGATGAGCTTGCTGATTCCCATGAAGGTGAAGGTAACATGAATAATAAGTCCTGGAGGCAAGGACTTTGCCCAGGTCACATGAAGCTTGTCCAGCACTCTTTCCACTAAGCCATGTCAATCACTGGGAATCTTCTAGAATTCATTATTGAATAGGTAGTTTCTGAGCCCTTAAAAAAGAAAATGATGGCTGGGAGCTATTGTAGGTTCCTGAGGACAGAGGGTCATGGAGCAGGAGTGAGAAGGGGTTCAGTGACCATGCCCATTTCACAGATGAGAAAAATGATCCCCAACAGGGATGATGAGCCTTCAGAGCTGTCATTTGCGAGCAGTTGGGTCCAACGGAAGGGCCTGCCCAGGAACGCTGGCAGTGGGGGGAGGGGGAGGGAGGTTTGATCAGAATTCTGTCAGCACAACCCCAGTAGAGGATGCCTGCATTGCCCCATCCCCCTTAACCCTCCCAGACTTTTTCCTCTAGAAGCATAGATATGAAATACACACTTAAGACACTGATTTCAATCAAATGGCTCCTCAGAAATCTGTAGGTAGCCCACTTGTGGGAAGAAGGGAAACCAGGCAGCCTGGGCTGGTGTCCAAGGTTCCTCCCTTCTCCTCCCTGCTCCTTCTCTCCACCATTGCAGCATCCTTAGCAGCTCAGAGCTAGAGCTGGGATTAAGAGCCTTTGTTTAATTATCACCCTCAGGGGAGATTCACCGGGAGGTGGCGGCTGCTGCCCTCCCTCCTGAGAGCAAGGTTCTGTGAGTCCTTCCTTCTTTCCTGTACTGGCCTCTTCTTGTTCTGGCTGCTTCTCATCTCTCTCCTTTGCAGAGTGATGGCATTCGTAAATGTAGTGGCAAAAGGGAGCATTGATCAGGATGCTTCTGATCAGTTGGGTTTCTCCTCACCCAGCTGATATGATCACAGAAAGTAAAGGGGCAAGGAACAAAAACAACTTGGTTTTAGTGACTTAAATGAAGTATAAAGATAACTTTCTAGTTGTGCCTAATTTACAAGGTGTGAAGTTCTCTTGATGAGATTAGAAGCTAACTTTGCATTGGTTGAATGAAGATGAGTATGTCTCTTTATAAAGCAAGTTTGTTAACTCTGAGCTGGCAGTTGAGGCAGGAGAGCCCTGAATAATGTAGCTCATTGCAGCACAGAAGAGGACCAGTTAGAGAGAAGAATCCAGTTCTTGAGAGGGAATCACTCTTCTGCTCTTGAGGGCCTGAGGAAGACTATGAGATACTACTAGATTATCTTTCAGTAAAGCTACTCACCGAGTAGAAAGCCACAATGCTGTCAAAGAGAAGGAGGTCAGAGAGAAGGCAGGAAAAAGCCTTGAAGACCATGAGCCCTGAGATCAAAGAAAGCAGCTCTACTGGGATTCAAGAGAGAATGTGACGCAGGAGGGGACACCAGAGAAAAGGCATCAGTTGCCTGTAGTTCTAGAGGTGTAAGTTGCCTTGGCCACATGTGTCTCTCATGTGTGTGCCTCTCTTCTGGTGTGCTCTATGTATGTGCCCACTCTTCTCCCCGTGCTGTATGTATTTGGGGGAGAATACAGACAAAGATCATGGGGAAAATTATTTTAGTTACTGCTCTTCTGTATGCCAGCTCAATAAATGTCTTTGCCTTGAGTCATTTCCGGCTCCAGTTGGACAGGCGGAGACAGTCATGGGGTGTTTCTGTAAGACAGTCCCAAACAGAGCCTGAGGAGGCAGGTGGCCTTTCCCTGCTTGCCTTGAGGCATGCTCAAAATCTTCAATGTCGTTAGGGAGGTAGCCCTCCTATGCTATACTGAGTATCTTGATTTCATCCAGTGATTTGACACAATCCCTTGTAATATCCTTTTGGACATGGTAGAAAAATCTAGTCTGCGTGATCATTCAGTCATATGGAGTCATAATTAAATGAACAACTACATCCCCAGAGTCCCCTACATGTAGACCAACATGGAAGGACTGTTACTTACAGTGGGACTATTGTTATGGTTGTTGTGGTGGTCATTTGTCATTGTTATTGTTTGTCCCTCCTTCTCTAAGAGGACCAGTGACATCAGGAAGGTGATGTCATGACTTGCTAGTGAATTGGATTTGAGTAAGGCAAGACTGGGCAAAGTCACTAGCCTCACTTTCTCCTCTGGAGCCACCTGGGACCAGTGGCAAGGTATAGATCAGGGTGACTAGAGAGGGCCCCAGATGCAGTGGGAGACCTCAGTCTTTTTATAAGCTAAGGTCTTTCCTAGATCTCGGTTTGTCTGAAAATGCCCATTCAGTAATTAAAACTAGGTAAGAAATGAGGCAAAGAATCGAGGGTAGGAATTATCCAAAGACAGAAAAGGACAAACAGCCCTTTCCTCATGAACTTAAGTTATCCCAGGCGAGATAACATATAAACAGATAAGGAAATATGACAGACTGTATAAGCAATTCCTTATGATCATCTGGAATTTCTATTTGAGATTGAGATACAGTTGGAGGCACAAGAGCTGTATTTAAATATTTTGAAGGGCTCATATTTGGAAAAGAAATTAAATTTGTTCCATGTGGCTCCAGAGGACAAAAATAAAAGATGAGAATTAGTGAGGAATCCAGTTTCAGCTCCCCCTAACAAAGCTGTTCAGCAATGGAAGGAGACGCTTAGTAGGACAATGAGTTCCCCCTTACTGGAAGTATACACATTGAAGCTTCATAACCACCTGTCAGGGCTGCTGCCTAGAAGATCTCTACATTCAGGGGGAGAAGGTATCTCATCCTCTAGGGTCCCTTCCCAGAGGTTCTAGCCTTGAAAACAGCTAAGTTAGCTGAAGATCCACAAATAAGTTTGGAATCTCCCCTAAGCTGAAGCCCTAGACCATGAGTGCATAAAATATATAATCTATTCAGGCACATGATGCAGGCAATTCATCACAGTATCTTTAAAAGGGTTTTGTATATCCACCTTTAATATATGACTGTGGTTTTTTGGCTCTCAAGTCTTATTACAAAAGTCCCCTTTATGTAATGAATCATAATAGCGTTCAGAATTGAATTCCCAAGAATCACTTTAAAGAGCATGTACAACCATAATTCTTTAATTCCTTATACTCTGTGTAGAACATTTTAGCTAAAAGCAGTTTATTCAAGCTCTGACCCAAAAGCACGTGTCACACATAGCTCACCAAGCTAGAGACTGTGAGCCTCCAGTGAGAAAGGTCTTGCATCTTTTCATCATCATTCATCACCTCTGCCAGGCATGTTAAATAAACTCTTGCTATTTCATTTTTCCTTTTTGACGTGTATAGAAATTTGTCAGTGTTGTCGAGTTCACGTTGGATCGTGTGTTCATTTCTGTCATAACCCCTATGTTAGAAGCTCCCAATCATGTCGTTTTGCTTCCCATCAGGCTGACACTTGGTATTTTGCCAAGCTGGATGCCAAGCACTTTTTTTAAATATCTACTTCAAGTTATTTCATAACTGACTAATTTTATGATAATACTAATAATTGACATTTACAGAGCGCTTTTAGGTTTGCAGTGTTTAATAGAGATCGTGTCGTTTGAGCCACATAGTGACCCAGTGGAGGCGGCATCGAAGGTTGTCTAATTGCTGTTTTACAGATGAGGACACTGAGGCTAATAAAGTGAAATGAGTTAGCCAATTCACCTAGCTAGAAAGTGTCTCAGTCCAGATTTGAAAGCCTGGACCCCACTCCTTACATCAGAAATTCTGGGAAGAATGAGGTAATTCTAAGGTGAGGCCTCAGGAGGACAGAGTTCCAATGATGGAGTGAGAGAAGCTTTGCCTCGATTTTAGCCAGGACCACATCAGTCAGGCTTTCCTGTGCTCTTATTTTGGAAAATATGGAGAGGTGTGGACTGGGTGGACCTGGAACTGGTTCAGTGGTTCTGCTCCAAAAAGTAACCTCCGGTGGTGGGGGAGCTAGCAGCTTTTTGGCTTCCTCCAAGCAAAGGCTGGTGTGGGTTTGTCGTCAAAAGGATTCTTATTTGGATGTGGGTTGACCTTGATGACTTGATCCTCTTGAGCCTCAGTTTCCTCATCTGTAAAATGAAAGGATTGGACTAGACAGTCCCTACGGAGCCTTCAAGATCTAAATACATGAACTTATGAACTTCTTCCATCTCTGGGATCTTGTGCTTCCTTGACTGCCATGGGTTTTTTTTTTTTACTTCTGAATGGGACTGAGGGAATCTAATGGAGACCTGTGAATTACTTAGTTTGGCAATGGCTTCTCTGACTTGAGTTCAAATCCAACCTCACACACTTACTGGCTGTGTGACGCTGGGAAAGTCACTCAGTTTCCTCATCTGTAAAATGAATATAATAATCGCATAATAATAATAATAATAATAATAACCTCCCAGGGTGTGGTTGTGAGGTTAAGATAAGATATCTTTAATGCACTTTGCAAATCTCAATACACTAGATCAATGCTAACAATCCTCCCTGTGGCATAGTGGTTCTCCTCAGTTCTGGAAAGTTGTAGCAGCAGAGCACAGTCTGACTGGTCCTACCTACCATGCAGAAAGATATTTGAGCCAGTGTTAACAATGGAGAGAATCTGTTGTCCAAACACCAGCCTTACTAAAGATCACCACTAAGTTGACCATTAGATGGTAAATCCTTTGGCCACAGTAAGACACAAAACAGCCACTCGATAATGAGCTGACATTAATAAGAGGTCTTAGCAACTTGCATGTTGCAAACTTATAGTCAAGTGATACTTCAGCTAATTGTTCATTTTCGAAAATTGGACATAAAGGAGGGAGGTGGTTCTGTTCTGGGCTCTCAAAGGCTAGCTTACACATGGAAACCAAGTGTTGCCTAATGGTATGTATCTCTCATTTTTATCTATTTGCCTTACTTGGTAGTGAATTTGGCCTTTTTAAAACTAGTCTTTGAACGTAGACTATAGAAAATGTAATCTTATTTAGATGAACAAGCATCCTTATTGTAACCTGTTACCAACTGGTTGGGTAAAGTTCTGCTGTTGTGGGCAAAATGTTTGCTTTTTGAATAAAAATTTCTAAATGAGTTACTATCTGTGGAAGAACTTCTTGGTTAAGTGTAGAAAAGTGGTGTTGGTGAGATCTCAGCTGGAAGCAAAGTGCCATGGTAGCAAGGAGATATTTATAAACTGCAGAAGTTTCTACAAAAATAGTTTAGACTGTAAATCTGAGTGCAAAAAATGAAGCTTGATTTAAAGTAGGAAAAAATAAGATTTACTCTTTGTTCATCTTTCATTTGTTTGTTTTATGGTGTCTAATATCGTCAGAGGTGCTTTTACGTTGGCATTGGAAGATCCTGATTCTTACTGTGACACTTCTAGTCTTGTGGCTCTCAGTCCATGTGAACCAAAGAGCACCAGGAATTAGGGACCCAGGACAATAGTTCCACATCCTCCTCTCCAGCCGTACTTTGAACTGACTTGTACCATTACATTGTCCAATTAAAGGGGGAGCCCTAGAGCAATATCAGTGTGGGGGATGCTTGAATGGAAAGACCTCCTTAGAGTCATAAGCCCTCAGTGCACATCCTAGCTCAGCCTCTTCTTACCTATGTGACCTTGGGCATTCACTTCATCTTTCTGGGCTTCTGTTTCCTTATTGGTAAAATGGTGGGAGTGGCCTCTCTGATTCTGTGATCCCAGAATTCCCAAATCTCCATCTCTCACCTTTTTTCTGAGCTCCATACTGTGATCAGGGCTTCCTCTTCAGCTTTCTGCCGAGGACCTCCACTTGGACCATTGCGCCCCGCCCCCTTCTAATTCATCGTAACATCCAACATTCCTGTAGCTTTTTAAGGTTTCCAGAGGGCTTTACTTACATAGGGTGACTCATTCCAACCTGTGAGCTAGGTGCTTTTATTGTCTCCGTTTTACAGATGAGGAAACTGAGCAAAACGGAGCTTTCTTTCCCCTTAAACCTGCTTTTCTTCTCCCCCCCCCCTTTTTGGTTACTGACAATACTATTCTCACACTCCCACGTTTGATACTTTCTTAACTTTTTCTTCTTCTTCACCTTTCCTGTCCAACCCAGTCGCCCGCCCCTCCCAACACATGCACACTTTGCTACTGTCTGGCCTTTGCTGTAACCTGTGCCTAGCACACCTTCTTGATACCCCACCCCATTCTACCCATTGCATCCCCTCTTTAAGACCAAATTCAAATGCCACCTCTTCCCCATCCCCTCATTTGTTGGTTTCTCCCTATTGTACTTCACATAACACTTCATTCTTTCCTTAATCACTGAATATATTATAAATATTTGAGTATGTTATGTATTCACAAACAGGCCCAACGTAAACAAGAATGATGTCTTATCTGTTTTCTAAGTGCCCCAGAGCCTAGCGTATTGTTGTCTATATTATGGGCCTTTAGTATATGTTTATTGGATCGAATCTGCCCATATGATAACTTTTCAAATGTTTAAAGATGGCTTTCTCTTTTTTTCCCCATTCTTCTTCTTCTTCTTCTTCTTCTTCTTCTTCTTCTTCTTCTTCTTCTTCTCCTCCTTCTTCTTCTTCTCCCCTCTCTCTGCCTCTCTCTCTCTATCCCTCCCTCCCTCTTCCCTCCTTCCCTCCCATAAATTAAGCTTATATACTACAGAGTAGCAGATATGTAGTCATCATTATCTTTTCCCCCTAACCCCCTCTAACATTTCAGCAAGTAATCATTACATGTTTTTGGTTTCTTCTCATTCTCCTCATTACTCTTCTCTGAACAAATTCCAGCTTTTTGATGTTCTTCCTAAAACATGGTACCACTAACTGGGTCTAGTACTGCATATGCTTAGTAACACAATCTTCTTCCCAATTCTGGACATTATCTTTCTCTTCAAGCTGGGGGCATTTTATATATCTTCATAATTCTTTCCATACCTAGCAATAAAATAATCATGTGTAAGGTGAACAAATGAAAGAATTGTTCATCTGCATATTTGCCTCCAAGATACTTTGGTTTCCTTGATTCTGATTTCTGATTCTCGGTCCCTGGCTTGGCCCTATACCAAGTTCAGCCATACAATTTAACACTTCTCCAAGGTCAGACAGGTTTTCCTGGTTAGAAGAAAGTAAATGATGGAGTAAATGGCCAACAGATTCAGGCTAGTCAGCTTGGATCATCACCCTGTGCCTTTCTTCTTTCTTCTCTTCATATTTTAATGATAAATATGATTCTTTGAACAGATTTATATGTGTCTCATGTATACATGTATATGAGTAATTAAATATCTGTACTCAGTTCCACAGAACGATATGTTTTATTTTTCTGGCCTTCGATAAAATGTCTAATCTCTTCCCTCTTCCTAATTCCTCCTTTTCAAATCCCCAGAAGAAAAAAGCTTTTTATTATTTAAAGATAGAGAAAAATTATCTGTATTTGTTGGAACTAAAAAAAAGGGTTGGCTTAGATTCTGAAAAAGAATAAGATTTCTTTAGAGATGGGAAGCGGAATCACTGAATATACAGTTCATGAATCATACAGAGGTTGGCAACATTGAGTTCTAATGAGGTAATTTTTGTAGAAATTGATTCATTATGGTGTTGTCTTGTTATGTTTCCCATCAGCCAGGGACAAGTCTTCTGCTCTTTGCCAGCCTACTGGGAGGAATTCTGCTTGAAAATTTTTCGTTTATTCATTTAATTTTAATTTGTTAATGTCACAGATTCCATTGTAAAGCCTCTAGCTGACTTCCAAGTTTTCAGAAGTCTTTCATTTTTTTCTTTTGCTGAATTGCTCATCATATTTTCACCATCATTAATGATAGCTAAATGTGTTGTCTAAACATGGTGGTGAGGAGACTGTTTGTAATGGAGTTTTGTGAATTAAGTGATGCTTCCTGAAAGTGATGAAACCATTACTGTATTTTCAGGAATTTGTGAGGCCCTGACAATAGTGCAGCAACTTGGGCTCAACAAGCACTTTTTAAATACGGTAACAGCTGGGATTGTTTAAAAGAACCCAGAGCTCTTTGGATGCTACCCACCCCCACAAAAACAAAAATTTTTGAATTAAAGATGTTAGTATTGAGATCAAAAGTGGAAAGAGTAGCAAGATGATTCCTAATGCTCAGAACTGATAAAAATATCGTGGTACCATCATCATCATCATTAAGAAATTTGTGGGAATCTGCATATACTAGAGTCAGTATGGCCTAAGGGGTGTTGATGGGCATGTAGTCAAGAAGACCTGGGTTTGAATCCTGACTCCCAGATTGTCTCTGTTACCCTGAGAAAGACCCTTGACTTCTCTGTCCCTTAGGAAGTCCCTTGGATCCTTACCTACTGTGTCATGAACAGGTTTTAGTAGAGGTAGATGCCAATACTGGGAATCTCACAGATCCTTTTCATATATATGTATGTGTGTGTGTGTGTGTGTGTGTATGTGTATGTATACACACACATATATAGTAGTTATGGCTATTAAAAAATGAAAACTGATTTGTGTGTGGTTTACCAACATAGGTCCTATTAATGGTAACACCTCCTTCATTTGTTCTTCTTAGTCATATATTCCAGCATAATTGAGTTTTAGTGAACAGTCACTTTGAGTCTGGGCTGAATGCTAAACATATGCTTGACCAATCAGCAATCAGCCTATGTCAGCCTTAAACCATTCTCAATTTATGAGGTATCCTCTCCTAACCACTTCCCCCTCTTCTCCTCCCTCCCTTCCTGCTGTGGAGCAGGAGCTCTCAGGTCTGAGAGACCACATTGAGACTGTGGAAGGCTCTCCGGGTATAGCACCATTGCCATTGGTTGGGTGAGGCAGAGCCTACTTTATAGGTAAGTCAAGACAATTCAAGTAGAAGTCAAGAAGGTATGGTACAGGTATTATCTTTTCTGGGTGAACACTCCTAGGTTGCTCCATCTTACAGAAGAGCAGATGTGTAGTCATCATAATCCTTCCCCTAACCCCTGCCCTTCTATCCATCACTGTCAGGGCAACATCCTCCTCAGGCTCACAGCCTAAGAATATCCTGGACTCCCTACTCTCTCTCATCCCCACGTCCAAGCTGTTTCCAGGCCTGTCAATTTCATCTCTGTAGCATCTCTTGAATACACCCCTTTCTCTCCTCTGACACTGCCATCCCATGCAGGGGAAAGCTCTCATCACCTCCCACCTGGACTGCTGCAGCAACCTGCCGGGGTCCACTTGCCTCAAGTCTCTCCCCATACTAGTCTATGCAGGCACTAAAGTGATTTTATGAAATGCGGGTTCGTTCATGTCACCCTCCTTCTTGCCTCCTATCACCTCCAGAAGCAAATACGAAGTGCTCTGCTTGGCGTTCATGCCCTTCATAACCCAGCCCATTCCTACCTTTCCAGTCTCCTTACACCATACTCTGTGCTCGCAACACATAGGCTTCCATCCAGTGACTTGGCCTCCGGGCTGTTCCAGGGACAAGTACCCTCTATCACCAGCTCTGGGCGTTTTCACTGGCTGTCCTCCATGCCTGAAATGCTCTTCCTTCCTCCTCTGCTCTAACCACTGACCTCCCTGGCTTCCTTTAAGTACAACTAAAACCCCACCTTCTGTAGGAAGCCTTCCCTAAGCCTGTAAGTGCCTTCTCTCTGTTAATTATTTACTGTTCACCCTGCATATAGCTTGTTTGTACCTACTCCTGAGCATGTTGTCTCCCCCATAGATGAAGAAAGGGACTGTCTTTTTCCTCTTTCTTTAGCCCAGTGCTTGGCACATAACAGGCCCTTAATGAATCTTGATTGAATTGAATTGAGTTGCTGGTAAGACTGCCCTGTCTTCTGTTCCACCAGGAAGGAAGGTGGCAGCAGTAGATCTATTCTGATTAATGGCTGGTGCCAACCTACTCCTCACTAGCTCTTTATGAAAAGAATGGTAGGGGTGGTCTTAGATGGGGCATGAGCTTTTGTTTTTCCAGAGTTCTCCTGGCTGAAGTAGAAATGTCTGGAGAAAGGTTTGTGCTTCCCACAGCTCCCTGCCTCTGTCATTAATTCTGTGTTGTCAGGAATGGGTAAGGAACATATTGGTCTTGGGCCTATGACCCCATGGAAATGGGAGAGGCAGGATGGTGGAAACAGAAGCCAGATCATCAGACAAGGCAAGACACACACCCACACACACACCCCACCAGGTTTGTGCCTTATCTAGGGGAGAGAAAAGTCGATTCTAATGTAGAGAGGTTTTTGTCAAGCTTTTAAAAAAGTAAGCTTACATACCGCAATATCTGGTGCCTTCATTTTATAAATGAGGAAAATTAATCAAATTGAGCCCTTACCATATATGAAGAGCCTGGTAGACTAAGGCAGAGAGCTTGTTTTATTTATTGTGCTGTAAACTAGAAGGCCAAGCTTGGGGCAGATGGAAGAATGGCCAGAGTCCTGGGTTTGCCAGAAGGACCTAGTGTCCTGTCTCCCTACTTATCAGAGTTGTGGGACCCTGGGCAAGTCACTGAGACTCTGCAGGCCTCAGTTTCCTCATCCAGATGACCTTGAAGGTGCCTTTTAATTCCTGGTCTACAGATCCTCTGATTTTAAAAGACCCCTTGCTTTAACACTAAAGAGGTCATTGGTATGCTTGGTGAGAATGGTTGGTTTGTGCCAGGGGAGTCGAAGGGAAGTGGAAAAGTGGAGGCATCAAATTGAGATGACTCTTGCTGGACCTTTCACAGGGAAATGGTGAGAGAAAGGGCCATAACCTTGAACAGGCCATCTGGGAAAAGGGTGGACATTTGAAGACAGGGAGAAGGAAAGGAAGCGATGAGGGCAGGCTAGAAGACAAGAGTGAAGGTAAGGACGCCCAGGAATGGAAGGGCATGAGTGGAGGGAGGTGATAAAAGAGGAGATGGAAGTAGACACAAGGAGGCCTCCATCCCCATAGGGAGGGAAAGACTTGTATATGCACCTCCTTTTCCCAAGCTGCTCTGTGTCTTATCAATCCCGACTTGACACTCACCTGACGCTTTCCTCAAAGTGTGTAAGGTATAACAATCAAAAGCATAGATTTCTAGTCAGGAATTTGAAGAGAATATTTTTAAGCTAAAAAAACAAAAACCACTTTCCTGTGTATATCACGGCACCAAGATCTGGGGAAGAAATCAAGTTTAGATTCAGTACCATGCTTGCCCTCATGTATCTTATAGTCTAGCCACAAATAATACTAATATAAAAATTATGCTGGATTAATTCATAAGAGATGCAAACCAAGGGTCAGGTTTTTGGTGGGAGGAGGGAAAAGGCCTTACCAATTTGGGAAGAGGGGGCAGAAAAAAGCTTAATTTTAAATGAATTTACAAATATCACTTTAGCAATAGGAGGGGAAATTTTTATTTAAATGTTTTAATTTTAAATTAATTTATAATTATATATAATTGAATTAATTAAATTTAATTTTAAGACTTAACAAAATTTTAAATATAGTAAGACTAGTATAATGTATGCATTTGAGGAGCAGACAATAGCAGTCCAGTGAATTATGCCCTTTATAACTCCCGTCCTTTTCCACCATTCTTCCCTTTCTCTAATTTATTTAAGGTTAATAAATTGATTCTTCCTTCCAAATTAGAGCAATAGCCTTGATTTTTAATATGTTCTTTACTAATTATGAGTAATTAAAGTTCACTTTAAGTTGACTTCAAAGCATCCCTTTTGTAGCCAAGCTATTGGGCGCGTATTTAGTCTATTCCGTATAAAATCACAAAATCCCAAACACTGTGGAAAAACATCTCTTCTGTTATTAAATTTTGTTATAAAAGATGCTGGTGAGAATAACAGGCCTCAGAGCAAGTTGAATTGTTATGGGTCCATAAGAATTCTGTAGTGATATTTGTCATCATGATGAAGAGGCATTAGATTATTGCTTTTATTGGCGCTTAAATCTCAGTCCTTCATCACATCTTTTATTCATGTGTTGACAAGATTCTAATGGTGTTTGGAGGAGGAGTCTTTACAAGATCTTTGAGTGGTTGCTTGAGGTATGAGTAAAAGAATTAACTATGGTGTCCAATAGATCCTTTCTCTCAAACCAGAAATGGCACTTGCATCGTTGATCCAGGTTCCAGTAGAGACCTACAAATTGGTCTCATACCAAAAAAAAAAAAAATGGGAAGTTTGTCACAGCTTTTATTTCTCAAGATAAAATAATAATGAGGGTTCTTTTAGAATTTAATGGACCGTGTATTTTCAACTAGATGCTCTAGGACTAATTTTATTGGGAAATGTTTATGATTTTAGAACATAGTCTCTTTCTTCAAGGCCTCCTCCCCTCCCTAATGGTGAAGGGGGTTTTGATAGCTTTCAGTGGTAGGGTCATCATGTATCCCCTTGAGACCAGTCAAGGGAAATTGGTAATATTTTCATCTTCTGGTGTCAGTGCAACATAAAATAGTTGCTAGTGTAGGAAAGAACTGTACAGTAATAAGGAAGCAGAAAAATTTCTTCCCTGTGCTTTCGCTATTTTGGGAGGAAGGAAGAAAGGGAGGGAGGGTGTCACGCCACCAGCTCTTAAGCCTAGAAAAAAGGAGTGGAGTTTTCAGAATGAAATGAAATGAGAAATTGATTTGCTGTTTGTCCCCTTTAAAATATTTTTATTTTATTGTGGGAGAAGGGGAGATCCCCGGTTCCCCCAGCTGGGCACTTTAATGGCATATGTGGAACTGCTGTGCTTTGAGTTTACAAAATATTATGAATTTTCTGTGATAGAATTGAAAAGACAGCTGGTCATTAGCTGATTGACCAGATATTGCTACGACCACCAGCATGGCCTTTAAAAACCTAAACCTGACAACCATGGAGATAAGTCTCAGAAGGAAATGCCTGGAATTTCTCAGCCTTTTGGTGCTTCAATTATTGATGCCACCTTGTAGGAAGCTACTGCCCCAGTAAATAATACCATATGATTGGGGGATGAGGAACAGAGAAGAGAAGAGATAGAGTAAAGGGAGAGGGAGGAGACAAGTGGGTGATTTGGGAGCCATAGAAATATCTTAGAGCCTTTGAGCCTGAGGGGCACAGGTGCCTTCTGGAGGATAGAACTCATGAGTGAGAGTATTAGTTGACTAGGGATTTGAGCTCCCTGAGGTATTCTAAATTAATTCACAAGAGCACGTTGTGTTTTTGGCATTTCCAAGATGTTTAATTACAGGGAATACATCCAGTAGGAAGGACCTTTTAAAGCTACTTTATTCATATGAATTGGGAGGGAAATAATAGTGATACTCTTTTTCCACTGAGTTTTCCTTTCCTTTCCTTTCCCACTCATTCCCTCCTTCTCCATTTTCCTGTTCTCCCCTTTCTCCCTTTCTTTACTTCTTCCCTGCCTTTTTTTCTTCTTCTTCTGCATTTAGGATGAACCTTTAATGATATCCTTGCCATTTCCCAGCACAGTAAAACAGTTTGGTTGGAACATACAGACATAAAGATTTCCGATAGTCCCCGGCTAACTTGCACTGTCTGATGGTAAAAAACTGGACAGAATCATGCTGCTGTTTGAGTAGAAGTGAATGCTTTGGAGACCAGCTAATACACTTAACTCGAGCAGCTGAACAGTGGGTGTTCTGCTTATTTTTATTGCGAGTTTTATCACTTTGCAATTTCCCTACATCACGTTAACAATAATCTACTTCATGCTGACACTTAAATATTTATTGAACATTGTAGTTGAAAAGTTATAGTAAAAGGGTAGATAAAGAAAACAAATTCTACCTAAAGACCTCATCTGGTTCCTTAGTGAATGACATGATTGGGATTATGGTTTATCTTAAGTGTTGGAATCATCAAATTTCACCCCCCTCGCCTTACAAATCATAACATAGAAAAGCTTGATTTGGGAATAGATTTTGACCAAAATGCCCCTATTTTTGCATTGACTCCACTAACCAAAGGTGTTGCTGCCCAGAATTGGAAGTTCATTGTTTCTGTAAGCAAGATTTCAAAACACCAATCTTACCTGTGCCTGTGAATTTCTACTCATTATATTTTGGCATTTCCAGATTTTCTGTCTAACATTGTGCATTTTTAAAAAATTCCCCGATGTTGGGTTTGCAGAGGCTTATTTAAAATCCTCTGCAAGTAAACTTGTGCAGATCAGACCAACCCACGGTCTACCTTGTGTAAATACTTTCTTTAGGCAATATTGGTAAGACCACAGAGCTGGAGTCAGTGGCTTTACAGGAGATGAGGGGGTGTGCAGTAGCACACATTGTGGGACAAATAGAGACGTTCAGAGGCCAGCACATGACACAGTAGCAAGAGCACTAGTCCTGGACTCAGGAGGACCTGAGTTCAAATCCCACCTCAAATACTTAATAGTTATCCTGGTTAAGTCACTTAACCTCAATTTTCCTAAACTATAAAATGGGAATGGTAACAGCCCCTATTTCACAGGGTTGTTATAGATCAAATAAGCTGAAATTTGTAAATAATAATGCCTAGCACAGAAGTGCTATACAAATGCGTATTTCTTTTCCGTTACTCCCTTTCCTTTCATAAAATTGAGAGCTAGAATGCAGCTTCAAGGTGACCTAGTCTAACCACCACCCCCACTTTTTTTAACAGATGAGGTTCAGAGAGAGAGTATGTTTATGTTATTTGCTCATCAGATTTGGCAATAGGCAGGCTAAACCCCAGAGTATCTGCCTCCCAACCTAATGTTCTTTCCACTGGACCAGAAGAATAGCTGTATAAGCATCCGAGGTTTGATGCCCCAGACGGGAGGCAGTGAGCCCATGAGCCCCACAGTGCACTGCAGATGCCCAGTAGGACCCACAGATACAGTAGGAGGCTGGTGAGGAGCCAGAAGGCCAGAGAAAATCAATTGCTTTATCATTTGCATTTTCAGTGACACAAAATCAATAAAAGAACAAACCAAGACCAAACATCAGAAGTCCGTGTGCGGTGTCTGAGCCACTGGAGAATCTGCCATAAGTGTCTGCCGGGTGTGAGCCCCGTGAATTATCTGTGTGGTCATCCTGTGGCTGCTGTGATTACAGTGTCTTCGTCTCCAATAAGCAGCCCAAATTGTTCAGCAAACGAGACCCAGTCACTTGGTAGTCTATGTCGGCCACTAGACTAGAAAAATGGTGGCCTTTGTCTTTGGGCTGTGGCTGTTCTGCACTCCAGTCTGAGGTGGGCATTTGTTGCCCTGGAAGGACTCATTGTTAACAAAGCGACTTTCTTTTTAATGAATGATTTGCACAGATTCTTTGTTAACAGGAAAATTTCCTAGAAGAGTCTTTAGGGAAAAAAACAAGAAAATTACTGATGTGCATAATATGATTACATGTTTCCAGGGTAAATTGATCCAAAACCTTCAAGATGATAATGAAACAAGATTGCCCTGGTGGTTTACGTAATATTCAAAACAAAACAAAAACTAGAAGTATCACTTTCCTAAACTTTGGTCAATCCTCACATCTCTCCAAGTCCTACTGCTGCCGCTGATTGACTCTGTCACTCCAAGAACAAATTGGATTATGACTATCTGGGTTATTGCAGTTATTTTATGTAATCATGTAAATGTATCACCGTCGGCGGACTAGCTATCAAGAATGTCTCACACCATTAGATGGTCTCTTCTGAGAAACTGGATGAAGCTATGTTGTTAGGCAAGCCTCCCCCTTGTATTTTGTATCCAGTTTCTCTTCGTTTTTTCAGACTTCTTAGAACATGAGTCAGAGAGAATATTTATTAGCACAAATGTTGGCCACACAGCCAAATCTCTGGTAAAACAAACATTTTTAGGGTTGGCTAGGCTCAGTGAATAGAGCACCAGCCCTGGAGTCAGGAGGACCCGAGTTCAAATCTGGCCTCAGACATTTAACACTTACTTACTAGCCATATGACCTTGGGCAAGTCATTTAACCCCAATTGTCCTGCCTTCTGCCCTCCAAAAAGCAAAAAAAAAACCAAAACAGAAATTGTTATCTATTCATCAAAGTACAGAGTTACCCAACAATTAGCTTTTTAAATATATTGAAAACACAGAACATAGATACCAATATATTTAAGAGGAATGATGTGGGCCATCTCTCCAAGGTAGAAAGGGGAAAGTCAGTACCCTCTGCACAAGTCTGTTTAGACTGCTGCCTGAGACATTCTGCTGAGGGCCAGGGGCTAAAGTTCTATTTTTATCTCTCCATCTCCATTGCCTAGGGTACTTTGTGGCACACATGTGGTGCCTAATGAAAGCCTCTAAACCAAAGCTAATTGAATTGAATTTTCTCACAAATCTCTGGGTCATCTGGTATCTCCATAACGCATGGTACAAGGTAGTTTGGGGAAAGGCAGTGGCAACTGTGGACCTCCAAAAAGGCTTTATGTAGAAGATGATGCCTCAGCTGGGACTTGGAGGAAACTAGACCATTCTAGTCCATCAAAGACCCATGGGAGTTCCATGAAAGGTTTGGGGAAAGAGGGGAGCCTAATTGGGCTGAAGCAGGGGGTTCCTTGTGGAGAGAAAGTTGGAGAAGGAAGTCGAGACTGGATTAGGGTGGCCTTTGATTGCCGGATAGTGGGGTCCCATTGGTATTTTTTGAACAGGGTAATAATATAGGTATTGAAAATGAGGAGGAAAAATGCCTAAAGATCAAAGGATTAAAAGTAAGAGGCATTCCAAGGTCATCCAACTCAATACACGCCTTATACAGGTGAGGAAACTGAGCTCCAGAGAGGGGAAGTGATTTACTTTAATTACATAGGCAGTAAAGTGGTAGGACTCAAGTCTGAAGTCAGGCCTTGGATTTCCAATGCATTGCTCTTCCTGCTAGAGCATTCTGTCCTCTGTGTTCAATTGCAGATTTCTCTGATAATTCACATTTTTGAAAATGTGTGAATCAAATGGGAAATATATTCTCCCACTTAATGTCAAGCATTTTAACTGATTGAGTAATTCTGAGAATTCGATGCCGAGGACATTTCAAAGCCTGTGACGGGCAGAATTAGTCAGACAGTTCTCAGTCATTTCATTCTTTATCCAGGTTTTGCTAAAGCAATTTTGATTTTCCTTTTGGTTATGCTTTGCAGCTTTCTGAACTTGAGTTATTTTACAAATTAGATCACAATGTTGCGTCTGAATCGTCACAGAAGAAAATGTTCGGGAGAACTTTTTTTTTCTTTCTTTTTTCATTCCTACCATTTTGAAGTACTTGGTTTCAGTCTTCAGAGTGAAGCATGAAATAATGGTGTGACCATAAATTCATTATTGCCAGAGCCACTGCCCAGGGCCAGAATTTCTAGCAACTTCCTCCCAGGATTTGTGTAACTCTTGCAAGTTCAAGAGTACTTTACAGACACTCTACCTCTCACTGGACCATGGAGTGATAGAGGGCTAGTTATCACCATTATCCTCGTCTTATGGACTAAGAAACAAAGGCATAGACAATGCTTGGCTTGCCCAGAACAGTGGACTTGTCTACATCATATATGATTTCTTTCAGAAGGCATACCCAGCACAGGTACATAATTGATACTCACTGAATTCTTCTTAGCCACTGAAGGAAAGAGAATGGATTCCATTCCTCACTGCTGAATTTTTTCATGCTTTGATTTTTAAAGATGTCATTTAAAAAATAAAAGAATTTTTACAGCTGGTAGGGAGTTACTTTAGGTAGCAGATGTCATATATAAATTGCGGAGGGAGAGAAGGCATCTCTGTGTATTAGCATTGAATGTTTCATCATCAGGCATCTGCTCAGAATCCAAGAACTGAAGTAATGAATGCCCAGTGCTTAGCTACAGCTACTCCCAGGTCTAGACTCCGGCATGAGGCAGCAATGTGGCACCATGCTGAGCTTAGAACTTGGGAAGACCTGAGTTCAAATCCACCCCCAGACACCTCTGCCTCAGTTTCCTGTCCTGTAAAATGTGAATAATAAGAGTGCCTGCCCCCCAGGCTTGTTGTTAGGCTCCATGTAGATAGAGTACTTGGCCAACTTTAAAGGCCATAGAAGCATGAATTGGTGATGGTGATGATGATTGGGAGTTTGGCCCAGTTTGGCCAGTCCCAAAAGATTCAAGGAGTTTAGGAAGGATTATATAATTAGACAATCTTCATATAGCCAATCAACAAACTTTTTTTCCTTGCCGTCCGTGTGCCAGGCACTGTGTTAAGCCACACCTATCCCTAAAACTGGCTTAACTCACCCCTTTCCCAACCTCAGTTAGTGCTTATGAGAAAATTTAGTGGCCCAACAAAAGTGAAGAATAGACAAGGGGCACGTTATTAGCAGATTAGCGCCTATTCTTCCCAATAGAGGCAGTGTGTAGCCCAAATCTCATCGATCTCTGCAGAGTTAGAATCATTTGCACTGGAGTTAGGATTAGGTATGGAATTAGGGTTAGATTAAGTGCTGTAGTCCTCATCCGGGTGCTTCCGGCACATGCTCCCAAGCTGGAAAGGCTTCAGGAATAGGTCAGTTCACCAGCTGTCATAGCCTAGACAAAATTGGAGTAATAAATCACCAGGTTGGCTGGAAAATGATGGCATTTTTTGACCACATTGACTCTTGAATACTCTTCCAGAAGAAGGTCTAGAATGGATACATTCCATGTTGGCAGAGGGAAGTAGCCACACTGATGAAATCACAGATTTGTGAATAATGAATTCAATCCCCAAGTCTGATTTGACAAAGAGAGGGTGACTGTAGAACACAGGAGACTCTCACCCATTCTACAAGCATTCATTAAGCCCTTCCTGTACCACGGGCCAGGGAAAGTGCTAGGTTCTAAGGGCAGAGGTCCTTGGCAGCCTAGATTACACGCGGCGGGTCACCTTGGGTGAGGAAAAAAAATGATATCTTCATTTCCACTGTCCTCTCACTGAATCTAGTAGTTCTTACAGTGATTTAAAAGCATTGTGAGAAGGGGTCTTTAGGCTTCACAAGACTGGGCCAATGGGGGTTCATGACTCAGAAAAGGAACAAGAAGACACAAAAATGAAGCGGCTAACATTCAGAATCTTCAGCAGAGCCTTGGAAGTCATGTTCTGGTGATTCTAAACAGCTTCATCTTTCTACAAATACCAAATGAAATAGAAAACAAATTTTAAAAAATAGAATTGAAGATTGAGAACACAAATCCACAGACATCCAGGAAGCGGATTTTTCTCCACATAATTCTTGCCATCTCTAAAAGCCTTGAAAAATTGAGTCATTGTTGTTGGGTTTTTTTCCCAAAGGAAAAAAAAAATCAAATTGGCTTACTAGCCATGTGACCTTGGAGAAGTCACAAAAACCCAATTGCCCTGCCTTCCCCTCCAAAAAGCAAAAACAAACAAACAAAAAAATCCAAATGCCCAACGTGAAAGTCACATTTCTGGGGAGAAAGGAAATAGCCCCAGACCGTATTACTGAAATGAGCATGTCCAAATAAAAGGCAATATAAGAGATAAAATAAGGTGACAATGCTGCAGCCTCTAAATGTTAAAGGAAAGGTAAATGGCTGGTGAGATCAGTTAGAAATCCAGGCTTTTAAAAATAATCAGAGAGCAGCTTCTGTCTCTACCCTGAAGATCCCCTTCTTTCCAGGCCCTTCCAGCATTCCTTCCCTCCTTCCATCCACCATATACTCTCAGCATTTTCATTCCCTAGTTCAGCTGCCTCTAATCCCCAGGGAATTGCTTATTGTCTGCCAGGTCAGTCATCTGATTATTGAAACAAGCACAGGAAACCTGAGCCCCCCGAAAGGTTGTTCAAGGCTGCTGCCCACAGAATAGCTGGAATTCTGAAGGGAGGAAAAGTCAAGCTTGAACTGGATGTTTTGTTCAGCACTGCTAGTATAAGGACACCTGGGTTTCTAGGCCAACTTGCAAACCCCTGAAGTCATTTGACCTGGTGTTCTGTCTGTCAGAGATACTGGTGCATCCAGTGAGAGCCAGCATCTCATCTTCAGTGGCCAGGCAGCCAGCACGGCTGTTCACAGAGTTGGTGCTGCTGGAATACCATCCACTTAGGGGCCATAGAAAGTACAAAGGAAGCATGATGCATGGGGGACTCACCACCTGTCTGTGCTGACCCCCAGAATACCGTCCACATCCCCAACAAGGCACACAGATTGTTGCATGAGATTTAAACAGAGCCCACGTGAAAGCCGTGAAAGGGACCAGCGGATTAAGTTCCAATGAGCACATGGCCCGTGCTGTCCCTCCATGTCCCTGCAGAGTGTTATTGATTAAGGTTTTTTTGTAAGTGGCAGCTCGCTCCCTGGTACGCACCTAATCAGTGTGGCTTTAGGTTATCATTCTAGAAAAGCAGTGGGTTAGTTGTTCACTCTTACAATAGTCATGGGAACCCAGAGTCGTAAAGATGTGGAGTCTTTGGTCTTCCTTGCTCTAAATCGGGCTGGGAAACTCACCTCTGTATTTGTGGTGTTGGAGGGCACTTGGGCTTGGAGCGCGCTCATGAAGGCACCAGGTTATAGGGTCTCTGCCCTCCTAGTGGGAGTTTCTCAGGAGTCTGTTGTGGTTTGTTTTAATTGCTCTTTGGGAGCGTGAATGTCAGTGTGGCCTACAAATGAATGCCCCCGAAATGAAATGACTGCTGAAATGGGGGGCCGTTAACAAAGGCCTGGAGTGTCACTGGGTTCCAGAAATGTTCGCGCTAATTAAACCTCAGACAATCATCTCCTCTGCCTCTGAACAAGGAGGACGTTGGGTCAGTTTTCTTGCCCAGTATCAGGACCATAGACTGACAGCAGCAGAGCCGGAAGGGCCCTCACCAGCCCTCTGGTCCAGTCCTTCATTTTACAGACAAAGACACTGAAGCTCACTGAAGTAAAGTGACCACCAGCATCCTACACTGCAGAGCCGAGATCTGAACTCAGCTCCTTGCCAGAAAACCCAGCCCTGTTTCCATGGAACTTCTCTGTCTTTCTCACAGCGTCTCAGTTAACAAAGTAGGAATTACTTGAATACTAAGGATATATGACCCTAAACAAGATGAAACTCTGAAGCTTTTAAGAAATGTCTATCAACTAAGCAAACAATTTATACAAGTAATAAGTGAGGAAAAACCTCTTGGATGCTGACCTTGGAGCCAAGTAAATAACAGCCTGAGATGAATAGGTCTCTGCTTTTTTAATTTTTAAAATAACTGGCTCAGAGAAGGCAGTCCTTCTCTAATGGAGAAACAAGTTGTAAAGAAACTATCTTCTTCCCTAACCCTTTTTCCTACGTGGTTTAGGAGTTAATTGTAGCTAGGGCTATCTGGGTCAGTGACCCCATAATCTTAACACAGTGAAACTCTGACCAGGGCACAAATCCAGTGTTCAGCTTGGAATTTGTCCCATCTAGCCAGAGAGGACACTCTTCTGTGATGTTCAGAACATGTTTTGGAAGCCCTGGGTAGCTCTTTGTGCCAGTCCTTCCGCTCTGAAATCTCAACATTTCTTTGGATCAGGACCATTTCTTTGTACGTGTGCCCAAATATAAATGTCTGTGGCTTCACCTGGTCCAGCAGTATGTACACATCTCCAGCCCAGACCTCCCCCCTCCACCCCCTTCCCCCCAGCTTTTAAAAGACTGACCCCCTACAAATGGTGTTAATCCCAGCATGGGCGTTCTGAGGAGAAGGAGGCCACTGGGAAATGTTCAAGATGCCTCCAGATAGTGGGCAGGGGACCACATAGATTAAAAACTTCCAGTAAAGTCAGGCGCCCAGGTTCCAGACTCCTTTCAACCATTTGAAATACAGTGATACTGAGAAATGGAGGACATGATTTATGTCGGTGAAGCCTAGGTGGCTTCACCCTGGCCTGGTGCTCCTGCCATCCTGCATTCAGACACCGTGTGCAGTTTCCTGGAATCCTGATCTCTGAAGTGCTGTCTGGTAGCCTGGGCAATTAGGAGCGATTAAAGGGAAATGCAGCAACTCAGGAGATTAAGAGGGGTTAGTCAGGCAGAACCTGGATCTGGTGCCTGGTGGGGAAGGAGGAAAGATCTGGCTTCTTTGGTGAATGCCTGCCTTCTGTCTGTTTCTTCCTACTCTTGTCTCAGAGGACCTCAAAGAGTTGGAATGGGACAATCCTTTCATTGCCTGCTAGGGGTAGAATATGTTGGGCATTCTGCTACCCCATCCCCTTTGGGTTCCATGACTCTACTGTCTACAGTCTGCCCCCGAGAAGTGCAGTAGCTGAGATCTACTAGTGGGGAAGGTGCCAGCTAGAGGCCAAGGAAATAACTGGAGAGACTCTGGGCTGGAAGGCTAAGTGACCAGAGTGCCCCCAGATCTTTTCATTGCCCTTGAAAATGGTGCACTGCAGACCTTTCTCCATTCAGTGCGCAAACTCACACACATTTTGTGAATCCCCCAAATCACAGGGAATTTGTGTTCACCACCTTCCCACCTCAATGAATTCTAAATGCCCAGTAGATCAGTTACATAGAAATAGCACTGACTTAGGCAAACTCAACTCTTGCCCCTTCTGAAGGCTCTTCCTTGCACTATTCACTGCCATTAGTGCCCATGGTAAAGGGTGTTCACAGCAGGGGAACAATGATGTTCAAAAATGTTACTTATCCCCAGGTTGAAGAACTTTAGGGAAGTAATTGGAGCTGCAGCTGAAATGAGGCTTTGCATAATTTGTGAATTTTAAATAGCCGTGCTATTCCTCCCTTCCCCCTTCCAGCTTATTAGTACAGGTGATGGCTGCTTTACTTTATTTGAATTTTACTTTTTTAATTGGTTCAAACTAATCTTTTCAATATGCAGTTTGATTATGGAATTAAGGCTGTTTCAAGCTCTGCACCCCGTCCCCTCTCCTTAGGGCAAAACAAAACAAAACCCACAACCAGATACCCATTCCCCAAAGAATCAAGAGCTGACTTTATAGAAACCCTGTTTGGACCTGAGAAGCCATCCATGTGAGTAATGTATTTGAATATATCAAAGGGGATTTTTTTTTTTAAGGCTAACAACAAAATTTCCAGTTTTTCACTGGTGGACATCCCAGCCCTTTAATAGAGAAGGTCCCGCCAGTGAGAAAGTCCCACCATGGGGAACTTCTCCACTTGTGTGGAAAACCTCCACTTTGGTGGGCTCTTGGCCCAGTACTGCCCTGCCAGGTAAGTCAAGAAATGATCCTCGAGGAATATAGCTATTCCTCCAATACTCCGTCATCTGATATACAAGTCAGTTAGTTAACAGGCGCCAATTAAATCCTGACTCTGGGCCCAAGATCCTAGTGACACACAGACAAACCTGCAGCCATCTCTGTCCTCAAGGAACTCACATTCTGTTGGGAAATACAGTGTGGCCATGTTAGGATGAATCGGCTACATGCAAAGTAGATGCGAGATAACCTTCTAGGTGGGAGCAGATGTTTCTGTTTTCTTCCTGCCTGTTCAAATATTTCAATAAAAGGAGGTAAAACTCCAGTCGGTCTGGTTTGCTCCTTGTCAGCTGCTACAATAAAAAAAAATCTGCCTGCAGAGGAAGTTAACGCTATGGGAGGATTATTTATAGATTTCTGTTAGCTGAGATTTCACCATCCTGAATTGACAGTGGGCACTTGAGAGAGCCAGGCTTATAACAACCATTTCTACAGATGGGGCTTGAAGCTACGGCATTCTCATCTGCCTTTAAAAACCTCAGAAAAAAAATCAAAAGAAAAAAATCCCCCTGTATTCTCAATGTAAATGTTACCATCTAATAGGTAAGAAATGACAGAGTAAAAGTTTTCATTTTGCCCGTTATTCACCCATACTCCCCACATATAATATTTTCAATTCCTGGATGGCATTAAGCAAACTCATTAGATTTTAGCATAGTAAATTAATGTCAGTATGAGAATCTTGACTTTATTATTTTCTACTTTATGGGTTTTAATTTGCAGCCTTAATCTTATTTAACTGTAATGTTGCATTAAGTATATGTGTGGAAGTAATTACGCACATTACATTGAAGCAGCATTTTCATTTTATTATTCTTTATTAATGAGGCTATAAAATATTTTACTTCAGTACAGTGCATGCAGTTCTGTTACCAATCCCTTGACTTGAGAAGGTACTCGTTTTTTATCTTCTCATTTAATCAGCTTCAAAGTTTCATTTGGGGGCTAGTTTTTGAAAAGGAAGATGGCATTGACCTTCATGCCTTCCTGCCGGAAAGGCTTCGTAGTGCATTGGATGGAAGGCAGAAGGATGGGGCTTTGGTTCTGCCTGTGATCCGTCCATGCTGTGTGGCCATGGTCCAGTCCCATAATGTCTCTGGGTCCTCCACAACTCCCTGACAAGCCTGGTTTCCTCATCGGTAAGCCGAGCAGTGTTGTTACTGACGACCTTTAAGGAACCTTCCCCTTTCAGATCTGGAGTCCATTTTGCCATTGTCGATGTTGTTACAAGCTGCAGAAAAATTGTTGATCTGTACTGATAAACCCTAGGAAACTTCATCAATAGAGAGGGGAGGTCCCTACCCCATAACATCACAGGTCCAGGCCCTCTTAGCTCCTCCCCCTCAGCCTCCTAAGGAACATTCTGTCCTCATGTGGCTACCATGAAGCTACCATTTTCCTCTCACTGTGCCATTTTTTTGCTGATTATTTACATCCATTTGGGGGCATTATTTGCACTAGACATTTGTCAGCAATCACTTATCTCTGAATTTACTTACTCAGATGACACTTATCAGAGTAACTGATGCTTGCAGGAATCATGAATGCAATGGTTTTGGAGTAAAGATTCCTGAAAACACTTGGTCACATGTAAGTTGTAGAAAATATTTCACCATAAGACCCTGAAAAATAAATGAAATAAATCCCTTAATAATTTGAACTATCGCTTAGTAGCCATGACATTGAATGGAAAAAAAAATGATACCTAGTATTTTATTTATCCCATGCTTTTCCTTCCTCAGTTCTTCAAAATACTAATTTTGTAACGAGGGAAAAAATGTATTGGGACTCTTCATTGTGTCAGGGAAGTTTTTATTGTTACAAATAAATATCTCATTAAGTGTGGCCCAAATGATGTGAGGGTCAGTGCTTAAAGGCAAAGTGAACTGGTGTGTTTGGTAATTGCCTTCTGACCAGCATACAGATTCCAGACTCTTGACACTAAATAATGAGACTCCTTCATTCAGTAGCCATTCAGTGAGTATTCTTGTGATTAGTCTAACAGGGAGGAAATTCTAAATATTAGATTGATCTTTAAAGTGTGATTTGAACCTGAGGAAGTCAGGCAGGCAATGAACTACAGAAGATGGAATTTGAGAAGGCAGGGAAGAAGCTAGAAGGCAACAAGAGGTCAAGACAAAACAGTATGCATTTATTAAGCGCCTAATGTGTTCCAGGCACTGGGCTAAGAAAGGGAAAGGGAAAGAGCATTCCAGACATGCACAAACACACAGTTGTGAATTGAGAGTGAGAGAATGGGGGAAGTGGAAGAACAGCACACAGGACAGCCTGGCTGAATCCCAGAGTGTGTGGAGGGGGCAGAGTTCAAGAAGAGCGGCCTGACAGGAAGAGCTCTAAATGCCAAAGAGGTATTGATAGTGGGGGTAAATAGGGAGCTACTGGAGGTCAGACCTGAGCTTTAGGAACATCAGACAGGGGTGGGGAGAGACCAGTTACAAGGGTCCTGCAGTAATTCAGGGGAGAGGTGACAATTATGTGAGTAGAGAGAAGGCAACAGAAAAAAGATGTCACATGCAGGAGGTGGCAGAAGTGGTGGATGGTGAGGTTTTGCCTTTTCTTAACATTTCAAGACATACATTATCTTTTTTTAAAAATCACTAACCTACTGTGTACTAGTATACACTGTGCTGGTGAAACAAAGATGAAAAAAACCTGGAGGCTCTGCCCTAAATCTAACTCTTCCTGAATAGGAAGGGAACAGACATACAAGTAAGCCTACTACAAGGTAAAGTAGGATTGGGCTAGGGGTTCTTTCAGTCTGGCAAAGTTTATGTACTCTTGTTTTTAGATGCATAAAATAAAATGCTTAAGATTATAAAGGAAATCAATTATACTGAAAAGCAATTATCAAAAAATTTTAAAAAGAAAAGCAAACTCACCAATGTCAGTTGAAGAGCCCCTAACATAGGACAAGTAAGGGTCACTTCCACCAAAGAACACCTTCATAGAGAACCAGTGGAAGACAACCTGGGCATTGAAGGAAGAGGGTCTCAACCCACCCAGATAAGTCTGGCTGTGGCTGGAGAGGGATCAGGCTGAGGATGATTCTGGACCTTCCTGATGGAAGAGAACTCATGCAGTTAATTCCCAGTGAAAGCAATGGAGAGGCTACATTTGTCAACTCTCGCCTTTGTTCAGGGAATGTCAAATACACCCTGATTGTGGGAGCAACTTCCACGAGGAAATAGTTCTGCCACCTGCTTCTGAGTTCCTACTTTGACTTCTCAGACCCAGGGAAGGAGCTGAACTGACCTCCCATAACTCACCGGTGGAGGCCTCCTGACGCCATCACTCTTTCCTCCTTGTTTGACATGGGTTCTGATGAAGAAGCAGCTGGTGGGCCACCACTGACTTTGCACACATCACCCCAGAGTTCACATGGCCTACTTTTCTTGCTGAGAATATGTGATGTTAAAAATATGTGGAAAGAGGGTTTTCAGAAAGTTTAGGGCAGAGGGCAGTGTCTGACAAAGGTAAAGAAATGTTAAGAGGATATGCTTCACAGTGATAGATACTGAAGGCATTTAAGCTTTGAAACTGCCTAATAGCTGTGAAGTTTATCATGCTTTCTGTCAGTTAAGATAATAGTCTCTTTGGTAGAGGAAGATGTGCCACACTTCCTCCACGCACATCTGTGTGCCTGTGTAAGGGAAGAGAACAGTAACAGAGAACACTTATGTAGTTTCTCTATGTACCAGGCACTATGCTGGGGGGCAGGGTTTAGAAGGAAGGAGGGAACCACTCTAGAAGGCCAGGATTAGGATATCTCATTCTACTCATGATCAGAAATTGCTCCAGTCCAAAGGGAACCATTAGGATAAAGAAGTTCCTGTTGGGCATGCACCTGCCTTCGAAGACTCACCCAATGGGAAGACTGGAAGGGACCCAGATGATCCCTTAGTCCAGAAGGGTCAGACTAGCTCCTGAGTGAATCTTAAACCAGATTAAAATGTAATCGGGAGATATTTAACAGGATAAACAGAAATACAACCTAGATAATGTTCATTTGTGGTTTTCTGCTGCCTGTGGAGATCCATTTTACATTTGCTCTAGTCCATCCCCTTTGTGAGGACACTGATGCCCAGAAAAAGAAGTGTAATGACTTGCCCAATCAGGGAGATCTCACAGACCAAAAGCATAAAAAGAAGAATTCAAATCTGTGCCTAAGTCCAAATTCACTACTCAGTGGGGCAGCTAGGTGGCTCAGTGGATAGTGTCGTGCCTGGAGTCAGAAAGACTCAACTTCCAGAGTTCAAATCCAGCCTCAGACTAGATGTGTGACCCCTAGACAAATCACTTAACCCTGTTTGCCTCAGTTTACTCATCTGTGAAATGAATTGGAGAAGGAAGCAAACCACTCCAGTACCTTTGCCAAGGAAATCCCAACTGGGATCACAAAGAGTTGGACGTGACTGAAAAATGACAAAACTTTAGCTACCACTACCTTCTAACACCTGCTTATTTTTTCTGGCATTGCTCTCTGTGACCAGCCTCTGGGTTTACAGTGTGGCAGGTTGTAATAGCAATCAGTTTAGCAGGTGCTTAGTACTTGGTACCTTGGGGCTAAGTGTGGAAGGTGCAAACTCTGTCCCACTTGAGAAGGTGTGAACTCACCTGCTGATGTGGAAGAAGGGGATTGGCTAAGCCCCTGCTGATGTGGAAGAAGGGGATTGGCTGAGCCCCTGTTGATGTGGAAGAAGGGGATTGGCCGAGCCCCTGTTGATGTGGAAAAAGGGTATTGGCTGAGACAGGAGGCCAGTGTGTGTATATAAGCAAGAATTCCAGAGACAGAGAGACAGAATTGGAATGCTGCTCCTGGTGAAGGAAGAATCGTGGAGACTGAAGCCAGCTGAGAGAGTCAGAGTGAGAGTGAGAGAGAGAGAGAGAGAGAGAGAGAGAGAGAGAGAGAGAGAGATTGAGTTTCTCTCCCAGCATCTGGAAGCTGAGAACCGAGATGGAGTTTTTTCCTGAGACCAGAATCTGGTGAAGGCCACCTGGAAGTCCGATATTCCTTCTGGGTCCTAGGGCCAGCTGAAGTGCTGGAAGACTGAAGAAACATGACCAGGATAAGACTTTGTTTGTAGCCTGGCTGATCCTTCAGTTCTAGGCAAGAGAAGTGGTGAAGAGTTTGAGATGTGCTGG
>CM053581.1:561283805-561311289 GCA_028627135.1 Pseudochirops cupreus
CCCCCCCCCCCCCCCGCTTGACTGTGTTAGGGTATAAATTCTTGCCCTGTCCTCTGTAACACTCCTCATTCTGCTGGTTAGTACTGGTGGAAGGGATGCCTTCTTCTTGTGAGAACTGAATAAAATTTCCTGTTCTTTCCTCAAGATACCTCTGACTTTTAATTTTTGGGGGTAGGGGATTTTGGGGTTCCCCACACCCCACACATTAACTTGGTTCTCTTTTCAAAATCTGCCAGGTGCTTTCTCCCACCTACCCACCAAAGCCCAATTTATCTGCCCACAATAAATCTTGGAGAGACCAACTGCTTCCCAAAGATTTTCTGTTTCTCGTAGACTTTTGAGGAAAAGAAAAAAAAAACCTGTTTTGTTAATAGAAGTATTTTCACAGATAAAAGAGTACAATGCAGTTTTCCTTTGCTGTGACTTCTGCCCAGCGACAAAGCAGATGTGGCTAAGGAAGATGAGGCGTGCATGCTGAGGGCAGAACTTGGGGCTCATTCACATAGTTGAGTCATGCAAAAATTAGCTCAACAAGTTATTAAAGGCAGCTTATCCAAATATCTCAACTGGCTGGTTGGCTGACTTTCTCCACTTTTCTTTCAACCCAACCCTGAAGAAAAGTAAGTCAGTGGTAAACAAATAGGAAAGTTTTCTACACTGGCATAAAAACTGCATTAAAATTAACTTCAATGTGAGGGAGAAAAGAAGAAAAGGATTCAGAGAAAGGTTATTTTAGAGCAGGGGAACTGTATAAACACCGCCAGGAGCCTTAACAGCTTCTCCTCTGGCTCTTAGGTCTGCAGCACCAGCTCTGGAGGAAAGCAAATTATTCTTGTCCCAGGCAACACTAAAAATTACATGCAGTTCTTTACAAACAAACGGGGAGGCGGGGGAAGAGTCATGGTGAGGGGACCTGGAAGGGATGTGTCCACACTGGCCTGACATAGCTACATGGCCTTTGAACCATCACAACTCTCTCTACTGCCCTCCACCCAAAACGTTAGTGCTTCCTAGGTGAAGAATTCCAAATTTTTGTTTTAGATGCTTGTAGTCAATTTCTGAAATGGTAAATAAGGGAGGTTTCTTCTTCCTTATAATTAGAAATGCCTTTATTAATTTCTTATCCTGTATGGTTGGGGCAAGTTTTAAGCGCTCCTCCCACCACCCATTTTTTTGAGCTGAGCCATTAAGGAATGAGCACATTTCTTGTCCTTCACAGTAGAAAGCCAATGGAAGAAACTCTTGATAACCCAGGGTTTTTGTTATTCTCCAGACCAGATGTGGCTGAATGGTCCTTGGGCATCCTCCCCACCTGCACTTTGGCTGCATCTTCTTGGCTCTCTGTCACCTGGACAGAGGCAGACTGAAAGCCAAGAGTCCATCATGACACTTTGGCTTCCAGGATTTGGCAGGGAGTTAAGCCTGTGCCACTCTTCCTCAGAGGTTAGCAATAAACAGAATATTCCCAGCCAGTGTTTCTTCTCTTCACTTTTTCTCCTCTCTCTTCTTCTCTTTCTGTTTGCCTCCTCACAATATAGGACATTGAATGATTGCGTTGAATGTGCTAAATTCAGCCTCATTGGTATTAGATTTTAAATTATACTCTTTTAAAAATTAAATACACATTTTATGTTTACTCCCATTGACAAGTACAGATATTCTAATATAGAAACAGGGGGGAAAGATTTTCTTTTTAATCTCCTAAGGATTGAATATGAGCCCATCTGGGTCTTAATTATCCTTTGTATCAGCAGCCCAACCTTGGTGCCTGGTACATAGTTGGTACTTACTAAATGCTGGTCAATTGATTGATCCTTAGCTATATCCCAAAAACATGAGCATTCTTGTTTTACTGACCCATTTGACTTTTTTTCTGTGTATAATATAAATCTGTTACTGCTTAGCAAAGTCAATTAACTTCCTGGGCATCCATATCTTAATTTATAGATGGCTTTTGAGATCCCTTCCAGAACTACCTAGATCCACTATTCTATGACCTGGGTCATATACAATACACTAAGAGAAAGGGAGAAACACTTTCTACTTGCAGGGAATCAGAAAAGATGTCTTGTAGGAGGGATCTTTGAACTGAACTTTGAAGGAACAAGTCAAGGCCATAATATGAAGAGGCAGAGGTGCATGAGAAGGAAGTGGCGTTCAGACATGGAGGACAGCCTGTGCAGTGGGTGTGGCAGCAGGAGATGTTGTATACAGAGAACAGTCAGGAGGCTGAAGCCTAGAGTGTGGGCTGGGGAATCATGTGAAATCACTCTGGCAAGAGAGAATATAGAGTAAAAAAAAAAAGTATAGAATATAGAGTAGGAATGAAAGGCTGTAAATACCAGTAGAAGCATTTGTGTTTTATCCCAGAGGCCATAGGGAGCCACTGAAGCTTCTTGAGCAAGATTCCCATGTAATTAGATCTGAGCCTTAGAAGTATCAGTTTGAGCAGCTATGTCCAGAGTGGGTTAGAGAAGGCAAAGATTGGAGGTAGAAGAAACAATTCTCCAATATGGACCAGAATGATAACAAAAACTAGGTAGATAGAGAGATGGATAGATGGATAGATAAAGAGATAGATGGAGATAGATACATTTATACATATGCATGTATTTATATACTTCCAATGTCATCTATGAAAGCAAACTATAGGTAACACATAAGTATGGATTATAAAATATACTATATCAAATGTCCTTGATACTCAAATGATGTATCAGTATTTGCACTGGAGCCTTACGCTGCTGCTCTAGGCAACTGTCTTCAGTTGCTGAGAACATACAATCTGCCTTGGTAGAAGGAGCTTCTTCACCTGAGAGTTCCCTATACCTAACAAATATCAGGTCCAGTCTATCTCTATTTGGATTTTGCTAAAGACTTTTAGACTCAACCTTAAGTCCATTATAATAGTATTGGTGTAAAGAAAGAGGCCAGAAATCTGTTCTAAACCTTTAAGTTCAAGCAACAGACAGAAGGAAAAGATTGTTTTTACTGGCCTCACCTCACAAGATTTAATCAGTGATAATGTCATTACTTACTTGGCCAAGATACCAGCTGACCCTGACCCTGGGCCAGTCACTTCACATCTCATTGCTCTGGGTCAGTGGTATCAAATCCTGATGGAAACAGGGCCACTAAACTGGACTTGTTGCCTTACTTTTAAAATGTAGTGTTAGCTATGATTCCTTGTATTTTTACTTATTTTGTTAAATCTCATCGATTTACATTTTAATCTAATTTGGGCCACCCTGGGGAGTGTCATCCCCAACACTTAGGGCTAGTCCAACACCTCTGCTCTAGGCTACTTTCCAGGATTGTAAGAAACAGAGAAAATGGTGACCTACATTGGTAGAGGGAGTTTCTGCACTGGGAATTCCTTTTCCCAGTGAATTACCGTTCCAGACCCAATCTCAAACAAAGGCAGACCCGGGCTTGGTGGGATTCAGCCTAGCAATGCAGCTGTGCTGTCAAACATGGTTTATTCTTTTATTATTTTTGTTATAAGCTTATGTGTCATTGGTTAGAAATTAGGAAGTGAAATGAGGTGCGGTTCAGCAGCCTCCGGAGAGTAGATTCAAGAGAAAAACAGAATGAGGAGTTAGCACGAATTGATCATTTTGGATCCTCCAAAGTAGACCTCCTTTGTTTTGATTGTTCCAGCCACTGGGACAGGCAGCTGTTCCCAGTCCTCAGGCCTTGAAGAAATGTTATCTTTCACTCTCCAGGGTGTGTTCTTATTTAGGGGTGTGTAAAATAGATAAACTCTCACAAATTGCGTTGGTAATAGGTTTTAGTTGACCGCATAAGCCCTCGATCTTGTGGTTTTCATCTGGACCTTGGGATGATTCCTGGTGACAGAGCCCGTCTCCACATGTGCTCGGGAGACTGGTCTTTTTTTTTTTTAAGACTGAACGTAACATTTCTGTTTGAAACGGCTTGGTAGCACTGCACCTTCTGAAAAGTCAAGCTGCTTCAATAAAACGATGTTGTTTCAAGAGTAATGTGACTATATGAGGCGACATTTATATTAAATTTTCTTTTCATCTGCTATCTGGGACTTTCTGAAATCGCACCAAACCATAATTCTCTCCAGTTCTGGCAGCTTTAGAAAACCTAAGAAGAAGCCTGAGTTATTTGTCATAAGGGTCCCACAATGGAATTATTTAGTATACATTGTAACATTTCTTAGTTTTAATAACACAAGATTGGAATCATTCACCTTGAAATATTATAAAGTCATACAGTATAATTCAAGAATATCTTACTGTTACTGTCACTATATTATATTAATTCTAATATGATGTCTTCATAGTCTAGCAATATGCTTATGTTGTCTATTCATAACATTCACATAAATTGAATATGAATGCATGCTTTCATTACAACTCTGCAAACATAAATGTACATAGATGTATAGATATAGATATGTAGGTATATGTATATATAAATATATATACAGTCTTTCTATATACCTCTATCTATCTAAAATGTGTGTGTCTGAATTTCTTGGTCCTGAAGGGGATGAAACACCTATGCGGCATTACTGGGAAGGAAAAGGGGCAATTAGATTAAAGACTGAAACCTGAAAAGAGAAAGACAGAAAGAAGAACGGATTTATGAAGCAGCTCCTGCCAGGCACTGTGCCAAACACTTTACAAGTATCATCCCCTTTGATCCTTGCAATAACCCTGGGAGACACTGAGGCAGGGAGACAGAGACACCTGCCTAGGCTCACACAGCTGCTAAGTGTAGGAGGCTGAATTTGAACTTGGGTCTTCCAGATTCCAGTCCCAGCGGTCTAGTCACTGCACCACCAGGTGCCAATATAATTAACAGCTGAACTGAGTTGAGAAAGAGCTCCTGGACAGACCTGCAATGGGCCCTCCAGACAGACTATCTTCCTCCATAGATGAGGGGTCCATGATGTGATAATACACTCCAGATGTTTAGGGCAGCTAGCTGTCATAGCATAGAGTGCCAAACCTAGAGTGAAGAAGCCCCGAGTTCAAATCCAACCCCACTTTCTAGCTGTGTGACCTTGGGCATATCATCTAACCTTTGTCTCACCTTCCTCTTATTTATATGACCTGCCTCCCAGGCCTGTTGTGGGGATGGAAAGACCTAATGTTTGTAAAGTGCTCTTCAGACCTTAAACTGCTGCAAAAATGCTGAATTCTAAGCCCCCCAGGCCTGTGCTACCCGAAGCTCTCCCTACTTTACAATTATCTTTCATCCTTTCCCTAATCTCCCCCTTCAAAATATTCATGCCCTTAACTCTATGGGTCTAAAATAATCTGAATAGACTAATTTATACCAAAATGAGAATGACTGATGGCCTCTTATCTTTTAATCCTCCAATGGTTTTTTAGTCATAGAATCCCTTCTGTAACATGACCTATAAATGGCCAATCAGTTTTTGCTTGAAAATCTCTAGTGGGTGAGAAACCCCTGACCTCTTGAGGCAGCCCATTCAGCTTTGGAGAGCTCTGATTATTGGGAAATGTTCCTGATATTGTGATGTCTAAAAAGTTTCTGGGTAATTAATAATCATTTTATTAATTATGAATAGCAGATAATTAATAAGAGAGTCATTTGGCTATCTCTCCTAAAACGAAGATCTCTCATGGAACCCACTCAGTGCTTATATACCCTTGGAAGAGGGGGTATTCCTGAGAGTGGAAATCAACTGATTGATTAATAAGTAATGATAAATATTATGAGAGGTGGGCTTATTCTAATGAGGGTCTAGGGGATGCGACTAATCACTCAGTCTTGGACAAAGAGACTTATCTCTTCCCAGACCACTCCAGTCTAGGGCAATCTAGACAAAAGATCTTACTTCTCCTACCTTCCTGGCTCCCTCCTCACCCACTCCGCCCAAGTCTGAGCAGAATACAATGGTCTGGAATTCACTACTTCCCCTAGACCAGAATTTCTTTACCTTTTGATCAGATCTAAGTTCTTCCAGTTGGGTACATCTCACCCAGTATTTCAACTTATCGTCACCACTGTCCTTCAGAGGTTGACTGGATAACTTATGTGGGCTGATATCTGAATGAGGAAATAGGAAGGGGAAAAACCTTAGTCCCAATTCAATAACTAGTCATCAGTATAAGAAATAATTAATTCTCTCAACATCAAGCCTAAATCTGTCTCTTTGTAGCTTCCACCCCTTATTCCAAAATTCTATCCTTTGGGGGCGGGGAGGAGGGGGAAGGGCAAGCAGAATAAGCCTAATCTCTCTTCAGAATGGCATCTCATCAATAGTTGAAGGCAGGTATCATGTTCCCCCTTGTCTGAACTTTGAGCAGTGTAGCCTCATTTTGTATGAGGCTTAACCACTGGCGATCCAGCCCCAAGAGAAGACAATGGAAGGAAGGCATCTGCTATCCCAATCCCTACTTCCCTTCCAAGTAGGGGAGATTGGATGGGACAAAACACTGCTCCCTGGGCCTTCTGGAGACATGTGGATTCTAGACCCAGAGACAAGTTGTGGGAGTGGAGAATGAAATTGGAGGGAAGCGAGAGAAGAAAAGAGACTATTTCTGCCCTAATTCTCTCTCCCCCACCAGCTGTGTGGAGCCTGCAGCCTGAAGTCTGCCTTCCTACATTCCAACCTTTGTCACTCATTAAAGAGACAACTTTCAGCCTGGAGAAGGTCCTGCTTTACCTTAGGCAAGGCAACCCTAAGGGCTTCTATGTTATGACTCCCAACACTGAAAGGCAAGATAATACAAAAGAGGGGAGTAGTGACTGCCCATTAACACATCTTAGGCACTGAGTCCCCCCTAACCTTTGGATACTGCTAGATCCCAGTTAGGGCCAATGATAAATCCTGCTGAAGTGATTGTGTTACCTGAATTTTCAGGTCGTCTTTTCTTTGGGTTAGAACCAGTTACTATACTTTACATGATCATGACTTCAGATAATATGAGCTTGAATGCATGTGACTATTTCATGGGATGCATTACTCCCACCAATTGTAACCTAACAATACAGTAACTTCAGAAGGCCAGGCCAGCTTCCTAACCCTAGAAATGTTTCATTTGACCAGGTAAAATTAGCAGCAATTTGCAATCATTCACAGGAGTTTTGTACTAATTATGCTTAATTGCGATGCTCATAGTAAGGTAATTCTCATGCATATCATATTTATAAGTTTTGTTTGATTACAACATTAAGCTCTCTTTCCTTGTACTTAGTCTTCACAGCTTGTTGCTCCCAATAGCATGGTTCGCTACTCAAAACTTTAAAAAAAATAGAGGGGAAATTGCTGGCCATACTATGATCAAGCCAATTATAATTAATGTGCTAAGGGCCGTAAAACTTGGGGGGAATTAGGACGTACAAAAGAATTTGGGAGCTGAACTATAATCTTGGCCTCTAGTCATGTGTGTATAGATATCACTGTGGCAGTTTCAGGCCTCTAACGATCATCGGCATTGACTCAGACTGATTTCCTGCCAAATGATCCTGGCAGGGAGTGTACGTTTGGTCATACCACAAGTGAACAATTGCTGGTAATCGCAGTGAGGAAGTTCTTTAGAGAGAAGGCCGCAGCCTCGAGAGCCTAGCCCCCAAAGTGATGAGATTGATAAGCATTCTGAAAAAAATTTCGTAATGGCTTAAAATATGATGTGACTCTTCCAAGGATCTGTGGCTTCCCCAATTGAGAGTCTCCTGCTGATGTGAACACTGCCTTATAACGAGACAGGTTATGTTCCATCTAGGAGATAATGAGCTTGGTGAGTTTTAGTGAGATGCCTGAGGCTTGTCAAGGTTAGGTAACCGTCCTTGGTGTTGGAAGCAGGAGATAAACCCAGGTTTCTTGATTCAAAGCCCAATACTCATAGGATTCTAGCTAGAGCAAAAAGAGGGGGACCTTAGAAGTCTAGTCTACCTGCCACATCTAACAAATGAAGAAACTGGGGCCTAAAGAGGTTGAGTCAAAGGTCACAAAATAAGTGTCAGGTGGGATTTAAGGCCTGGACCCCCGAAGCCAAATCTAGCATGTCATGCTAGTGCCGTTGTAGCAACATTGCCTCTGTACTGTGATGAATGGTTGTTTTATACATAAGTACATGTAATTAAAATGTCTAAAAATACAGAGAAAAACCAATATTCTTTCATAACCCTCCAAATCTTCGTCCACCAGCAAATAATCTAGTGCCGGCAGAGTTGTTCAAAGAGTATTTAAGGATATCCAAGCTAATTCACCCTATCTGCCAGGCAATTAAAAAGCCTCTCTCTGGCAGCTGTAAAACATTAACTGTTATAAATTAAATTTTGTCAACTCATCTTTACTGAATAGCTGCTTTGTCCAAGGTGCCCTGTGCCTTGCAGGCTGTCCCCAGCAGAATCCAGAACAAATTATGTTCCCAGTATTTGTATGTTAATTTGGAGTTTAAAATGCATTTTCTCATAGGAACAGTGTTATATACAGACCTGAAAGTGGGGCAGAGGGGTGGTGGAGTTCTTAGGCCAGACTCCAAAGCCTCTGTAACCTACAATATACATTAAGGGTACTCTTATCTCGCATGTGTAACACTGTTATTAGGGAAAAGTACATTCCAAAGCTTAACCTGTGAGGCCGGAAATACTTGCCACAGGAGAGAGGGCTACCCCCACTCTCTTTCTTCTTCACCCTTTTCCTTATACCAGGCAATATAATCTAGGACTTAGTTCTGAGCACTCAATTGGTGGCTCTTGGGCAAGGGTTCCAAGGTGGAAGAAGGGGATTGTGACATCATCACTTAAGTGAGGGTACAAAAAAGGGGCCTGGGGTCACAGAGCAGCTGGGCCATGCTTCCATAGGTCGTGGGGGTGGGGGGAAGTGGGAAGACACTACCCACTTTACTTTCTTTTAGGGCTCTAGGAATTAACCTACTTGTTTCACTTTCTTCCACTAAGGGTTAAAAGGCTCGCTCCTTGAAGAGGGAAGGAGAGTCTTGGTTTTTTTCTTTCCTTAGCTCCAGAAAGAAAATACAAGTCACACATAGATGATATATAGTAAGACTTTGTACTGTATATGAGGGACTGAAATAAGATTCTTTCTGTACATTTCCTGACCATTCAGTCTCCGGAGTGCAGGCAGGGGCTGAGGGTTTGAGGAGCCCCAGCCCTTTGTTCTACCCTCTCAGACACATTGCAGCAGCCTATGTTCAAGGTCAGCTTGCCTAAAGCCTGTGGGCATTTCAGAGTTGTCACTGCCATCTGTGGCTGGGCTAAAGGACACACACCAGTTCCAAGTTTCTCAAGTAGCTGAAGTCTCACAGTAGGACAAGTACACAAAGCTTTTCTACATTAGCCCAAGTCAGGCTATTGATCACCTTTACCCTTTGAATCAAGACTCTTCTCTTTCGGAGCATCCTGTCCTCTCCCATTTGGGCGTCTGGCCTGACCTGTTATCTTGATGGTGATGTTCCTCACCAACTCAGTGATGTTCAGTTTAAGCCATTTCCATTCACACAAGCCCTTTGCTAGGCACTGGAGATACAAAAAAACAAAGAAAAATCCCCCCACAATCGGACCATCCTCAAGGAGTTTGAAGTCTTAACAGGAAGATAAAGTTTGTAGCCAAATAAATGTGATACAAGATGATAAAAAGATGTAATGGGAATCTGAAGATCTTCCCTGCCCCTAGGCCCCTTGATAGGCTTAAGGGAATGTGAGAACCTTTCATGATTTGAAAATATACTCTGCCCCCTAATAGGCTGAATGTGGTCACATGGAGCCTGTGGCGGGAGGCTTGTTCTTCGGGAATGCCCACTCCTTCTTACTTTGTGATTGGGCAGTGGGTCAAGAGGGTTGTCATATTATCCGATCCAGGAGAAGACTATATATACCCTGATGTGAGGTTTTGGCTTGGGGCTCACTTTAGGAAGAGTTGTGTGATTTGGCCAGATGAGACTCTGGGAAACCATTGCCCCCCCCCCACTCCACCCCCCAACTTTGAAAGCCCAGATGTTGGTGCTTCCCTCTATAGTAACTAACTGGGTATGGATGCAATGGTCAGACAGCTGGAAGCCCTGTCTGCTGGTCTGTTTCTCTGTATTTTTTTTTGTCTGCTCGTAACTTGTGCTTGTATTCTCTGAAGTTCAGGGTGCTGACTTTTTCCCCTGAACTAGGTAAATGATATATGTTTGATTGATTAAAGTAAGACTGTTAACCCATTTTGAGTTGCTTTCCTTTAGAAAAGCAGATGTAAGAACCTATGCTAGCAGCCACCCTGGGTATGCTAGAGTGCTTGCTGCTACAAAAGGGCAAAGGAAAGAACCATATAATGTATATAAAATTGGAGGATGACAAGATCCTTTTTCTCAGAGTGTTGATGGGAAAGGAAGGCTTCCAGAAACAGCTGAACTCAGAAGAATTTCAGGAGGCGGAGAAAGGAGGGAATCCCTTCAGGAGACAACAGGGCATGGTAAATACAGTGCTGGACTTGGGAGCCTGAATTCAGATCCTCCCTCAGACAAATCACTTAACTTCTCACAGACTCAGTTTCCTCATTGGCAAAATGGGGATAAAAACAGCTTCTAGATTACAGAGTTGTTGTTAGGTTTGAAACATGTTAATATACATGAAGTGCTTTGTGTGCTTCAAAGTGCTAAACAGGTGATGGGGGTGGTAATGGGGGTGCTGTTGGGGGTACTGTTGATGATGGAATGACTAGTTATCCAGTTGAGGTGGTAGACAGAATGTGTAACACAGAAAGATAGATTGGAGCCACAATTTTATGGGTTTTGAATGGTAGGCCAAAGAGTTTGCATTTTATCTTCTGGGGAGCTCCTGAAGGCTTGTTAGTAGAGATATGCTGTGATCACATCCTTCATTTGAAAGATTACAGGGGCAGCAGTGTAAATGAAGTATAGGAGATGAGAGAAGCCGGAGGCTGTTAAGATTGTCCACAACATTTCTACCCCTCTCCCCATTTCCCAGTCATGACTTTACTCCAGGCCCTCACATTCTCTCCCCTGGACTATTACAGTGGCCTCACACTTGATCTTCTAGTCTCTCTCCCTGTCAATCCATTTTCTACTGACTGTAAAAATGAGAGGATGGTGGTAGCATTGATAGAAATAGGGAAATTAGGAGGAATTTGATGGGGAAAGATGATGATTTGTGTTTGGGGCATTTTGAGTTTGAGGATGTTGTGTGATGTGGATGTAGAGGTGTCCAACGCAACGTGGAAATGAGAGAGAAATAAGAAGTCCAAAGTGTTTGGAATTGGAGGATGGAAGGGAAAAAGTTGTATCTTGAATAAAGTTCTGACACTAACTGGCTAATTGAAACTACTTGTGTCTAGGAAGAGAATTTACCCTATATCCAGGGAAAATTAAAAAAAAATAGATTTTAGGCCAACATGGAAACCAGACTGCTGATCCTAATCTCTTCCAAGTTCTGAGATCATAGAACCTCATGCTTGATTTTCTGCAGAATATTATCCTGTACAACCAATTCTCTCTTTTCTTGTGACAGGCTCCTCTATAATGATAATGTGTTGTTTGCATTGTGGGTGAAATGGGAAGAGCTATCACCTAGGCAGACTGTTGGGGATGGGGATGGGGATGGGGCTCCTTGGTAATGTTCCCTCATCAATTTAGCAGGTGGCCTTTGTCTCTTGCCAGCTTGTTTAACCTTCAGACCACCAAAGCCCACTGTATTCATTAGAAGGAAATTTGACTATAACATGGAAGGTTCCATGTGTGCATTATTATGGGCTTTTAACCATATTTCTATCTGGTGTAAATATGTGAATGAGAAATAAGCAGTTGTCTTTTCTGGAATTTTGTGTATAATAGACCCCCCCTTTTTTAGACACTAGGAAAGTCACCTAATCCCAATAGAACAAATTTACCTCAATCATAAAATGAAGAGTCAGAGTAGATAGCCTTTTTTAAAGAAGTAGAGCTGAAAGTGTGTGTGTGTGTTTTATTTTCTGTAATTCTTTGGTATCTAGTAAATATGATATGAATATTTAAAAAGACTTAAAAATGAATATGCAAACTGTACCAGGCACCCTGTTTCTGCTCTGCTGGGGTTAAAAAGTAATGCTGATTACAGACATAATTCTCTTAAGTGTATTTTAATTTCTAATTTTTTCTTCAATGAGATTTCGGCATCTAGTTATCACTTTCATGTAGTTTTTCCCTTTGTTGTTTGAAAATTATTTAAAATGAAAGTTTAAATTTGGCACTTCACCAGGTTTTATTTTCTCAAAACTGAGTGTTCCTTGCCTGAAACGAACCCGGGTCTTTAGAGCTCTCTCCTTTGCTCTGAAACCTATATACAAATGACTACCTGTTGGCACTCACATCACATCACCACTCAACTTCCCCATCTGGCCCATTCTCACTCTATCCAGCCTTACTTCCCACTCTTTCCTGCACTCTGGCTAGGCCCTTCCCCTTAATTTCCTTCCACATATTTTCCATGTTCATTCGTGCCCCTGCTTTAGCTCTTGATTCCCTTTGTCTTTCTCACCTTTCTAAATCCTACATTGTTTCATTTTTTTTTCTTATGGAAAAAAACCTAGTATAGTGGAAAGAGAGCTAGCTTCAGAATTAGGAAAATCTGGGTTCAGGTACTGCCTCCAACGCATACTGGCTTTTGTGACCCTTGGTCAAGTCACTTAATTTCTAAGGGCTCTAGGCAGATAAAACTATAACATGCAAAGAAGGCTCTTCCTGGCACTCTGTTAGTGAACATTCCTCCCCAGGACCTCCCTATAGCCATGAAATCATGATCCAGACTTTATCCCTTTGCTTCTCTATTATATTTAAGTAATATTATTGTCTCTCCAACAAACCATAAGCAATGCAAGAGCAGCAACACCATCTTGGCAATATGGTGATGGGAAAGGAAGGAACACTAGCCTTGGAGTCAGAGAATTTTGGTTCCAATTCTGACTCTCTTGCGTACTACCTTGGTGACACTGGGAAAGTCACCCCATTCCAAAAGACCAGATTTACCTCCCCTGGCACACAAAGAATCGGTCTAGAGTACTACTACGTTCCCTTTTATCTCAAAGTCCTTTGACCCTTTTGGTCTTGTCGAGCTGTTTTGAGTAATGTCTGTTATGACCCCATTTGGGGTTTTCTTGGCAAAGACACTGGAGTAGTTTGCCATTTCCTTCTCCAGTTCATTTTACAGATGAGGAAACTGAGGCAAATAGGGTTGAGACATTCCCAGGATCATAGTAAGTGTCTGAGGCTAGATTTGAACTCAGGCCTTCCTGAATGTAGGCCTAGCACTCTATCGTCTGTGCTACCAACCTGCCTGAGTGATCCTTTTACTTCCTTTATATCTATGGTACCTAGCATAGTGTTCATGAAATAGTAAGAACATAGTGAACATTCCTTAAGTGAATGAAACAATGCCTGCTAGAAAAATGGAAAGTGCCCGCTAGTTTTTTATTCAAGCTTTTGGCCAATTATGCTTCATTTAGTGGGTTTAAAAAGTATTCTTAACCCAGAGAATTAGGTTATTTAGTTCCTCTAAAGCTCTGACTAGGAGATCTATTAGACAAGGTCAGTGCTAATGATACTTTTCCTCTAAAATAATAAATAGGAAATTCTATATGTATGTAGCAAAAATTCTTATTATGTACAGCATAATTTTGGAATAAAAACAGGCCTCCATTTTTCTCCAGTGTACCAGGTACTCTTCACCGTTAATCCCAGGGGAATTCCATAAGCCCCAGACTGATGGACCTAACATTTTTAAATTTCACCAATGTTTTAAGCCCCAAAGTGTTCTCTGGCCAAATAAGTTTGTTCTAAGTAATTTAACTTTACCTGATAGAAGCAACTGTAGTAAATTTTAAGAGAGACTTAACAGTATACCTGAGTTAAATAAGACTATAATTATTCTACTTCCTTGTGTATGAGGGGTGTGGGGGGCGGGAATTAACCACATTAAAGAAAAAGAAAGAATTCGATAGAAGTTGATTATTTCTTTCTCTGGGTCAGCACTTCCCAAACTGTATTCTGCAATAATAGTCTTGCTGAATTCAAGTTTATGCTCCAAATTTTCCTGAAGGGACCTTGAAGGCACCGCAGATGTGAGATAATGAAAAGAATCACCATCTCTAGAGATGAAAGGGAACGTAGATGTTAGCTAGTTCATTTCTAAATTTGGTGCACTGAGGTTGTGTGACTTTCTCTGTGTCACAGCAGGCAGTGGACTCAATTAGCAAACATATATTCAGCCCTTATTATGTGTCAGTCATTAGGCCCAAGTGGAAGTTTTGGATTGGGAGCCCAGAGACCTACCTGGGTTCTGGTTCTACATCTATAACTAACCAAGAAACCTTGGGTATGTCATTCAACTGATCTGGGCCTCCACCACCTCCTCACCTGTAAAATTTAGAGGTTGAATGAAAAGATCCTTAAAGTCCCTTCAGGTGCTCATATAATGTGCCTTTTTATCTGATTCTGCCCTAGCAAGTCTTCTTCATTCAAGCAGATAATGGCTTCCCCAGGAATCTCCCTCCTTGTTCTAATTGGTTAAAAGTTCCACTCTGCTCGTGGAGACTTTTCTAAATATTGTGCCTTTAACGTGATCAAGTACCATGGTAATGTCTTAAGCTGAATTGAACCTGTCAAATTGACAAGTAATTCACTTGCAGAAAAAGCAGCACATTTTATAATGCATACATCAGGCTTGACTTTTCCCTAGTATTATACATGATTAAACAAGTACCTGGAGAGTAGAACACTGATTTATTCCATTTTCCAGATAATGCTCATCTTAATAGTTTCTTCCTATCCTGAAGGATCCTAACTATTGGGAAGAAAAATGTGATCTGTTGACAGCTTGGTGCTAAAATGCTCTGATTTCTGAAATAACTGCAAAAACCTGTTTTCCTTTGGTGGACCAACATTCTTTCTTCTCTTTTCCCCAAACCTTATTCTGTGCAGAGACACTCAGCGTCTCCCTCCCTCCCCTCTCTCCCTTTTCTTCCCTCCTCCGTTTCTCTCTCTCATCCCAAGTTTCCACTTGCAGGAATCAAAATTCAGTTCAATTCCATAAGCATTCAGTGTGTGCCAGTTAGGCACAAGGCACTGTCCAAGGTGCTGTTAATCCAAAGACTTAAAAGAGACCATCCTGGCCCTCGTGGAGCTTACATTGTACAAATCGCTGCCTGTTATACAGCTGCTTTGGGGAATTCTGACCTTCATTATTTCCACATTCAGTCTTCAGGACCTGCTCTGTTCTGTATAGGGCCCTTCACTAAAAGGGTGAGAAGCCTTGAGGAAAATGAGCTTGTGTAAGGAGAGGAAGCATAACCTTGAACCATAGAGAAGCCAAGCCTTCTTTACCCCCAGGATTGTTCTATAGCAAGGGCTCCCAGTGAGAAGATTGGGGTCTACATTGTGATACCTCTTTTGCCGAGCTATTTTCTGGGTTATAACTGCCATGACTCCCCAGTACTATCTTTTCCTTCCACATAGCTCACCAGAATTCCCAAAAGAGAGCAGGACAAGTGGAAGGGACACATAACTAGCAGTGGTGCCATCCCCCAATCCCCAGGGGCTTCCTCTACCTGATTCCATTATGGCAGTGACACTTTGGAGAAAGGAATATTGTACCTGCTAACAAATAGTCTGAAGGAATCCCTGCTACAGCGAAATATCATGGTGTCTCCAGGGGATGCTAACAACCTGACATTCCAAGATGAGATTTGGGGATACTCAAAGACCCAGAGAAGAGGAAGTGTCTGGTGGTCTATGGTGTTTGCACTGTGTGGTCCCATGAGCACCAGTCTTGGAGTCAGAGGCCCTGGGTATGAGGAGCACTGAGGTTTGCTAGTTGTGTGACTATGGGCCAATAGAGTAACCTTTTTTTCTCTTTTAACCTCAATTTTTTCATCTCTGTTGTGGGAAAAATAAGTGAAAAAATGCTTGTAGTAAACTTTACAATGTTATGTAAATATAAGCTGCTATTCTTCTTCTGTCAGGACATTTCACTCTGTCTCTGGAGGCACCAGGAATGCCTCCACATGCACATCCTAAAATATTTGGGGATTGCTTTTATTATTGTCTTTTACAAATCGAGCCTCTAGTCTCTCTAAGGGAAATTCAAGGAGGTAACTCAAATGGAATCAAAAGTAGAAAAATCAGTCCCAAGTAACTAGCTCTGAGGTTAGCCCAAGTCCATAAAACTTGGGGCATCGTTTTCACATTTGTTTCAGATAAAAATCATAAGCCACAGTAAGTGATAGTCTGGTAATGCAAGTATCATAAGGGCAGTAGAACTGGAAAACTGTGACGTAAAATTAAAGAGTGTGATAACTATATACTCTATTTCCATAAGCCTTGTAAAAGAACCAGGGGTTGTAGTTTTTACGCGCATGTTTTTGTAACAGTTTGAGCGTACAGGGTGCCTTTGGGTGCCCCCAAATCACCTACTGGAAAGGTGGGTTAGTGGTAGAATCCCCTGGAGACAATATGGACCCAGGTTGGAGCCCTTTGCTAAAAAAGAGTTCCTGAATCATGAATTTTCTTAAAATTGTAGCATTTAGAGTTGGAAGAGAGCCCTTAGTGATCATCTATCTGATCCTCTGGTTTTATTTGACAGATGAGGAAGCCAAGGCCTAGAAATTGGAAGTGACTTTATAAAAGTAAATTCATGGTAGTTGGGCTAAGTAAAAGAGGTACCTGGCAAGTCTATTGTGCTTATTCAGGAGTGAAAGGAATAAACATTGAACAATAAGTTTACATACACACACACACACACGTATATATCACTGGTTAATGTGGAGTGAAATATTTATGTTATTTATGCAGGGGGCAGCTGGATGGCATTGTGAAAAGAATGTTGGGCCTGGAGTCAGGACGACTCCTCTTCCTGAGTTCAAATCTGGCCTCAAACACTTAGTAGCTGTGTGACCCTGGGCAAGTCACTTGATCCTGTTTACCTCAGTTTCCTCATCTGTAAAACGAGCTGGAGAAGGAAATGGCAAAACCCTCCAGTACCTCTGCCAAGAAAACCCTAAATGGGGCCACAAAGAGTTGGGTGTGATTGAAATGACTGAACAACAAGGAATTGATGAGGATGCTTTTGTGTTAAGATGTGGTCAGTGTGTGTTTCAGGAAGTCTCAGTTTCTATTAAAAGAAATGAAGTTATTTAATGATTTGAACAAACAAGGAATTACATTTTTTAAAGGGCAATAAAGGTTGTAATAATTGAAAATGTGTAGGATTTGGAGGCAGATGATGCCACTTGCCACCTGTGTGTTTGTGACCAAACTGGCTCATCCTCTCTGGGCCTTTCCACCTCAATGTCCATTATTCCACGGTATCCTTAAAGAAATGTGTAAAGAAACAAAAAGAAGATGAGCTGGTCATGTAGCAAGAGCCAGGGCTACCTGCCAGACCACCTTTGGGCTTCACTGACATCCTCACCCGGCTTGGTGAAAGCAAGGAATCCCCCACCATGTTGGTTTGACCTTCTGCGTCAAACTCACCTTTCTTCTCAGGCCTTGGCGACCTTCTCCCTCTTCCCCTGAGGTCCCTTTCTTCCACTAATGAGTCCCTTCCAAAATCTCCCTTTCGAAGAAAGGCCCAGCTTTGCCACCCTCTCCCCACAAGGCACCTCCCCACCCCTCTGCTCTCAGTCCTGTTTTATGCGTTGCCTTCTCCCAGTACAGTGTAAGGTTCTGGAGGGCAGGGATCCTTTTCTTTTTACCTGTGTTTGGCTCCTCACACTTAGCACATAGTAAGCATTGACTTAATAGTATAAGACATGAATGAGAGTCCCACAGGATGGGCCGGCCTGGAGGGTGGCATGATATCTCAATCCCAGAATCCCTCCATCAGGACATAGGTCCATTAGAGCAGTTGGCTCATGTTTTGATGGACCTAGAATGTGCAGATTGGTCTAGATTTGGGATGAGGGGGCAGAGAGCCTACAGCCTCTTTATTTAAGTCCTTATCTGCGCAGAAACCCTGTTTGTCACCCGCCCTCTCTCACCTGCTTTCCTTCCAATCATAACATACTCTCAGCCTTGCTGCTGGGTGCTGAGCCAGCCAGAGAGTGGAGCTTGGAGCTTCTCCCTCATCAGCCTCTGCACATAAAAGCCTGGGCATTTGTACATGGGACTTCAGACCCTGCCCTCATTCAGCAGACCTATATTAAGTGCTCTCTGTAAGCTAAGTGGGGTTGGGTTTTTGTTTTGATTTGTTGCTGCTGGGTTAATAGTATCATGGTTATTTTGGCTTTTTTCCCTTTACTTTTCCTCCCTCTGGGACTTGCTTCGGCAATCATTCCTGACGTGCTTTCAGCCTGGCGGTTGCTGCTTTGCTTAAAGACATGGAGCCCTCATCACCTCCTCCCTTTACCTGTCTCTTCCTCTCATAATTGCTAGCAAGACAGCAATGGAGCCAGTTATGTGGCAGCATCAGGGAGATGGTGGGGGTCCAGCTTTGCCTCCAGGGATTCCCCAGGGTTTTCCCTGCTCTCACCTTGTCCTGGAGCCCAGCTGTTCCCTCCTGAGGCCTGTGGTCTCGGGGTCAGCCTTTGTCCCCAGCTCCCCATCCTCTACCCCAGTCTGTTTGCTGCTCTAAACCAGAACACCTCTTCCTTCCCAGCCCCCAACACTTTCACTTCATTTTGCATTTGAGGTAGCTGTTAGACACTGGGAAAGTCATTTAACCTTTCCCACCCTCAGTTTTCTCATCTATAAAATAGGTGCTAATAAGGGCACCTGCCTCACATGGTTATTGTGAAGACCAGTAGGATAATATTCATTAAGCACATCACAAACCATAAAAGTATCATATGTAAGCTAGCTACTGTCATTATTATTTTTAAATGCCAGCTGCACCAAACAAAAGGGAAAACATTCTCTAATGGAATATCTGTTGCTGAGTAGAGAGAAGCAGTGGGGAGGCACAGGTCATTTCGGGGGAGGGATGCTAATGCTCTGGGGTGCAGGGATCAGCAAGCCTTCATGGAGCCCCTGCTTTGAACCGGATACTTGGCTAAACCCTGGACCTTCAGACTTAAAGAAACCTCCCCTGTCCTCCAAAAGCTTATGGTATCTGGGGAACTAGTGCACACATAGACACACAAATGTGTATTGTATAGGTTTAAAACATGTACAAAGGAAATAACACCTTTCAGGAGGGAGGTGCTAGCAGCTGGGGGGTCCTGAAGGAGGAGATGGCTCCGTCCAAGACCACGAGGAGAACAAAGAAGGGCATGGCAGGCACAGGCCTGGGAAGAGGTGTGCAGTAAAGAAGCAGAATTTCATCTCCAGGGAACTACAAGGGGCCAATCTGTCCCGAATGTGAAGTGCGTCCGTGGAGTAATGGGAAATTGACCCCATAGGGCTGGATGGAGCCCGATTGGGAGGACTTTAAAGTTCAGATAGAAGAGTTTCTATTTTCTCTAAACAACCACAGGAACCAGAGAAAGGCCCTGGGCACGGCCGTGCTGTGGACACACCTCTGTTTGATCTTAACCATTCTTTCTTATATATGTTGCATTTCTATTTACAAAGAACGTTAGATGTTTAATCTGTACTATAGAGAAATTTAAAACTATTCTTTTTTTGGAGGGGGAAAGCCTGGGCAGTTGGGCTTAAGTGACTTGCCCAAGGTCACACATCTAGTAAATGTTAAGTGTCTGAGGCCGGATAGGGGATTTGAACTCAGGTCCTCCTGACTCCAGGGTCAGTGCTCTATTCACTGCACTGCCTCGCCGCCCCCAAACTATTCTTCTTAAAAACTATTAAAAAAATAGAGACAGAATTGTGGCATCATAATGACCTAGTCTGGCCTCAGCAAAGAGGAGCGTAAAGCTCCCTCCCTTTCCTGTAGATGAGGGTGGGGGCACTGGAGAAAGTGGCAAACTTGTTCGATGTGCCCGCAAGTCTTGTGGAACTGGTGATTGATTTTTACTTTTTTTTAATAAGATAGAGCTCTCCAGAAGGAAAGAGGAGGGGTTTGTTAGGAGCGAAGATGACTAAGAAACAGACATCAATAAATGGTTTCCAAAAACCACGTTCGTGAGTCAGATTTTTTGCGAGCCTGCCTGGTTCTGTTTGCATTAGTGATGTTTCATCTTATCTGTTTACTGGAACAATCAGAAATTGATTTTCCCATCTTAACAAAGGAAAAAGTTTGTTAGTTCCTTAGCTTAAGTACTGTGATATTAAGTGCTGTTAACTAGACTGAGGAAGAGATAAAAGGGTCTTTTATTTATTTTCGTAGTCTGCTTTTCCCAGTGAAACTCCTCTGCTTGTGACTGTCTTTGAGGGCCATTAAATGAGCAGTGCTAGAAACGTAGCAACTAGAATTTCTTTCTGGCACTAAGGCTATTTGTGGGAATGAGAAGCTCATGTAGTTACCTGATCATGGGGAGGTACAATAAGAGATCACGTTGCCTGGCGGTCCTCTCCCATGCAGGTTACTGGGGACTGTTTACCTTGATGGACCATAACCAAAACACTCAGTTGTTTAGCTAAGGGTTACAGGTGATGCACTGAGTCTGCTTAGGGATCTCAAGGACAAAGACACACACACAAAAAAAAAGCTTGAGAAGCTTATAGCATCTCCACAGGAACAGCCTATACTCGACAATTTCTCTGGCCCAGGAACTAAAAAATGGTACTGCCTGAAATCTTTGTATTCATGTCATCTGAATAAAATTCTAAAATGTGGACAGAGGCCTGGGTTCCAAGGTGGGAAGATCCGATTTCAGATTCTGCCACAGACACTTACTGACTGGGATGATCTGGGCAAGCCATCTGCCTTCTCTCTCAGCCTCAGTTTCCTCATCTGTATAATGGAGATAATAATAAAACCCTTACAGTTTCACAATGAAGATAGCCTGACATCTGTTACATGACATTTACATCTGTTAGACGTAAAGCCCTTCGAAAACTTTAAAGTGCTTGTTAATAAATGAAGCATCAGAAGGTGCTTACATCCTTAAGAGTAGAGATGAAGGTCATAGATTTAGATCTGGAAGGAACCTTGAATAATGTCTCATCCAGTTCCTTGGTTTCACAGATGAGAAAACTGAGTCCCAGAGAGGTTCTATGATTGGCCCAACATCACACGGGGAGCAAATGGCAGAGCCAGGATTTGAATCCAGGCTCTGTGACTCCAAATGCATTTCCCTTTCTCCTGTCCACTGTGGAATCCAGATCCCTTTAGATTCTCATTTGCTGTATTTACTGCTAACCTTGGCACAGCAACTTTATGTTATGTGGTCTCCCTGCTTTGAGTTGTTTTGGGGATACTCCATGGTGATCTGGATTTCTCCAGATCTCCCTATGCTCCTAGAATTTCTGTGCATATGTCAAGGATGGAGGTAGGGCCTAAGCTTTATTTAGCCAATCGTAACATATACGGATCTTTTCTTCAACTATTCCTGGATTTCCATAATGAAGTACTTCATTCGTCTCTATTTTAACCTGATTTTGATGAATAAAATAGGAACAGGATTATCATTTTTTATAAAAATCATATTGTGACACTTAGCACACCATGGTCATAAATGGAGCAGTCATATCTACAGAGAAGAAATTGATAGAGAACTCATAATAGAAATAACTGTTTTATGAATTAGAGCAGAAAAAATTTCCCCCTGATGTTTTGAAGACCTTGTCTACTGACTATGTTGAATTAAGGAATTAAAACATTAAACGTTTCCATTGAAAATCCATGTACTAGGTCTACAATTCCCAAACTGTGTCCTGTGGCATTCCCAAGAAACTCATAGGAATGCTTCACAGGGGCACCCCAGATATTTTCAATTTAAAAATTTAACAAATTGAGTTGTTCAGCATTTCTTTTGTTCTAAGTACTGAGATGTTAAGGCCCTCCGAACCAGTAAAGTTGGGGAACCTCTCTACTGGGGCCTTATTGGTACTTTTATTTATTCAATTTCTAAAGAGGGGAAAAAATGTAATAGAAAAAGGTAGATAAATGTAATGCCAAGCAAAGGCAACTTCCAAGGTTCAGATTATCAGCATAGCAAACCCCATTTATTCAGCAAACATTCACAGAACAGAGAAAGTCAAAATACAGTAAAACTCATTCATTTAGCAAGTAAGTTCTCAGTTCAGTTGCAAAGTACCAAGGTCCAAGTATCCTGCCCCTGGATCAGTAGTCAAAGTAGCCCACTCCTGGGCAGTACATTCACTTAGTCTCTTCTCAAATGGAGAATAGTTTCCAATCATAAACAAAGTACATTCATTTAGTCAATCACAGAGCACAAAAAGGCCAAAGGTTTCCCATCCCTGGACACTACTGAATTACAATACCATCCATTAACACCAAGCACTTTCTCAAAAGGGCCAGGAGAGCACAAAAGACCATCCACCCTTAAGTTACAACAAGGTTAAGATAACATCTCAGCATTGAAAACTTTCTTTCATCTTTACTCAAGGCAAGCCCTCAACAATCCCAGTTCCTTGGGGAAACAAGGCTCAACAATGCCATAGCCAGTGTCCTCATCAAGTCACTTTCTGCCTGCAGAACAGTCCCGCAATCCCTGAAAACATCAGCAAGGCCCTCTTCCAGGATTTCTGTAAACATACAACAGGAAAATCCTCCTTCAGGGCTTCTGAACCAACAGCAAGGTTCCAGGACCTCTACAACAGCAGCACTGTCCTTCACCAGCAGGTGAATCTGGCAAAACATTATCAAAACAGACAGACAAAATACCAGCATCACAGCCATGCCTCCTCAGTTCTTGGCAACTCCGGGTGGCAGTTCTCAAAAGTCCTGGGCAGCTCCAACTGTCCCTCAGCAGTCTTTCTCTCAGCAACTCAGGCTCAATGATACTGGACACTGATCTCCCGAAAGTCCTTCTGGCCTTCTCTCAGCTTGGGCCTCTCTCCCAATTCACGGCTCCTCCCAGTTCAGCCCTCTCTCTTTACGTCAACAAGTCCATCCCACAAGTGAGATTCACAAGCTCTGGGTTTTAACACTCAACCCAAAAACCAAGCCAATACAGGGGTATCTCCAAATTCCATTAACATTACAATAAATTTCACCAATTAACATCCACTTTGTATTGAATGTGTCTATGTTTTCCAACACACTGTGCTCCAAACTTTTTCTTAAGGAAGCAGGCAAGTAAATTCTCTGTCAAAGACATAATTAGTTCAGTATCAGCCGTATGATGTCGTTCCAATGACTACTGCACTGATGCAATAGATGTATATTTATAAATTGGAATAGCATGTGTTTTCAACTAGGCAATTTTGGTGGCCCTGTGCATGGCAAAGTGGAAGAAATTCTGGCTCTGGGCTTAGAGTCCCTGTATCCAAATCCCATTTCTGGCCCCCTCTGTGTCTCTCGGGGTGAGTCACTTACCCTCATTGGGATTGTTTCCTTGTTAGTAAAAGGAAGGACTGATGATTTCTGAGGTTCTTCCCAGTTTTAGATCTTTAATTCTGTGATGCTATGATGTTTGTTAAAATGAAGTTTATAAATTATGACATATAGATCCTATAACTCTATCCATAATCATGTAGCCCATTTTGGAAAAGTACTGAGGAAAAAATGCTTCTGGGTAGAATTAGCATATCAGTTTCAATCATTTGATCAATAAGCATTTTAAGTTCATACTTAAAATGTGCCGTTCATTGGGGATGAATGAATAAGCATTTGTAAGTGCTTACCATGAGCTTAAGCCCTGTGCTAAGCACTTAGGAATAAAAAAAAGAAAGCAAAGAAGGTCCCTCCCTGCTCTCAGGCAGTTTACATTCTAATAGGAACCCCAAACATATGGAAGTAGTGGCCAGGGAGGAGCATTTTGGTCTGATGAGTTGCCTCTTTGGTGACTGGGGTGCTAGAGGAACAAACTGGCATGCCTTTGATATTGATCTTGATCCATAGTAAGGAGGCTGTGGAGGAGGTGGCAGGGGAAGAGGAATCAAAGTGAAATATGTCTAGAATCAGGAGTATGCTGGTAAATATTTAACAATGAACTCTATACATGATGTGCACTATATCATTTTCTTGAGTTCAGATAAAGAAGCTGATTTCAGGGGTGTAGATGCAGCTGGGAATTTCCTAGAATAGTGGTCTGGGAGAGGCAGTCACCAATGTGGGAGGAGGTTGGCACTGAGGAGGAGGGTGGTTATAGTGGGTGTGCTGGCCAAACTGGAGCAGTCTATGCCCTTAAGGAGCTTATAGCCTACTGAGGGAAGCAATGTGTACAAGGGAATATCAAGTAGCATGGGGCATGAAGGAAATGGAAACTGAAGGGGTCAGGATGAAGGAACTTTAGGACCCTGTCAGTGATGCTTAGGTGAAAGGACATTGTCTAGATTCAATGAAGAAAGTCTTAATAGTCTAAGTGCTCCATAAACAAGAGACATTCCATTTTGAATTCCAGATGAATAGTTCAGCTGAGTTGGAAGTGAAGAAGACTGAGCACAGGATGTTGGATTTAGAGCTGGCAAGGACCTGAGAGAGAGATGTGCAGAGAGATGTGGCTTCACTGGGGATGAAAGCAGAAAGCAAGCTTCTTGGTGGAGGGCAATCAGAGGAAGTCAGACTTCCCTGCCTGGGAAATTGCATGATTGGCTTACTCTTCTTGTATTATTTAACTAGCAATTTCCTAGTTGTATTTCTTAGCTCTCAGAAGCAGATGTGAGGCTGATCCTTTTTAGCCTTGGTGGCTGGGCAGGAGAGAATTCAAATCTCACAAGTTTTAGGCATTTTTCTACCTCAAGCCTAAGAGGTTCTAATTAAATATGAATGAATTTTCTGCTGTCTTTTTCTTAAAAGGGATCTTTGTCTTTTTGCATAAGTTAACAACTGTAAAATACAGAGCAAGAATACAGAAAGGAAATATAATGGGTAGGATGATAAAATCCTGCTTTGGAAGGGTCCTTAACGATCATCTAGTTTGACCCCAGACCCCATCGTTTTACAAATGAGGAAACTGAGTCATGGTAAGGTGGAGAACCTTGCCTAAGGTCACATAGGTAGGAAGGGTCAGAGTGAGGATTCAAGTCCAGTTCATAGAGTCATAGATTTAGAGCTGGGAGGGCCATTGAAACCAATTTTTTTATTTTACAGTTCAGTGAATTGTTTAAGGCTACACAGCTGGCCAGTGGCATTCCTCTGTCTCCACTGGACCATATTGCTTCTACTTTTTTTTTTGTAACTTTGTCCCTATTTTGTGTTTCTATCATTTCTCACTCTAAATTCATTCTCCTTTCCTTTACAGTGTGCTGGCCCAGGTCTTTAGCTTTTTAATTTACACCTAATAATCAGCTAGGAATCCAAACCCAGCCCTTATCTGAACATCTGGAACCTAGAGGCACAGCAGGGGAAAATCCCATTCAAACTGACTTTCTCAAGGGAGATATTTTTTGTGAAACTCCCAGGAATACAACCTTCCTGAGAACGTTTCGGGGTTTCTGGGTATAATATAGGCCAAACCAGCAAAAACAAACATGCAGGCATAAATTGTGCAGTTTCAGGGTCCCCCAGAGAGGGAGCCAGCTCTGCTGGTAAGTCACCTTCCCTAGAAGGTGCATTTGTTTTGGCCAGTTCCTTTTAGGGGACCCAGCAGGACCTCAAGATGGTTGTTCTATTTTCATCAGTGAGGCCAACACCCACAGAGGTTTTTAAAAACCATATCATTAATGATGGGATTTTCATTGTTGAATGTTGACCTTTCAAAAGATTTTTTTATTATATGGAGGCTTAAAACTACCACCATAATGAAAAACAGACAGGCTTCATTCTGCTTTGTGTGTGTATGAATCCACAATCCAAAATTCATTCTGCCTAGGTCTCTGGTTCTTTAAGGCTAGCATTCTGTCCACGCTACTCATGCTGCCTCTGTGAATGACAAATACTTAAAATCAGGGGTCTTCATCTTTTTGGCATCATGGAAGAGTTTGGTTTAGTCTTGTGAAAGCCGCAGCCCCTTATCAAAAGCATATTTTTTAATGCCTATTATAAAATACACAGGATTGCAAAGGAAACCAATTCTTTTGGAATAAAGATTTATTTTTTTTAATCCATCCTGGTTCATTGATTTCCTGAAATCTCTCCATGGCTCTCTTGGGGATCTTTGGACCCCAAGTTAACCACTGCTCTAAACTGAATGAAATTGTTTGAAATACTTTCTAAAACAAACATTTATTGTTTCTGTAAGGTGTGAGTTTCAGTAGGATGAGAAGGAATGCAATCCAGAAAAAATTTTTTAAATAGAGATTTTCTGTTGCTTTGGGGGAAACCCTATGATGTAATGGATGGAACGGTAGATCTGCAGTCAGAAGACTGATCAACTTGGTCACTTCTTGTACAATAATAGCATTGATCTAGCACATCAAGGTTCGTAAAGTACTTTACAAATATTATATTCCTTTATCTTTATTAAAACCTCTGGGAAGTAGGTGCTATTATAATCTTCATTTATGGATGAGAAAAATGAGGCAGTTTCTGAAGCAGGATTTTGTTATGAGAATCTCAAGATCTTCCCTGCCTCTAGGCCCTTTGCTTAAGTGGCTTAAGTGACTCTGAGAACCTTCCCTGATTTGAAAATATACTGTGCCCCCTAATAGGCTGAATGTGGTCAGATGGAGCCTGTGTGGCAGGCTTATTCTTCAGGAATGCCCATGCCTTATTACTTTGTGAGTAGGCAGTGGGTCAAGAGAGCTGTGCCATTCTCTGATCCAGGAGAAGGCTATATATACTCGGATGTGAGTTTTTGCTTTGGGGCTCACTTTGGAAAGAGTTGTGTGATTTGGCCAGACCAGACTCTGGGAAGCCATTGAGCCCTCCAGCTTTGAAAACCCAGATGTTGGTGCTTCTCTCTTTGGTAACTGACTAGGTAACTGATGTAATGGTGAGACGGCTGGAAGTCCTGTCTGCTGATGTTTCTTTGTCTGCTTGTAACTTCTGTTTGCATTCTCTGAAGTTCAGGGTGCTGACTTTTTCCCCTGAACTAGGTAAATGATATACGTTTGATTGATTAAAGTAAGATTGTTAACCCATTTTGAGTTGCTTCCTTTAGAAAAGCAGATCTAAGAACCTGTGCTAGCAGCCATCTTGGGAATGCTAGGGTGCTTACTGATACAGATTTGAATTCAGGTCTTCCTGTTTCCAGGTCTAACACTCCATTTTACCACTAACTGCCTCTAGGTCTTCATGACTTTCACCTGTCTGGGCCTCATTATTCCTAAAATGCAGTGAGACAGGTTTGAGTGGGGAGGCTTCTTCCACCTCGAAGTCTTGTGATTCCTCCCAATTCTGATAGCTTATGCAAGACTGGAAGGAATAGGGGGGCGGAGCCAAGATGGCAGCGTAGCAGCAGCAACATATCGCAGCTCTCACATAGCCACCCCAAAATACCCATAAAACAGGACTCTAAACCAATCCTAGAACTCCAAAACGCACACAAAGATACTTCCCACTAAAGTCAGCTCAGCTACAAGGAACCACATCAGCACTGCGAACTGAAACCAGCCTGGCCTGAAGCCGCAGCTGTGCCCCA
>CM053581.1:561311789-561355522 GCA_028627135.1 Pseudochirops cupreus
GGGGAAAGACGGGGAGAAAATATGTAACTCAAAATCTTGTGGAAATGAATGATGCAAACTATAATAAAATTTTTAAAAAAAGAAAAAAAAAGACTGGGAAGAATAGCGAGAAGGATAGTTTTCCTTTCAGTGAGATTGAAGGATCCTACATTTTAAGCTGGAATAGACCTTATATGTCATCCCATCCATCCATCCCCTTACATTTTACAGATGGTGGAAATGTTGCCCAAAGGGATGAAATGACTTTTCCAAACTTGGGAAGTAAGTGGCAGAGATTTGAACCCGGGCCTTCTGATACTTACCCCATTCTCTATCCACCATAATGTGATATCACAGTACTTTGGAGTGTAAAGGGGGAAAGTAACATTGAAAATGAAGTCCTTTAGTAGCTTACCAATAGCAAAATCCCATGAGATGGTATGGAAGGATGGACGGTATTCATTGCTGCCTCACATTGTCCTGCTGTCACCTAGAAGAATTTTAGAGAGGTATTGGACCAGTACTTTGGAGAAGGAAAGGAAGGAGTAACAGACAGTGTCTCCCCTCAAGGAGCTTATATTCCAACAGGATGGTGGAAATGATGACAACAGCTACAACATTTATGGACTGCTCTAAGGTTTCCAAAACACTTTCCATATCTTACTTCATTCATTCTCCCTCAAACCCCAGGAGATAGGTGTTATTATTAGCTCTATTTTGCAAATGAGGAAATGTTGAGCTGAGTCTCACAGCTAGTAAGTATCTGAGGAAGGATTTGAATTCAGGTCTCCTGACTCCCAATCCAGTGCTCTATGAATTATGGTACCTAGCTGCCTTGATGTGCTTGATGTGGTAGGAAAAGAAACAGAAAGGGATGAGTTTTCAGAGCTTGGTAAACAACCAAGTGCAAACATTCCATATAGAAAGTGGTCCTTCAGCTTGTGTTCAACAGATTGGGCCATTTTAAAGCCACCTTCACTCAAGACAGTAGGAGCCTGTGACTTAGAGCTGGAAGGGACAGTGGAGCCCACCTATTCCAACACCCTCACTTCACAGATTAGGAAGCCATGGCCCCCAGAGCTAAAGCAGTTTGCCCAAAGTCCTAGGTAGCAAGTGGCAGAGACAGGATTCAAATGCAGGGCTTGTAGACTCCAAATCACTGTTCCAGCAGAACAGAAAATAGGTGAACTGCCTTGGGTCCATTTATCCATTTATTTTTATTCCATCTGCACTCAAAACAGAGATCCATCTGAATTAGTACCCCCCCCCCAAAAAAAAGAGGAGGAAGGGGTCATTTCCATCCCTCCCTCCTTTGTAACATCCAACTCTGGTCTGTTTTCCAGTCTTCTTCCTAGGCTTAGGATGCTGTTCCAGCTAGTTACAGAGGGCTTGGTATTATTAGTATTTCGGGCAGACATCCATATAGGGAGATGGGCAATCAAATCCATTTGCCTCATAAACCTGATTTTCTAATGCTCCAGCTGAAGGCTTCACATATGGGAATCTTCTCTGGAGAAGCCTGATATGTGATCATTGTCGCTCCTAATCACCCTCAAGTAGGAGGCAGCTATGCAACTGCTGGGCTACCTGGGAGTAAACGTTTGATGCTAAAATGTGTTGCTGTGGTGTCTTTAATTAGGAACACAAATTAATATTTCTGATTTAAACCAAATATGGTTAGATCCACCATTTTAGCAGAGCTTGAAAATACAGGCTTGATTTTAAACTGTAATTTCTCAATCTCTTTGTGATTTAGTAGCTAAATCCAAGGGAGTTTCCTCAGGCACTTAGAGGTTTGGTGATTTGCCGGGGCTCACACAGATAATACCTGTGGGAGATTGGATCGGAACCCAGGCCCTCCTCCATCTTTTAGCCCAACATTTTATCCATTAAACCACACTACTTCTGTTCAGTTCAGCTCAACAGGCTGTTAATTTCCAAGCCTCAAATTACAAGTTATTTAAGTACTTAGTGCTATGAAGCACCTAGAAGATTAATAATGATTTAGTGGCCTTGAATTTAATTATAAGGGACAACTAAGGGGAAGGGGGGGGAAGGAATATCAACCGACAAGGGATTATCTTCCCAAAAGAAAGTCACACCCACACAACTCAAAACCTGGCTGGCCTGAACCACTTGAAAAGCCCAGAGAAGATAGAAGATTCTTCTTAGAGATTCTCTTTCTGGCTCGAGGGGGTGTCATGAGATCATAGATCCAGAACCAAAAGACGCCGCAGGGTCCTTTAGTGTAATTCCCTCATTATATCCATTCGATTGTAAGCTCCTGGAGGGCAGGGGAGGTCTTTTTACCTCTTTTTTGTGTCTCCAATAATATGTGCTTAATAAGCGTCCATTGAATTGAATTTCTTAGAAGACACCAAGTCCTAGAAAAGTCAAATGACTGGCCATTGTCTCATTGGCCAGTGAGGGATTTGAACTCAGGTCCTTTGACGCCAAGATTTCTTAACACTCTGTGTTGCTTTTCTCTCAGACTTAACATTTATGTCATTTAAAATACTAATAAACCATATGAGGCTGGTTTTGAGACTCGTGAAATAATGCAGGTGAAGGAAATGCCACATAAATACCATTTATTATTGTTGTTGCAGCATTTTGTTCCTACAAGGGGCAGGGCTGTAGAATTGCACTGTTCCGGCTTTAGAGAGACCTCCCCTCCTACGCCCTCACCCCAGAGCTGCTCTGCTACCTTCCTGTATTCTTTTGGAAGCCTCTCCTGAGCTTCTCTCTTCCCCCTACCCCACACTTTGTAGCCATGCCATGGCCCCGTGATTGTTTCGGTTTATAAAGAGCACAATTAGCCTTTTTAAAGCTCAGCCCAGACACAATTAAACCTCCCTGGATGGCTAGGGATTGGTCTTTCCAAGGCTGTGAAGGTGTTTTTAATTATTCATCCCCTGGTTTGTTTCTTAAAGCAGTCTCAGCTGTGCTTTATTATTCAAAGGTTAATGCAAACTGAGAACTGGGTAAATTAAATTCCTTTGGCAGCCAGCAACCTGATGTGTCACCAGCCATGGTGCTGAGGATGCTCCTAATATTGGCGGTGCTTCCAAAGGCCACATCCCCCCCTTTCCAAGAAGCACTGCCATTGACCCAAAGGCTGCTTTGTGTTGATGGCAGTTAGTAACAGATCCTCCAAATTGCTCCTTCAGAAATATCGTATCTTCTGTAAAATCCGGGTTTGTTTTGCTTGCTAAGAGCGGGGGCAGTGACGGAAATCTGAAAGGCAGTAATAGCTACTGGAGAAAATTGATGTCGATTGCGTGACTAATGAGCTAAGGCCCTGCTTGGAATTCATGCGAGTGCTGGGAGTCATCACCATAGACTGTTGATGAGCACAGCAGCCTGCAGAATCTCCGGTGAAAGACACTGTCAGTGGACGTTCTTTAGCCAAGCCGACAGCCTAGCAGGGGGAGGTGCTGTAGCTCCACACTCTTCCCAAGGACCTCGAGGAAAGGTGGAGGCATAAATCACATTTTCAAAGTCGCTTTTTAACCATATACCTGACTCAAGGATATTCGAGTCACTGTAAAGAAAGATTACACTCTAAGAACTTGAAGGCTCAGTTCTCCAGTCCCCTCTCCTCACTTGGACTCAGTGAAGAAATGATTTCCCCAAAGCCACATGGTAACAGTAAGTGGCAGAACCAGGATCTTATAAAAATTGCCATTTGGGATTTGATATGTACTATGAGTCCGGAGAGCCAGCAATACAGAGTAACTCGAGAAGGCAGGACTGAGATACTTTAATTTCAAATATGGCAAATCTCAATATGTATCACCCACATAAACCAAAGCTCTTTGGAGGGGTCCTTAATAATTTTTAGGAGCATAAAGGCGTCTTGAGACCAAAATTCAAGAGCCACTGTTGAGTATAAATTGCAGAGAAGGTGTTGATCTCATCTAGTGGAGAAGGTTTACCACACCAGGAGTTCCTTGTATCGGTGAAATCAGAGGTCCAGTCTCTATCCATAATTATTAATGCAGTAATGCAATATACGACTTACCAGTAATTACATATGCAAATATTGGGATGGATGCTCAGGTGTTTTTTTTTACTGCTAAGAATGCAGGACCCAAAAGGTTTGGAAACCAGTGTACTGGATGATTGCTCAGGTTCATCCCTTCCAACCCTAGATTTGTGTAACAATGTAATTAATTTCCTCAGTCCTCTTCCAAGGAGTAAACTGGGAGAACCCCTGTGAAATAGCTTGCTCTGTTTTTCAATCATGGCGTCCCAGCATCTCCAGGATCTCTTGACCTTTGGTGGTAGTCTGAAGGGTGAAGGGCCCGCAAAGATGGCAGATGAAACCAATGTGCTTCTGTGTAGGTGCGCCTTGCTCTGGGCTTGAGGCAAACACTGAATCTGACCATCTCAGAACACCTCGAGCCCAGATTCTGCACCCACATAGACACCTCAGAGCTTTTCCTCTGTTCTAAATATATAGGACTCCCCTTTAAGGCCAATGAGGTCCTTCATTCTCCAAACCTTCAAGGTTTACAGGACAATTTTTGTTCTACCTGGAAAGCAGAGCTCTAATAGTGTCACCCCCTTCTCTGTAAACTTCAGTGGCTCCCTATGGCTTCCCTACCACGTCCACATGGGTTTTTTCCTTCGAATCCTGGAATGTAGGAACTTTTTGCCTACAATTCCCAATGAGAAAAGCTTTCCTTTATCCCTAAATAACATACAGATGTCCCCAGGGAGAGATGATCGTCTTTTCAGTCATTGATACCCTAATATAAGTGAATTATCAGATCCTTTCCTGAACATAAATTTTGATAACAAAAGGAAGAAGAGAAAAAAATTAGCAGAAGTCCAAGTAGGAGCAAAATGATGTAGGAGAAGGGAAGTTGAGGGCACTAAATATTGTCCAGTTTTGTGATTTGCCGGTTTTAGTCTTGACTGCCAATATCATTTATTCACCTTGTACTAGGTGAATAGAACGTCATTATTCTTTTAAATCTTCCTTCATGCTCTAGCTCTGACCAGGGCAAGTCTCTCTTTGCCTCATTTTTCACAACTGTAAAAAAAAAATAGGGATTTTGATAGTGCACTCCTTCCTAGTTGTGTGGATTGAGTGAATTAACATGTGTAAAGCTCTTTTCTAGACTTAAAGCTCTCCTTAAATGCAAACCATCATTCCACTCTGGGCAATTACTTCTCCTCTTTTGTGATTCCCTGGGGCTGCTTATAAAGAAAAGATCACCCCACTGAAGTTTTCCCAACCAAGTTCTATCTTCTTTATTGGGGCTTTTAAAGAAAGCCGTAGGTAGATTTGCTGGTCCACTAATTAGGGCTGGTGATGAGCACTGGACTTTGAATGGGAAGCCCCTGCTTATCACCATCAAGGCAACCCTGGGAAAATACTGAGACTTTAGGAGGCGTGATGTCCTTATCTATAAAATGAGGAGCTTGGGGCTAACTGGTAGTTCTAACTTTCCTTCCAGCTCTAACGTTCTATGATTTCACTAGAGTTGGACTGGGCTGAACTGAAGGTTACCTTTTCACCATCCATTTAGAATTGACTTGCTAAGAAAATTAACTCGCCTCAACTAAGTACTAGGGGGAATAGTTAACCCGCTTAAGAAAACAGTATTTTCCTGGCAATCATTTGCATACAGCGTGTGAATTACCAAGGAGCCATCTATTTCACTCCATAAGTAGGTCCCCTGTGCCTCTCTATTTAACATATTTTATTGAGACTAATAACAAAACTGTAACTTGAATGCCAGGCTGAGAAATCGGGGCGTTATCCAGTATCAAAGGTGGGCCATTGGAGACTTGTTGAGAAGTGAATCGTAAGATAAAAGCTGTGTTATAGGAAAACAAGGCTTAGAACAAAGAGGGGAAGACCAGGAGACAGAAGCTTGGGAGTCTGAAAGAATGAGAGTGTCTCTAGTAAAAATGGCTGTGATCAGAAACACAGTCTAGAAAGAGCCCTGGGACAAGTCCAGAGGAACAGAGAAAAATCCGGAAAATGTTCTCGATTCGCGGACATCAGTCTGCTGGCACATTGTGCAAATCGTAAAGATAATTTTTAGTTCTTCTGAAAGTGAAAGCCTTTCGAAAGATCGTTTTATACACTCTAGGGGAAGATGGAATATTGTGGCAAAAAGCATAGAATGCAACAGGCTTGGGTTCTAATCCTGTTTCTTTCACTATCTAGCTGTGTGACTTTAGGCAAGGTACTTAATGTTTCTGGACCTTAGTTTCCTCATTTGTAAATTGGACTAGATGTTCTCTCAGTTCAATTTAGCAATTATTAAGCATCTACTACATGCAAGGCATTGTCCCAAGTGCTCAGGTTACAAGAAAGTTTTCCTGATGCACTGGTTAGGAATATCAACCTTTTATTTTATTTCGAGGTGCTTCAAGAGGCTTAGAGTGTCCTGAGGGAATATAACCAGATGGGTAAATACTGGGCATTTGGAGGAGATCAGGAAAGGCTTTGGGAAGGAATTAGCTGATCTGAGTGGAGCCTTGAAGAAAGATAGTGTGCCCAGGAGGAAGAGGTGAGGAAGGAATGCTTTTTAGGCATGGAGGCACAACAGATGAAATGTCGAGTTCCAGGAGCAGTCCTTAGACCTGTTTGGCTCCCAGGGAACACCTCATCAATTCGGTAAACATTTACTTATTGCCTGCTGTGTGCTAGGCACTGTGCTAAGCCCTGGAAAGCATAGAAACATGGAAAGAGGAGCAGTCCAAAATAAAATTGTAAAGGTAAGTGGGAGGCAGCCAAGGCATTCATATGCCACGGAAGATCTCTAAATCGGGGAACAAGAAATTTGCGTCTCCAAAACTTATTTCTCTGGCTGTGTAGTAGAGGGTAGATTGTACGGGGAAAGACAGGAAACCGGGAGACCAATCCGGAGGCCGCCTCAGCTTTAATGTGTGAGTGGAGAGCAGTAGATAGATTTGAGAACTGTTGTGAAGGTAAAAATAAATCTCTAAGACTTGTCAGCTGATTGGATATGAGGGCTGAGAGAAAAGGAAAAATCAGGTGACTCTCTGAGGTTTTGGACTGGGGTGACTGGAAGGGTGGGGAAGCTCTATGAAGGCAGGGTTCCTGTTTTATCTAAACTTTGTGTCCCCTCCAGTCCCTAACACCATTCTCTGTCCTAGGTGAATCATTGATAAGCATTTGTTAAATTCTGACCCAAAATTCATAACAATTAACTATTTCCTTTAAAGTATGCTAGGAAGCTTAAACAAAAACTTGAGATACAACGATAGTGGAAGTGGTGATGGACTTGGGGTCTGAGGATTTGGGTTTGAATTCTTCCTCTTCCACTTAAAACCTGTGAAACCTTGACCAAGTCACTTTACTCTCCTCGGCCTATTTCATCTGTAAAGTGAGAGATTTGGACTAGGCCTCCCAAGTTCTTTCCAGCGCCAGCTCTGTTATCCAGTGAAACCACGTAGAAGGAGTTCTGTGAAGGAGATTATTACTTTTTATTTTTTAAAGCATTTCCCAGACCCCACCATAATCTGGTCTATAAAATGGATCATTTATGTTCTCACCAAGGAGTTTAGCTTCCTCTTGGTTGTTGTGATATCATGGGAGCTTTCAATGCATGTGTTGTGCTTTGTTGGGTTTTTTTTTTAAAACACTATTTACTGAATACAAATACAGTAAGCTTCAGGAATTTTAGAAAAACCACTCTGCAGATGCTTGTCCTCAGTCGCTAAACAGCTGTACTGTTTCCCACACCCACCACTTTAACTGTCTTCCTCCTCAGCTGAAGCACTGATTTCTTCTCCCCCGTTGTTCTCCAAGATTCTATTCTTTATCATTTCCTCTGCTCTCTCCATCACAGTCCCCAACTTTTCCCACGTCTCCAGCTTCCATGCATTTTTTCTGAATACTTTCTGGTGTTTGGTTTATTTTGTCTTCTGTTCATGTGTGTTCTTTGACCTTTCCATAAAATAAGTATTTTACTAAGGGCTTACACTGGGCACTGGACTAGGCATTAAGGATGTAGAGAAGAAAACAAAACAATTCCTGCCCTCCTGTAGCTTATGTTCTACTGGGGTGAGAAGGTGATAGGACTCACTGCCCTGGCCACCACTTCTTTCCTCCTGATCCAGTCAAACTGACCTTCCCTTATTCTTCCACTAGAACACTCCATCTCCTGTTCCTGGACCTTTGCATTGACTGCTTTCTGTGCTCAGAGGGCATTCCTTTGCTTTTGCCCCCAGATCCTTTTTTCCTTCAAGATGCAGCCCAAGCAGCACCTTCTTCCTGACGACTTTCCTGATCCCAACTTCTGCTTAGTACCCTCCCCCTCAAACTATGCATTTCTATTTTGTATTCATTTTAAATGTATTCTGTATCTACTTCTCTATATACTGGTCTTCTGCATTAGAATATGTTACTGGTAAGTGAGAATTATTGCATTCTTTGTATCTGGGTCCCTGCTAGCTTCATACAATTGATGGCTGAAAGAATCCTGGATTTGGAGTCATGGAATCATACAATTTTAGGACAGGAAAGGATCTTCCGGTCAGCCAGTCCTACCTGCAGCTGATCTCAAATCCCTCCTTAAAGATCCCCAGTACTTAGTATAATAGGAATGGGAATTTGAAGATCTTCCTTGCCCCTTAATAGACCTAGGGAGGAGTTCCAAGACCTCCTCTGCTTTGAAAGTACACTCTGCCCTCTAATAGGTTGAATGTAGTCACATGGAGCCTGTGGTGGAGGGAATTTGCTGAAGGGAAGCAGAGCCCACATGAAGCTGGTCAGAGTTAGCCAGATAGTGGGACAGGAAGGACTATCAGGCAAGGAGATAAAGAGGTTTGTGAGTAAATATTGATCTTGTATTGGTTTGTGGGAAGGCTCTCAGTGTTATTATGGCATCTGAATATCTTTGGTACTATGATGGAATCAGCTTACTGGTTTGGGGATTGGGTTTTCTGGTATCTAAATAAATGCTTCAGTTCTGTCCTCTATCTGGAGGGTTTGGTATATTTTGCAATCAAACGTCATGTGATACTTATAGTCACAGTCTTTATCATGATCATGGGCGATGTAAATATTGCATTAGGGCTACACTTGTTCATCCAACCATGCCCCAAGAAGTCAAGTAGCCCCATCTTCCCAAGGTAGCCCATTCCTTTTTCAGATCACTGGAGTCATTAGGAACATTTTCCCAACATGAAGCCTAAATCTAGCCTCTGCAGTTTCTACTCAATGCTTCTAGGTCTGCTCTCAGAAGGCCTGGATTAAAATCCAAGTCCTATATTTGCAGGGTGACCTGAAGTCAATGAAGGCAAGGGTTTTTTCTGATTGCACATGTCTTCTTGGTTCGTGTTCTCTCCCCCGTCCAATTATTTTATGTCCGTTTTGTATATCTTACATGTTTCCTTGCCTTTGTTTCGTTAAACAATCATTATTGCGAGACTGAATTGGCCTCTGTGGGGGCGTATGTCCTCCATGGCAGTGGCACACACCTTAGGTGTATATGTCTCTTGGTTATGCCTTAATTGACATTAATAATCAGAGAGTCAGGAAGCAAAATTTATTTCTGTTGTTCAGTCTGTCAAGGAAGTCTTGCATGATCTTCACATAAACAAGAGAAACACATGGTGTTGGAGGAGTACCTTTAAAGCTGTCTTATTCTTCCTCATGCCCCCACAGTGACAGGCATAGTGGGATGGGAGCCTGTGATTTCCAGCACCTTCCTTCAGTTCTATCACTATGAAGAGGTGTTATTTATAGTTACAGACTACACTTAGCAATAATTTGGGTTTCATGGGAGTCCCATCTACCAAGAAAACTCGAAACCTTTTGGTATCTTCTGAGGTTCAGGTGGGAAGTGGGAATAATTTTTCTGACTAGGAAAATTGTCAAGGGCCAGCAGAATCAGCGTGCTGATAATGGTGATCATTTAGGCCAAGTTTTCTCTCTGTGTCTGCTTGGAGGGGGAAATATCCCTGAAATGGACCCAATTTTGGGAAATATCACCCAAAATACAGAGGACTTCCTCCCTGCTCCCCTCTTTTTTCTTTTGACTTCAGTTGCTACTTTAGTAAACCCTTTCTTCCTCACTGTAGAAAGCTATTAATTCCTCTGTGTGTGAGCACTTTTATCTGAAAAAAGGTTAGAGCCTGAAGCGTACCCACTATCCTAATGGCAGTGGAGGGAGAGCAGTCCCAACAGGCAAGAGGCCAATGCTCCCTCTGGCCTAAGGAACAATACTGGAGGGATTCCAAGTCCATTGAAAGTTTGTTTAAAAAATACAATCTGTTTTTAACACATTGTTGCTACAGTACTGCTCAAGGCAACAATAGCCACTTTTTGACAGCACCAACCAGTCCAGTGGGGCACTGGGTTATCCATACCCATCATGGTGCAATGTGAATGCAGACAATCAAAAATGAAATAGTTTGGTTTGAGGAATTAGAAATTGGGTTACTCTGTGAGAAGTCTCTTGGTTTTACCAAACTCAGGGATGGGATAAAGCAGGCCTGCACGACCTGCAGCCTGCCCAAGGATTTTGGGTGGCCCACATGGGCTTGATATTTTTTGGCAACCTTAGGTTGTGCAGATCTGGGATAAAGATGTGTCTCAATATTGACATTCCCCAACCACTGGAGTTTGATGGCATTCCTTTTTATGAGAAGTCAACATCCTAGAGCATTTCCCCTAAGAAATCAGTGGTCAAAGGATAGAAACAAGTAATTCTAAAACGAATTTCAAACTATTGACCACTAGATCCAGTATCTGTCCCTTTATAAATGCTTGTTGAGTGGAATATAAAAGATTGCTCAAAGTTGCAGATTGTCGTGGAAATACAGATTACAAAGCTCTGAAGTTTTGATTTATATTCAGTAAACTGATCAAAGGACCCAAGGCAGAAGAAGTAGCAGCGTTGGGGGGAAGAGCAGCAGAAAGACCAGCACACTGATGCTGAGATAGTGGTGAGGTGAGTTGGTCCCGCCATTTTGGAAACCAGCTTGGAATTGTGCCAGAAAACCTCAAGGGACCAGACTGTCCCTGTCCTTTCACCAGGAGAACCCACTGCTAGGCCAGATCTCAAAGACAGAGGGACCTCATATATATATATGAATACCTTCATATATATATATATATATATGTAGCAATGAATGATACATGAAGTAGGTATTCAATGAAGGAATGGCTGAGCACATTATGGCATGTGAATGTAATGAAATATAGAGGTGGGAAGAGTGACCGCCAGGAAGAATTCAGAGAAATATAGGAAGGCCTATAAGAACAGATGATGGATGAGGAGGCATGGAAGGGCAGCTGGGCCACCAAGTAAACGGAGCACCGGCCTTGGGAATTAGGAAGACCTGGGGGCAAATCTGGCCTCAGTCACGCTAGCTGTGTGACCCTGAGCAAGTCACTTAACCTCTGTCTGCCTCAGTTTCCTCATCTGTAAAAAAAAAATCTGTAATGACATCTACCCAGCAGGGTTGTTAGAAGGATCAAATGAGATATAGCTGCTGTAAAGTACTAATGTGTGTGTATACATGTTACTTTTATTGTTCTTATTAAGCGGAAGGAATATAGATGTAGATAGATACACTATAAGAACAGAAATGAAAAGAACAATCAAATCAAGTCAAAATCTGCTATAATTGTGTGACCAATCTGGGCCCCAGAGATGAGACTGGGAAATTAATGACTCACCTTTCCTTTGAGGACTAGAGAACTGTGGGTGTGAGATGTTTGATGTGGCATCAGGTGCAGCTAACCTGCAGAAGGAAGCTAATCCAGAAATAACCGACGTTACAAACCAGAGGCATAGCTTTTAAAGTCATTGCACAAAGCTGCTGATTCTCCTCCTGGGTTATCTAGATTTTGTGACTCCCGTGAATAATCAAACCGATAAACTCTTGCACCCAAAGGAGGACAACCAGGACGAGGAAGGGGCATATTTAGCCCGGAGGAGAAAAGGATTTCTTTTGAGTGGGGAGGGCATGTTAACTGTTCATTCATGTACTTGAAGGGATGTGTGTGTGTGTGTGTGTGTGTGTGTGTGTGTGTGTGTGTGTGTGTCCTGGAAGTAGCAGGGTCTTGTTTGCTGGCAGTTTTTGGGTAAAAGCTGGAGCATCACTTTACTTGGGCATGCCTACTTTAGGGGAGACTCTCATTCAGGCCTTGGTGAGACAGTATTTAAGTACTTTGCACTCTTACAGCCCCACGGTGATCTGCTGTGATGACTGAGCAGTGGCTGGCCAACAGAGGAGTTTTGTGCATTTTCCAAGTGTCAGAGCCATGGATGGTGACAGATGCTCCCATGATAGGAATTAGGAAGATGGCCTTGCGTAGTCTTACATCTCTATATGCTATGCTACAATATGACTTTTAGAAAAATATATATTTCTTCATTTGCCATGAGGAAATTCTGTTACCACAAGCCTATAATTTACTCACTACTAACTCTTCTCTCTTATGAACTTATCTATTCATATCGAGGCTAATTATAGTTCAGGGTGGCAACCAAATGTATGAGTCATCTGAGTGACTGAGCTTGTCTGACAACAAGCAGCCTTTGTGGCCAGAGCTTCTAACCTGAACATACAAAGAGAGGCTGCTGCATGGCCATTACTGGGAAGACGGAGAACAAGGAAGGAGGGGAAGAACAGTTTTCTGAGAAGACTGCTTTTCAACATATTCATTTAGGAACTGCACAATAGGATTTTTTAAAATTTGTCTCAAGTGGCATTGATGCCTTTTGTTGCCTTACATTGAGGTCTGTTGTTCAGTCACTTTCGGTCATGTCTAATTCTTTATTACTCCATTTGGGATTTTCTTGGCAAAGATACTAGAGTGGTTTTCTATATTCTTCTCCAGCTCATTTTACAGATGAGGAAACTGAGGCCAACAAGGTTAAGTGACTTGCCCAGGATCACCCAGCTAGTGTCTGAGGTCACATTTGAACTCATGATAAGCCATGCCCTGTACTATATCCACTGCAGTGTCACCTAGCTGCGCCAACATTGTGGCTATTTCCCTGGCTATATATTCCTGACCACCTGCACTATCAGACCCTCCCTTGTAATAAAGATAAACAGTCAAACACAGCAAGCTGATAGTCATGCCTGACTACATATATAGCATGTGGCTCTTACATCCTCTCTACTTGAGAGAGTAAATGGGTTTCATGGACTGCTCTCTTGGACCAGCCTTGTTCATGATTATTATCCTGAGGTCCACCACCCCTTTATGCATTAGAATGTAAACTCCTTGGGGGCAGGGTCTATCTTGTATTTGGTACCTGGCACACAATAAGCACTTAATACTTTATCCTTAAAGATTTTTTAAAACAATAGATTTTATATACATAATTTCAAAACAGTGGAATAGAAGGAAAATCTTCACTGGGTTATACTGATCATTTCCTGTCTCTGCAGCAGACAGTAAGCTCCCGGGGAGCAGACACTTTATTTAGTCCTTGTATCCCCACCAGCTTGCGATTGTAAATGCCCAATAAGTGTGCACTGAATTGAATAAAGTTTTTCTTTAATTCCTGCCTGAATCTCTCCTTCAGGGCTTTTCATTGTATTGTGGGGTAAAGTCTATCTATTGATAGAACTTAGGGGTCTGGTACTTACTAGCTGTATGACTATGGACAAATCAGTTTCGCCCTCTGAGCTTCCATCTCCAAATCTGTAGAATGGGGATAATCACAACCTTGTCTCCCAGTAACGTCCTGAGGCTCAAGTGAGATAATGTGCCTAAAGTTCAGCACAAATGAAATGTCAGCTGTTGTTTTGTTTCTGTCCTAGTTCCTTTTGCTCAGGGTCTCAAAGGAAAGCACAGCGCCCAAATGCCATTTGCTCTCGTGGATTCTTTTGCAGCACTATATTTCTGAGAAATCTCCTGTTGTAGTTTGCAGTCAGAAGGTCCCCATTTTGGGATTTCCAAATTTTTGAATTTTATCCGTTAATTGCTTCTGAGCTAAAGCACACCTTCCCAGTGCTGTAAATTGTGGTGTGGATTGTAGGCCAGTCTGGAGCAATCTTCTCAGTGCTTCCTTAGTGTTCTAGCACTTGGGGATTCAGTAGAATTAGTCTGAGTTCCTTGGTTCTGAGGTCCAGCAGCTTTGCTCACGATTGTGGCTGTTGTCGGTTGTCCTTCCTTCTCAAAGAGGTCATGACATCAGGGAGATGATGCCATGACATGCAAGTGCATCGAATTTAAGTGAGGGAGGTCTGGTGCAAAGTCACCAGCCTCACTTTCTCCTACAGAACCATCTGGGTCCGGTGGTCAGATACATATCAGGATGACTGGAGATGGCCCAGGATGCAGTGGTGTGGGAAGGAGGAAGGGGAATGATAGATTTCCCTGCCCTTTCTTACAAGGTCAGCTAATCCTAGTCAATATTTTGAAGCAGACAATATTTGTGTCTAGCCTCCTCTTACCACAAAATCTTGTTGGTTTTCTTTTCCTATCAGTGATGATGTTTAAAACATTCCCAGTGGTGACTAGTGGTGTATTAGCATCTGACTTGTACTGGATAATTAACCTCCAGTCTGCGCTGTTATCAATTTTAATGTACTTGCCCAATTCATTATTATGATAAAACCACTATGACAAGCTCTGGGTTATCCTTAGTTTCTAAGCATGTCTCATGTTCATTTCTCATTACAGTGCTGGACCCAAAGGAGACAACATTTATGAATGGCGGTCAACTATCTTGGGACCCCCAGGGTCTGTCTATGAAGGAGGGGTTTTCTTTCTTGATATTACCTTCTCACCAGACTACCCATTCAAACCACCTAAGGTCAGTATGACTCTCTTATGCAATTCATATTGTTCTAAATAAACCTCATTAGAGAGTACACTCTACTACCCCAAAGAATTTCTTGAAGGTGAAAAAGAAGTAATGCTAATGTCTGTTTTCCCCGATTCATCCCTAATGTCCCTATTCTTCTTTCTTCCTGTATATTCACTGACAATTAGAGTTATCCAAAAGAGGAATTGTTTGCCTCACTGAAAGCCTTGAGGCAGAACCTGGATGATTACTTGTTGAGGCTATGGAAGAAGGGAAGCTGTAGCAGTCAGGTATTGGTGTGACTCAATGGCATGTAAGGCTGTTTCCAACTCTCTGATTCTGTGACATCTTAAAGAAGGATGAGGACACCCAGTGTAGGAGTGGGAGATTCATGGGGACAGGTTTGGGACTAGACCCTAGCACCAGAACTGGTGCTGATAGTACCATCATGACCCTCTAGGGATCAAAGGCCGGAAGCCAGGCAGAAAGCAAAGGCGCAGCCATGGTAAGGGGCAGGGAGCTAACACTGGCACTCTGAATGGGATAAGGGCCTGTGCTTATTACATATTTCATTGAGTTCCCAGGGCATGAATATTGCTTGGTTGAAGGGGCTGTGTGACATATGGATTGCACAGAGTTGTTCAGAAGTCCATTTTCAAGGCTTCTGTGATGTGTAATTATTAAATCTGAGCAGCTAACAGATGGTTTTCTATGTAGATATCTGAAATAACCGAGTGATGTTATCTCATTGAAAAAAATTACTCACCTAAGCAGCCCTTGACTATCTGGGGACTGATCATATGGTTGCTGGGTTCTTCTGGTTCCATGTTTACCTTCTTCTTTGTTTGGCATTTCAGTAGAAGAAAAAATTGTGGTGCCATGCAAGGTCACTGGCAAAGGTGCTAGGTCTGAATTCTGCCTCAAAAACTTACTTCCTGTGTGACCTTAGGCCTGTCATTTGATCTTCTTGGGCCTTAATCTCTTCCTCTGTAAAATGAAAGGGTTGGGATGGATGACCTCTGAGATCCCTTTTTCTGAGGTTGCTGTTGCTATGAGGCTGGATTGGAAGTCAGAGGTCCTGGGTTTAAGTCCTAGCTCTGCCAGGTGACAAATTAAAAACCCAAAGAGGCAGAGTTTCTGGGTAATTAATAATCAATTTATTAATTAGTCTGGCTAATGACAAATTGATGGTCAGTGGTTTCTCTCAGTAACCAAAGACAAAAGACATGGAAAGCCTGAAAGTTTTCCATAATCCTGGAAAGGAAATTCTCTTGACAACCAGAAATCAACCCTCACTGGTGGCCATTTAATGAGGAGGTGGGCTAGAAGTCTTTAGCTCTTCCTGCTGAGAATGTGGCTTGCTCATGAGACTTCGCAGCCTCTGACACTTTGGACAGGGTAATCCATCTCCATTTAGACCATTATGGTTGGCTTTCTCCTTCATGAGCTGGGCCACCCTAAGCTCTGCTGGAAGGTCCAAGGACAGGGGTGCATTTCCTTGGGTAAGGACTCTCCGAGACTGGATTCTGTTTACATTCTAAACTTAAGTAAGGTCTCCTCGTTGGATGGGGTCCTGCCCAAGATCGAGGAGCATATTCCTGGAGGATGAGGAGCAATCTCAGTCATGTCCTTCGGAGGAGGCTGACCTTCCACAGGAGCTGGGCCTCCATGAAGAAGGAGAAGAGAAAAGCCCAGATACCAATTTAACAGTTGCTTATTAATAGTAATAGTAAAATAATAATTTCTCTCAACCACTTCCTGTGTGACTTTGGGCAATCACTCATCCTTTCTATTCTTGAATTTCCTCAACTGTAATATCAGATTAAACTAGGCTAGGAGCTCAGTGACCGCTAACATGCCTTCAGTCCTCAGTCTGTTTCATCTGGAATATCTCCATTATTGAGGGCTCCTTTGGCAGGCCCTACACGCCACCTGCATTCCCAATAGACTCATTTAAAAAATGCTTATTTCTGCACAACTTTCTGACCCAGTTCCTTCTTCAAATTTGATTTATTTTATGTTGTTGAGGGAAATGAAATTTCTCTGAGGCAAAGGGTGTGGTAGGGAGAATAGGAAGAAGGAAGAAGAAAAGAATAATATGGGATCTTCTTCAACAAGAAATTCTATATCAGTTCTTACGTTGCTTGAGTGTCTGTCTCCCTCATCCTGGAGCAGAGCCAGGGAGTGCGATCTCCTTCTTATCCAAGCTTACAGAAGCAGTGGCAGCATCACAATGACATGATACAGTTCCTCAAGCTCAGCTTGATAAAGTTTTAAGGACAGTAAGCAGTTGTGGGTTTTTTTGGTAGTCAAAAAACATTGCCAGCCTGACTGGCTCTTCCACTTAGGTTGGGTTCACCTTTGGTATCCTAGGGGAATATTAGGGACATGTGTAGCTCTCTGAAAAATGCCCATTATTAGAGGGAATGCAAAGCTGGAGAGAAGAAGAGAAATGAAACAGGCTGGAATGATGGATCAAGATGAAATTAAATAAAGAGGACTATACAATTCTTGATTTAGGATAAAAAAAAAACAATTTCACAAATACAGGATAGGAAGACCTGTCTTAACAGCATTTAACATGAAAAAGACCTGAGGCTGCTCGTTTACTACAAGTTCAAGATGAGCCAAAAGTATGATGTGACTGCCAAAAAAAACTCATGTAATCTTAGGTTGCAGTAATAGAAAAATAGTGTCTAGACCATAAGCAGTAATAACTCTAATGTAGAGCATGCTGGTCTGGCCACATCAAGAGAACTACATTGAGACCTGGGCATCACATTTGAAGAAGGATGTTGACAGGCTAGAGGGTGACCAGAAGGCATGAGGTCTGGAAATTGTGCCCGGTGAAGCAAGGTTTGAAGAAGTTATGGCTCTCTGATTGGAATCAGAAAGGGAACCCTGAATTGAGCAGGAGGGCAACTTCTAAGATCCATTCTAACGAGAACTAACCTCTGCTCAAAAATAAATCAATAAAAGAAATTTGGAATAATAGAATTATATCCTAAATGTATTTAGCTCTCTACTTATAGGAAACTTGTAGCAAATTTTTTAAAAACAATGATCATTTCTTTAATTATTATAGGGGGCAAAACAGAAGGTCCCTGAGCTCACAGTCTAATGGGAGAGACAATCTGCTAACTACATCCAGACAAGCATTTATACTTTCTCTCTTCTCTTCTCTCTCTTCTCCTTTCTCTTCTCTTTTCTCTCTTCTCTTCTCTTTTCTCTCTCTCTCCCTCTCTCTCTCCCTTCCTCCCTCTCTCTCTCTCTTTCTCTCTATCTCTGTCTCTCTCTTTCTTTCTCTCTCCCTTTCTCCCCCCATATAGATATATTTGGAAATAACGTTAGAGGGAAGGCACTGGAATGAAGGTGTATAGGGAAGGGTTTCTTGCAGTTTTATCTGAACTTGAAGGAGCCAGGAAGGCATAGATGAGAAGGGAGAGAATTCCAAGCATGGACAGCCAGTAAACATGCCAGGAGTCAGGAGATGGAGTGTCTTGTTCCAGGAATAGCCAAGAGGTCAGGGTCACAGGATTCACCTGGGCCTGGGGGCAATATAAGGTATAAGAAGACTGGAAAAAGTTAGGAGGAAGGAAGAAGAGAGGAGTTCCTAAAGGATCTGAGTGCCAAACAGGATTTTATATCTGTTCCTGGAGATAAGAAGCTGCTGGAATGTATTGGGAGTGCAGGGGCAACATGGTCAGATGAGCGCTTTAGGAAGGTTAATCTGATGGTTGAGTGAAGAATGGGCAGGAGGAGGGAGAGACTTGTGAGGCAAAACAATGGAAGGTATTTTTATTGTTAACATGTATGATATAACCAATTTATTCTGTCTTCCAGTCTGGTTTACAACTTTGAATTGCTGTAGATACTTAGACGGGTCTGTTTGCGCCCCTCCCCCCAGCTGCCCAGTGGTCACTGCTGAATCACAGTCTGCCCGTGGTCCTCTCCTCCTGAGGACCTTGAGTGGCTCTCTGTTGCCTAGAATAAAAGGCAAACTGCTCCATTTGGCATTTAAACCCCTCACCGGCCTGCCATTTCTGCTTCCTGAACATCTGTCTTAACACTCAGCATCCTCTCCTTTGTTGCTGCTGGCCTCCTCCAGCAAGACCTCCCCCCATGCCCAGACCTCTGCAGTGGCAGCTGGGGCAGCTCCCTACTCTACTCCACCCTCCAGCTGCCTGTCAGATCGATCTTGCCTCAAGGGTGGATCTGATCAGGTCACTTCCCTCCTGCTCAATAAGGGCTGGACTTTCCCATTCGTTCTAGAATTGAATAGAAAATCCTATGTTTGTCTTTTAAAGCCCTTCATAAACTGGGCCTTTCCTACCTTCTTAGTCTTTTAACTCATTCCCTTCGGGCTCTGCCAGCCATTGACACCGGCCTCCAAAACCCCTGTGGTTTGCTCAAACAGTCCATCTCCCATCTCTGAACATTGTCACAGGCTGTCCCCCATGCCCGTAATACTCTCTTTCCTCCTTTCTGTCTCTCTGGCTTCCCTGCTTTTCCTTCAAGTCCCTGATAATATCCCATCTTCTGCAAGAAGCCTCTCCCAACCACTCCTACGGCTTCTGCCTTCTCTCTGAGACCTCACTTTATCCAGTCTGTATCTTGTTTGTGCATAGTTGTTTTTGCACATTCTCTCCCTTGTTAGACTGGGAGCTCCTTAAGAGCAGGGCCTGGGTTTTTGTTTGTTTGATTGTTTATGGGGTGGTGGACATTTTTGACCTTTCTTTGTTTCCCCAATACTTCGCATACAGCCTGGACCCTAGTAATAAATGCTTGTTGACTTGACTTCCACAAACTCTTTAAATTATGACACATTGATCCTATCAGTGGTTTGTCTGAAGATAAATCTGTGGTCAAAAATGAATCCCCCAATTATAACATAGAACGTAAATTCCTTGAGGGCAGGGACTATTTCATTATATACCTAATAAAATGCCTGAAACATTAATAAATTTGTGCTTGATAAATACATGGATAAATGATTAAATAAGTGAGAGAAGGAATAGATGAATCAATGAATAACATTGTTGCCATAGAGAAAAAGGATCCATCTCATAAAAGGTCTCCAAGAACAATTATTCCTTGTTTCCCTGAATACATTTGGTCTTTGGCCTCATATATTAGAGGACAAGCTGTCTAGTAGAGGGTGACAATTGCCCAACTCCATGTTGGGGATGGCCATTTTCCTAATCTTATTGCTGAACTGGCAAGCTAGCTTTATTCAGGCTTGACTCCATATGAAAATAATGTAAAAATATTTTCAGTCTAATGGTGAAGTGAATAATATCTCATTATGATGTTCACTTGGGGAATGGAAACAATCCAGCAATGAAATAATATAATGATATACACAGACATCCTGAAAGGAACCTTTGCATCCAATTGACTTCTTCAAAAATATTTTTAAAAAATTTTTTGATACCTTGATAAAATGTTAGCTGGAGGCTACCTTGTTGTGTCTCTGTGTCTAGTGAGATTCATTTTAAATAAGCAGTCATGCTGAAGTAATAGAATACATCATTTTTTACTATAAACATGCTTAATGGTGACATCACATTATTCCCATTCTCCCATTCCAGGGCTCAGAGTGAGCCGCCAGCACTTGTAATGGGAATCTTTGTGGTCCTCAGTGGGAGCTGCAGGCAAACAGGAGAAGAGACTGCAGGAAGAATCGCACTCACTGTTTTTTTATTTTATTGTATCCCAGGTAACCTGTGCAGGGAGTTTACAGGCAAGCATGCTCTAGCAATTTTCAGATCTATCACAGGAAAGCAATGTTTTTCTTTCCTCGTGTCAGGACAGTATCTGCTGGTAGAAAAATGCTGAAAAAGAATGTGCAACACCTGGAAGGAAAACTGAGCCTCCGATTGTTAGAAAAAGAAGTCAGTCCACAGAGATGCATCTGTCTTTCTTTCAAAGAGCAGCCTTTTAGGTTACTATGAGCTCATCTTTCAATATAGTTTTCACCTGATACATTTCTTCTCATCCCGTGGGCAATCTATAACGTTTCCTCTGCTTGATTCAGAGGTCTCTTCAGTTTGCCTTTTATTCTATATTTTTAACAGCTTTTTCGTGAGATGAGTAATTCAGCTGTAGAGGTCACTTACTAATGAACTATCAGGCGAGGGAGGTCTTGCCTACGCTTTCAAATGCCACATTTGTATTCTTGGATCAGCTTCCAGGCATATCTTTGGTCAAAGCATTTGAAGGTGGAAGTTATTGAGAAGCTTGATCCCTGGTCTTTAATCAAAGAAAATTTATCTTACCTTACTACCTGATTATAACCATGATGGTTATGATAGGAGAAATGAAAAGTAACCACAGCAAGGAAATCCTGGGCGTGTTGGATATGAATGAGAGTCTCTGTGCGCTGTCTTGGTTACAAGCTATAATTCTACAAGAGGAATCAGTGGGATTAGAAGCAGCAGCTTCGGGCATGGGGAGTTAAAGACCCTCATCTTGATTACTGACATGTGACCTGGGGCACGGTGCTTGGTCTTTCTTGGTTTCAGAATCCTAGGAGAGCTCGGGGACCTCAGAGGACACTCAGCCCAACACCTTCGTTTTAAACTTGAAGAAGCGGAGGCCCACAGAGGTTACAGGACTCACCGAGGCTCATCCAGAAAGTTAGTGACAGTAACAGAGCCCAAATCCAACTTTGCCTCTGCCCTGGGCAGAATGAATGAAGAATGAACTACCAGAGCCCTGGGGATCTTTCCAACTCTCAAATTCTTTGGATTTAAACTTTGTTTTAATTAACCTTTTAAGGGAAAAGAACCTCTGTTTTCCCCTCTTTTTGGTAATCTTGAGCTTGGAGTCGTGGCTAGAGAGCTGCTCTCATGTTTAGGAATAACAAGTCTCAGGTCACATATCAGCTGTGTGACCCCAGGGTCACCAGTTGCAAGGCTATTCAAGCTCTAAGAGTGGGGGAACATTGGCTGGGGATTTTCCCATCAGGTATTCCTTGTAGCAATAAAGTCACAGATCTAGGTTAAAAAAAATTCTTAGAATAGAACTTTTTGAAGTAATAAATTTTGGTTTACAAATATTTTTCCTAATAGACCTGAAGATAATTTTGCACCAACTGATTCTATATTGGTTTCAACTTTGTAGTATTTTATTTAACTTGTACAAGTAAATACAATCCAATTAACTTGAAAGAGCCCAGGAATCACACCAGCCAGTAAGTGCTTGATCTCTTTGCCAAGTGGAAAGACAATGGCAGCCAGATTTTTGCAGGATGCCCATCCACGCTGCTGGAGCATGATTCCCGACTTTGAAAGCTCCCTACACTGGTGAAATGACAAGTTCAAACAAAAACAAAAATGAAGGAAGAGGATGAGTAATGCAGCCTAGGAAAATAACAAAAGGCAGTTTCAAGAGAGGTTGGCAGGAGACCCAGCTAAGACATCCTCCCAGAATCCCAGCTAAGGATTCTCCTGGAAGCATTTGTAGGTGGGGATGGAAGGACAAGTAGACTTAAAATGGAACAGCTCTGCAGATGTTTTGGTAGTGATCTGATCTGATCAGAGGTAACAGTGGAGCTGTGACGTTTTGACACTGTGAGGCCATGCTTATAACCCTTAAAAATAATACCTGAGGCCTGAGTGAATCTGATTTAATATGTGCCAAAGAAATTTGTGTTGCAGGTGTATTATAGATGTTCAATGGTAACTCAGAGTAGAAAGGATCACAGATTTAACCATATGCCCACTGTCTTGCTCCCACAAAATCTTTATGAGAATAATCTTTGCTCCCTTTGAAAGTGTATCCTTAATAAAAAAAAAACAGGCATCCTTTTGCAGATAGTGCTCAACTACAGGCCACATTTTCCCACAATCTCAGAATTCACCAAGAAGGGGAGAGAACATAAGACCAGTTTGTATCTGTTATTTGCTGATTTCAAAAAAGCATTTGGTTTGGTACCTACAGCCTTAGAAGTTCTTCTCTTTTTCCACACAATATCTTAAATCAAACAAGATTCCATAACATGTTGTTCAGTCGTGTCCAACTTTTTGTGACCTCATTTAGGGTCTTCTTGGCCGACACTGGAGTGATTTGCTATTTCTTTCTCCAGCTTTACAGATTAAGAAACTGAGGCCGAGTTAAGTGACTTGCTCAGGGTTACACAACTCTTAAGAGTCTGAAGCCATATTTGAACTCATGAAGATAAGTCTTCCTGAAGTCAGTCCTGGTGCTCTATGTGCTGTGGCTCCACCTAGCAGCCTCTCTATAACATGACCAGAGTGATAATTGTTGAGTGATTCACTGTGTATCAACTTCGAGCTAGGCAGGAAGATTGATGTGTTCACCCTTGTTTTGAAGGATGTCCTACAATGAGTTTAACTAAAAGGAATTCTCATCAATTGGTGATGTTTTCTGAATGTTGCTGTTTGGAGTTATCACGAACCCAAGAGCATTCTAAAGTCTCCTTGATCAAACCCAGGCGTTCAAAAGAGACTGATCTAACCTTCCACTTTGGAAAAACAAAGTAGATAAACAATAAATATTGTTTTGGGTTTGGTTTCATTCATTTGGTAAGAGGGAGAAGGAGAGAGAGGGGAGACGAGGAGGAGGAGGAGGAAAGAGGAGGAAGGTTTAATTTGAGAACCTGGGCACTATTTTTGGCCATGCTGAGTTGTTCCGTTGTGAAAGCCTTCTTTAAAAAAACAAAGAACTGTAATCTAAGGGGGTGCCCATCATTTGGGCAACGACTAAGCAAATCATGGTACATGAACGTAATTGAATGTTATTGCCCTATTTGAAATGACAAAAGATTATTTCAGAAAATCCTGGGTAGTATAAAGTGGTGCAAAATGAAGTGAGCAGAACCAGGAGAACAATTTATTGAAAGAAAGCAGCTTTGAAAGGCTTAAGAATCTGATCAATGCAATGATTGACCAAGCCAAGAAGCACATCCTCGGGGTAGCTCACAGTGCCACTAGAGACACATATTTTGGGACATGGTCCCCATGGGGAGTCATTTCTTTGGGTATGATAAACAGTTAAAGGGTGTTTTTACATGGGGGTGGGAGCTTAGCAGTAACGATGTCAGGGTAAAGAGGGTCATCCCAGTATTTTTTTTTTTTAATGCCAGAAGAGAACAGAATGAAATTCATAAAGAAGCACAAAGAAGCAGGATAGTTTGGAAAGCAACTTGAGGGATTTATTATATTATCTTATTTTCTAAGGCAAGTGGTACAGCATCCAGCTGCACATTTTATATATCATCTTCTTCTTGTATTCTGCTATGTATGTGGAAATGCTTTTTAAAAAATATTCTTTCAGCGATGCCATATGACTGTGAATCACGGAATGCCTGTGTCTTCAGAGTATAACTGATACAAAGAGGATGCAGAATATGAATGGAATGGATGGATGTTGTGTTATGTGGCCTGTTATGTGCCAGACTCTACACTAAGTACTTTGCAGATAGTTTATAGAGGATCCAAGGGGTGGACAAGACATTCACAGAATTAAGTGCTTGGATGGATCGTAATCTGCACCCATGGAAGGAGGAGTACCCATAGGAACAACAAACATCTCAGAACTGTCATTGGCATTACATTAGAAAATCCAAAAAATTGTTGTATCCAGAAGACCCTTGCTAAACTGTGGCTAGTAGATGCCTCACCCTTTTATATCCTGACACCAAAGGTTTATTAGATGAGTTAATTATTGTCTTGGAGGTCCTGTGAGGAAGGGATGAGGTACAGGCCTGAGGAAGGGGGTGGGGGTGGATCTGAAGGATTAAGACCAGGCACTTGCTCCAGGGGGAGTTTTAGGACCAGAGACCAGGGAAATACCTCTTACTATTCATTATTCATCAATGACACCTTATTTCCCATTAATGAGAGAAGTCCACCCATAGGTATAGACTAGAGCATTTGGTTGATTTTGGCTAAAAGACTCATAAAAATGAGCCACATTCTACTCCCTGCCACCACCAATTAGTTGCTCTCCCCAGGATCACATTTCACTGAACCTTGTTATAAAAGTTGGCAGCTATCAGGAACCTTATTCCACTTATTTATGGTTATTTGGCGTTGAATTGGGTAACCGTGAGCGATCCTGATCCACCCTCCTCATCTGCAAAATTACCTGGTATTTAATTTGGTTTATGTTTTGGACCTCCTGACTTCCTCAGTAGATGGGCTGTTTCGCTTTGCATCCTAGAGTCCTTTGGCCCAGTCCAGGAAGCCTTTTGAATGCTTAGCATAAAACACAGGAGATTACAAAGGACACTGATTATACTGAAGTGCAGTTATCCAATTAAAAAGCAAGTTCATGGGCCCCAGGTTAAGAGCCTCTCCTTTCTAGAGAATAGATCCTTTTTCTTTTCTTTTCCTTCCCTTCTTTCTTCCTTTTTTAAAGTATGATTGAGTCAGTTCTTTCTCTGGAGGCAGATGGCATTTTTCATCATGAGTCTTTCGGCGTCTTTGATGTCTGTACAGTACCAGGTGTTTGCTACTGAGTGCAGCATTCTCTGGGTTCTGCTCACTTCACTTTGTATCAGTTCATGTAAGTCCAGTTTTTTCTGAAATCATCCTGCTCGCCTTTTCTTAAACCACAGTAATGAGAATGGATGCTCTTTGAGGATTAGGGACTTTTGCCTTTGTCACCTCAGCATTTGCCGCAGTGCCTAGAACAGAGCACGCTCCCAGTACTGCTCACTGATTGAATGAACGGTGATGTAAATTTCTTAGGCTCTGTAGAGCTGTATATTTCCCTTTTAACCATCATAGAATCTGTCAAGTATCACAGTACTGTGAAGGTAAGAGTTATCCCTTAAATAAAGAGTTAAGATCTGTCATCCCCAGATGCAGATTATAGTCTGTCCACCCCCATTTATGTCCTGTGTCCATCACAAAACTAGGAATCCAGGTGAAGATTTGCTGCCCACTTAGAGATTAGCAGAGTCCATTATGTTCCATTTCTTCTGGGTCTGAGGGGGTCTGTGGTAGCACTCACAACTGTTTGTTGGATTATTGATTGTTGTGAAGACGTTAGAGCTCTATCTCACTGGGCTTTAAAGGTCATGGTTTTTACATGTGTGAATCATGGCCCTTTTGATGACAAAGAAGAGTGCCGTATATGAAAAGGGGAAAGCCATGAATTAACTGGATCTCTAGGCTGGCAGATTTAGAGCAGGAGGGGACATCAGAAGTCATCTAGCCCAACCCCCTCATTTTACAGATAAAGAAACTGAGGCCTAGAGAGGGAAAGCCATTTACTCAAGATGACAAAGTTAGTTAAGTGGGAGAGCTGGGGCTCAAACCCAGGGCCTTGTCATCCAACTACAAACCCAGCTCTTCTTCCCTTCTGTTGTTCTCCCACCCACCACCCCGCTCTTTCTCCTTCTCCTTCCTCTCTCAATCACCTGGATCTACCTAAGAGGAAACTCCCTCCAACAGTGTTTATCATCAATTGTAGTGAGCTACCCAGTTCAGGAGGAGATGGAATGACTTGTCCAAGGTCTCATAGCCAGGATATTTCAGAGGCAAGATTTGAACTCAGTCTTTCTGACTCCATTAATCCATCTTGTTTCCTTTAATCAACTTGATTTTTTTTTCGTACCCAGTACCTTCCTTCTTCTATAATTTATTAGATAACTAAGCTTCTAACACCTAAACCAGGCATTTCAAGGAGGACTGTTTTAAGAGAACCGTGTTTTTATTCTGTCTTTTCAACTGCTGATTATCTAATTTTAAACACAATTTTGACAAGAGTTTGACAACAGGGTTTCTTCTCCTAAATATGGTTCGACTCATTGTTCTTCCAAAGGAATTTTTCTTAGATCAGGTATTGATGGGAAAAGCCTTTGTCTAGGAGGTGTGGTATACTGAGCCCTCCTGGGAAGAGTGTAGAGTTAGGATACTCTACTTATGGTCTGGAAAGACTTGGCTTTGTTCCTGCCCCCAGAGAATCACTAGCTTTTGGGCCCTGGCAAATCTCTCAGCTTCTCTGAACCTCGGTTTTCTCATCTGTGAAATGGGGACAATAATATCTTCATGGTACCAACTGCTCAGGATTGTTGTGAGTGTTCAGTGAAGGCATTTTGTGAATTGTTAAGAGCTACACAGATATCAGTGGTTGTTGTTACTAGTAGAAAGAATATTGAATTTAGAAATCATTGGATCAGAGATTTAGGATTGGAAAAGAACTTAGAGGTGATGGAACCCACTCTCCTTATTTTCCACATGAGGAAACTGAGGCCCACCCACAGACACTAGAATTGGAAGCCAGGCCTTCCTACACAGTGAATCTGAAGACAAAGTCTTCATTGCTACAACTGTATAAGAGATTTAAAATGGAATGTTCCTGTAAGAAGTAAAAATAAGTGGACTGAAATTCATACTAAAGTGTCACTAGCTGATATCAGGCTCTTACTGAGAATAAGCCTGAGGGGAAAGAAGGCAGGAGAGAACTCCCCTCCTTGCCCATTTTGCCCAAGGCCCATGGTGTTTAAACGAAGGCCCAAGGCTGTTGTCCCATGATGCTAACTTATTTTTAGTTTGTTTCTAACTCATTGACACCAATAATTAATTCTGTATTGAACAGCTCACTAATGAGTTCTGGGTTTTGCCAGCCCTAAGCTAAATGAGAAAATTTTTTACAAGCCTTTTCCACACTTACTTGTGTCATAAAAATCACATATCCTAATAGCTTGGATGTAATATCCTGAATAAAAAGTCGGCTTTCAGAGCCCAGGGCAGTGTTTTCCATTTTAATTAAAAAATCTTAACTGACTCACAACCTGTCTTTCTTTGCACTTAAGCACTTAACTCAAGTTGGTGACTTCATTTGTGTGGGTTATTCTTTCCTCCAATGCAGCTCTCAACCCCTAGCTTAGTATGTAGACTTTTACACTTTAGAAACCGTTTTCTTGATGCTTCAGGATTTGATGCTGTCACTTCCCAGTGGTCCATCCCCAGCAAACCTTCCCTAGCACCAGAGATCAACATTAAAGGCAAGCAGACTTTCAGAGACTCCATGTGGCAGCGCCACTGCCACACCCCTCCCCAGTGGTCTACCCCGTCTCTGATGAGAGGAAGGATGTGTGTGTGTGTGTCCATGTGTGTGCGTCTGCCTGTGTGTCTGTCTGTCCATGCGTGTCTATGTCCATCTGTGTGTGTGTCTGTCTGTGTGTCTATGTCTGTTCATTTCTGTGTCTGTATCTGTAGCATTGCTCCCTTGAGACCCACCAGAATTCGTCATTGCATTTCACCCGACTCTTGCTGTCCGAATGCTGTTTTCATTTACATGATTGCAAGCACAGTGTATGTTATTATCCATCATTCTGCTTTCTTCCTTCTGTATCATTACATTCAACCCTTCCCGTGTTTCTCTGAATTCCTTGTATTCACTGTTTCTTGATGAGCCGTAATGTACCACTCATCACACAGGCCATAATTTGCCCACTCAATCTCTGTTGGATGGATTGCTGGTTTGTTTCCAGTTTTTTGCTGTCACAAAAAGCAAACAAACCATTGTCATCATTATTTTGGTTTCTGCGCACCCCGAACAGTGGGGTTTAATCCATCAAAGAACATTGTGCCAAGCACTGGGCACACAAAGACATTGATGCCACTGTCCCTGCCCTCAAGGAGCTTGCATTTTATAGGAGAAACCATATATACATATGTAAGAATATAAAAATATCGACCCAATAGATCATAAATATACACACAAGCATATGTTGTGTGCACATAGAACGTGGCAATATGTCATTGTGTACGCGTGCATGTATGTGTACATAGATATACATATCATATGTTACAGGCATAATAAATATAAACAAAGCTAATAGAAGCCAATTTGGTGCAGCAGCAGGAAGGACTCTAGGAGTAAAGGAAGGAAGCGAGTCTTTATTATGCACCTACTGTGTGCCAGGCCCCGTTCTAAGCAGTTGACAGATATCTCATTTGAGCCTTACAACAGCCCTCAGAGGCAGGTGCCACTATCATCCCCATATTATATTGAGGAAACTAAGGCAAATAGAGGTTAAGTTTCTTGCCCAGGATCACACAGCTAAGCGTCTGAGGCTGCCTTTGAACTCATCTTCCCAATTCCAGGTTCTGTGCTCTAGCCACGGAGCCACCCAGCTCTTGCTCCTAGTTCCTCTTAATTCCCCCCTTAAATTTGCCGAGCTAAGGGGAGGGACCAGAGGAGGGGCCTGAGAGCTGTAGCTAAAAATAAAGCTTTGACAGATACTTTGTGATGTGCTCCTAATCCTCCTTTTTAGTGATTGTCTGCTCAGTGTTGACAGCGTTATGTAAGCAGTCATTAGGGAGTCACCAGCAGTATGACACAGGGCATGGAGGCTGACAGGGTTGGACTAAGTCCCTCCCCCTTTTAGCATTCTGTGATTCTCAAATAGACCAGAAAGTCCCCACGATCGGGCCCAAAGGAGAGGCAGGAGAGCAGAGTCAGAGGAGCACTGGCCCCTGCATCAGGAGCCCCTTGGGTTCTGAACCTGCCCCTGCCACCCACCAGCTGGGCGGTGGTGGACATATCACTTCCATTCTGGGAGCTTTGACTTCCCCATCTGTGAAATGTGAGCACCGACCTTGCAGGGTTGCTGTGTGTGATAATATAACGTGTGGAAAGCATTTTGTAAGTCTTTAAAATGCTCTGGATGCAGCAACTCTTAGTGTCAAGGGCTTCTTTCAAGATGTCTTCTGCCCTTTAAATCTACCATAACCTTTGTAATGTTTCATGTGGCTGGATAGATGGATAGACAGATAGATGGATAGACAGACAGAGACAGACAGATAGATAGATAGATAGATAGATGCATGGATGGACAGATAGATGAATGCATGGATAGACAGATGGACAAAAAGATAGATAGACGGACAGACAGATAGATAGATACATGTTTACATAAGTAGATAAATAGATTTTGTTGTTGAATTCTTTCAGTCGTGTCCAATTCTTCATGACCCCATTTGGGTCTTGACAAAGGCACTGGAGTAGTTTGCCATTTCCTTCTCAAGCTCATTTTACAGATAAGGAAACTGAGGCAATCAGGGTGAAGTGACTTGCCCTAGATCACCCCCTTAATAATTGTTGGAGTTTGGATTGGAACTTGGGTCCTTGTGACTCCGAGATCAATGCTTTGTCCACTGTGTCACTTAACTGCCGGATTGATAGGTAAGAAAACTTGGGATAAATGAGAGTGACGCAGCCAGAATTTTGGACCAAATGTTTAAAGTTCTCACTGCCAGTAACAATGAGTTAATTAATAGTTGTGAAATGCCTACTTTATCTAATATCTACTTGTGTGTTACAATGCTTGATGTCTAATTTATAAACTGTCTAGGCTTTGAATAGGAGTTCTTAACCAGGATCTGTGAACTTGCTTTGTTAATGTTTTAATAACTATTTTGGTATAATTAGGCTTACCTTGGTGTTTTATTTTATGCAAATTTACAAACATTAACCTGAAAAGAGGTTTATCCATAGACTCCCCCAGACAAGGGGCCCAAGACACACAGAAAAAGATAAAGCTCTGTTTTAGAAAAAATCCATGAAACCCTCGTTTATGCATCTCATTTCAAAGGATAACATATGTTAACAGCATCCATGTTTCTTTATGCATGTGGTATCAGGACATTGCACATGTAGCATTAACATATGCCCATTGTCTGTATATATAAAAATTCTCCTAAATTATAAACTTTGTGAGGGTAGGAATCCTATCTTTATTTTCTTTATATATGGTGCCTAGCATGTTGAATGATTCAGTAATTAAATGATTCAATAATATGGTGACCAGAATTAGGAATGTAGCAGTCCCTTTGGGCCTCTGCATCCATTTTTGCTATCTTCTAGATGCCGCATGTTAGGGAGGATTTTAATCCTCCCAAACTTACATTGAGAATGGATGACAGAGCTCAAAACTCTGCCAAATGAAGCTTGGTTGGTGGAAGACAAGGGATATTTAGCCTCGAATAGAGAAGCCTGATGACTGCCTCCAGGTCTTTAGTTGAAGGCCAAATGTTTGGAAAATGAGTTAGACTTGTCCTGCTTGACCACATAGGGCCAGACCTGCCATGTCAAGAAGTAGTGGCCTCTTCCCAAATGGAAGTCTTCAGGCTGAAGTTGGATGTCTCTTTGCCATGGATGACATAGAGGGGATTTAGCTTGGCCCTCTCAAATTCCAGACCTGAGGCTCTCAGATACTGTCGATGCCTTCCTAGAGATTACGGTCTAGCAAAACAAGATACTAAATGTGCCGAGATAAGGGTAATGCAGATTGGAATGTGTAAACATGGCGATGATTGACTTTGATAGACTTGGCTCTTCCCAGCAATGCAAGGATCTAAGAAACCTCCAGAGACTCACGAGGGAAGATGGCATCCTTATCCAGAGAGAGAACTCTGGAGTCTGAATGTGGACGGAAACCAGCTATTCACTCTCCTTTTCTTTTGTTGCTTTGTTTTGTTTCTTCTTTCTCACGGTTCCCCCCATTAGTTCTAATTCTTCTTTACAATATGACTAATGTGAAAATATGTTTAATATGAATGTATATGTAGAGCCTATATCAGATTGCATGCCGTCTTGGGGAGGAGGAAGAGAAGGAGTGGGAGAAAATTTAAAACTCAAAATCTTATAGAAGTGAATGTTGAAAACTAAAATTAATAATTTTTTTAAATGAGTAAATATGCATTCAGAAGCATGGGCTGCACTGGGAGTTCAGCAGAGGGAGAGGAGACTTATGGCTAGAGGGGACTGGGGAAGATTTCATAGGGGAAAGATTTGAGCTGGGGGCTGAAGCATGGTTAATGGGATAAGCAGAGTTGTGGGACAAGGGTTTTTCAGGGGAAAGGAGCAGAACTATAATTTTCCTCTTGATGACAAAGGAGTGGGAGCCTAAGAGACATGGCTCTTAGTTCAGCTTGACAAGAGCATAGGATGTGTAAAGGAGGTGAGGTGAAGATAAGGTTGGGAAGGTAGATTGGGGTCAAATCATGAAGAACCTTGACAGCCAGGTGGAAGTTTAGATTTTATTTTGTAGGCATTGGAAAGCCATCGAAGGTTTTTGAGCAAGGAAGTAACTCAAATCAGATAGAACTCTGCTCTAAGATTAATTCAGAAGTGGTCCTTAAAGAAGAAAGGAAGAAAATAACCATTTGTGAAGCACCTACTATGTGCTAGGCACTGTTCTAATTGCTTTACAAATATTATCTTACTTAATCCTTGCAACAACCCTGAGAGGTAGATGCTATTCATGTCCCCGTGTTATAGTGGAGGAAACTGAGGCAGACAGGAGTTAAGTGATTTGCCCAGGGTAGCGTAACTAGTAAGTGTCCAAGGCTGGATTTGAGCCTGGGTCTTCTCAACTCCAAGAGACACCAGAGGCTTCTACAACCAGGTACAGTAGAAGAAATATCTGCCACAGCCTCCTTAAACATGCAGCAGACCCCTGTAGGCTGGACTGGTTCTTTTCCTTAAAAGATACTGAACCATAACTGATCCTGAACTGTCTCAGGGGACTAAAGATTCAAGTCATTGACATCACTTCCTTGTTGCAAAAAGCCAGGCGTTATCTACGTTCCTTCTGATGCTTGGCTGGTAGACCACCATGGGTAATTGAGAGGTAGGGAAGCTACATTCAAGTGAAGCAATATGCAAGTGTACTTGCTGAATATCCTTCCTGTGCCAGGGCTAAATAAATCTCCTTTATTAAACTTCGAATGAATGATGATTGTCTCATTTCATTCTGACATCAGACTTCAACTATGAGGAGACCAGCCTGAGTCAGGTACAGCTCACACTAGTAACCTACTGCGATGGTACAGGCAAATGCAGGTAATGAGTACCTGATTTGAGATGAATATAGTGAGAATAAAGAGAAGGGAATGGAATGAGAGATAGAACAGAAATGAAAATAGCAAGGCTTAGCAGCTGATTTCTTGTGCAAGGCAAAGTAGGAGAAATCTAAGACACCCGATAGTTCAAGCTTAGATTGATGGGATTTACCACTAACTGAATTAGAAAACATCATTGGTTGTGGGGGAGGAAACTTGATGAGTTGAGTTCAGGGTCTGGTATCAACAAGACTCTCAGAGGACGATTATAAATGTCCTTCTTGATCTTAGGAGAAAGCTCAGGCTAGAGAGATGTTTTGGAATCCTCCACATCAAAGGGACAGTATTAGAGATTGTGTCTCTCCAGAGGAATGGAACAGGGACCAAATCCCAGAGAATGCCAACATTTTGGGAACAAGAAGAGAATCATAGGAGAATGTTCTGGAAGCCAAGAAAGAAGCTCAGGTCCAGGCTGAAGAACCAATCCAAAGCAAGAGAAGCTTCTTGTGTCCTTCTCCTCTGAGTATGTCTGTATGGTTTCTGTATTATTCAGTGCTCCTCAGAGTGTATGAACTTAACACATGAGATAGCAGAGTTTCTTTCATCTCACATATAAAATCATAGGACTTCCTTTTAGAGCTGAAAGAAATAGAGGTTATCTGGGCTGAACCTTTCCAAACCCTCTTACTCCTTCAATTTTAAAGATGATGAAACTGAAACCCATAGAAGTTAAGTGACTTACTGGGTCACTGGTCAAGGGGCTGGTGACAAAACTAGATTGAATCCCATATTTTAAGTTCAAATCCACCACCACTGCCCTCAATTTACACAAAGATTATAATGCAAGGTTTAAAATCCAACCATTTGAAATTCAGAAGGGATTTTTCATAGCAACCACATTGCAAATGTTATTTAGATTCCCAGGCTAACCCATTTGACCTGCAAGGTACTATAAAGACATAGAAATTAACTTCCATTTATAAAGGTCTTTCTATATAAAAATTTCTTTCTGAATTTCAACAAGGAGAACCCAGATGCCCTGTTGGCAGTGCCTATAACCACTGTGACTGTTTCCTCCTTCACTTTCTCAAAGTGAAATGCGGCTTTGGACACTCCAGGGACAAGAGTGGACAATGGGCAAAGGGCATTGGACAGGATTAGCTATATCTCCTAGTAGCAAGGCAAAGGAAGGGACAGGAATCCTGAAAATACTCTATGATGTAGAAAAGAGGAAAAATTCCAGTGGAAGTTCAAAGGGGTGCCTCAGGCAAGGTAGCACAACATGACTATCTCTGATGTTAATAAGTGAGAGACTGTGTAGAGAATTTGAAACTTATGGAATTGATAAAGTCAGAAGCTGATTTATTTCCTAGAGCCTGAGGTACTGAACTTAAGACATTTAAAATATTTTCAATCGGATTATACCAGGGAGGTAGCAGGAGATGGAGCCATAGTTTCCAAACTTTGGGTTGTGGACTCCCAGGAAAAGCCCACAGGATTGTTAGAAGGAATCTGTAATCCACAAGTGAATCCACAATTGAGTAAATGTGCCTTCTGTAACCCAGACAATAACACGGTTTACCTGTGTATGTATTTTAGGACTGGGTCTGTGATTTTTCTGGTAGAGGGAATTCTTGGGTGAGGAACACCCTCTACTGATGCAAGTTGCTTAGAGAACCAAGAGATTAAATAAATTGCCCAGGCACATAGACCTGGTATGTGTCCAAGGAGAAGCTTCATCTCTAGTTTGCCTGGATTGGAGAGTAGTTCTGGCTCCTCTCTGCTAGATTGCCACTTATGATTAACAAAATGGGCATTTATTTAAGAACAGTTCAAAGAGATAATGAGTGCCTGCTGTGTGTAAAATATGATAGATTTGGGGGGGTTATAAAAATGAAAAACTTGCACTTGTGCAAGACTATAGAAAAAACCTTCCACATTCTTACTAGGATATCCCTATATGGAAAATCCTTCCACCATTGCAATAAATTAGTAGATAGATCCTTTGGAGTTGCCTGAGGCAATCACGGACCACATAACTAGTAAGTGTATGAAGCAAGATTGCTAATTTCTGACTTAAAGCCCAGCACTGTACACCAGGCTGTATCTAGTCATTTGAAGAACAAGGTTAGGATCATAGTTATAGACATGAAGTTGGAAGGAATTTTCGAGAGCATCAGGTCTAGCCCTCTCAGATAAGGAGACTGATGCTCACAGAGGTTAACTGATTTGTCCAAAGTTCCACAGGGAATCAATGGACAAGCAGGATTCCCACTCAGGTCCTCAGACTTCCAGATCCAGCCCTCTTTCCACTGTAGCAGGCTGTTCTCTTCACAGCAGAAGTAGTGTCTTACTGGAACCTGGAAGGAAGATAAAGTTTCTGAGGAATGGAAGTGAGAAGGGAGGGTATCCATTCATAACTTGGGAGAACATCTGATGGTTGGAATGAGAACTCATGCCAAGTTCCTGCATCTGCTCCACTATCTTGGCTCTGCCCACATTTGGTACAATTGCACATAGGCCGGAATGGGCTGTTTTGGACAGTAGCTAGTAGCTTGGCTAAAATGTAGAATATATGAGAATAGTTGTATCAGTAAGCAAGCGAGGTGGGAGCCCAGTTGTGCAGGGCCATAAATGCCAGCTGCGAATTTGGTATTTTCTCCTCAAGGAAGCAGGTCATGAGAAGGAAAATGGCGGTCGTAGGATCACAAATTTAGAGCCAGTTCTTCTCATTCAGTCCCCTCATGGTACAGATGAGGAAATAGGCCCACAGAGGGAAAGGGCCTTGCTCCAAGTTGTAAGTGTCTGAGCCAGGATATGGACCCACAGCATCTGACTCTGACTCCAGCTCTGCCTCACTGCCTGTGCTCCTTATGACAAGTGTTTTGGTAAAAATGTGGAAGAATTTGGGAAGAAGAAAGACCAAAGTCAGGAAAACAAATTAGGAAAATAGTCCAGGGGCCAAGAGGTGATGAGTTCCTGTAGCAGGGTAGCAGCCAAGTGAGTAGAAAAATGGGCAGTGGAGACAGGAGGCCATGGAGGTAAAATGGACAAAACCTGGCAGCCAACGGAATGTGGGAAACGAGAAAGGGAGGACTCCAGAATGTGACTGTGAGGGTGCAGACTTGAGCACCCTGGAGGATGGCACGGCCCTTGAACGAAACTGGAAAAGCGAGAGCAGGTCACCCACCCTTCCCAGAGACAGGGAGCTTGGAGCAAGTCTGGCCAAGTCACTCACCTTCTTTGGGGCTCATTTACCTCATCCGTAAAATGAAAGGTTCTACAAAATAATGTCCAAGGCCTCTTCCAGCTGTAATGCCTCTGATTTGTAACATGCTTTCCACATCAAGCCTGCTGTTCTCAATATACGGCTGGTACAACCACATAGATAAGTAGCTTAAAATGAGGTCTTGGTTTCTAGCATGGGCAAGCTCTTCAACAATGATGCGCTTGAGGAGTGTTTCCTTCTTATACATTTCTGAAAGCTTATGGGAAACTTCGAAGAAGTAGGTAGTGGGCCATGTATGGAGAAGGGGTGTTTGGTAATTTCTGTTCCCACAATGGTAATTTTCTAGGTTACTAATTCCTTTAGTAGTTGATGTTAACTTTTCCATTTTCACCTGTACCTTAGCCAAGTTTTCCAAGGTGTCATGAAGTTCCTTGCACAACATCTCAAATTCTTCAATAAATTTTGAATGTACCCTTTGAGAATGAAAGCCAGAAGCAATTCTGTTGCCTTCTAGTTCTACCTTGTCTTCAGTACATCTATGACTTTAAAGCCAAAGATCCAGCCCGCCGCAAGCTGGAGGGAAGATCCAAACACCTCTGATTTGTGATAAGCAAAGAAAAACAGAATGCTAGAAAGAAAGATGTGTCCCCTCAAAGCACCATGCACTAATCTGTAATAACTGCCCAATTCGAGCAATCAAATCCCTTTGTGAAATATGCCCTACTGGGGTAATCCCAGTAATGACAAGAGCTTGCTTGTCCTTATCTTGCCTAAAGACTTCCTGAAATAGAAAGCCTCTCTCTCTCCAATTTCCTCCTGAGTCATTTGAGCCCATTTATGCCAAGGAGCAGGGGGGAACCTCAAGGAGAACATTGCCCCTAAAATCAGCAGCAGTGATGGTGAGAGGAAAAACTGTGCTCCCAGGGACTGGAGCTCCCCAGGAAGGATGGGAATAAATCAGAGGGTAGCATTGAAGGGATTTGGGGGTAGTGGAGAGACACAGAAAAAGACGTCAATTTTCAATCACAACTGAAGTGTTTGTTTTGTTTAACTCCTCAAAAGGAGGGTTTCTCTTTGTGGGATGAGCATGGAAAGTGACACAAGAAGAAGAAAAGAAAGAAGGGAACATCACTGAAAGAGTAAAAAAAAAGAGAAGAGAAAAGTTGAGGGGACAAAGACAAGAAGTTTTGATTGAATTTTTTTTTAACTATAACAAGCTTAACTTCATATACAGTTGCCTTTTAGGTTCTTTGTATATTAAAATGTTGATTTTTTTTTTGGATCTCCAGTTCATAGATTCCCCAACACACCATCTCCATCCTACCACCACTCATACAAGTCCCAGATCAGGGCAGTGCGGAACTAGGGAGAATTCCTCCTTCCCGGCCCCCAACTTGGCAGCAGCCGTTACCGAGAGCCTGCCTACCATGGGCAGAGTATAATGAGAATCATTTCATGTGGAATCACAGGTCAGAGCTCAGAGGACCTTGGAGGCCACTTAATCCAAACCTTCCATTTTACAGACAAGGAAACTGAGACCTGGGAAGTTAGGGTGACTTGCTGAAGGTAGCACAGGTGAAGTTGCAACTTCACGTAACAAGTGGCAGTGGCAGAATTCCGCATGAAGTCTTCTAACTCCAAATCCAACACTTCCGAAGAGCAGTGAAACGTGTCTCTGCCCTGAAAAGGATTCCAGTCTATTTGGGAGGTACCCAGAGAGATGTATATTCCTACAGAGCTGTTTCAGGCTGTTTGCCCCAGGTCAGGAAAGCCAAAAGCTGCATGGGATAAGCTTTGCACCCATTCCCTCCCAGGTTTTCCTTCCCTGAGGCCACGTCAGAGCTCATGGCATGACACCTTGATGGTACACATGTACACACTGGAAAATCCATTCTGTGCCCAGCTGGAAAATCTGAGTAGAAACCCTGGCTGAGAGGTATGCAGAGGCAGCAGGAGCCTGTCAGAGGGAATTAGTACCCAGCTCTCCTGCCTTGCTGGCACCGATCTCCCCCCAAAGCTGAAGAATTAACCTCTAGAGAAACCCTTTCTTCATTTTCTTCATCAGTAAGTTTGTCAGTCAACAAGCAAAAAGATTTCATCTGAATTCAGGAGAGGATTTTTTGTTTCCCTATGGAAACAAAGTTCTGATTTCACATCCAAAATTAGTGGAAACATGAAATTCACTCTACAGAAGCTCTTCTAATAGTGAGGTTTAGCTAGGTCATATTTATTCTGTGAAACAGGCACCTAAAGGCCCCATGTTTGCTTTGTAAATTTGGACAGACACCCCAAAAGCTTTAACAGCTTAAAACTTCAGTAAGACTTGGGAGCACCCCATGTTTGGAAATGAAAGTTGTATGTTTGGGGGGGGGAGAGATGCTAATAAAAGCCATAAACATAAAGCTGGGGGGGGCCTCAGATCCAGCCCTCTCCTTTTGCGTATATGGAAACCAAACCCCAGAAAGGTATAGTGATTGCTCCAAGTCACACAGGCAAGTGAGAGGCAGGTCCAAGACCTGAACGGATGACTTCAAACCCAGGACCAAAACTGAAAACAAATCTGCTTTACTCACTTTTGATTGTTCGTTCAGGCTGGTTTTACTCATTCTGAATCCTTCTACAGGAGACAAGCCCACCCTCCAATCTCTTTAAGCAAATGTCATCTTGTTCCAACTTTTAATTTGCAAATTTGAATAATGTTATGATAATTTTACTTTCAGCCGAATATACTCTGGTGGTTCTTCCTGAATGGTATTTGGTGTGACATACTGGATTTTGGATGACTGTGCCCAAATTATCACTTTGATTCCTGAAGGAAGTTCTTTTTCCTCTTTTCATCTTGTCCTACGCCTTTGAGCTAAATTCAAGTTCCATTTTGGAGAAGGGGCAAAACTACCAGCTCACTCCTCAGCAGACACTTGAAATCCCTTGTTCCTTTGAAGGGGACTTCACTGGTCCCGCCTTAGAGCTCCAGAGATGCCTTCTTCTCCCCAAAGAAATCTTTCTGGAGTTTTGAGGCACCCAGCCTGAATGACTGGTGGTCACACGGACATGAGGGTCCTGTGGTCCATCCACTGCCCCCAACCAGCCTCTCCCCTCCCCCTCCTGGGCCGACTGGGAGGGATTCCTTAGAGGTCAGAGCTGTCACTGGCCCCCGGTATTGTAAAATAAAACTGAGAATCCCCTCTGCTCCTCCCCGCCTCAGTGATCCTGTGTGTGTGCGCACACACACATGGCAGGGACACGCACGCACACATTCAGCATCACTTCTTGGACAGCATGTCTTTAAGAATGGCTCGTTGGAAACCAGAAAATTAATCTTTTCATAGAACACAGTATTATTATTCATTATTATTACTATTATTATTTTTTTGTGGTCTCTTCACAGTGTGTGCGCTTGTTACAGCCATTAGTCACCTGCGCTTCCTTCAGACTCTCCCTCCTGACCTCATGTCCCTCTCTTTCTTCCTTATTGCAGGCCCACTACTGTATCCCTTACACAGTGTCACCTCCACTTACTGCATGGTTCTTTGAATTTTCCTTTCCTTAGAGTATTTTAGGAAATTTAGCCTTGGGAAATTAGATGGTGCAGTAGAAGAATTTTGGAGTTTTGTTTTGGAGTTGGTCCAAGAATCTGTGTTCAAATCCTGGCTCTACCAATTACAATCAGTGTGACCTTTGGATAGGTCTGGTATCCTCACCTGTAAATTGAGTGGATTGGATTAGAAAGCTGAGATCTCCAGCTCTGGGTCTGTGCTCCCAGGTATGACTTGAAAACCCAATTCACTGTATTTGTGTTAGGGCTGGAGTAAGCTATACAGATTGCATTGGATGCCTCTGCTGTGCCTTCCAGCCATGGCTCTCTGCTCTTGGGACCTAAGTGCGCCTATCCATCCTGATGTCCAAAATTGTGTCTAGGGCTGCCCCCCATACTTAACTAGCCAGACCCTGATCCTCCAGGACTTTCTGGGGGCCTGAGTATAACTCATCCCTCTGTTAGCACATTAATAAGCAAATACAGACCAGGAAGGTGTGAATTCTTTTCTCAGCAGGTAGACTAGCTCACTACAAACAAACAACCAAGCCAGGATTTATCAGGGCCTAGTGTTAGAATAGCTCGGGAGCCTAGGACACTTTCATTCTTATTAGACCCCTCAGAGGGAAGGGGTACAAGGGTTGTTAGCCCCATTCCAAAGATGGAGAAACAGCGGACCAGGGAAGTGAAGGCATTTGCCCTTGGTCTGTTAAGGGCCAGACCTCAGACCTGAAGTCAGGGCTACTGAATTAGCATTCAGGGCTCTTGTGGGACGTCCAGGGAAGTGAAGGCATTTGCCCTTGGTCTGTTAAGGGCCAGACCTCAGACCTGAAGTCAGGGCTACTGAATTAGCATTCAGGGCTCTTGTGGGACGTCCAGGGAACATGAACACAGACCACCTCTGAGGAACCAAACAAAACTTTTGAATATCCTTAGAAATTTGGATAGAGAAAACCTGTCTGCATTATATGTTTTCCAAATGTCTTCTCAAATACTTTCATACTTAAATGTTTGGCATGAGTACTCCCTCCCCACCTTCCCAAAGCCCAACTACTCCTTTGGGCCAGAGGTTCCTAACCTGAGGTCCACACTCCCCAAGTGATCCTTGGATGGATTTCAGGGTCCCCATGAACTTGGAAGAGGGGAAAATGACATCTTCATTTCAATATAGGTGGTTTCCTTTTTAATCCTATCTTATTTCATGCATTTAAAATATGATTCCGAAGGAAGGAGGGTCAGATGAGGAAATGGATCTGAGAAATGCATCAGGAGGCCCGAGGATAGTAGGGGCCACAGGAGGGGGCAAATGGAGGTGAAAGAACAGCAGAGTCTCACAGCCGATCCCACAGAGGATGCAGCAGGAGACCAGGGGCAGTTGGAAGGGACACCAGCAGATCAAGGGATGGCCAGGAGAAGGGTACTGCTAGGGGTAGGAGTGAGGACAAGGAGAAGCAGGCTCCAGGCCCAAGGGGTCAACGCTTTCAACAGGGGCTGGGCTCAGCAACCTCAGAGATCCCTTGGGAACCTCGGCTAGATATCCTGCCAGATAGTACACCTCCCTGGTATCATCTGATTGAAAATGCTTTAAATACCTTAAGTTCAGCACCTCAGGCTCTAGGAAATAAATCAGCTATCAAAATGATATTCCAAAAATATACCATGTCATCCTCCTACTCAGAAATGTCCAGGGGCTTCCTGTCGCCTCCAAGATAAAAGTGGGAAATTCTTGTCAACCTAGAGTTTAAAGACTCCCATGACGCAGTTCTCACCTATTTCTCCACCAGGGGCTTTTTCACCTTTTTGTGTCCTGGATCCCTTTGGTAGTCTGCCAAAGCCCATGGAGCCCTTCTCAGGGAAGTGGTTTTAAATGAATAAAGTAAAATACATAAGATTACAAAGGAAATCTATTATATGGCAGTGGGTGTGGGTGTGGGTGTGTGACTCAAGCAAGATAATATATGTAAACGGCTTTGTAAACCTTAAAGCAGCATACTTTAGTGATGAGTAGTGATGATGGTGATGGTCATGGTCATGGTGGTGATGGTGGTTGTGCTGACAGTGATGGTGGTGGTAGGGGTGGTGATGGTGGTGGTTGTGCTGAGAATGAGGATGATGGTGATGAGGATGAGGATGAAGATAAGGATGATGGGGGGCATGTTCTGTAGCACTCACAGCATAGCAACCACATGGGGCAGATGCTGAAAGTCCTAGCCTTCCTCTTTTATTATATAAAAACATAAGGGTACCTGTCTCCCCAGGAGAGCTAAACTCCTTGGGAGCAGGGACAGTTTTGTCCCCAAGCCTACCACAGTACCTATTAGAGTACTTAATAAATGTTGTTGACTGATTGATTAGTGGCCTTAGTTCAGAAGGCCCCTCTTGCACAAGCCTTTACAGAGGATAATAAATTGAGAGCTAGAAGGAACCACAGATGTCCTCTACTTTAACCCCTTCATTCTATGATGAAGAAACAGAAGCTCCATGGAGGTAAAGTGCCTTGCCAGAAGTCACAGCCAGTAAGTGGCAGAGCTGGCCTGCGAGCCCCACTCCTTTGACTACCGGTGCAGTGGTCCTTTTTGGCTGCACCGCGATGCTTCTGATCCTGTCCAGGGGGCAGTGTCCCCTGCATTTACCTACCATCATTGATTGGGCATGAAAGAGACTTGAGAGATCTCTTGCTTTATAGATGAGGAATCTGAGAAGGGGACAGATGAGGTGATTTACCAAGACCCCAGAGGCTCCTCAGAGTGGGCGTGATGCCGAGGCAGCCTCACGGCTTCTCTGGACACATGCTGGATTCCCCAGTAGACTGTAAGCTCTCAGTGTGCAGGGGCTGGCTTGGTCTTTGTCTTTTCATACCCAGCATCTTGTACAGGGTAGACTCATAATAAATGTTTATTGAATGAATAAATGAACTCTCTTTCCACAATGGTAATTTTGTCCTTATCGCTGATAAGTATTTCATTTTCTTTGTTCTTCATTCTGTCTGCTATGAATGGGTCATTTGGACAAAATAAGATTTCAAAAGGGGAAAATATGGAAGTGTTCTTTGAATGAAATAAAATTCTTCACACGCATGTTCTCGCTTCAGGAATTGTCAGAACAGCAGCGTCTGCGTTTTCATTAAAAAAAGTATTTATCAATCCTTCTTAACCAAATATTTGACTCTTTAAAATTCATCCTACTGTACACTCAGTGTGATTTATTCAGAGAAGATACCTTGCATTACTATGTGTCCTTCTCATATTTCTAATAGCTTTCTCTTTTAAATTTTAGTGATGTGTAAAATATTCTTAATTCCACCTCTGCAATTCATCTTGTTGAATTTTCTAATCTCTACTGACCAAAAAAAAAATCAACCGTAAAATATGAAAACAACTTTCAATTAAGATTAGAATCAAAAACTCCATTCATTTTGTAAATTTCACAGCAGCCTTGCAGCCTTGCCTGCCCCTTCCCTCATGGCTTCTATAGGTTTTAGAAATGTCCTATGTTAGAACATCATGATTGTCTTTCTTTTTAGCAATATCAGAGTAGCATCTATTAGCTCTTGCTTTAATACATCTATTCAGTATTTCTCCACTTAATTCATTCCACAAATATTTGTTGATAGTCTTCTCTATGCTATTCTAGGCACGATGGGGGAAAAAGAACTGGGTCATAATCTCAGCACTGGAGGAACTTCCTGCTTAGCAACTTGAGTAAATGATCATTCATTCCTAGTGTGTGCATAAAAAAATCCCATTCTAAATCCTCTCCATGGCTATCCACACATCTGCACCATTCATGAAGTAAATCTAACATTACTTAGAAAAGAACCAACAGTTTGTTGCTTCTGTTCAATTGTTAGCTTTTAAAAACAAATATTTGTTCTGCCGTGGTAGCCAGTTTTCTAAGATAGAATAATGTTTGCAGCAAATTATAGGAAGGAAAGAGAAAAGTGGCCGACAATGTTTATTTAAAGACACCGTTTCAGATTAGCCTGGGGGATGAGAGAGCCAGGCAACAGTGAGCAAGAACACAAGAAGCCCGAGATTGGATCTGATGTGTCCTACATTCACAGCTGGTGGGTTGCAACTTTCTTTGCCCAGTTTAATCTCATACGTTCTCATACAACCATGGAACTTTCTGGCAAGGCCCAGTACTAAACATTGTGGGGGGAGTCTCTTAAGGAGGTACTTCCAGAGGCGTTTGGTATTCTCTCATCCCCAGAAGAAGAAAATCAAAACTGAGCAGCTGGCCCCCAAACAATGGGGAATGAGATGACTGAAGAGGGACATGTAAGGCAGAAAATTCAGTTTAATTCACTCCAAGGAATGCTTATTAAGTCCTCTTAAGTTCAAGATGGGAAACAACATGGAGTGGGAGGAGGAGGAGGGAGGGGGAGAGAGAGA
>CM053581.1:561355622-561444912 GCA_028627135.1 Pseudochirops cupreus
GAGAGAGAGAGAGAGAGAGAGAGAGAGAGAGAGAGAGAGGAAAGAGAGAGGAGAGAGAGACAGAGAGGAGAGAGAGAGAGACAGAAAGAGGCAAGGAGAGAGAGAGAAAGAAAGAGGAAAGAGAGAGGAGAGAGAGACAGAGGAGGGAGAGAGAGAGAGACAGAGAGGAAAGAGAGAGGAGAGAGAGGAGACAGAGAAAGAGACAGAGAGAGAGAAAGAAAGGAAAGAGAGAGGAGAGAGAGACAGACAGAGACAGAGAGAGGAGAGAGAAAGAGAGAAAGAGGAAAGAGAGAGACAGAGAGAGGAGAGAGACGGAGAGAAAGGAGAGACAGAGAAGAGACAGAGGGAGAGAGACAGAGAGGAAAGAGAAGAGAGTGAGAGAGAGAGGAATGAGAGAGAGACAGAGTGAGAGAGAGAGAGGAAAGAGAGAGGAGAGAGACAGAGAGTGAGAGAGAAAGGAAAGAGAGAGAGACAGAGAGAGAGAAAGAGGAAAGAGAGAGGAGAGAGACAGAGAGAGAGAAAGAGGAAAGAGAGAGGAGAGAGAGAGAGACAGAGAGGAAAGAGACAGAGAGAGAGAGGAGAGGAGAGAGAGAGAAGGAAAGAGAGGTGGGGGGAGAAAGACAGAGGAAAGAGAGAGAGGGAGAGAGAGTGTACGTGCTCACAAACACACTTCAGAGTCATGAAGGCCTCACTTCCAATCCCTTCTCTGACATATACTACTTGTATCATCCTGGGCAAGTCACTTAACCCTTAAAGGTCTCAGTCCTTTAAAATTCCAGCCAACTCTCAGAAGTGAAGTTTTGTAGCTGTAGTAGTTACTGATCTGCATTGGGAGAGGGCATTTTCTATTGAAATCACAAGTTTGGTTAAAAAAGAAGAGTACTGAAAACAGCATGGTTGCTGTCTTCTTAGACTGTATGATCTTTTTTTTTTAAAGTTTGTAAATGAGCATTTATAAGTACCTACTCTATGCCAAGTCCTGTGCTAAGTCCAAAAAAAAAAGGAAAAGACAATCCCTGTTCTTAAGTTCACAGTCAAATGGAAGAAATGATATTTAAACAGCTGTGTATAAATAAGCTATAATAAATACTTATTAACCATATACAGGAGATATCGAGAGAGAGAGAGAGAGAGAGAGAGAGAGAGAGAGAGAGAGAGAGAACTCCTGGATATACAGTTAACTAGCATATATGTGAATATATAACTATATACAGGCCTTATAGATTATCACATATGCATGATTATATATAATATAAATGTCCTATATGTAGTTATATATAGAATGTAAATATGATATATTTTAACTATACATAGGATACGTGTGTATAGTATTCTGTGTATATAACATGTATATATGTATGTGTGTAATAAAATGGAGGTAATCAACAGAGAGACAGCATTGGAAGTCAGGAGCACTGGGAAAAGTCTCTTGTAGAACGTCAGATTCTCCCTGGCAATTGAAGAAAGCTGGGGCCGGGGTTTCAGAAGTGAGGATAGAGAGGATGGTGCGCATGGGAGAGAGCCAGGGAGGGTGCTGAGAGCTGGGACTGGAGCCTCCAGTGGCTATTCCAGGAGATGCGACTACATAAATACATAGTTTTTAAAACTGTGAACTTGACGGGCATCAACAAGCACAAACATTTCCTTAATATTTTTTCTCTCCATTTCTTTTTTGCCCTCCCCAGGCCTCCTCACAACTTGCTCTTCCAAAAAACCCAAAATGTTTTTAAATGTGAAAGCCCTAGTAGAAGACTTAAGTTCAGCAAAGCAAAACAGTTTCCCACCTTAGCCGTGTCTCAGAAGGTCAGGAAGTTTCATGCTGTGATGCAGCACTTCTCTGCCAAGAGGTGGCAAGTAGCGTCAGACTTCTGGAGTCTTGACTGATCGCTTTTTAAATTAATTTTATTATTTTTCCCCTCCCCCCCCCCCCCCCCCGCACACAGAGGAAAAAAGAGAGGGAGGGACAGAGTGAGGGAAGAAAGGAATGTTACACAAGTAATATCAGTCAAGCAAAACATTCCCATGTTGGTCATGTCCAAAAATGAATTTCACTTGTGCTGTGAGAAACAAGGACAGAGTTATTTCACAGAAATGAGAAGACTTGTATGAACTGATGCAGAGTGAAATGAGCAGAACCAGGGGAATGATTTATACCATAACATCGATAATATAAAAACAAAGAATTTTGAAAGACTTAGGCACTCTTGTCAACTAAAGGATCAGCTAGGATTCTAGAGAAATGATAAAGAATGCTGCCTACCTCTTACTAGAAATGTGACAGATAAATAAACAGAATCAAGACAGTACAGGGAAGGACATGGGATGGACTTCCAGGACCAAGGGGACGGATCTGACTGTAGGCAAGAGAAGGAGATGTGGAAGCTGGCTGCCTGGACGGGGGGAAATTGAGGAGAAATCAGTATGAGAGGGAAGGACATAAATAACATGTACTTCTTATTTTAAAAGCAAAACTCAAAAAAATCCTCAAGCTGTCTCGGCGAATGCAGATTATCCCTTAAAAGAAGGGATCATTTTTCTTTAATAATTTGTTATTACTGTTGTTATATGGGATGGCTCTCTGGGAGGGAGGGGATTACAGGGGAAAATTTAGGTCACGTAAAAACAAAATATCTTGACTAAAATCACCTTTTGAAAAGATCCCCTGCTTCAGCTGGGTCCCAGGGGTGGTGGAGATGGTGGTTGGCAGAGATCCAGCAAAGGCGATGTCGGTTCTTGCACAAACGCTTTAGTTGCTTCCCCCCACATATGCACTCATCCCACACTCACTGTGCCTCTTTCTCTCTCTCTTTGGCCAGCTGCTAAGAGAAAGCTACAAGGGGAATGAAAGCTCATCTGAGCTCAGTCTTATTACAGACAAGCCATGTCCCGGGCCTAGGAGTGAGACCTCATGTCCACACGTGTGAAGGAGGACTTCCAGAAGAGGTCAGCTCTATTAAGGGTGGGCTTAGTTTGGTTAAAGAAAGCGCAGAATATGGGAGGAAAGTCTGAATTGGGAGATATTTTTAGCTATTTACGAGTAAAACTGGTATTTTCATATTATGTCACAGAAGGTAGTTTCCAAAACAGGGGCAGTTCCTTCTGCAAGTAGCACAATTCAAGGCAGGTAAGCATAAAAGGAAAGAAGTACCTTCCAGCTGCCTCTGTGCCAGCCAGTGTGTCTTGCCCTTTGCCCCATTATGGAAAGTGTGTAGGCCATAACTATCTAATATATTTCATAATATTAACTATAGATTACTACAAAGCATCATCGATATAATTCAAATTTATTCTAATAAAATTTTAAAAGGGGATGCTTTTCCTTCTAATTATGTTCAGGCAGCATGCTGGTGAGGTAGAAAGAACATTGGATTTAGAGTCAGAGGTTCCAGGTTCAAATCCTAAATCTTACTGCCTGTGTAACATTGGAAAGATCACTTTACCTAACTCTTGAGTACCATTTTTTCTTCATCTATTAAATAAGAAGTCTGGTGTCACTTAAAAATCCATGGACTTTTTTTTTCCTTAAAATATTTTTATAATTGTATTTCTATATGACAGGTTTCCTTTGAAATACTATGTGTTTTATGCATTTAAAAACTTTCTTCTGAGGAGTCTAAAGGCTTCACCAGACTGTCCGAGGGGGCCATGACACAAAAAGATTAAGAGTTTGTGGCCTTCGTAAGTCTTAAATTCTCTTCCAACAATAAAACTTTGGCCAGTACCAGGCATCTCCAGTTGGTTAGTTAAGCCTGTTCACTATGGGCATTTAGATAAGCCAGATTTGGCTTCTTGTCTAAACTGGAAATAGATGCTTTTAAATTATCCTTAGAAGAGACACCAAATACTTAATGCCAGCTATCAGGTCTCATTCTAGACTGCTATGTGTACACACGCTCACACACACATATACATGCACATACTCACACACATATACTCACTCACACATACACACACATTCACACATCCATGTACACATACACACTCACACACATACATACACACTCACATACACATACACACACATACACATACACACACTCACATTCACACATCCATGCACACATCCACACTCACACACATACACACATACTCATATACACATACACACTCACACATCTCTGTTGGGCTTAACCCAGCTTTTCTCACATTCTGTGATCACACCAAACTAAGGTCTGTAGGAAGATCATTTTACAGGCCCTTAACAGTCTCTTTTGGGGCCTGAGGAACCTTTGGACCCACTGCTTTACTCTCAGTTTTACTCTTTGACCTGAAGCCCCATGCCTGACCTGATTGCTGGCTCATCGGCTTTTTTCCCCCCTTAGGTTTTCCATCATTTTCAAAGAATGTTCTTGCCCTGCTTCTCCTTAGCACTTCTGCTCACAATTGGAGCTACTCCAAGGGTTAACATTCGAGCTCCTCTGGATACATACTCCTGTGTTCCCTGATGCACATTTGAGATGTAAAACCTTCAACCACCATGAATGCTCTGTCTTTTTCCAATGTGTTTCTTTTGTCTCTTCGAACCCATTCTCCAGGAGTGGGCATTCAGCCAGCTTCATAATCCTTGTTAATTTACTGTATCATTATCAGAATTAGGCATTGTTGCACTTTGGACAGTCTTCACACAGTGTTTGCACGAACTCAGTCAAGGGCCGCCGTAGAAAATGGAATTGTTGGCATTTCTTGCTAACTGTGACCAACCCTGTGGGTTGCATTGCACAAATTGTGAATCATTGACCTCCATGTTTCTTAAAGATAAATTAGCTGCACTTTCCCTGTCGACAATTTTTTTGAAAATGTTACCAGTCATTATTTCCTCACAGATGGAAGGAGCCTTTATTTTCTCTCTTTCTTTGGTAAATCTGTAAATATGCTGCATCTTGTCAAGACGTCTTTTGTGAGACTTAGATGCAAATGTTTAAAAGATGCGCTTCTCCTTCTGTGCATGTTTATGTCATTGTCTTTAATTTAACAGCCAGTGTCATATGGTCAGCCATTTATTATGCACTTTACATGGTAATCCATTAAGGATCTCAGCTGTTGTGCTGGCTAATTAATTGTTATTATGTATGGTATACTTTTGTAGTTCTAAAGCAGAGATGAATCACCCTGTCTCTGGGATGGAGCTTCAGTGGACATCTGTTAAGTCCTGACAACGCGCCCCCCCCATCCCCCTTACACAGATACTAATTAATAAATAAGTGATGTTCTAACAACATACCACCACATCATGGGCTTAAGTTCAGGCAGCCAGAGTTGCTGACTCTGGGCTTTGCTGGCCAAGGTCACCTTCCTCTGCTTCTTACTACTAGATCTTTTGGGAAGATTGGATTGAAAGAGCTTTGGGGTTCAGATTTGCTCATTTCATTGTTCTCTCAGAAGATCTTCCCTGAGCTCCTTCTATGGACTCAGCAACGGGAATGCTTGAAAAAGTTGTTGTGCCTATACTTGAGTAAGGCTACCCAGAGATGGGCAGTTTTCTTGGTTTCTCTCCTGTTCTAACTGACAGTATCCCTTTTCTAACATGGAATCATATGGGGGAGAGAGGGAGGAAGGAGGAAGGAGAAGGGAGAAGAAAAGGAGAAGACAGGAGAGGAGAGGGGAGGGAAGGGGAGAGAAGGGGGAAGAAGGAGAGGAGAGGAGGGGAGGGGATGGGAGGGGAGAGGAGAGTGAAGGAGAGAATAGTGGAGGGGAGGAGAGGAGAGGAGATAGGAAGAGAGGAGAGGAGGGGAGGGGAGGGAGAGGGAGAGGGAGAGGGAGAGGAGAATTTTTAGGGCTAGAAAATTTTGAAATTATCTGGTCTGAGCTCTTCATTTTAAAGATAGACTGAAATCCAGGGAGAATAAATGACATAATGAGTATAGAGTCCTGTGCTTGGTACTCTAAGAAAATCCAAAGGAAAGGAAGATTTTCGTTTTCCTAAAATATGGGATTTATAAGGAGTACTATGTTAATGAAAATAATAATAATAGACAGCCCCTCTATGGCAGTTTATGGTTTGCAAAATGCTTACAAATACTATCTCATTTAATCCTTACAACAACCCCACAAGACAGATAGCTATCATCATCACCATTTTGTAGAGGAGGAAACAGAGAGAGATTAAGTGACTTGACAAGGTCCACACAGCTAGTGAGTATTTGAGGCTAAGTTTCAACTTAGATCTTCCCGAGTCCCAGAGCCAGCACTCCATCCACTTTGCTACCTGAAATTGGTACCCAGATCTTCTGGCCCCCAAGCCAGTGTTCTTCCTGCTGGACCACCCTGCCTCCCTTGCTCAGAATTGTCTCCATTAGTATACTTATTTTTTTTTGTACAAACAGAATCCTTTTCTTCCTTCCTTCCTTCTTTTCTCTCTTTCTTTCTTTTCTTGTTTTTGTTTTTTGGAGGGACAAGATAGGGCAATTGGGGTTAAATGACTTGCCCAAAGTCACACAGCTAGTTTTTTGTGTTGTGTCTGAGGTCAGATTTGAACCCAGCTCCTCCTGACTCCAGGGCCAGTGTTCTATTCACTGCACCACCTAGCCACCTGTCTTTCTTTCTCTCTCTTCCTTCCTTTCTTCCTTCCTTCCTTCCTCTTTCTTTCTTTCTTTTTTTGTCAGACCTGTACCTTTTTTTAGAAACTGCTTATTAACAATGGTTGTGAATTTAGAGGTGTTTCAGTGCCTCATGATAGCTTAGAGATGACCTTGGGTTTGCAATTCCAATAGGTTCTATCAAACTGGAAAGACTTCACCATAGATTATGTCTCCTTCATAACCAGTTTAGCTAAGTTTGGAGAGGCTCATCTCAATATTAGTTAAAGGTGCTAGAGGAGGGAGGGGAGAGAAGAACTTTTTGGTTGAATGAACTCAGCCATCTCCTTAGTCAAGAGTTTCCAGTTTGAGTCTCACATACTCCTGGAGTGTTAGAGGAACTTGTCAAGGGGGCACAAAAATTATTTGGTAAATAACTATATTATCCTATTAAAATATTCTAAGAGGAGAAGTGTTAATGAAAATAATTCATGGTTTGGAAAGAGAACAATGAAAAGGGAGCAGCAAGGGTGTAAGGTCAGAAGAGAAGGATCAGAACTTTCAGTGTATCAGAAAAATTGGAAAGAAACAAATAAAGTCTTACTGACCAAAACCAGATGAATGAGATTTGGATAAGAAACCTTTTTCTTCATATTGAACTAGGAAAGAAGCAACAAGTGACCCAATGAATGATAAACTAATTAATCTTCACAAAAATCAGAAACTCCAAATTGATTTCCAACGAGCAAAATGACTAATATGTTAGTGGACCTTTGGAGAAGTGCATTCTCATTTTACCACATTTGCTCATAGAACTTTAATCCCATTTATAAACAACTTATCTCAGAGAAACAGAATGCTCAATGTTCCTTTCAACCAAATTCAAAGCAAGAAAAAAAACTCCATGTTAAACATCATACACAGCTATCTCTTTCAAGAACTATCCCAAGGATAAATCTGTTCATTGGCAAATAAAAACAGAATCAAAGATCTCACTAATTTATTTGACCACGTTTTGATAACCACTTCTTAGGAACCTAAGTGCAGAGCTGAAAGCAAGGGCGTGTGAGAACTAACTTTAATCTCAGATCCATTTGTTAAATTTTCATTGTGAATATTTACACGTGAGAAATGACCCAGAAATCTACAAACTGGGGCTTGATTTATTGTTTCGTTGATTATTTCTAGATTTTTTAAAATGATGGAGAAAATGTTACTAATGAAAATTAAACTGAAAATTATATCCTGCCGACTTTTTCTTTTTCCTGGAGAGCTGGTTGTTAAATATTTATCAGCTCATTGCTGGCTGCAGAGGACTTTAGAAGCCCAAAACTTTCTTCCTTTTGTACTGAATGGAGGGTTTGAGAAGGCTTATTAAAAGCCAGAGGTATAATGGAACCAAAACTGGTTGGGGGCCCCTGCTGTAAGTCTTAAAGAAGGACCCTGGGGACACAGTGGATAGAGTGCTGGGTCTGGGGTCAGGAAGACCTGAATCTGAATGTGGCCTCATACATTTACTAGCTGTGTGACCCTGGGCAAGTCACTTAAGTCTGTTTGCTTCTCTTTCCTCAACTGTAAAACAGAGCTGCCGTGAGGATCAAATGAGATGATATTCGTAAAGCACGTAGCACAGTGCCTGGCACACATTCGGTACTTCATAAATGCTTCTTCCCTTCACCTTCCCCTAGAGATGCCGTGGCCAGTTTGGGTAGGCAGAGAACCCCAATCAATAAAACCGTAACTTATTGAATTATTGAAGAAGGAGATTCATGAATATCTTTTTTTTATTCCATAAACATGTTCCTGAAAAGTTGCGTGGACATAGAATTTTCATAAATTTGATTATTTTAGATTCCCTGGAGGAGCTTACTATTTAAAGCATCTCCCAGTGAATCCCATTGCCAAGCCAAAAAGAAATCTTTTTTGTACTCCTATGATTCAGATGCTTAATAATGTCGTTACTGGGTTTCCCAGAATGTGAGCCGCTGTATGGCGCTCGGAGAGGGTGTGTACCCTTTCATTTCAGGGTTCCTAGTTTGCCCTGTTCTGCTTTCTGAAGAGCTTTCTAAAGTGATGGGCATGAGGGAGGCTACAATCTCTTGGGGGGGGTGGTGGCAGGTAGTCCATTTACAAGAAGCAGCCTGGGTCCTGAGGCAAGCTGGAGAAGTAAAGCAGGTTTCCCTTTTCAAGAGACAAAGATTCTATACTTGTTGAGGGGGGAAAAAACTACAGAATTTTTTGAGAAAAGGCCTACTTCTAGAAGCTACAGAAAGACTGTTTTTCTTTTCTTCCCTTTTTAGGGTGGAGGGGTTTGGAGGGGAAGGACCACATCTTTGGTTTCATCTTGGTAGGGAACTCTCAGTGAGGAATTCCCTTTATCAATGGCAGAAATGCATCTTTGCAAATCACAGCTAGGTCCTTAAGTTGTGTGTGGTATTTAAATTCACATCTGCTTGAAGTCAGGGGCAGCTAGATGGCACAGCAGATAGAGCACTGAGCCAGGAGTCAGGAAGAACTTAGTTCAAATCCAGCCTCAGACACTTACTAGCTGTGAGACCCTGAGCAAGTCAACCCCTTTTCACCCAAGTTTTTTTGTCTGTAAAATGGGAATGATAGTTGCACCCACCTCCCAAGTTTGTTGTGAGGATCTAATGAGATAACAATTCCAAATCACTTAGCACAGAGCCTGTCCCAGAGCCCACACTATATAAATGTTAGTGATGATGATAATGATATAAAATATGGTCCTTGGTTCCACCCCAATGGAAATTTGGATGATTCGTTATTCATGTCTTAGAGATTTGCCTAGGATAGATACAGGTTTAAGTGACTTGCCCTGGATCACGTCAGAAACAGGAATAGAACTCAGGTCTTCTTAAAGTCACCTCTATTTTCTCTTTCTCTTAGAAAGATCTTATTGATGAAAATTTCCAAATTATAAACATTCTCTGGGGAAAAAAATTAGAAGCTTAATTTTGGGAGCAGGGGAAACTTAAGAAATCCTTCCAAATCTACAGAGAGAGAAAACTCCCTCAGAAACTGGCCTTTCTCCACTTCAGGAGTTCTAGAATGCCAGGGCTAGGAAGGACCTTTGAGGGCCAACAATTCCATTGATTTGTGATGGAAGAATGGAGTGTTTGGAGAAGTAGGAACTTGTCTGAGGTCACACTGGGCACTGGGGGTAGGCCTCTGACTGGGGTTTCTGACTCCCCAGGCCCTGCTCTCTCCATCAGACCAATGCCAGCAGGCAGGTGTTGGCTCAGGGGAGTATCAGACAGCAGGTTTTGGGGCAGCCATCAGGACGTCACGTCGTGTTGGAGCCGGGGCGGTGGGTGGCTTACAGCCCCACGTGACCAACCATTGAAGAGGATCAGTTTTCTTCCCCGAAGTTAGAGGTTTTGTTTGTGTTTTTTACCTTTTCTAGCCTGTCAACAATCTCTCTCAGGAGTTTTAGTTGGAAACGTCTCGATCGAGTTTTAAGAAAAGAACTGCGCAGGCTACTCTTTTCACTTTTTGTTGGTTTTGCTTTGTCGCCGTTTTTCTCTTTTGTTCTGATTCTTCTTTCACAGCATGACTAATGTAGAAATATGTTTAACATGATTGTACATGTATAAAAAAAGGAAAGGAAAGGAAAGGCCTGCTGAAAATTGAGATCATGAAGGAAAGAAGCATCTTTCTTAAGAATCCCAGCTAACGGTCTGTTCAAGTAAATTCTGAAATGACAGCGGACCTCAGCCTGTGTTCAGTGCTGTTAACTCTGCTCTCCTGTATCTCATAATCCACCGACTCATGGCCAGATCCCTGCAGAGAAGGCTTTTTCTGAAGGGCGTGTATTTCCCACTGATCTCACATGTTTTCATGAAAATCTTACTACCGTTCCTCTCCATGCCAGGACTCCTTTTTTTAATATACGAAAGTTTATTTTGAGTTGTGTTGAAAGGAGGTGGTTGCTGTTCAGGAGTTTAGTCATGCCTGATGCTTCATGACCCCATTTGGGGTTTTTTCTTGGCAGAGATACTGCAGTTGTTCACCATTTCCTTCTCCAGTTCATTTTATAGATGAGGAAACTGAGGCAAATAGGGTTAAGTGACTTGCCCAGGGTCACACAGCTAATAAGTTTCTAAATCTGGATTTGAACTCAGGAAGATGAGTCTTCCGGATTTCAGACCTTGCCCTCTATCCACTATGCCACCTAGCAGCATGAGTTAAAAAAAAAAAGTACAGGTGTATAAATAAATGACCAAGAGTATGAATAAGGAAAATAAAAAATTGATATGATTGTACATGTATTCAATCCAGATTAACAAGTGCTGTATTGATTAAGCACCTACTGTGTGTGAAGCCCTACTCTATGCACTGAGTGACACAATTTAAATTAAATTAATCTCTGACTTCAAGGACATTCCCTGGCCCGGGGAGGAGGGGGCGGCGGGGTGCAATGGGGAAGCTGACAAGTATCCACAAGATCATTTGAGGAAGATAGGGAACCAGTGGCTGGGGGTATTAGGATAGAAGGGATTCTGAACTGAGCCTTGGAAACGGTCAGATGTTGCATTGTCCACAGGGAAGAGGGTGCCTGAAATGCAGGACTTGTGAAGGGGAGGAATATGCCGTGAACTCAGAAGGGGATTCTGAAAGATTTCAGTGGTCTCCTGGGGAAGAGCCACATAGGGCCCTTGAGCTGGGGAATGGCAGGCTCAGATACTCTAGGACAGCGGTTCTCAACCTGTGGGTCACGTTCAATTTGTAACAATGAAAATACATCCTGCATATCAGACATTTACATTACGATTCATAACAGCAGCAAAATTACAGTTATGAAGTAGCAACGAAAATAACTGTACGGTTGGGGGTCACCACAACATGAGGAGCTGTATTAAAGGGTCACGGCATTAGGAAGGTTGAGAACCACTGCTCTAGGAGATAATCTTATTGAGGCATCGGGGTAGGGGGTGGAGAGGAATGGGAGAGAAGGAAAGCCCAGAGGCCTCCTGGGGGCTCTTTCAACCCTCCTGGCAGGAAGGGACAAGGGCCTGGCCACGGGTACTGGGCTTGGGGCACGGAGAAGAGCTTCCCCGTCCCTCCTGATTCTGACTCCTTCTCTCTCTTGATTATTGCCAGTTTGTTCTGCATTTAGCTTGTTCATACAGTGTTGCCTTGCCCATTAAAACGTAAGCTCCCTGAGAGCAAGAACTACTTTTGCCTTTGTTTGCATTCTTAGCACTTAGTGCAGTTAACACTGAGTAAATCAGACCAACAGTGTTATAGCTTCTGTTATTTACCAATTGCTAATCCCACCCCAAATGCATATTACAGACATGTTACGTGCGTGTAACATACACATGGTAGGGGCTGGTGTCCTCCCAGCTTCCTTCGTGCTTTCCTTCTTTACCCGTGTGTGTGTGACGTCGATGCTGTTACTACAGCCAGCTCATTTGTCATTCTCTTCACGGTGAGCTCCTTGAGGGCAGAGACCATCTTTTGTCTTTGTTTGTATCCCCAGCACTTTGCCACCGTGCCTGGCGCATAGTAGGTGCTCAGTAAATCTTCGTTAAGTAGCTGATTTTACATCTTCCCAGATTTCTCTGAATTTGTGGGATCCGTTGGTCCCTATCGCTCAGTAACATGCGGGTTTTACTCCTCTGATGGTGGGATGCTATTAGCACCACCTTTCAACAAGCATTTATTAGGCTCTTTCTGAATGCCATGTACTGTGGTAGCCTAAAGTAAAAGTCCTTGCTCCCAAAGAGCTTGCATTTCATTGCTGGGAAAGTCTAGGTTAGGGCTATGAATCAGCTCAGAAACATTAAAGCACATTTTTAAAAACATAATTATTAAGACTATTCCTACCTGACACATAGTTAATAAGCACATCATTTAGGCTTTGTTGATATCTGGAAACAGTTGCTATCTGGTTACTATATTTAACCTAAATAAGTTATTTTTTTTTAAAGCATTGGTGATATTTATTAATCTGTTCAACAAAAATTAACTAACTGCTTTTTCTGTGCCAGCTGATACTGGGCACTGGGAATTAAAAAGGCAAAGTGATACAATCCCTGACCTCAAGGAGCTTATATTCTACTTGGGGGGTAGGACATATACTGAGAGAATTGTAATAAAAGGCAGGCAGAGGAGATGTTGGGACAAGGTGCTCTGGGAAAGCTGGGGGAGCCTTTCATGTGAAGGGACCAGGGAAGGGCATCACAGAAAGGTGGCACCTGAGCAAAGCCTCGAATGAAGAGATTCCTGGAAGGTGGAGATGAGAAGGAGACTTCAGCCCAGGCATGGCGGAGATGATGTTATGAGTCACGGGCCAGTTGGCCGGCCTGATTGGTCAGAACATAGAGGGTGTGAAGGAGACTTGTATGAAATGAGGCTGAGCTAGGGACACACTGTGCAGGGCCTTCCTTGGCAGGCTGAGGAGATGGTGTTTTCCTTTGGAGGTAATAGGGAGTCGTGAACGTTTACGAGAAAAGCTGTGACGCGCTCAGAGACTGAGATTTACAAAGATAATTTGACCGGCTCTGTGAAGGATGAGTTGAAGGGGGAGATGCTGAGGTCGAGGAGGGCGTGTGTCATCCGTGGGAGAATCAGGCCAAGTCAGTAAGCCTGCTTAATGACAATAACAGTTGTATTTATTTGTACAGGCTCTTTCAGGTTTGTGAGACACTTCACAAATATCGTCTCGTTTGATCCGCACAGCCCTGACCGTGGCTGCTGTCATTTTCCACTTTTTATACATGAGGAGACTGAAACAAGTAGAGGTTAAATGACTTGCTCAGGGTCACCCTGTGGGTAAGTGTCCAAGGCCAGATTTGAACTCGGGTCTTCATGACTCCATGTCTGGGGCTACTGTGCCTCCCAGGGGCCTGTGCTTAGTGCTGGCAATCCAAAGAAAGACAAAACACAGCCCCCTCTCTCGAGGAGTTCCCATACTAAAGGGGGAGACAACATGCAGACAACTCTGTACGATCGAGATACCTGTCGGATAGATGGGTGTAATCTCGCAGGGACAGCGCCATCCCTGAGGTGGGGAGCTGGTGGGAGGGTGGTAGCCAGTTGAGTTTAGAGAAGGCAACAGAAGCAGCAGATATTATGGAAGTAGACCTGAGCAGACCTGGGGACTGATTGGATAGGAATGTTGAGAAAGAAGGAGGTTCCTGGGCAGACTCCAAGAAATATGGTGCCCAAGAGGTGCCCTCCACAGAAATAGGGAGGCCTACGTTAGGAGTTTTCAATGGGAAAGCAATGAATTTCGTTTCTCAGGGAGGTCCAAGAGCTCAGACTCCCTTGGGTGCTTTTATTCTTCTGGATAATCTTTTGCTGGGTGATCTTTTGGCTTTTTCTTTTCCCACCTGTTTCTGGGCCTGGAGCCCTTTTGGACACTCAGGAATGCTTAAAGACCAGTCTCTGGGTATCGGGGATTTTGATGTTTTTAACTTAAAGTTGTTTACTTTAGTCAACATTGATGTAGAGCTATTGTATTGGTCCCCAGTGTGAGTTTTCCATCTTCTTCTTATCAGTCATCAACAAGTCAAGCTGTATAAAACCTGACTTTGAAAATAGAAATTCCTTGGCAAACAAAGGCCTGTATCTCAGGATGGTTATTAAAGCCCAGGCAGCGCATTTATCCTAGGGAAGGAAACAAAGACTGGACTGACCATGGCTTCCTCCAAAATGAGCATCTTGGGACACCAGAAGTTCATCCACTGAAATTTCTCAAATTTTGCAAATTATCCTCTTTGTGACGTGCTAAAATTCTATGTTGAAAACTGCTATTGAATTATATTTTCTTTTAAACTATTAATTACAGAAGAACAAAAGAATTATCATTATCAATAGTTTACCATTAATATTCATGAGTCCTTTGATGATTAGAATGTCTAAATGTGCAGAAATAGACTAGATGTGACGAGATGGTTATAGAAGATATCCCTTGACATTTTTTCTTTATAACTCAAGATTCTAAGAACACTGAAATTTTTTAGAGTTGAAAGGAACCTTAAAAGATATTAGGTTTGACCTCATTATATAGATTTTACAAACGGAGCCTCTGGGGAGATTACATGATTTGGCTAAAGGTAACAAGTCTGGATTTGAACATGGACCTTCTTACTCCATTCCAATGTTAGGAGACCTTGAGTTTGACTTTTTTACAATTGGTTCTTTCATACTAATCCTACTAGTAAGTATTATACTGGGGATGAATCATTTGAACCCCAGGGAAAATCCTAAAACCCGTGTAACCTTTTAGCAAGGTCTTATAATGGCTTCGTTCAATAATATTTAATAACATTTTGTCTGTTTGTTAGGAGAAATGCAAATGTTTGTTAAACCTGAGATGTCTGTTGAATTGCTTCATCTGATGATAATAATGTGTATTCATTTACAGTAACTTTGTGTTTTTTCTCTAGGTTACGTTTCGGACAAGAATCTATCACTGTAATATTAACAGCCAAGGAGTGATCTGTCTGGACATTCTAAAGGATAACTGGAGTCCAGCCCTCACCATTTCTAAGGTTCTTCTCTCCATCTGCTCACTTCTCACAGATTGCAACCCCGGTAAGAGGCTACAAGACGCTGGTCCAGATCCGTGGGTCAGCCAACTGGACAGTGCTTTCCTCTTCTTCTAGGGCTTTCCTCTTCTTCTAGGGAATCATTATAGATCTCCATAGTGTTTCCTGCCCCCTCCTATATTGGGTCAGTTCATTAAACTCTTCATGGCTTATTTCTTACTGTATGTGTTTGGGAGGGGAGGGAGACAGGGACAGAAATGGGCTGGGGAAGAGCATTTATTATATAAATTAAGGAAAAATTCCTCCAGAAGGGAAAGTGCATTTAAGGACTACATGATACGAATACATTAACTGCTACAGCCAAATAATACTACAAATTCAAATTGAAGAGCTTAAGCCTTAATTATATACCTAGGAGAAGATGCTAATTTCAGAAATGTAGGCTTTTAAAGTGTGATACAATCAAACAGCCCCAGAGGCTGAACCCTCCAGCATTCTCCCAGTACTGAAGAACTGTCTGACCCAAACAAACAAACAAACAAATGGGGGGGAAACCCCACCAACTGGCTCCTTTGGATTGGGGAAGGCTGAAAAGGCCAAATGAGGAGGAGCAGCTGCCTGGGAAATCCAAAGGCAATTCCAAAAGCCATCTGGGTTTCAGGCTCCTCTCCAGATCACCTGTTCTCAGCTCACTGGCTCCCAGAGTAGGATTCCTTCTCGTTTACCTTCTCCTGATAATTAAAGGGCACACCTGCCGGAAGCTCTGAGGTCCGGAAGCACGCTTGTACTCATCGGTGTGCTGAGGCTAGTTCAGACCTGCTTGTGAGAGCCAATGGTCAAATGTTCATTGTGGAGCATTTACACCCCAGACAAAAGCAAATGCTCCAGATAAGGGCTTGCTGTGTTGTTTTGTGGATTGTCTTGACTAAGAGATTGATGGAGGAGATGTTAATAATGCCTGTCAACTAAAGAGGGAGTTGTGGGCACACGTTTTTTCTTCTGGAGAATCATTAGACATTTGCCAGCAACCCCCCCCCCCCGGCAATCGTAGATTCTTAGATTTCTTGAGTGATTTGTCAATGCAGTGGGTTCCCTTGGGAGATAGCGAGCTCCCCTTCATCAGCTAAACTGGGTGATCCCTCGTTGGGTGTGGGATACAGGGGATACTTGTTAGGACTGAAGTGATCTCTGGCCTCTGAGTCTGACCAGTTCTGAAGCTTACCCAGAAATGTAGAAAGCCATGGGGACAGAAACTGGGACAGTGGTTTCACTGGCATAGGGCAGTACTGCCCAGCTCGTAGAAACAGATCCCTGTGGCCACAATGATACAGAAAACCACAAATTCACATTATCTTTGTTGCATGGCCTTTTTATTTCTTCTGTTAAGCCTTTCCCAGTTACACTTTAAACTGGTTCTGATGGAACCACCCAGAAGTCTTTTATGCTCTGTGGTCACTAGTAATAGCTGGAATAATAATAGTAGTTAGCATTCAGATAGGGCCTACTGTGTGCCAGGCGAAGTGCTGAGCATTTTACTGTTATCATCTCCTCTGATTCTCACAACAAACCTGGGAGGTAGGTGCTATTGTGATCCCCATTTTGCAGATAAGGAAACAGAGAGACAGGTTAAGTGACTTGCCCAGGGTCATACAACGAGTGTCTGAGGCTGTATTTGAACTCAGGTCTGCCAGACTCCAGGCCCAGTGCTCTGTGCGCTGTGGTGCCACCTAGCAGCCTAAAATAACAAGGAGAAACTTCTCTCCACCCCCTGTCCAGAGTTCCACAAATTTAGATTTAATGGGTTCTAAATTCATAGGATTGTGCTAATGGCTAAAGGATGAAAAATATCCCGGGACCAGCAGCTCTCAGAGCTCCACGGTTTACGGAGCTTTAAAGGGCATCTGCTTTAAAGGCAGAAGTCCGCTCACTCTGATCATCTGGCAGAGAGATGTTCCGATCTCGGATTGCCCGGCTGCTGCTGTTTTTGTACCCAGTGCAATTTTGACAGTTTTCCTTGGCCTCTTTCCATAACTCTCCTCTCTATACCATGAAGCCTTTTTTTAAAATTATTTTTATGTATTTTGTTAAATATTTCCCAATCACACGTAACATTTTTAACAATCATTTTTTAAAATTCCAAATTCTTTTTCTCTCTCTTGTTGGGTTGAAGGGTATGTGCAGTCTTATAGACCTTTGGGCATAGTTCCAAATTATTCTCCAGAATGGTTGGACAAGTTCACAAATTCACCAAGAATGTTGAATGTCCCAATTTGTCCACATCTTCAGCTTTTGTCATTTTCCTTTTCTGTCATGTTAGTCAATCTGATATGTGTGAGGCAGTATCTTAGAGTTGTTTTATGTTGCATTTCTCTAATCAGTGATTTAGAGCATCTTTTATGTGTCTATTTGATAGCTTTAATTTCTGCTTCTGAAAAGTGCCTGTTTATAGCATTTGACCATTTGTCACCTGGGGATGACTCTTATTTTTATAAATTTGATTCAGTTCCTTGTATTTTGAAAAATGAGGCCTTGATAAGAGAAACTTTCTGCAAAAAAAACCCCAATTTTCCCAGTTTCTTATTTTACTTCTAATTTTTTGCTGCATTTGTTTTGTTTGTGCAAAAGCTTTTTAATTTCACTTAATCAGAATTATCTATTATATTCCCCATAGTCCCCTCGATTTCTTGTTTGGTCATATATGTTTCCCTTATCCATTGATCTGACAAGTACATTTTTGCCATGCTCCCTAATTTACTCATGATAATATTCTTTATATCTAAATCTATTTATCCATTTTGACCTTGTCTTCATATACCGTATATACCAAGCGTATATAGATCTATGCCTATTTCATGCCAAACAGCTTTCTAGTTTTCCCAGCAGTTTTTTGTTAGATGTTGAGTTCTCACTCCAAGAGCTTGGATCTTTCTTTGGGTTTATCAAACACTAGATTACTGTGGTGGTTTACTGACGTGTATCATATACCTAGGCTGTTCCGTTGATCCATCATTCTGTTTCCTAGCCAGTACCAGATTGTTTTGATGTTTACCGCATAGTGATACAGTGTGAGATCTGGCGCTGCTAGGCTGCCTTCCTTAACATCTTTTTTTCATTGATCCCATTGATTTTTTTTGACCTTTTGTTCTTCCAGATGAATTATATTAATGTTTTTTCTAGCTCTATAAAATATCTTGGGTAGTTTGATTGGCATGGCAGCGAATAAGTAAATTAACTTAGGTAGAATTGTCATTTCTGTTACATTGGCTCAGCCTACCTATGAGCGATTAATATTTCTCCAATTGTTTAAATCTGACTTTATTTTTCTGAAAAGTGCTTTGTGTTTGTGTTCATATAATCCCTGGGTTTGTCTTGGCAAGCAGTCTCTCAAATATTTTATACTGCCTGCAGTTATTTTAAATGGAATTTCTCTTTCTATCTCTTCCCTCTGGGTTTTGTTTGTAATACATAGAAATGCTGATGATTTCTGTGACTTTATATTACATCCTGCCACTTTGCTGAAGTTGTTAATTGTTTCCACTAGTTGTTCGGATGATTCTCTAGAATTCTCTGGGTATACCATCATGTAGTCTGCGAAGAGTGAGAGTTTTGTTTCCTTGTTGCCTATTCCAATACCTTCAATCTCTTTTTCTTGTCTTATTGCTATAATTAAAAATTTCTAGTACAATATTCAATAATAGCAGTGACAATGGACATCTTTGCTTCACTGCTGATTTTACTGGAAAGGCTTTTTGTTGTCCCTAGTTTAGGTATTAAAACCATATTTGTGTCATAAAAGGAATTGGGTAGGACTTCTTTACTTATTTTTTTCAAATGGTTTATGTGGAATTCACTGTTCTTAAATGTTTAGTAGAACACACTTGTGAATCCATCTGGTCCTGGGGTTTTTTCCTTAGGGAGCTCACTGATGGCTTGTTCAGTTTCTTTTTCAAAGATATGGTTACTTAAGTATTCTATTTCATCTTCTGTTAATCTCACCTATTTATATTTTTGTAAATATTCATTCATTTTATTTAGATTGTCAGTTTTACTGGCATATAATTGGGCAAAATAACTCCTAAAATTGCTTTAATTTCATTTTCATTGGTGGTGCATTCATCCTTTTCACGTTTGATTCTAGTAATTTGGTTTCCTTTTTTTTTTTTATCAAATTACCCAATGGTTTATCTATTTTATTGGGAGGGGGGTTCTCCACAAAACCAGCTTCTTGTTTTATTTATTAGTTCAATGGTTTTTCAGTTTTATTATTTTTCCTTTGATTTTATTAATTTTATTCACTTCCAGTTTTATTAATTTCTCCTTTGATTTTTGGGATTTTTAATTTGTTATTTTTTATTTCTTTTTTTTTTTAGTTGTACAGCCAATTCATTAATCTGCTCTTTTATCTTTTATCAATGTATACAAATTTCCCCCTAAGTACTGCTTTGGTTGCATCTTACAAATTTTGGAATGTTGTCTAGTTGTTGTCATTCTCTTTAGTAAAATTACTGATTGTTTCTATGATTTGTTCTTTGAATTTCTCATTCTTTAAGATTAGATCGCTTAGTTTCCAATTAGCTTTTAATCTATGTTTCCACAGCCCTTTATTAAATGTAATTTTTATTGCATTGTGGTCTGAAAAGCGTACACTTAATATTTCTGCTTTTCTGCATTTGGTTGTGATTTTTTTTGCACTAATACATGGTCAATTTTTGTAAAGTTCAATGTACAGCTGAGAATAAGATGTATTCCTTTCTATTCCCATTCAATTTCCTCCGGAGTTCTATCATATCTAACTTTTTTTGAGATTCAGTGCATCTCCTTGTCTTCTTTCTTATTTATTTTATGGTTAGATTTAACTCTGAGAGGAGAAAGTAGAGGTCCCCCACTTTTGTTGTCTATTTCTTCCTGTAATTCATTTAATTTTTCATTTAAGAATTTGAATGCCATTTGGTACATACATGTTTTGTATTGTTATTACTTCATTGTCTTCGGTTGCTTTTAGCAAAATGTAGTTTCCTTGCTTATCCCTTTTAATTAGACCTACTTTTGCTTTATCTGAGATCATGACTGCTACCCCTTGCTTTTTTTACATCAGATAAAGCATAATAGAGTCTGCTCCAGTACCTTATTTTAATTCTGTGTGGCTCTGTTTCAAGTGTATTTCTTATAAACAATGTATTGTTGGATTGTAGTTTCTAATCCATTCTGTTATCTGCTTTGTCGCTATGGGTGAGTTCATCCCTTTCATTCACAATTATGATTATTAACTATGCATTTCCCTCTTCTGTTTTATAGTTCTCTTTTTATCCTGTCACTCCTTTAAAGTTTTTTTTGCTTCTAATCACTGTTTTTTATCTGCCCTCTCTTTTCCCTCACTCATACTCATACACACACACACATACACACATACACACACACCCTGTTTCTTTTAACCCCTTCCCCTCCTAATTCCCTATTGGGTAAGATGGATATCTATTACCAATTGAGTATATATTTATAATTTCCCTTTTTGAACCAATTTAGAAGTGAGTGAGGTTCAAGCATTGCCTGCCCCCCACCACCACCATTTTCCCCTTTACTGTAAAAGCTCTTCCTTGTATGCCTCTTTTATGTGAGACAATTGTCCTCATTCTTTCTTTCCCTTCCCTCTTCTCTTAGGGCTTCCTTCTTTCTCAACTATTTCTTTTTTAGATCATCCCAACATAATCCACTCATTTCTGCGTCTTTTTTCTATGTAGAATCCTTTTAACTGTCCTAATAATGATAAAATTCTTGAAAGATATCAGCTTCCCATATAGAAAGGTATACTGTTTAACCTTATTAAGTTCCTTATGATTTCTTTTTCATGTTTACTTTTTATGTTTCTCTTGAGTCTTGTATTTGAAAGTCAGATTTCCTATTCAGCTCTGATCTTTTCATCAGGAATGCTTGGGAATCCTCTATTTCAAAATGTCAATTTTTTTTCCATCAACAGATTACATTCAGTTTTGGTGAGTGAGTTATTCTTTGTAATTCCAACTCTTTTGCCTTCCCAAATATCATATTCCAAGCCTTCTGCTCCTTTAGTGTGGTAGCTGTGAAGTCTTGTGTGATCTAGATGGTGGCTCCATGGTACTTGAATGATTTCTTTCTGGCCGCTTAAAGTATTTTCTCTGTGGCCTGGGAGCTCTGGAATTTGGCTATGATATTCCTAGGGGTTTTCATCTCAGGATCTATTTCAGATGATGATGAGTGGATTCTTTCCATCTGTTTTACCCTTTGGTTCAAGGATATCAGGGCAGCTTTCCTTGATAATTTCTTAAAATATGATTTCTAGACGCTCTTTGATCATGGTTTTCAGGCAATCCAATAATTCTTAAATCATCTCTCTTCAGTCTATTATCCAAATCAGTTGTTTTTCCTATGAGATAGTTTACATTTTCCTTCTCATTCTTTTCATTCCTTTGACTTCATTTTATTGTTTCTTCTCATGAAATCGTACCTTCTGCTTGCCCAATTCTTGTTTTTAAGGAATTATTTTCTCTAGTGAGTTTTTGTACCTCTTTTTCCATTAAGCCAATTCTGTTTTTCAAAATTCTGTTTTCTTCAGTATTTTTTCATGCCTCTTTTACCAAGCTATTAATTGTGTTTTCAGAACTTTCTTCCTTTGCTTTAATTTTTTTTTGCCTAATTCTTCTTCTGTCATTCTTATTTGATTCTGAAAGTCTGTTTTTTGTTGCATTTGTGTCGAATTCAGTTTCTTTTTCCTAAGAGGCTTTGCTTGTAGAAGTTTTGATCTCATAGTCTTCTGTATTTTTGTCTTGATCTTCTCTGTTCCCTTAGTGCATTTTCATGATCAGGTTCCTTTTGTTGTTGCTTGCTCATTTTTCCACCCTATTTCTTGATTTGGAACTTTATATTAATGTTGGGTTCTGCTCCCATTATGGCAGGGAGGGGTGGTGAGGAAAGGGACTTAGTCTCAAGCTTCAGACTTTTTCCACACTACTGTTTTCAGAGCTAGCTCCAGGGGTTTGGAAGTCTCTGATGCTTGCATGATGGTATGATCTGGAGAGAGTGGTTTCTGTTCTCTTGGTCTGCACTCTGGCCCTTACCCAGAAATGGACTGGAAACAGTTCCTAATCCTGATCCCTTGGAGCCAGAACTGTTGCTGACCCACAGGGCCTCCACTCCTTCTTGATCAAAAATGCTCCTCTCTGTCCTTGAACTATGACCGAGAAGTGGATACAGACAATGGAATTACCAGACAATATCTGGTCCTGTGTCCGTTGCTAGCAAGTTAGCTGTTGCTGCTTCTGTCTCCACCACCTAGTCTCACCGCTAGTGTTTCATCCACATGGGCTATTCAGCCTTCCTCCCCCATTTCACAGATCTCTCTTTCTGACCTCTTATGTTGTCTTGGACTGGAAGGATGTCTCACCCTGACGTTTTGTTAGTGCTACCAATCCAGATTTAGATTTCAAAAGTTATTTTAAAGTTGTTTGGAGAGGAATGTTAGGAGAACTTGTCTGAATGCTTCTTTTCTCTGCCATCTTGACTCTATCTCTGCACCCAGGACAAGTCATTCATCTTCTTTCAGCATTAGTTTTCTCATCTGTAAAATGGTTTTGCACTTCCTGACATCTAAAAGTCAGAAAGAAGTGAGTTGTCTCCTCCCTAGAAATCTGAAATCAAAGACTGTAGGATTGTTTGTTGAGTTTGTTCTAGAAAAGATTCCTGTTAGGTGATTGGTTAAACCAGGTGGTCTCTGAGATGCCTTCCAACTCAGAGATTATGTGATTCCTCAGGAAAAACTATTTAGATTTACTGGGCATGATACCTTACTGGAACCTGATAGGCATAGGTGATGGTCAGAGGTTATATTAGTATGGTGATGGGACCCAAGTGTCCCAACTATGGTCCTGGCTACAAATGTTTTACTCAGGATGGTGGCACTCTCCGCCATCCTTTCCAACTTAAGACTTCACAAGTTCTGCCCTTCAAAATGAATGGTTTAGCTCTTGAATTGTTAAAATAGGGAACTTATGTTGAACAAGTAATATGTTTGTGTCTTTAAATATCACTAACTTTCCTTCTTTGAAAATATTGTTGTATTCCAGTATATAAAATTGATTCTTGGTTGATTTCATAGTGCCTGCCCCACAATAGGTGCTTGAGAAAGTGTTTATCGATCAATTGATTCTATACTGGTAATATACCAATAATTATTGAGAACCAGTGTTTCAGTATATCTTAGGAATACAAGAAATTGAAAGGGACTATCATTCTTTGTCTGTCCATATTTTTGACAATTATTAAAGTTCCTATGAGATTATAAGGTTAAAAATTGGGCACATGTGCTAGAAAACATCCAGGCCCCCAGGAGCTTGGAGGTCCCATCATATGAAGGTCAGCTGAAGGAACTGAGGATATTTTCACTCGAGAATTTTAAGGGGGGTAGGAGAGCTGCCTTTCAGTGCTGGGAAGGATGAGGAACGAACTCATTGCTTGGTCTTGGAGGACAACCCTAGAAACAGTGGAGGAAGCTGTGAAGGAATAGCAAGTAGAGAAGCGAATTTAGTCTTGATATGAATGAACACATATTGAGTTCTGATTGTGTACTAGGCACTGTGCTAAATGCTAAGGGTACAAATTAAAAGTGAGGAAGTATATTCCCTCCATGGCCATAATTTCTAATGGAACAAACAATACCTATAAATCAGGAATAGCCAGGGAAGGAAGCTTTTGTTCAGGGGAGTCAGAATGATGATGAACTAATCCATAGGGCAGTAGATTGATCCTTTCCAAAAGTAATGGTGGTATTGATTTAGTGACTGAGCTGAAAGCAAGAGGTAGAAGGCAGAGAGAGGAACTGCCCTCAGGGCTGATGGCAAGATTTCTAGGATTGCTGGCTGGATGGTGTATGAAACATAGTCTTATCTGGAGCTGGCTACATATAGTGGTGAGTCTATACTCACTCACCAATCAAGACAGACAAGCCCCAGAGTGAGTTCCAAAGCTGAGTGAATTCACTTCCCTCCACCCCACTTCCACTGTGGAGCATGGTATCTAGAGGTCCAATCAAGAGTTAGGATTTGAACTCAGATCCTCCTGACTCCAGGGCCCATGCTCTATTCACTGTGCCACCTAGCCGCCCCCAAGGCAGTTCACTTTTAGATATCTCTGCTGTTAGGATAATTTCATTTTTCTAACCATCTGTTCTACCCATTTTACTGCCATCCTTGATACTGCCCATTTGGAACAGCCCCCTCTCGATTAGACCTCACACACTTGACACACTTACTAGCTTGTGACCTTGGGCAAGTCACTTTACCCCAATTGCCTTGCCCCCCCCCCAAAAAAGTAAACTGCCTCATGTCTCTCCCCACTCCAACCCATCTTCCATTCAACCACTGGAGTGATTTTCCTAGAGCACAGGTCTGACCCTATATGCTCCAGGCCTCCCCATTGCCTCCAGGAGCAGACACAAATTGCTGTTTGGCCTTCAAAGACCTTCATGACCCTCCCCCTCCCACCTGTCCAGTCTTCTTACACCTTATTCCCTGTCACACACTCTTTGGTCCAGACGCTGGCCTCCCGACTGTTCCACAAACAAGGCAGTCCTTGGTCCTAGGAATTCTCTCTGCCTCTCCCCCATCCCTGCATCGTCCTCCCTTTTCTGCTCGGACTACTGACCTCCCTGGCCTTTCTGTAAGCTCCAGCTAATACCTCACATTCCACAGGAAGCCTTCCCCACGCCCTCTCATTTCTTGTGCCCAGCCTTCTACTTGTTTGGATATATCTGTTTGCACGTTGTCTCTCCATAATGCTCCTTGAGGGCAGGTACTGCCTTCCTTTGGTATCCCCAGAACTTAACTCTTCACGGCACACAGTAGGTGCCTAATAAATGTGTATTGATTGAATGAATGGGCTGCCCCAGAAGGGAGGAGAGACCTCTGAGGTCTTCAAGCAAAGCCTTGGCAGATGTGCTGTAGCAGAAATTCATTTCCAGGTGTAGTTTGAACTAATAGTAAACTCCTGAAGTCCATTTTACTACTAAAATGCAGGGAGGCTGTTGTTTTATAGACTTGGTTTGCTTTTTTTAAAAAAATAGAATCCATTTTTTTAGGCTCTTCCATGCTTTGTTATAGTCTGGATTTGGTTTCTTTGCTTTAAAAAAATCTCCTTTGAATTGGTGCCCACACCTTAGGGAATAAACAGGACTTATTCCTTTTGTGGTCAGCCGTGGGGAGGACACTGACATCCGGGAACAAGAGAATACAGTGAGATCAGTGCCTTGCCTGTGTCCACTTGTTTGTTTTTTGTTTACTTGGCTTATTTAAAGAGCCATTTCTGGCAGTAAAACCTGGGGCTCTTAGGCTGCTTTTCCCCCTAAAAATAAAGGGGTGTCCATGGGTTCCTTGGCACTCCCGGCTTTGATGGAGCCAGACATCTGCTTCCAGTTTCAGGGTGTACTAATAGGCCTTTGCAGAGTGCCGCCTCTTTTTTCATTCTTATGGTAATTTTGGTACTTTTTTAAAACTACCTAACAGTTCCGTCTAGTCTCCTGTGGACGTGGAGGTGTCAACTAGCAAGCTCTTTCTCTTCCTGAAGGTGAATCATCCCAGTTCAAAGAGGAGATTTTTTCTTCCCCTCCGCCCTGGGAGCAGTGTCCAGCTCTTGGCTCTTTCCAGTGGCCAATCTACCAAGCAATGCACTTTTAAGGCCGAGGCTAGCAGGGAGGTGGAATTGATAAGTCATTTTGAATTCTTTCTTCTCAGTTCCTCAGAAAGGCTCAAAAGGGGGAGATTAAAGGGGAAGGCAGCAGTGAATATCCCCCACCAGGAAAATTTTTTTAGAAAGTCACACTCAGGGTAGGTGGGTTTCTCCCCCCTCTATCATCTTCCAAGTAAAAAATTCAAGCATCCCATTGCCCTTGGTCTTAGATTTATGCAGATCTTCATTAGAACAGCAGATAGCATGGGGGATGGCAGCTAATTAACCCTCAGTCATACCCAGTGATTGCACTGAGCCTGAGCACAGCTGCAGTCTCATTGGCGAAAGCTTTCTTCTCCAGTGGACAGAGCACATAAAAAGGGATGTTTGCTCTCTTCGGCATCTGCTGTGCACATGATAATCTGCAGAGGGCTTGGAGCAGGCTTCTTCCTCACTGCTATTTAGGGGTCCCTGCCACCCTTGTTCCACGCCACTGAAGGCAGGGGCCTGGTGGTCTTTTCAAGTAAAGAATACAACTCTTTACCCATGAGCTGTCTCAGGTGACCCAGCTTTGATTATTATAGTTGCTTGTTTTTGTTAGAGACTAATCCTGTTCCTGAACATTTGAATTTTAGGATGAATAGTGACTTCCTTTTCTCTCTGTGACTCTGTCTCTGTCTTTCTTCTTCCCAGCCTCAGTCTCTTCCATTAAAATTGAATCATTTCTATGCAGGTGGAGTGGCTGCACAAAGCTGTGAATTTCTAGCTTAGTGGCAAAGGCCATCCCAGAGCACTCAAATACTTTCTTCTAAAGGTGGGGATCCTGTCTCTACATTTTTTTTTGACAGCAGTGTATCCCAGTAAACACAGAGCTGGCCTCAAAGGCATAAAGGCCTGGGTCCATCAGTCACGAAGTATTTATTAAGTTCTTACTGTGTGCTAAGTACTGAGGACACAAGGAAAGTACACCACACAGTCCTTGCCTTCAGAGGGTATACATTTTAATGGTAGAGGCAGTGTCTAAATAGCTCTCGACATGCAAGATGTGTACAGAGTAGATGAAAGTAATCTGAGGGGAAGAAGGCATTAGCATCTGGGAGGACCAGGAAAGGCCTCCTGTGAATGGAGTTCTGCTTGGATCTTGAAGGACATGCAGGTGTCCAGCATGAAGTTCCACCAGTGTAAGGCCATGGACGTGGGAGACGGAGGAATGTTCTAGAAACGGGGAGTCGGCTGGTGTAGCCAGACCATAGTATATGGAGGGGAAGAGGGTTAGCAGGGGCAGGTTATCAAGATTTTTAAATGCCAAACAGAGGCTCGTGTGCAGCCCAGCTCTCTATCACTCTTCCAAAGGGAGGCTGGCTATGTTACCACCTGAGAGTTCAAGGGGTCCCTTTGAAGGGCTGGGGGTGGCTCTTCTCTAATTCCATTGACCTGAGCCCCCATTCCAGCATATTCACCCCACTTTAAAAGACCCTTGATTAGTGCCCAGGTTCATTTAACAAATTAACATCAATTAGCTTTTACAAGGGATATTTACTACAGAAAGTATAACAACAGATTTCAACTATTTCCCCCCAACACATGGGATCACACTCTCTCCTACACCAGTGGTGCCAAAGTCAAATAGAAACAGGGACCACTGAGTCACACATAAGGATCCGTGTGGGCCACTAGTGGCCTAGAAACACACGTTTGTGTATTGTTTTCCTGTTTGTCTATTTTGTTAAGTATTTCCCACATACATTTCGGTCAGGTTCCGGTTGCCCTCAGAAGTGCTGTGGCTCCTTCTGCCACTGCAGAGAGAACAGGTCTGAAGTGAATACTCACAAGGATGTAATCATCTCCAACTTCTTTCCCCCAAAATTAGGAAAAGAAGCAAGAGCAGGGCTGTCTACTCCAGGCTCTGGGTCAAAGGGGGCCCAAGGCCTGTGACACCTTATTCCTTTCTAGTCAGCCAGACGGGAAAGAGGCAGAACAAGACAGTCATTGTGGAGAGTTAACGCTTCTAAACACACCCCACTTCCAGCTCCATAGCCAGTAAAAAAAACTTCCTCTTTACTATGTGATTAAAGAAATGGAACCAGTTACGGAATGTCTGGACATCCTCCAAAAGCTCCCATTACACAGCACCGTGCCCTTGTGGGCTCCTTGGCCTCTCTCATGTGGGAACTGCAGTGTACAGAGTACCGTGTGCATATCCCCCAGACCACCCCCATTCCGTTTCTGTCTGATCCTGGCGATAGCAGGGAGCCAGTGACAGTCATTGAGCTGAGGGGTGACGTGGGCACTTTATGAAAATCATCGAGGCAGGTGGGGAAGGGATGGGTTGGAGGAAGGAGAGGCTTGAAACAAGGAGACAGTTAGAAGGCTCTGGCGCTGGTACAGGCCTGAGGCCATGAGGGAGTGCCTGCACTGGGGGTGGCTGTGAGTAGAGAGGAGAGTTGGTATCCAGGAGAGATTGTGAAGGTAGAAATAGCAGCCTCCACTGAGGCTTGGTTGCAGCCAGGAAGTGTTCCCTTCTGCCCTATTCCCTGCACCCTCCTTCTCTCCACAGTGGCCTGTTTCCAAACTGTCTCCTCATGTTCCCCACATCACTCTCACCCTCCCAGCCAAGGGTCTTGTCTCATGTTACCCCCAAAATAAACAAATTGAGATCATTCACCAAGAGCCTGCTCTTGCCTCCCACCATTTGGGCCTCCCTCTCCTTTCACTCTCTCCTCCTTCGCTTCCATCTCAGATGAAAGGAGGGGGCCTTCCACACCACTCTTGGTCCTGTCGCCTCTTCCTTGACTCTAGATCAGCAGTTCTGAACCTGTGGGTCACGACCCCTTTGGGGGTCAAACGACCCTTTCACAGGGGTCACCTAAGACCATTGGAAAACACATATGTCCGATGGTCTTAGGAATGGAGACACTGCTCCTCTATCCATCTCCAGGAGGGTCCGGCCATGTGCAGATACACCCACATACAATTATTAAAGGGTTGAGGCATTAGGAAGGTTGAGAACCACTGCTCTAGACCCTCTGCCCTGTGACTTCCAACCTCAGTGTTCAGTTGAATCTGCCTTCTCCAAAGCTGCCAGTGGTCTCTCAATTGCCAGCTTTGATGACCTTTCCTCAATCCTGTTCTTCCTTGACCTCTTTACAGTCAATAAACATTTATTAAGCACCTCCTGTGTGCCAGGCCCTGCATTAAGCACCGGAGTTACAACGAAAGACAGAAGATAGTCCCTGCTCTGGAGGAGTTCACTGTCTAATGGGGGACTTAACATGCAAACCTCTGTGTACAGACACGCTATCCGTGGGATAAATCACAGGTGACCAGTAGAGGAGGAAGGCACTCACCTTGAGAGGGATGGAGAAGGCCTTCCTGGGGAGGGTGGGGTTCTAGCTGGGCCAAGCAGCACAGGTGCCATCCGTCACCTCCTGCACCTCCATCCCTCCTTCCTTCCCATGTTTTTGTCACATTGTGCTGTCCTTGCTGTCCAACTCCTCCTGCATCTCCTTGTGTTCTTCCGCCCCTCCCTAGCATGCCACGTCACTGTCACCGTCACCATGAGTGTTACCCCAAGGGCTGACCCTAGGCTGCCTTCTCTCCTCGATTTGTGCAGTGGGCCCAGTTGTCACTTCTCCACTGAGCCTGTGCTTGGACATCTTGACCAGCTGCCTCACAGGCCTCTCAAACACCACATGCTCAAGGCTGAAGGGGGAAGAAACAAGCATTGGGCAGCACTTAGGAGTACTTTATAAAGATCTCATCCCACCCTCACAACAATTCCACAGAGCAGATGCTGTTAGCATGCCCATTGTACAGTTGAGGAAACTGAGGCAGACAGAAGTTGCCTGACTTGCCTGGGGCCGCACAGCCAATAAGCATCTAAGTCAGATTTGAACTCGACCCTTCTGACTCCAGGCCCAGCACTCTCTCCACTGCTCCACCTGGCTGCCTCAGCAGGTGTTCAATAAATGTTTGTTGACTGAAGAATCCATTCCTAGATTCAACTTATCTTTCAATTATATATATGCTTTTAAATTTTTCTACTTACAAACAGGACTTTTAAAAAAGGAACATTCTTCATAAGGCATGGAAAATAAAATGATGGCGTCCATAGGCAGCATTAGGCAGTTTTAATTCATTTGGGGGAGTCCCCACCCCCCGTTACAGATTCGTATTGAATCCAAATAGTCATTAAGATCAGTATTTCCAAATAGTAGTTTAGATATAGACTATAATTTACCGTCATTCAACATCACTGTCCCCTTGTACACAGGAGGGGAAATGGCCATGGTTATATAGAGTTTATGGTGAATCCCTGTGGATAAATAAACCTTGAAAAGCTGATGTTAGCTAATCTACCTACTCTGGATTTAGAGAAAGGCAAAATGTATGTCTGACTAATAATGAGTTTCTCTGGGCTCCAGGGCAGAAATCTGGAATCTGGGGACAACCACAATCACATAAATGAGACTAAAAATATGCCAGCCTTTCTAGAGAAGCCACACCAAAATCAGGCACTTGGCGAAAAGTCTGTATTAGATTAGGGGGTATGACGGGGAATAAAGATTGCTGGGTAAGAGAGTTAAGGGTGCAGAAAGAGCATAAATCAGGGGACGTTTTTAGAGTAAAAGGATGCTTTATAGAGTGAATTGAAGAGGTTTATGAGAAAAGGCCTCTTCCACGAAGGCCTTGCTAGGCAGAAGTGGAAAGCAGCCGTCCTGAGCTATTTGCTACACCTGAAGATTATTTTAAGTTCAGTGCTTTAGTTGATGTTATATTAATTGTTTTGCTGTTTTGTCAATTCTTGGGAAATGGAAAATCAAAATTCTGTACAGCACATTTGTCCCTATGCTTTCCTGTGCCATTCATCAAAGGATGAGAGCTTTTAGTCAGTTCCCAGTTGGACTGTCCGCAGTTTTATTTTGTGACCAAGTTCTAAGGAGATATTTGTAGTCATTAAATGGGAGGAAGACCCAGTTTTACATAACAAATTCTTTAAAAGGATGAAAACCTGGACCCTTACATAGCCATGAATTAAAACCTTGAATGCTGCAGTGACTGCAGTGACTGCAAGTCATCATCCTTTGATGGATGTTCCAAAAACTGCCCAGGCAGGATGAGTGGCCTCAATAGGGTCCCATTGTCACTAGATGAGAGCAGAGGCAAAAATTACTGAATGAATATTGTTAGGCAATTTTTGTGCATTTGTAAAGTAGGTTCAATGTTTAGAACACAAGAGTAGGCATGAAAAGCCATAAAACCACTCCCAACTTGCCACCCTGGATGCCGTATGGTCTTGTCAAATCCGGCTTTCAGGTGGGTCATGGTCCTCTCCAGAAGTATGGGAAAATTGAGATGATTGTCATAGAACAAAAAGACAGGCCAGTGATAGGTAAAAGCAATAGGACTTGTTATGGTATGTTGTAACTCACGCCAAGGGAGGCCCAAGTCCTAACATGAGCCACCTGAGGGTGGAAGCAGAGGAGAACCAAGATGGGAGAAGTTCAGAACAAAGGATGCACCCAGGCCTCAAGTGTTGCAGGGGCAGGGGCCCAGTAAGAGGTAGTGTTGTTGGAGGCTCTCTTGTGAGTCTTCGGGCCACCACAGGAAGGAAATAATCATTTATCAAGTACCCACTATGTATGTGTCAGACACTGTAGCAAACACTTTACAAAGGCTATCTCCACCCATCTCAAGAAGGTCAGCAGGAAGAGTGATGCTGGTCAGTTATGTTCCTTCTGAGAGGCTTCCTTTGGACCTGGGATTCTTGGGTTTCTGCAGCTCCCAGCCACTGTTCCTAGCCCAGGTTGGGGAACTCCTGGGTCTTTATCTCCTCCACAGCAGGAGGTAGCTTGGTGAGATCATAAAGATCTTGAAATCTTTAGGAAGGGATTGACCCTTTAGGCTAAGCTGGTTGGTTTCCCATCCCTGTCACGGTGGGAAAGTCACCCAAGATTGGTCAGCAAATCAAAGAGGGTTAGAAAATCTAGGGCTATGGAAGTCTCCAGAACAGCCAGCCTCAAGGGAAACTTGTGGTCTTAAAGAGGCAAAACCAGGCATCCACTGAGGTATTTTGTATTATCCCAGAAGATAACAATGGTGGTGACAGGTCCAGCAGCCAAAGAGAAGTACATCATCACATCTTGCCACAAAGGTCAAAAGAAACATGGTGGGAGTTGAAGCATTTTAGTACAAAAACCAGACCCGTCTTGGCCTTTGGTATTCCTGTTGTCTGCGGAAATACCTTCATTCACCATGGCCGTCAGCGTGATTCTGTCCAGCTGTCTTGTCTGAGGCAGAAGAGACACAGCCTTTTTTCTTCACCATAGTTTGTAAGACTGTTTTCTTAACGTGGAAATTAGAAACTTCAAAGAGATTCTCTCTTACCGAACAACATTTCAGCATCTTCTTTCTCTCTGGTCCTTGGCCATATGGTCTTGTCAAATCCAGGCTTCCAGGTGGGTCACAATCCTCTGCAGAAGTTTGGGAAATTCGAGACGATTGTCATAGAATAAAGACAGGCCTGTGATGGGCAATAGGACTTTATTATGGCATGTTGTAACTCATGCCAAGGGAGGCCCAGGTCCTAACACGAGCCACCTGAGGACCACATCCCCCTTTCCCTTTGGGGCCTTGTTTGTGGTCTACATAAGGGTGATTTCATCAGTCTGGGGGACTTCTGGTGTGGAAAAGTCTCTCCACTGAGACTGTCCTCAAGAGCTGCCTTTAACATCAAGAGATTATGCAACTTGTCTGTGGTCACACAACCAGTATGTCTCTGAGGCAGAAGTTGAATGCCGGTCTTCCTGACTCCATAGCTAACCCTTTCTCTATAGTACCATGATGCTTCTCACCATTGCAGTAACTTTTACTCCCAAAATAACCCACTTCAAGAATTTTGTGCCACCCTACACACACACACACACACACACACACACACACACACACACACACACATATACACACACCCTTATTAAACTAGCACTGTGGTGATCTCTTGGCTCTGGGCTTTTATTTCTTTTGCTTCTGGACTTTTTTTCCCATTTGAAATGTGAAAATTCTTTGTAGATTTGATCTTTTAAAGGTGATGCAGAAGCTGATTTCCCCCTTATTAACCAAAATTCAAGATGCAGCTTGACAGTTCCCTCATTGCTTATCTGAAAAAGAAGGAAAAAGCCATAGGAGAAATTACTCCCATTCGATGTGTGAACAATGACAGGATTTAGTTCGCCAGTTGCCCCTTCTTTCCCCCATCTCTCTTTCCTCCCCCCATGGCCTAATGAGTAGCCCTGAACTTGGTTTGACCCAGAGGACAACTGGCCCTCACACGATTAGGTGGTGAATCCAGGAGTTGTCGTCTGTTATCACTAAACATTTCCCCCAAAATTGGGATTTTTCTTTCAATTTCTTCTTCACTGATGCAGTTTCCTGAACTCACACATCCCTTAAGGGATGGATTCATCCTGGGAAGCTTTTGAAAAAAAAAGTACAGGAAAAATCTCACTCATTTGTAATAATTGCTGGGCAAGTCAATGTGACTGAGTAAAAAGTGTGAATAATAAAATATTGTTAAGAAAACAAAATTTCATTACTTCCAAGTACACACTGCAGCATTAATAATAGCCAAGTGTTTCTGAGTAGAAGTCCTCCTGGGTCTACTTCAAAATACGTGGCAACGATTTCTATCACATTGTTTATGTGCAAACGATCATTGCTAAAGTGGTCCTGAGTGTTAGAAAAAGTTTTCTAAAGCAAGACAGACACTGCCTTGGTGGTCTTGTTGACCCTGTTAATTGATTCAGCAAACTGAACTAGCACAGCACATTTTGATATAGTTTGTTGTCAGATCTAGAACGAATTCTGAAGTTGTGGGGTCTGAAGGGATGGTTTTGTTTGTCTGATCCTATGATTTCCTCCTGACGAGTAAATTCAACCAATGCAGACCTGTTCCTGTTTCACAATTTAAAGGTTAGAGAGTTGCAGACTACATTAAGACTGTAAGTTGCTTGCCCTAGATTAACACCACTAACAGTAGGTCTGTGAGACCCCCCCAAAGCCAATCCTCTATCCACAAGACTGCCTTGCCTCTCATATATTTAGTGAGGGTTTAAGTTTGTTTTGGTTTTTTAAGAGGATCCTAGACGTATGGGAAGGAGGAACCTTAGAAATCATGAAGTCCAACCCACTCCCCATTTTATAGACAAGAAACCTGAGGGCCCCCCCCCAAAATCACATGACTTGCCCAAAGTCACACACATGCTAAGCATCAGAGACAGGTGTTCAAGTCTAAGCAGCTGAAAAATCAGACACTTGAAATGAGATTGATTTGTTTGACTAACATTCTAAGTAGCAACTGTACAGAATGTCACAAAATCACAAAGCTTCAGAGTTGGAAGAGATCTCCAGAGCTATTTATCCTTACCCATACTCAACGGTGAGTCCTTACGGTCTCTTGGAATGCTAAAAATCTGTGATTGGGTTATCCAGCCTTTGTTTAAAGACCCCCATTGAGAATCCCCTCATTTTACAGTTGAGGGAACTGAGCCTAAAAAGGGAGAAAGACTTGCCTGTGGTCCCAGCAGAGCAAAGCTGAAAACCATGGTGTCCCGCCCGACTCCCACTTGAGTGTTCTTGCCACTGTCCCAGGCTGTCGCCCCAGGAGGGCTGAGTGTGTTTGTTTGTCACTTCTCATCTGGTTATCTGAAGTTCCTATGTAGTTTTTTTAGAGAAAGATTCAGGCCTGTGAACATTTGAGGAGTGAATGAAACAATCCCAGAGCAAGTCCCTGGAGCCCTTTAGAAGCTGCCGCCAAGAGATCTGATTCTTCATTTCCCCTTCCCTTTCTCTGTGCTATTCCAAACCTCAATCTTTGTTTGGGGGGTAGCCTTAGCTTGCTGAATATCAGCAGTATCATGGTCATTCTTCTATGAGGAGGAAGCCACTGAAAAGCAAGTTAAGACTAATTATTGAGAACATATATTCTCATTTCCCTCTCCATATTTCTCCATGCCCCTGGAATTTCCTGGAGCTTAGGACATCCCATCAGTATCAAGCCATTATTCGTGTCTAACACAGAACAGATCTGACCAAGGAGGGCGAGCTGTGATCAGGGAGTCCCTTTGATCTGTGTACAGGTCTGCCTTGGAACTTACTAGGTATAATCCTGGAAAGTAGAGAAATCACTTCTTGGGAAGTGGAATTGTGCTCTGAAGCCTCTTTTTAAATGAAGGCATTTCTAGAAGGTGAACAAGCCCTCCCTTTTCCTTAAATCCTAGTTGTCTTCACTCAGGCTGTAGGCACATTGATCATTTCCAAAGAGTTTGTGTGTAAGTGCTTTGGATTCAGGGCCCATTTTAATGTAGAAATGCCACCGTGCCTGGTGGGTAGTTCCTCAGAGCACCCAACCAAAAACCCATTTCAGCCTTCCTTTGCCCTGAAGTCCTCCATATAAACCCTTCTGTGAGGCTGGGACAGTGACCTGGTGCTCTCATAGCCTGTGGCAGAGCAGCCCAGCACACACTCTACATGTCCTGCCAAGCTGGAAAGGCTGCAGGGGTGGGCAGGACAAAGGCTGTATCATTGCCATCCAAGGTTCAGACTAGCTAGGTCTGGAAAACCCCAGGGCTTAGCGCACCGCATACCCCCCACCATCAGGGTAGTTTGTTGGTGCCACAATGCCTGGGAAGGGAGGACCTGACCTGATGAAATTGCAAAGCTTCTGAAAGAAGCTCCTGAAGGCATCTCTCAATGGTTTGTAAAGCTTTCCTACCTCCTGTGGTGTTACTCCTATGGGAAAGGCATTCAGAATGCCATCTTGGTTTTGCCTGTCCATGACGTACCCATAAGTGGGAGGAACTAAGAATTCTGCTGGCAGAGGGCTGGGGTCCAGCCAGGGGTAGGGGCAGGGGCAGTGGCAGAGCCAGAGTAGAGATGGCGCACCTCTCTCATCGAATCTTTCTATCCCCAGTGTCCAGAACAAAATTCAGAACATACTAAGGAGTGTTTGTTGTTGAACTGAAGGCACCAGAGGATTAGGATTTGAGGGCATGAGGAAAAAGGCTGGAGTGAAGAGGAGGCCACAGGGCGGGGACAGGGAAATGACAACGGGAAAGAGATTGTCAGTCCTCTCCCTATTGTTAGATATCACTGTCAAGATTTCCAGCCCTAGAATGTGGAAAGCAGTAGTAGGTCCCAAAATGACATCAGGATTGGATTTCCCTTCCCTTTTCTTACCCTTCCTTCTCCCTCCCTTCCTCCTCTTCTTCCTCATCCCCTCTGCTTCCTTCCCCCCTTCAACCCAGGAAGGGGAAGGGGAACAGGACTTCCTTTGTTTGCATGTTGTTCATTGTTTTTAGCAAACAAAAAAATTTAACTATATCTTACTGAAAACATTTAAATTATAATGCATTCTTAATGGAAAACAAGTGCACTGGTCTATCCACTTCACAGCTGACTCTTAACATTCTTCTTTCCCCTCTAACATTTCCTAGAATCACCAGAGCATCATGTGGAGATAGGGATGGAAAGAGCCTGAAGGTCACCTAGTGTTTATTTTATAAGAGAGGAAACTGGGGCCTGGGGAAAATGGTCCCACAAGTAGTAAATTAGCAGAGCCAAGATCTGAACTAGGATTTTCTGACTCTCAACACAGTGTCTTTTCCACCAAAAACCAGAAGTTCCTCATGAAGGCTGAAGTCACAGAATGTTACTATTTCTTTTTCTCTACCATCTTCTTCCTAATTCTGATCCTGTTTTCTGAGTATCAGCCAAACCTCAGTGGTCCTCAGTGCTCATGCTTTCCTTGGAGTAGACAAAGGAGCTGCCCCTGTGGTCCTCTGGCTCTGGTGAAGGAACTCAGAATACCATTTTTGTAGTCAGAAGTTCTGGGTTCATCTCTGGGCAAGTCACATAATGTCTCTAGGACTCAGTTACCCCCTGACCATGTAACTACCGCTAGCCATAGGGAACCAAGGTGTGGGACTGGTGCCATTGGCTATTGCAACCTCCTGTGCCCCATGCCCATGCCCTACCTCCATTCCCCCTTGCTGCTGGTGCCAGGATGACGTAAGAAGACAAGGACTAGGAGAAGGGAAGGATCAGCAGCAAAAGGGTCTGACACTTCCAGGAAAGCACAAAGAGGACTGGACTGTCCCTAGCACCCACAGTAAGAGAGAAAATGCAGTCCCTGCAGTAGAAGTGGAGCCACCTTTCAGATGTAAGCAGCATGCCTAGATGAGAGACCGTCCTAACTCACCAGAACCCTCCCTTTGGGGATTACTTGTACATCTTAATATTTTTCTCTTAGAGTTCTAACTAGGAATTTTGCACCAGTTATTTTCAGCTGGGTTGCATCCTTTGGTGGGAGCACACCCTCATATGGTGATTTCATTGCTTCCTAAAATTTGGTGGCCTGGGTAAAAGCCCCAGCTGCCTGGCCCTGGTTATGGACCATTTTTTGTTAACCAGTGATGTTGTGATACCTTCAAAGAGGCCAAGTCATTCTTGCTCGAAATGTGGTGTATTAGCATGGATTAGGAACTAATTTGTATAGGAATTCAGAAAAAGGGTGTGAGGCTTCCGCCACCAAAAATGTGAAGCCTGGTCTTCTAAAGGCCAAGTTCTTGCTTGTTTGTTTAATGAGTAATTACTGGTTGCCTGAGCACTCCTGGGCATGCTTTCTAGGAAAGTGGTGATTTCAGATTACCATTATCATAGCCCAATAAACCTGTTTTCCACAGACACACAGACATTTCATTCATTAATGTGTGACCCAGCATGGATAGTCAACCATGCAGGTGATTGAACGCTTCAGGGAAAAAAACGTTACTCATGTCTAAGCTTCTGGTTTTGATGCCCATTCCTCTTTGAGTGGCCAGGGAGCAAGGGAGCAGATGGGCCCATTAAAATGCCTAAAACCCAAGGAAGTGAAGTTAGTTATAGTGTTTGTCTTAAAGTTGTAACTAACTCGGGTTTGTTTCTGCTCACCCCGTGGCTCCCTCTGTGAGCTCCCTTTGGGTGGGATTTAGCAAAGTAGATCTGTCAAACAGTCCATCTCATTACAACCTCAATGCAAATTTAGCTCCAGTGACCTCAGCCACTAGTCATGGCCCTTCCCCACTTCCGCTTGGCAATTTCTACGGCTTTTATTGCACCATAATTAATATAAACCCAGATAGAGATCAGCTGTTGCTACAAATTTTCAGTTATAACGTCTACTGTTCTCTCTGCAAGGGGATCCCTAAAATTTATTGTTTGGATAAAGGATGTCATGAAATAGTCTTCTTATCTGAACTTGTCGGGAAAATTCCCTGCACACTTCCCTTGGAGAAAATAGTTTTATGCTTTCCATGTAAAGGGTTTGAGATTTATTTTCATGATGTAGGGGGAAAGATTTAGAGTCAGGAACAATGTCAGTCTGAATTTGGACACGTTTCCTCATCTGTAAAATGGAAGTAGTAATGCTTATGTTCGCTTCTTCAGTTGAGTTGTTCTGAGGAAAATGTTTGTAAAACCAATAGAATGTAAGCCCCCTGAGGGCAAGAACTACTCAGTTCTTAGTTCAGTGTCTGGCACGTTGTCGTTCAGTCTTTTTTTAGCCTTGTCCTGTTCTTCGTGACCCCATTTGGGGTTTTCTTGGCAAAGATACTGGAGTGTTTGCCATTTCCTTTTCTGACTCATTTTCCACATGCCCAGGGTCACACAACTAGGAAGTGTCTGAGGCTGGATTTGAGCTCAAGAAGATGCATCTTCCTGACTCCAGGCCCAGAGCTCTATCGACTACAGCACCTAGCTGTGTCTAGCACTAGTTACCAGTAGTAGTAACCCCTCAATAAGTGTTTGTTGAATGAATGAATGAAGTCTAAAGTGCCCTATAAATAAATGTGAGTTGCTAGTAGTGATATTATTATTATTTTCTTTCTGAGAAGGAAATAAAAGGATTCAGTCTGTCAGTGAGCCAACACTTGGTACCATTTGGTGGCAGAGGACATGGGTTCTAATCTTACCTCTGCACTTCCAACTTGTCTGACCTTGAAGAGATACCCCTTTTCGGACTGTGGCATCTTCATCTGGGAAATGAAGGCGCTAGGGCTGTGATCCTGTACACAGCCATTTATTTGGCTTTAACTCTGTGCAAAGCACTGTGCCAGCATCTGGGGAAAGGACAGTGATAATTAGGAGCTGATCTCAGATCTCTAATAACTTGATAATTTGGTGATTTTCTGCGGGGCCAGCTGACCCTCTCGGAGAGCTCATTAGCCTTTATCGCCTGTCAAACATGACGTTTATGTACATTTGCTTTCCACCCTCTTATCCTGAAACTAATTGGGGGCAGATACTTTTCAATATTTTTGTTAATAGCTTTTAAACTGTTTCAGACTCTTAGGCATTTGTAAAGTCCAACATTTGACCCAAAGGAACATGTGTGTGACTAGAATGACTTCAGTGTATAACCAGTATGTCAGATAGTAAGATATCCATCCCTCCAGCTCAGGGATGTGGACAAAGGGGGCACTCTCAGAGTGGGCTGGATCTCGTGCAAAGATGACCAGGCAGACAGCACTGACAAAGAGCCTACTCTGTGCCACAGACTGTGCTGAGCACTGGGGATACATACACGAATATGCCAGAAAGACCACCCTCAAGGCCCTTACATCCTAGCCCAGGGAAGCTCCTGGAAGGTGGATGGGTGGGGGCAGGGCCAGCATGACATGCATTGTGGATATAGGAGCTTGGTTTCTAATAAGATGAGGCTGAAAACTCAAATGTCCTGGCCATAGCAAAGTGACAGGAAAAGTAGCTTTGGATTTTTGCTCATTCTTTCTCCATGATGTTTCCTTGAGACATGTCTCCAAATGACTTAGGAGCCCTTCTTCAATCCCTAGAGCTGCCCTCTGCAGCCAGTGTAGATGATAAACTCTGTGTATGTGTGTGTGTGTGTGTGTGTGTGTGTGTGTGTGTGTGTGTGTGTGTGTGATGTGGTGGTGACAATCAGTATATTCTGATAATAGCTGTATGAGATAGTACACAGATTTTTATCTTTATTTAATAGAGGAAGATTCTGAGATTCAGAAAGGTTCGATGCCTGAATTAGAACCCAGAGCTTTTGGGTTCAGTGGTCTCTACTCTCATTTTGGGTCCCAGGTGACAGTAGACCCAGAAGTGATTGAAAGTTCATTGAAGGGTCATCCTGGGCAGCCAGGACAGAGGGAAGCTTAGTCAGTGAGAATAGATCCATCCTGAGTCAGGATTCAGGTGATTTAACAGCCTCTGGCAAAGCACCAAAGCATGTCCCTTGACAGGTCCTTGCTAGTTCCATCCACTTTCTGCCCAAGCCCAACTTGAGTTGTCTCTCAGTTTCCTGGTTCCCTTGAGAAGCTGGATCGTTTTCTCTCTCGCTTCAAAACCTCCCAAGCCCTCATTCAGCCCACAGATACTCACTGAATAGGTCTTCCTTTGTTCTGAATGTGCAGCACTGCCTTTGGTCCTCAGAGCTGACCCTACACCCCTCAGTGCATCTCCAGTGCAATTTCTGTCACACTTGAAAAACACAGCCCTGCTCTGTCATCCCCCTGTACTCAGTAAACTCCAGTGACTCCCTATTACCTTCAAGATCAAATAGGAAATCCTCTGCTTGGTCATCCAGAGCCCTTCCTGCCTTTCCCATCTCTTTACTCTTGCCTCCCTCCTTGTATTCTACAGGCCAGTGTTACTGGCCTGTTTGCTCTTCCTCCTGCACCACTTTCCAGCTTCCAGCTCTGTACTCTTGCACTGGCTGGAATGTTTTCGCCTTTTTCTCTGCCTTCTGGTTTCCCCAGCTCCCTTCATGACTCAGCTCAAATCCTTGCTTCTGCAGGGGACCTCGGACAGTTGTCCCCCCTCACTCCCACTGCCTGCCCCACCCTTCCATTTGCCCTGGATGTATCCTGCATTCTGCCTTATCTGCAGGTTGTCACCTCCCTGGGACATGAGCTTTTTGAGGGCAGGACTCCAATCCAAAACTTATCAAGGAAATTCACTAGCAAACCATAATCTCTTTCTTCTCTTTCTTTTTTTTTCTATTTTTTCCTTTTTATTATAAACTTAGACATCAAGAGACATGAGCATTCCAATGTAGAAAGAGCACAGAAGAGGCGGGCACATTAAATTACCGCCTTCTCCCCTAGTTACTGTGAAGGGCCATGGCCAGCCTCACACGGTAGTAACAACATTGCGCAATTGCTTGTGGCCCTTCTGTGCTGCTCTTGTCTTATGGGCCCTTCTCTCCTTCTCACCCGCTCCCTCCAGGACAGTTGTCTGCCCAGCCCATTAGCTAAGAGTTACTGAAGGAAATGAAAACTTGAATTAACTTTGGGGCAGTTCTGAGAGAAATGATGATTGTAGAGGAGACGGCCAGCGGCAGCGCAGATGCTCCCAGAATTCCCCCTCCCACTTTAGAGTGCAAATAAGAGGGGGTGGCAGGAAGGAGGGAGGGCCTGTGGTTGGCCAGATCTCTCCAGAGAGCCATCCAGAGAGCAGTCTCACTGCGAGCATCTCTCCTAAGAGCCTCTCTGTGCCAGGCTTTGCAAAGGTAGCTGGGATTGAGCTTCCCTCCTGGCTTCTTTCCTCTCTGCTCCGTCTTATGAGCTATAAACACAAGCCAAAGGACTTGTGGGGGATATTCCCAATATGCCCTGGTCGCTGGCATGGGTACAAAGCAGGGAGGGTTCACTGTTTATCATGTCCGTCTCATTTCTGTAGAGTCGCTTGCATGTTGTCTTCCCCATCTGTGAGGGAGCTCCTCAAGGGCAGGAACTGTCTTTGCCTTTCTCTGTGCCCCCAGAGCTTAGCTCAGGGCCTGGCACGTAGTAGGAACTTCATAAATACCAGCTGACTGGCTGGCTGGCGTCTGCATGGGTGACTTTTCCTCTGGCCGCTTCTGGGCCATCAGCGTTGATGACCAGAGTTTTTATTGCTTCACTGGTGTCTCTGTGAATGAAGAGGATCAGCTTCAAGGACATTCTGCAAAGGCAGAAACTGCATTATGGGAAGGAGGAAGGACAGAGTGAGTGCATAGACGCATTCCAGGGTTTCCACATATTTCCTCTTCCATTCCTCCTCCCCCCCTCACTTCAGAGAGAAGGTCTCTTGCTTTCTCTTGGCTGCTTGTCTGCAGTCAGATGGAGATTGTGCACCACCATACCTCTACATGATATCTTCCTCACTCTCAGGGGACTGTTCAAGCCATCATAGGGTCTTAGAATATAGATCCCAAGCTGGAAAGGGCCCTTAGAGGCCCTCATTTTGGAGGTGATAGACCTGAGGTTCAGAGATTACATGACCTGCCCAAGGTCACACAACTGCTACATGGCAGATCTGCTGCCCCCCAGTTCTGCACGCTGCTACTCATCCTGAGCTTTGGCTTTCCCCTGAGCCAGGCTCTGACCCACCCCTTGAGGTCCGTATCAGTCATTGCCACTGCCCAGATACTCCTGTATTATCATCCCTCAACTCTCTCCATCCCCTAGCCAGCTTGGCCCAAAAAGACTTTGTCCCTGGAAGATTTGTTCATTGGCGTGCGGGAGATCATGCTGGCCTGAAGCCTTCATCCGTGCCCCAGAGTCCTGGTGGCTGCAGGAGGGAAGGGCAGTGCTGTTGTCAAGGTCAGGCATCAGCTTCTGGACCTGCCTAGAAGTAACTGGAGCAGAGGAAGAGCCAGCTCCTTCCTCCCTCTCCCACCTTGGCTGTTCTTTCTTCCTTCAAAAGGCCAGGCCCATTCAATGCATATTAAATAAAAGGAAAATGGATCCTTTTAGAATCCTTGATGGAGGAGCAAGGAAATGAAAAATCCATGAAATATTTTGTATTTTTTTCTCGTGTAAAAACGTTTCTTTTTCTCTCCCTCCCATCTCTCCTCCTTCCACTGCTCCCCACTCTCCAACAAAAACCGTGTAACAAATGTACCCAAAGCAGATGGGTTCCCATGTCCAAAGGTGTGTGAGCCGTGTTGCACAGCCTGTCTGCCTCCTTCACGTCAGTCCTCTGGGACCAACAACAAATGTTTATCAAGCACCAATGGTGGGCACTGTGCCTGATGCTGGGGACAGACAGAAAAGAAAAACTGTGCCCTGCCCCCCACCCCCCCTTACCTCTGTAAGTCCCACCATCAGCTACTCCACAGGTGGTGTGGACCCCACTAGGTTCCAGCTCCCATGAGATGTCAACAATAAGAGATTAAAAACAGCTCCTATTCATATAAATCATATGAAATCCAGCTAGATGTACAGAGCCTCGTTGAATCCTCACAAAAACCCAGTGAAGCAAAGTAGGGACTACAGGTATCCTCATTGCCACTTTCCAGAGGGAACCTGCAGCTTAGACAGCTTGAGTCACCGGACCAGAGGCACATGTCTAGTACATAGCGAAGCTGGGCTTCCAAGGCCCGGGGCTCCACCCCCTACCATGCACTACCACAGAGTGTCTCGGCATGTTTCAGCTGTGACCGAGTGCAGTGGAATAAATGTGATCTTATTTCTGGAGGATGGAGCTTTGCACTTTACCTTTCCCTGCTTGTCTGCTCCTCTCCCCATCCCTCCTGCCATTCTCTGCTCTCTTTTCCTGTTTCCTGCTTCTGGACCCAGCTGCCCCCTCCCCCTTTTCCCTTGTTATCTCTTTTTCTTCTTCTTCCACTACTGCTCCATACAGTCATTCTTACCTTTTTCCTAATAATCTCTTCCTTAGCCCAGTATCCTTTCCATCAACAAAAACACTAAAGCACAAAAGAGCCTAACCTCCCATTCCCACTAAATTTTATATTTTAAAGAATCTTGTTAATAATTATCTTCCTAGACATCTGTCCTGGCCTGTAACCTCCTTGGGGTGGTATGATCTTAGGTCATGCCCCTATATACCAGGAGTGGGCAGGTTTTCAGAAGCAGAGTACCAAGCTGACAACGCCCATTCTGGGGCAAGTGAGTGGCCAGACAGACTCCAGTGGAACAGAATACGTGGAGGTGAAAGAAGGTGATGGAACCTGACCTTTGTGCTTTTGAAAATGACCACAGCACCGTCTTTGACTTGGGTGCCCTAGATTGCACTCCCATGATTATACAATCTAGGTATCTGCTGTGTGTTAAAAACAGAAACGCATTATGTTGCCACTCACCCCGGACACATTCTGGGGGAAGGGGGAAATTAAAGGTAAAGAAAACTCTTAATGTCCCAGCCAATTTTTGTAGTTAATGGTTTCTGTTTCCAGACACTTTTAGAGAGCAGAATTCAAGTTTCTCTCCCAGTGTCCAGTCTTGTTCTCTGTCAGGAGCCCTGCCAAAGCCCTATCCAACTCATGACACAGTAATCTCATCTGGTTACTCTGAACCACCTCCTTGTCCTCCTTTGTGTGAGCAGCAAGGCCTTGGACCACATCATGCAGGAGCTGATCCATGGTGTGAGATGACTTGGGGTCATTTAGCTCTGAGCTGTGTCCCTCTTGTGTTCTCCAAGAAGTTGTGAAAGACCCTGAACCCCTCCTTTTCTGCCAGCTGCACTGAGCTCATGCTCTGGCCCCTGCCAGGAAGGTCACGGACACAATGCAAGGTCATACCTTACTATTCAAAAAAAGACATTAGAAAGGATAATGTCAGGAGGAGCCAAGTCAGAAGGAAAGAGTACTTCATTAAAAGACGAGAGCAGCCTTCACGTTCCAGCTCTGCTGCTTGGTTCGCTTCCAGTCCTAGAACCTCAGAGCTGGGGAAGAGCTGGCCTGGCCTGGCCAGCATTCCCAGAAATGTTTCCGCATTTCCACCTCAATTATGTTCTTTCCTTCATCTTCTGCCCCTGCAATTAAGTTGCTCTTGACCTACATGTTACACAGATGTCTCCCCAAGCATCTCTTCTGTGTCCTAAAAGCATGCCTTGTATGTAGCATCCTTAAATTGTAACTTCTCAGAGGGCAGGGACAGTGTTCCACTCTTGAGAATTAGACATTGGTGAGCTTTACGGTTAATTTGTGATAACTTTTATCACTGAGAAATACTTTGTCACCTAAATTATTGTTATAAAAAGAAATAAATTAAAGCTCTCAAGCTATGAACAGTTTAAAATGAAAAAACATCGTTCCATTACAGTCTATCTCATGGCCAACTACGTGGCATTTTCTATTCAATTGGAAATGAACTTGTTTTTTGTCCTTTAGCAATCTAATTTCTAATTTATTCTTTTATACAGTTTACTCCTGTCACTCATGTCCATCAGCTGGTGAGCACCCAGCAACAGTCTGCAGCGGACTCGCCTGTGGCCGCGTGGACATTACCACACTCCTATAGACAGTCTGTGTGCATGATACAGTCCCAGAGGCACTGATTGAGAAGCTACATGCAAGCCACTGGGTTAATCGGCAGTGTGGAGTGCAAAGACCAGTCATTGGTTCTCGATAACATTGACGGTGTTTAAAAAAAAATGAAACAAGGTCATTCATTTTGAGGAGCGCTTAATTTTAGATGAAAATAATGCTAACTAATATCTATCATTTATACACTAGTGTAAGATTTACAAAACAATTTACAGGCATTGTCTCATTGGATCCTTATCCAATGTTATTATCTTCATTTAACAAATGAGGACTGTGACTTGCCCAAGGTCACACAGTCTGCATCAGAGGCAGGGCTTGAATCTGGGTCTGTCTTTTGACTCTGAGGCCAGCTAAATCTGTAAAACCACACTATTCACATTTTGATGCTCTGATAGTCTTTTTCTATGGCAAAAGGAGATAGTTAAATGACCATTTCTTGGCTTGTTCATGTAGCATTCAGGGAGGTCAGGGAGCAGAGAGATGCTTCTCAGTACTGTTTGCGTCCCAGTATTGATGTGGCCTACTAGCATCATCTGTATTGAGCCCTCTTCCTCCAGAATCCACTACTTCTATTTATAGAAAGAATCAGTATCTGAAAATAGTTTGCAATAGGAAGCTTCTGCGTGTGCAGAATGAACATGTACTGACCCCAAGCACGTGGACCTCTGCCTGAACTGACCCTCTCGGCCCTTGGAGAGTCAGACCTACAAGTAGACAAAGGAGGCCTCTTTGTGGCAGAACTGTCATCACGAGAACCATGCACACACACCATGGACCTGACAACAAAGGAGTACCTCTCAGGCCTCTACTCAGAACTTGCTTGCTCTTCCTTTCCCCACAGCCCTAGCAAGCTTAGTCACTGGTTTCCCGGTCTGCTGCAAATGTTAGCAGGGGGTGGCGAGAAAGGAGAGAGTCTGCTTGAGGTCAGCATGCAGACACCCACGAGAAATGGCAGTCAAAGTCCTGGCGAGGAAGGAGCGTGAGGAATTTGAAAAGCAGGGGCAAGGAGAGAAAGCACCACATCACAGGACTGTTGATCACACCACACAACGGACACTCTGTGTAACAATTCGTGTTGGTGGTGATGATCTTGAATTATCAGGGAAAAGCTGGATCCCGTTCTCCTGAACATCATTTGTCTAGGTTGAAGAGAGCAGGAAGGCGTAAACTGTGGTTTAAATCACTGTCCACCAGCAGTTACTCAGCTCCAGAATGTTTAGATTTCTGAAGGGATGTGCTGCAGAAATTGGGGTAAAAGCGCAAGAGGCACCTTCCCCATTGGCATCAAACAAGGGACACCACTGTTTGTTCTGTTTTCCTTTTCTCCCTGATTTCCTGATCTTTTGAATTTTGTGATATTTCATTCGTAGTTTTCATAGTGGCTGACGTGATCTGAATTTCACATTTATGGTTTGGGTTGCATTGAGTTGAAAAGAACTTTGCTTCTGGCTGTATTAGACACCTGGGCCACAAGTCCAGCTGATCTCATTCGGTGTGTCTTGATGTAGAGGCAACTTCAGGAGAGTTGGATACCTCTGGGGTTCCTACAGGCATCTTCAAAGCCTCAATCTTTCCCCTGTGTCTGTTGATATTTCCTTTTTCAAACTATGGAGTTTCTCCTGTTTCCCTGAGAAAATACTCTTGTTTTATGACCAATCACTGCCTTGTCTTATCATCTGTTTTTAAGTAAATTTACAGCAACACTTGAAATCACATCAGAGAATAGATATCGTGATAAGATTCAAGACGGAAGGAGAATTAATTCCCCTTTTCTTCAAGGGGTTATAATAATGTTAAGAAGTATTGTTTCAGTTCATCTCCACTGTCAATGGGCTAATTCCCACCTCAGCATGGGATCCTAGCAATGGGGCTGCATGGAAACGGGAACCTTTCATGAGTGATCCTCCATTTAATATGCCTCCAGAGAAGAGTTAATCCTCCAGTCTCTTTTGTGAGTGTTCCAGGAAGTAGCTGGAATATTTATTAATTTGAGAGGTTTAATTTTTGTTTTTAAAAATGTGCATGTGTAGTGATTTGGGGAAAAACAACCATTCTTTAGAGATAAGCAGGCATTATAAATGGCTGTTGGAATAGTTTATCGGAGGTGGGGGTGGCAATTATTTTAAAGGGCAGCAATTATATGGAAATGTGAAATGACTGTGGACAGACCACTCTCCTCAGTTTCCTCCAAATAACCTTCAGTTCTTTAAATAGTCAGAGGCTCAGTGGGTGCTGTGAAATAGAAATAGTAAAAAACAATGATACGCGTGGCTCTCTCGCTATTGCTCCCTTCCTGGAAGATCTATTTATAACACAAATTCCCCGTTGTTGGACCTTAGGGATGAAAATTAGGTGTGATTTCATATCTCAATAAGGCATGCACTTAACCACAGTTGGTCTCTCACCAACCACCGTTTAATGGTCTAATCACCAATGAGAAAGGGGAAGAGGGAAATAAGAAAGGGCATCATTACACAATACTAAACACAAGCAATATTCTCTTAAGTGCTGGTCAATGCAGCTTTATCTCACAGCAAAGAGTGGGCGCCACCTTTGTGTACCATCAGGTGCCAGGGCACATTTAAAAGCCTAGCTGTAGGTCATTAGACATGAGCAATCAGTCAGCAGACCAAGAAGTGATAGCCCCCTCCCTGAGTTAGCACTGGGGTGTTAGGAATAGCCCAAAGACAACCAAAGCTGAAATGCTCTGCAAGCTGTTTATGGGGGAGCTATACAACATTCCTCCCATCCCAGAATAACCATTGCAGGGTTCTTTGATGCTGACCTGTGATTTCATTGGTATAAAGGAACTCAGTGAGGAATCCCCTTTGACCTATGCAACTCTACAACTGGCCTGAAATGTAAATCTTAGAGAGTCTCCTAGGGCACTGAGAGAAGTCACACATACTCAGGGACACAGCCTGGCTTTGTCAGAATCAGGACTCGAACTTATCCTCCTGACCCAAATGTTGCTTCTCTGTGCCCTGTGCCATGCCCTGTATCATGTGCTACCTTGCCCTCAACATGGCACTAAACACAACCTGGAACATCCTTCTTAAAACTGCAAGGCAATCCTGTGGGGGTGGGGGCAGCAGAGGCTGACAAGAAGCTCAGGGATGGCCAGAGAAAAGACGAATGAAGACAGCTTTCCTATTGTTGTCCTTGTTGGTTTGGAACTAGAGTCCATGACTGCATCCATTTGGAGGAAGGAACTGGGCTAGATGACCCTTGGGTCCCTTCCAGTTCTGAATCCAGGCTCCTGGAAGCTGCTATTCATCCTCATTCTGCTGCCAGATATTTCTCCCTTATTTTCAGTTAACAAGCATTTTTCTTTTTTTTCCCATGTTCCACCCTACCCCCCAGTAAAGGAAAAATCATATCCATGTAGAAATATGTCAGTAAACAATGCAAATTCCATCACTGGTCATATCCCAAACCGTGTGTGTCCTTCTGCGTGCTGAGTACAGCTCTCTGTTGGGAGGCGGACAGGATTCCTTCTTCTTTATCATCCTCTAAAATTACAACTGATTGTTGCATTGACTAGGGTTCTTAAGTCTTTCTAAGAAGTTTATTCTTACAATGTTGTTATTATACATTGTGCTCCAGGTTCCGCTTACTCTGCTTCAGTTCGTGCAAATCTTCCCAAGCTTCTCTGAAACCATCCCCTTCATCCTTCCTTATGGCACTGTAGTATTCCATCACATTGAGATGCCAGCTGCTGCTAGATGTAATCCTCAGTCACCAGCCCATGTTCGATATTTTTTGGGTAAACATCTCAGGAGCAGTTCCTGTTTGCAGGGATTATGCTGATATCTCCTTATAAATGATATTGTTGCAACACAAATGGAACCATGACAAGTATTTAACTGATTCAGGAAGTCTTATCTTGTGGGGATAATGTAAAGAGGTTTATTGGCATGATTCAGTGTCAGGCACCACCTGGAGTTTGGCATCAGCTTCTTTGACCCATGTGGCACAAATCACTTGAATTCTAGAACTCAGGTTCCCCATTTATAAAAGAAGGACTAGATAATCTCCAGCCTTCATGCTCTAAAAGTCCATCACCCTACTACTGTCCCACTGCATTTTCCAAAGTTATGTTTTAGAAAGTTGATGTTAACTGTGCATACCAAGGGGCCCTAGAGCTTAGTGTTAGTCATAGAACTGCAACATTGGAAGGGACTTAGATGATACCCTAAGCAAATCAATAGAACATGGAAGGCAGTACCTGTCAGATCTTTAAGTAGCAGAAGAATTCATGACCTCATGAGATAAAGAAATTCGCAGAAATTAAAATGGTAATTTTGATTACATAAAATGCAAAAGCTTTTGCACAAACAAAACCAATGCAGCCAAAATTAGAAGGAAAGCATTATAACTGAGGGAAAAGTTTGCAGCAAGTTTCTCTGATAAAGGTCTTGTTTCTAAAACATATAGGGAGCTGAGTCAAATTGATAAGAATGAGTCATTTACCAATTGATAAATGGTCAAAGGATATGAATACATACATAGTTTTCAAAAGTTAAAATCCAAGCTGTCAACAGCCATATGAAAAAATGCTCTAAATCATATTGAAGCAATGCAATAATTAGAGAAATGCAAATTAAAACAATTCTGAGATACCACTTTACACCCATCAGATTGGCTAAAATGATTTTTAAAAAAGAAAGAAACAAAATAACTTGCTGGAGGGGATGTCAGAAAATAAGTTCACTGTTGGTAGAGCTCTGAACTAGTCTAACCATTCTAGAAAGCAATTTGGAATTATGTCCAAAAAAAAACCCCTTATTTAACTGTGTGTTTGTAAGCCTTTGACCCAGCAATATCACTAGTAGGTCTATGCACATAAAGAGATCAAAGAAAGAGGAAAAGAACCCATATGTACAAAAATAGTTATAGCAGTTTGTGTGTGTGTGTGGTAGCAAAGAATTGGAAACTGGCCATCAATTGGAGAATGGCCACACAAGTTATGGTATATAAATGTGATGGAAATACTATGGCCTATAAGAAATGAGAGATGGTATGGTTTCAGAAAGACCTGGGAAGACACGTGTGAAGCAGTGCACCGTGAAATGAGTAAAACCCGGAGAACAATTTATTCAGCGACAGCAACTTGTGAAGATTCTGACCAGCCACAGGTCCGAAGATTTGTGATGAAACACACCACACAACTTCAGACAGAGCGCTGATAGACTGGGAGCGCAGATCGAAGCGCAATTTCCTCTTTCGGTCTTTGTCTTGCCTTTTGGGAGGAGGGAGAGGGAACGGGACTAATGCAGAAGCTTGTTTTGCACGCCCATACATATTTGTGTTGGATTATACTTTTCTTGTCTTTTCAATAAATGGGTGAAGGGAAGAGGGAGAGAATGAAGAATGGAAATAAAATTTTAAAAATTGAATTTTTAGAATAAAGGAAGGCTCCCTTAGAGGCTCTTCAATATCAAAACAAAAATCCATTCTGCAACATTCCTGAGAAATGGGTACATCCAGCCTCTGCTTGGATACCTCCAGTGACAAGAAGCTTACTACTTCCCTAAGCACCACCCATTCCACTTTGGAATATCTGTATTTGTTAGCAGATTTTTCCTGATATCAAGCCTAAATTTGCTTTTTTGCAACATGCACTAGTTGCCTGGTTCTGTCTTCTGAAGCTAAGCAGAATAAGTCTGGTTCTTTTCCCTGACATCCCTTCATCTACTTGAAGACAGTGGTCAGATTCCACTGAAATCTTCTCTTCTCTTGGGTAAATGTACCCAGTTCCTTCAGCCAGTGTTCATGTGGCATGATCTCAAGGTACTTCTCTCTTCTAGTTGCGCTCCTCTGGAGTTCTGCAGATTCTTAGTGTCTTGTGATAGCTGGGGGGCATTCAGACATGAACACAGTGCTTTCGGTATTGTCTGATGAGGGCAGAGTAGGATGATGCTCACCACCCTTCTCCTCTACTCTAGGGTCATTTCAGGCAGTCAACTTCACATTAGCTTTATCTGCCACTTTGGAGTTGCCATCTCTGATGCTCCAGAGTAGTTCTGACTAAGAAAATTTCATGCAACTAAACAAACATTAAGGGCCTACTTCTGAAAAGGGATTCTCTTGAATGTTAGGGACACAAAGCTTTTTTTTTTTGTAATGAAACTGTTCTAAAGCTCAGCGACCCTCTCCTAGGGAATCCTAAATACTCATAAAACAGTTCAACGGAAAGAACCCTAGATTGGAAGTGAGCAGACCTATACCTGCCCAAGCTTGCCCAGGTTACTGAAACCTCTCTGAGCCAACAATGTCTCCTCAGCCACAAAATTTGGAGATAAACTGGGTGACCTCGTAAGTGTCTTTCACCTGTGACTACAATCATATGACTTATATTCATACTGTTCATCTAAAGTGTAATTCAAGACTAGAGGCAACCAATTGGTCCATCAACAGTCATAGATCAGTCTCCTACACTGTACCAGGCATTGTGCTGGGAGGCACAAAGCACAGAAGCAGTCTCTGCCCTTGGCGTGGCACTGTGGTCTGGAGACAGAGTGACCGGGCAAGCCAATGCATCCCTCTTAGCCTCAGTTTCTCTGTCTGTAACATGGAGACAATAATACCTGTTGTTCCTACTTTACAGGGGTTTTGTGAGTGAGGCTGAGGAGAGAATGTCCATAAGGTGCTTTGTAGGGCTTAAAGCGCTACATAAGTGGCAGTTATTACTTGGGGGGACAAAGAAAATATGGTCATCGTTGTTTTAAAAAATGATAGTAATAGTAATATGGTATGGCAATACATTGTTAAATATACATATATACATATATATAATCTTGAAGTTCACAACACGCTTTCCATATATTGCTTCATTTGATTCTCATAAGAGCCCTGTGAGATAGGGGCTGTTATTATCTCCATTTCACAGCTGAAGAAACTGAGGCTGAGAAAGCTTGCAACTTGCCCTTAGGAACTGGGGTAGGATTTTAATTCAGGTCTTCCCAACAGCACAGTATCTACTAGATGATGTAGCGACTTCTATCAAAAGGTAGAGACAGTCCATCCCTAGAGCAGAGGGCTCTAGGAAAATCAGAGGAAGGAACAAAAGGTGGCCAGCTGAGGTTATAGGCTTCTTTTCCAAGTGCTACATTGGAGGAGTGAATATTTTTGCAATTCAAAGCAACTTCAGTTTTGGAGAGAGAAGGTGGTAGGAGAGAGAGAGGCTGTGTGTGTGCACATGTGCGTGAGCATTCATGTGTGCACACATGTGCACAGACCAAAACCATTTTCCAAGAACAAGCTTGGGCTCTAATTTTTAACTTGGGTTTCTTTGTAGACCTCTAGAATTGTTCTTCCTCCTTGTTGTAACCAGACCCCAGAACCAAGCCCCCTCTCCCTTTTTCTCATCTGTGTGGCACACTTAGCCCCATACAAATCATATGCTTTCATAACTCTTTTTAACTATTAAGGATATAAGCTTCTCTTGTATCAACATGAGTTGACCTCTGCTCTTGGGCTGTTTTCACATGACTGCAGAACCATCAAAACCTTCATCACCAGCCCATCAGATGCCTAGAACTCATAGCACCAACTATAAATCATCCAGGAAAACGGTCTGCCTCTCTCTTTCACCAGCTTCCAGAAGCCTGTGTTTCTTCATTCATTCCTTGCCCTCAGAGCTAGTTTTATTTCCTGCATCTACAGATGTGTGTATGTGTGTGTGTGTGGCTGTGCTGGTGAGCCATTGGGTAAAGCTGCAGCCCCCTGAAATTCATTCTCCTGCTTTCCAAACACAAACGCTACTAACGTCCAAATAAACAAGGTGTTGATGCTCTTGGCGTCGTACCTGGCAGCTCCTTGTCACTGCACAAACAACTGGATTCAATTTGCAGTGGAGCTATAAATATAAAAGTTGGGGAGAGGTTAGAGAGAAAAACAGTCTTCTAGTTATCCAGTGTAACTCCACACCATTGAATTCAGTAGGTGTCATTTGAGCACCTACTGTGTTCAATGCTCGATGATAAGTGTGAGGGATAAAAGAAGCTTACGGTGTAAAAGAGGGAGGTAAGAAATGCATGTAAATGACTGTAGCATAAACTAAAAGGTGCTAAGTCCATGGGAAAAGTCAAGCAGAGTGACAAGACAGCTTTGAGGAAAAGGGAATTAGATCTAACTAGATGCCCACAACTGGGGAATGGCTGAAGTGTGGCACACAGTGAAGAGACAATAGATAAAAAGAATTCTGAGAAACATAGGAAAACTTCCATGAACTGAGGCAGGGCAATATCAGCAGATCCTAGAAAACAATATATAATGATTGCAACAGTATAAGTGAGAAGAATAAAAGAAAAACCTGAAGCTAAAGGTAATGTAACTATGATGACCAGATTGTCCCTCCAAAAGAGATGAGCAGGGAGATGCCAGATGGGAACCCTGGCATATACTGTCAGACTTAATGGATGGATTGATTGGTTTAGTGGAAGTGCTTCTCTTCATTATAAGTGATAGCCCTTTGGATCTGGAGAGTGACGGGTGGGGAAGGCATCTATTCAGAAATGAAAGTGATATGTAAGCAAAATATATTTTTAAAAAGCAACATTTTTTAAAAGACAATATTGACAATTCAGTGGCTATTAGAAGTGGGATGTGGGAGAGGTAAAAGATGCCTGAGGATCTGAGGCTGGATCTTTGGGGGAATGGTGGCATTCTAGTACACTAATTTAAGATAACAGAATTAATGGAATAATCATCACAGCTGACATTTGCCAATTCAGTGTTCATTGTAAGTCAGTGTCAATATGGCGGCTCCCAGGAGAGAGGGGTGGGCTACCAGGCTGGCCCAGGATGAGTGGCCACTGTACTTCCAGTCTGGGCATTAGAGAGAAACCCAGTCTCCCCTAGACTCCCATCCCCATAACAAAGCTGCTGTTTATATGGCACTTTCTGCTAGGAGTTTATACATGTTAACCCATTTCATCTCACTTAACATATATCCACTTGAATGTAGCCCTGAATGCCCTAAAGAGGGGATTCTTAACCATTTTGTGTCCTGGACCTGCTTGACTACCTGTTAAAGCCTATGGGCCCCTTCTCAGAACAATGTTTTTTAAAAGCATAAAATAAAATCCATAGGCTTACAAAGGAAACAGATTATTCTGCTATATCCAACTATTTAAACAAAAACAAAAAAAGGTCATAGACTGCAGGTTAAGAATCCCTGCCTTAAAGTGATCTTCTTATATGAGTATCTTTGGGTAAAGTTCATAGTATTTCTTTCTTAGTGACACTTTAGAAAAAAAAAAGAAAAGGTTATAATGTTGCTTTTGTGACACCATGATCATGGCCTTTTAAAGAACCAAAAAACATATTAATGACCTTGGAGCAGCTCCAGCAGGGTGCAGCCTTGGTCCCTGTCAGGATTACTGCAAACTCCTGAGAGAAAAACAACCATGTCCTTGGTGAGGCCAGAGTCTTTGACCTGGGCTTTTCAGTGAATCCATCATCACATTAACCTCCCAAGTTCTTTGCTTGTTCCTGTGGGCTCTGGCTTCCCCTTTTTCTAACCGCCTGGGCTGTATTTGTAGTTTCCAAGCAGTGTTTCTCACCCTTTCTGCTCTGTTAGCTTTCCCAGAACAGACAGGTGAAGACTTGCCCCCATCCCTGCCCTCACTGTAGAGGTTAGTTCAGAAGTGAGCGGGTAGAGAAGCCAGGTCAGTGAGGTAGATAGGATTTGAAAGCATGGGTGTTTAAAAAAAATCACAGAACACACTTAGCCTATATTTAAAGATCCAGATGGCTGCCTTTTGATTTTTACATTGAATTTGTGCACAAAGCTCTCGTAAGCCTTCAGGTCCTGAACACACACTAATCATTTGAGATCGCTGCCCTCTGTCCAGGTCTCCCTATCTCTCCCTAAGTCACCACCTCTCCATTTCTTAGACCTCTGCCCCATCTCTCATTTCTACCTTGGATAAACTTGTGAATATCTTACACACTTAAAAATAAAGCATTTGTCCTATGATCCACTTTGGCCAACACAAAATTCACTTTTCTCTCTGGAAGTACAGTTATTCACACGTCTGACTCAGCAAGAGTTTCTAGGGGAGCCATAATTTATTTCACTCAAGTGCAAAGATCCCGGTTCCCAACAAGTGATCTGCCAAAGCAGAAGGGTGAGTTACACCAAAGGTCACCCCTCCCAGCACCTCATGTCCACTTCGGTATGGGAAGGCTTCACAAGCCATCCTTCAGGCCAGCTTCCTTAGGGTTTAGGAGGAGTTGAAAGATTCCAACGGAAAGTCATTTTAGCTTTTTTGTCTCTTCTGACATCAACCTAGTAGGCCAGCTTTTGGTCTCTTCTAACCACAACACATTAGGTCAGCTGGCCTCTTAGAGAAGCATGTCAAAATGGCTGTCTTAGGGCATTGCTCATTGTTCTTCTCTGGTCATGATGGCCCTGAAGGTCACATCGTGGACCGTTTTATCAAAGACATGTCAACAATGGTAGCCAGACTAGAGCTGGTTCCGCCTAATGGGATATGTCTTCCAAAGTAAGGAGAGGCTTGATACGCTAACAAAAGGCCCTTCACCTCAGGGCGGCATCTTGGCTTCTTCTCTCTTATTTCAATTTCCCTCATCGGATTTGTAAATCCAGGCTCAAAACCAAGATATCCTGCTCTTCCCATCTTTTCACGGGCAAGGAGAGAGTGAAGGACCAGCCTAAAGCAAGTGTGCCAACCACGGGACAAATGGAAACATGTCTTAGTGTACTCTGCAAGCACCCGCAGCCCACATGACTGGTTAGTTTGCTAACATTAGTGTCCAGTTTGGGCCAGAGTAGATGTCAGGGCAATCAGCTGTGACCTGCTCTATCCCCGTGGTCATGCTGGAATCAAACTGCCAAGATGAAGGAAGGGAGGGAGGAAGCTAATGAGATTTCATCTGTGTTAAGAGAAGCCTAGGAGCCACACCATGGGAGTGTTCTTCTTGCCAGACCGTGCCTTGGTCAGGCCACATGCAGAGTGCTTTGTTCATCTCTGAGCACTCCATTTTAGGAAGGAGGCTGACAAGTTGGGCTCTCTCTGAGCCTCAGCTCCCTCATCTGTCAAATGGGGATGATAATTCCTGTGGGACCTCATTGACAAGATGGTTGTTGTGAGAATCACATGAGATACACAAAAGGCTTCGTAAACCTTAGAGTGCCTGGCACGGGGTCGGTGATTGTCATTCTTATTGCAGTTGGGGGAGATATACCATGAGGCAGCTGGATGGCACAGTGGATGGAATTCTGACCCAGGAATAAAGAAGATTTGAATTCAGAACCGTCCTCAGACTCTTATCAGCTGTGTGACTGTGGACAAGTCACTTAACCCTGCCTGCCTCAATTTCCTTATCTGTAAATCTGCCTCCGAGGGTCATGAGGATAAAATGAGATGATGCTTGTAAAGTACTTTGCGGACCTCAAAGCACAAAGTAAATGCCAGCTCTGATTCATGGCCATGAGGATCAAGAAAACGTATATACTATGCCCATGACAGCTTTTAACCTGGAGATTTATTTGACTGATGACTTCGGTCTTCTTTAGTGTCGACTCATCAGAATTGTGTCTCTTGAGCTTGGTCTAGATGCTTCACTCTGGTTTACTCTTTTGTTCCCAGGACTTCTCATCGGGGATTTCTAGAACCTTGGAATATTAGGCCTGTCCGAGGATGTGGCATTCATCTACTGTGACCCGTCCATTTTATAGGTCAGGTCATTGAGACCCGGACTGGTTAGGTGGCTGGGCCATGGTCACACAGCGGGTCTCTCCTCTGTGACTCAGGAACTGATTCAAATCAGCAGTCATTATCATTCTTCCCATGTCTGAGTATCACACTATGGCTCCCAAAGTGCTTCCTCACAGTGCTCTATGAGGTCAGTTGTGCAAGAACCCATTCCCCATCGCAGAGGAAGAAACCGAAATTCAGAGAATTGTGGGTCTTGACCACATGCTCATGTCAGATGTGGAATTGGAAGGTGGTGTGCCACTGAATTGTGTTGTTTTTTAAGTACAGATTAAAATAAAATTTGAGCCTAAAAAAAATCAAAATGCAAGATAATTTGAATATGCATAAATCTAGAGCTGGAAGGAATCCTTTGGGCCATCTAAACCATCACTCTCATTTTATGGGAAGCTGAGGCCACGAGCATTGTGACTTCCAAGCTCACACAGGTCATAAGCATCAGGGGTAGGATTTGAACACAGATCCTTGGACTCCTGAGCCAGTGCTCTGTCCAGTTTTATCATGCTTCTTTCTTAGCAGTCTAACAATGTCTGAGAAGTGATTAAGGAGCCAAAAAAAAAAATTCCGGATAAAGTTTTGGAACGTTACAGTCAAACTGTTTTATATTATAGTAAAAGCTGTTCCCATACTTCAGAATTATAACAATGACAAAGGAAGAAAAAAGACTCTTATTTATGAACAAGTTAATTTAGATGAAACCAAGCCGTGATACTTTTTTGTCTCTCTAAGGACGTCTTTGGTGATTAGTCCCCCCAGGATTTATGAAAGGCCGACTTGGCGTCGGGGATCTTTGGAAGGAAACCTCTTTTCCATTAGCTGAGAGCCCTCGGGAGGACAGGGAGCCAATGACACCCCTCAGTTGAGAATAAAAGTCTCGACACAAACATATCTATTTGATTATTAAATGAAATTACTTGGCTTATGGACATTAACCTTGACACCTTTAGAAATTACCTAGTGAATTAAAATACTAATTTTTTTTTAAATCAGAGGAAGTGTCTTTTGCTTTTATTTTGGTTTGTGACTTGATTTGATGAATGCCAGTTGAACTTATTAATAGGCCTGCGCTTCTGTTAGGAAATCTGAGCGTTCAGGTTAAAGTCTTTAGCCTCATCCTCAGGGTCAGACAATCCCAGAGAGAAATGGGGCCTTCAGCAGCTGTTTGCAGCCCATTAATCAACCTTAACCATGACCTGGAGCCCCTCACTATTCTACCTTGGGGCCTTTCTGTGTCAGGTATTATGTAGAAGGGGCTTTAATCTAGCACAGATGAGAATTAGATTGGAACCGTTAAGCTCATTTTCATTTCTGATTTAAAACAAAACTTAAATCCATCTCCAGAGGCCAAAGACTGTCATGTTTAACTAATGCCGGCAGCCCTTCTCCTCCTGCCATGCACTCGAGGATTCCTGTTAATCTTTGCAGGGCGAGGGCTGAATCAGGGGCGTGCTGCCAACTCCCGCTCCAGAAGGAGCGGCCCGTCCTGCTAGGATGTCCACAAGGTGCTGGCTCCGTAATGGGGGTGGGCATGGAGAGGCAGCGGGGCCCTGAGAGTGCATGCCATGTGGGGAGTCAGGAAGAGCTGGGCTCAGAGCATGTCTCAGAAACGTGGCAGCCCTGCGACCTTTGGGCAAGTCCCTTGTACTCTCTGTGCCTCAGTCTATTGATCTGTAAAGTGGAGCTGATGATGCCAAGAGTGCCCACCTTATAGGGCTTTTGTGAGAACCAAATGAGATCATGCATGAAAAGCACTTTGCAGACCTCCAAACACCCATGAATGTCACTACCACAGTGGGTTGTTGTGGATAGTTAAGCTGTCTGATAATCAATAAGCATTTATTAAGCCCCTGCTGTGTGCCAGGCGCTATGCCAAGCACTGGGGACACAGAGAAAGGTGACAGATGGCCCCCTTCCTCAAGGAGCTTAGGATTTAAGGGGAGACAGGACATGCAGTCAGCTGTGGTGTTGTTCAGTCTTGTCTGATTCTATGTGACCCTTGGCAAAGATACTGGAAAGGGAGTTGCCTTTTCCTTGTCTGGTGTGTCCCCACTTTACAGATAAGGAACTGAGACAATCAGCGTGAAGTGACTTGCCCAGGATCACACAGATAGTAAGTGTATGAAGACAGATTTGAACTCAGATCTTCCAGATGCTCTCTCCACTGCACCAGCTAGAAGCCATGGACTGGATAAATTCTAGGAGATTTTCCACAGAGAGCAGACACTAGAATCAAAGGGGATTCCCATAGAGGGTGAAACTTCAGCGGGGGTTCCTTAAACAGGATAGGAATATTTCTTTTCCTAGATGCTCACTTCTCATCTCTTGCTTTGTTCTCAATGCCCGCGTTATTGGGCACTCCTCACACATCTTTATCTCTTTTGCAGAGCCCATGAAGTTGGGACACTTTCAGTTGACCAGTTCCCGAATATAGTCAAGAACCCCACCCAGAATTGCTCCACTGGGCAAAATAAGTGTGAATTCATAGAAGGAGAGGCATCATACACATTCCATGAATCGGGAAGTTAGAAAAATTCAGAGTAGCTTCCCACAGGACTGCCCCTTTTTGTCCAAGTTTTCTTGGACCTAAGTGAACCTGCTTGTATGAGCAGCACCCAAGGTCACCTGTGGAGGCTGGACTGTCCAAGGGACCAGGGCAGCCCTAATGAAAGAGAGTGAGGCTTCCAAGCAACAAGTAACAAGTCTTTATTAAGGGACTCCTGTGCCAAGCACTGGGCTAGGCACTGAGGGTGCATGTACAAAGAAGGAAGCCATCTCTACTTGAAATGAGACACCAAAAAATATATCCAGCATAAAGTTAATGAATCACTATGTGATCCTTAAAATGCAAGGTGATTTGGGAGTGAGGGTGTGGGGGGGGAAGTATTCACAGTTGGTGGGGTTGGGAAAGGCTTTGATGTCAATACACTGTGGGGGCGGGGACACTACTCATGAGTCAGAGAACCTGGGTTCATATCCAACTTCATTCTTCTTCAAGCCTATGTGACCTTCAGCAAATCATATGACCTTCACGGGCCTCAGTTTCTCCATAAAATGAGAGGGCTCAGTTCTACCTATAGACCTATGGATCTTTGAACCTTGCAGAGATGTATATGGGACCCATCGTGTACAAGAACTATGACTGGGGTATGTGTGTAAGATGGGGTAATTTAAACTTGTAAAAGCAAATTAGTCCCGGTACTGAATTTGCAGTGAAGGTGTCATCACTGTCCATTCAACGGTGGGCACATGTTTATTTGGGGCCAGTGAGGCTTCCAGTACTCAGTTTTTTTAAAGATGCATTCCTCTATGTGTGATCTCCATGCCAATCTGTTCAGCATCTTTATACAGAAAGTGAACGTGGTCATTTACAAACAGACACATGGAGCTCTTCTTGGCATTTCTCCAGATCTCTTGAGGCACAGGGCTGAATCAGACTTTCTGGGTTGCTCTTAATTATTTTAGGGGTCAAATGTGGCTCTCTAATTGAGTGCTTTTTACCAGGCCCAATTTTAACCCTGAGATGCCGACGTCAGAGAAGGATCCAAAGAGGGCATTGTTCTGGGGACCTGCACCTCTGCCAGCCAAACGGGCATTTTAAAAATAAATACCTCAGCAGGTTCCCTTTCATGCAGGTTTAGCGGGAGCCCTTAAATCAGCCTCTCTTGAACAAATAAAGCAGTAAGCTGAAAGCTTCACCAGGAGAGAGGTCTTCAGCATCACACTGAAAAATCTCTCTTGAGTGTTCCCAGGGTAAAAGCATCACGGGTCCCTCTAAGACACTGTGTCAGGGCTATGCCAAAGAAACAGCATTTCTCTAGGAGGTTTTGGTGTGTTTTAAGATGTAATTTAGAGAGACTGAGGTTTCTTGTTGAGGATGTCATGGTGCAATTTTAAAAGCGTGTGAGTAACTGCAAAGTGTTCTGGGCTTGAGTCAGGGGTCTCCCATGTGACAGCCTGTATCCAGACTCTGCCACTTACATCTTAGGCCGTCTTTGTCACATCACTGCCTCTTGCTGGGCCTCAGTTTCTCCATCTGTAGAATTGGGGACCCTTCCATATAGAGGCACGGTGGTTCAGGAAAGAGCACTGGCTCTGGGGTCTAAGAACCTGAGTTCCAATCCCCCCGACATGTACTGTCTCAACAAGTCCCTGTGCCTCTGTTTCCTCACTTGTAAAATGAGAGGGTTGGACTGGATGCCCTCTGAGGTCCTTTCTATCAGTCCATCTATGATTGCCTTACATCTAAATCTATAAGTCCGTAAGTCACCCTGAGACACAGCATTGGGCCATGGACAGAGGTCCAGCCTTGGAGTCAGAAAGGCCTGATCCCCAGGCCTGCCCCTGACACACACACAAGCTGTGACCCCCAACACTTACTTACTCTCCACACCACAGGAGACAGTCACTGCTACTGGATCAGAGCTGGGGCGGGGAGGGAGGTGTTTTCTCTTCACTGGAGTCAGGGAGCTCCCTGAGCTGTTGAAATGACAGGTGTCAACCTCCCGAGAAGTCGCTTTGGCCTCTGGCTACAAGTTTAGGTTCCCATAGGGGTGAGCTCAGTGGTCTCTAAGGTCACTTCTACCTTTAAAGTCATCGTGTGGGACAGTCGGGGTGTGGGGGTGGGATAGGGGACCACACTGGTGAGGAAATGTTCCCCCAAAGTCTGATGGGGCACAGCTTTGCAATGAGGGAGCAAGGGAGACTCCACATGATGTAATTGGTGGTGACCTACAAACCCTTAGCACAGTCTGCTTTCTGTCCTATGATTTCATGAGCCTGGAATCCCCACCCCCAGAAAGAAAGTCACTCCTGCTGGCCTGTGGGAGTCATTCCTGGGTCTTCAGGATTGTCTTCTCTCTTGGAACTACTTTTAAAAATACAAATACTCCTGGAAGGTGGAATGTGCTGTCATTGACACCTTAGAATAAAGCTAATTATCAGAAGTTTTCCTTCTTGACTGAGGACTATTTGAAGGGCAAGTCCGCAGACGGGAGGAAAGGTGCAGGAGGGACAGGACTGAGGGACCAGCTTTACCTCCTGCTGCAGACATTTCATTAAGGCCGGCCCTCTGAGTAAAGAGCCCCTAACTCAGTTACAGGTGGTCTCACAGGTGACTCCAGTCCCTGAATAGAGCAAAGCGTCCAGAGCTTGGATATGGCCCTTGTGCCCAACAAGGCCTCCAGCTCTGATCCTTCTTTTCTTTCTAGAATGTTTAGAAATGTGAAATTGTTCTGGAGAGTGCTCGGGTGAGAAAAGGCGAGAGTCCAGAGCTAAGGGGTGGGCAGGGCCTTGTTAGCACTAATCAAAGGCCTCTGTGGGATCCCAACCCTGATGGGAACTTTAGGCCAGCATTGCTTTCCTTACCAGGCTACAGGGGCCATCTGGAGAGAAAAAGCTGGCTTAGCCCTGAAAAAAAACGGAGTTTGACTTTGTTTAAAAAAAACTTCAGATAAGGAAATTCTTGACATGTGCGCTTTCTGCTTCCCCTTCCTCTTCTATGATTTAAAAACTCGACTTTTTCACACTGGGGCAAGATGGGGTTTTGTTTTGTTGGGGTTTTGCCAATACAGCCTTTTATGTTTTTATTGTAAACGGAGGACCCACTCACAGAAACCTTCATATACACAAAACTACAGAAAGATCCTGTATAAAACCCATAAACTTCCATTATTCACAGTTTGTTTTTAAATGCTTACATATATTTTCACAATATCCTCACCAGCACAGCCTCTTGGGTTTTGTTTCTCCTTCTACATCTTTTCGTCTTCAGTTATCCGTCACTTACGTGGTTGTAGACTGTCTGAGGAGGAGTGCAGGTTGCCATCCACAGAGCCTGGGGATCAGGACGCCCGGGCGCCCGGGCCGCGCTAGGTGAGCCCGGCAGTTACTCTGCATTGTTCTGAGACTTAGCATCTGGTCTGTAAAGTGGAGTTAGCCCCACACGGACCGCTGACCTTCCCGGGATCGTCAGTCATGAGGGCCAAGTGAGGCCATCCACGCGTTAAACACTTCGGCAAGTCCTTTATAAGTGTCAGCTATTAACAATACTGCTGGTCAATAGCTAATTCATGTAATGCTTCCTGCGTGCTAGGCCCGCACCCCATGCGGCTCAATCATGCATCGCTCGATCCTCACACAGCCCTAGGAAGGAGGCACTATAATTAAAATGAGGGAACTAGGCAGACAGAGGTTACGGGATTTGCCCTGAGTTGCTTTTTCAGTTTCTTTTTTGGAGGGCAATTGGGGTTAAGTGACTTGCCCAAGGTCACACGGCTAGTGTTTGTGTGTGTGTTAAGTGTCGGAGGCCGGATTTGAACTCAGGTCCTCCTGATGCCAGGGCCAGTGCTCTCTTCACTGCGCCACCCTTCTTTTTTACTTTTTAACACTTTTAAGTCAGCCTCCCCATCTTTTTTCATATTTCTCACTTTGTAAGTGTAATGAGATTTCATTTCATACCTGTGCTATCATTTCTTCAGTCATTCCCTGGTCACTAAACATATGCGTTATTTCTTCCCTCCCTTCTTGTTTCTTCCTTCCCTCCTTCTTTGTCTTCTTTTCTTTTTGCTTGTTTTCTTTCCTTCCTTTCTTTTTTCATTTCTTCCTTCCCTATTATGAATAAATGCTGCTATGAATACTTTTGTACAGATAGCACCTTTTTCCCTTTCCTTAAAGTATCCTTAAAGTACAGCTCCAGTAGCTACAATTAAGCTTTAATAGCTTAAAATTGCACTGAGAATTGGTACGTACTTTTATTTATCAGCAGCTCCACCAAAATTAAATTCTATTGTGTTTAATACTGTCGATTTCTTGAGCTCAAAGTGTGATCTAAGAGTTGCTTTAATTTGTATTTTTCTGATTGAAGAGTTTAAATAGTTTTTTCAAGCAATTATTGTTCTTTTTTGCTGGTTCGTTTCTCTTTCTCTTTAGAGAAGTGCTCTTCATAGCCTTTGGAGATATTTCTCCTGGAGAATGGGTCTTACTCTTAGAAATTTGTTTGGATGTCTGTAACTTTTTCCATCAATCTGTTTCTTTCCTTTTAATTCAGGATGCATTACTTTTTGTTGTGCATCAGCATTATTCTGAAGAAGTTCACTCACACACAGATTATTTGGGGGCCTGCTTCTGGGGGAGACTTTCTGTTCCGCTTTCCTTCTCTCCCTACCTAACCGCACTTTTTTCTTCTATGCTTATAAAGGTCTCACTAGGTAAGTTTACATTTCCTCATCCCCAGCCACAACTGTCTCTAAGAAGAACCGGACTAAGGAAGTACAAAGTGGTCAAGGTTATTTCCAAGAAATTTCCTGCCAATGTGTTTGCACATTGGAAAGCAGCATATTTATTGATTCATCCATTTACAATCCCCCACCTCTTAGATAAAAACCCAGCCTCCTCCTTGACTGGGAAACCTCAGGGTTACTTGTTCAGAGCTCCCTCTTCTCTTCTCTTCCCTTGCTCATCTCATATCACTCAGGATGTCTTCCCCCACTACCTCCTCCTTCACCCTTATCTCACTTGAAGAGGAAACCTTTCTCCCTACGAAGCTAATCTCTCCAAATATGCCCTTGATCCTTTTCCGTCTCATCTTTTCTAACAGATTACTCCCATTCTCACTTTTCCTAATCTTTATTCTCTCCCTGTCTACCCTCTCTTCCCTGCTGCCTCCAGACACATTCAAATCTTCACCATCTCTAAAAAAAAAAACAAAAACAAAAACTCCCTTGATCTGTTTAGCCCCGCTAGCAAACACCATCAGTCTCTCCTCCTTTTGTGGCAAAACTCCTTGAGAAAGCCATCCCTCTCCCTCGATGCCTCCTACTTTCTCTTCTCTCGCCTCCTACTTTCTCTTCTCTCGCCTCCTACTTTCTCTTCTCTCACTTTCTTCTCGTGTCTCCTAGTCTGGCTTCTGATCTCATCATTCCACTAAAACTACTCTCTCCAAAGTTGCCACTGATCTCTTAAAGGCCAAATCAAATCTAACGACTTTTTCTCGATCCTCATTCTTCTTGATCTCTCTGTAGCCTCTGACATTGTCCATCATCACCTTCTTCTCCTTGCTACTCTCTCCTCCCCACGCTTCCACGTCACTGCTCTCTCTGTCCCCCTCCCTATCTGCACTCCTTCCTCCTCAGTGTCTCCTTTGCTGGTCCTTCATCCAGGCTGTGCCCCCTCACCCTGGCTGGCCCCTGATGCCCTCCTCTCTTCTCTATTTCAGTTGACCATATCATCAGTACCCATAGGTTCAAATACCATCTCAATAGAGTTGTTTCTCAGATCTCTTTCTCCAGCCCTACCCTCTTTCTGGACCTCCCATCCCTACCTGCCTGTGAGGCATCTCAGACTGGTTATCCTTGTAGACATTTTAAGCCGGACACATCCTAAAGAGAATTCCTCTGTATCCTGTGTACAGCCTGTTTGTACATGTTGTCTTCCTCACTGGACTATGAAGGCCTTCAGAGCAAGGACCATACTTTGGCCTCTCTTTGTACTCCCCAGTGCTAGGCATGGTGCCTAGCACCATAGGCGATCAGCAAATGTTTGCCCACTTGGTTTATAATAGGCCCTCACAGGTGTTTAGAGAAGTTAAATAAAGTATTGTAGAGGACTCAGCATTGTTTTTATATAAGTACATTTAAAATATGTTAATACAAAAAAAGAGAGAGAAAGAACCAAACCAATTTACACCTTTAAAAAGAAAACCATGTATTTACTACCAAAAAGAGAGAATCGCTTAACAGTCTCAGAAAAGGCTTTATAAAGTAAAATACGATATTTAGAGTTGCAGAAAGGTTTTCTTAAATGTTTTTAGGTGTGAGGGTAACATTTCATGTGATCCTCCTTTGAAATACAATTTGGCTTTATCCCATGCTGTATTGCTTTTTCATCTTGAGAATTTTTCTTTAAAGTTCTTCATGATAAGTCCTCTCCTATAACAAGGGTGAGAACAAAAGAGGTAGCAGGCACAAGCGTTGCTGGAGAATGTAGTTGGGTCCCCTTAGAAAACAAGCAAGGGATTAGCAGGCCTTAAATAGGACTGAACCTGCCTGCCCCCAACTACTCGGGTCACTGACATGGCACCGGCAGCCGGGAAGACCAAAAAGAGATAAAAAATGAACGATGTGATGAAAGTCACACCTCGACGTTATCTTCCCTAACCCGCTGGCCCACAGACATGATGCTCCTTTGCCTTTGCTAATAGAATCCTCAGGCAGCTAGTAAGGAGATAAAGTTGTTGGGTTTTTTACATCTAAGATCATAATCAAAATGTTCTGTTTACTCTTGTGCTCCCTTCTAACCTGTACACTCCTAATCAAAGCTACCTTGAATTTATGTTGTGTATGTCATGCCGAGACCTGTGTTTCCCATGAGGATGTAAGCTCCCAGGGAAGGACTGTTTCCACCCTTTACTTTGTTTCCCTAGAACTTAGCATATGAATAAGTTTGGGGGACAGAGGGTTCAAGGAACTCCCAGGTGAGGAAACTCCTCCCATTGCAGGTTGGCACATATCCTTTGATTTATAGTCATAGAGAGTAGGAGCTTAATAACTGTGTTTGATTAATCGATTGACTATTTTTAGCCTGAAAAAGTTCTGCCTCTTTGCCAGTCAATGACTGGACAGCAAAGGAGTCCTTCCTCAAGGAAGGTTCCCAAACCACCCAGGCCGTGGAGATCCCCCCAAGACTCAGGTGCTTTTATCCTCTGACTACAAAAAACCAGGAGCTTTCTCATCTATATCTGACCACTGGACCCAGATGGCTCCAGAGGAGAGAGTGAGGCCGGTGACTTTGCACAGCCCTGCCTCACTTAAATCCAATCCACTTGCATGTCATGCATCACCTCCCTGAGGTCAGCGTCCTCTTTGAGAATGAAGGACAAACACTAACAAACTGGAGTAGGAAAACCTGAGTTCAAATATAACCTCAAACATTGACTGGCTGTGTGGCCTTAGAAGAGTCACTTAAACACTGTCTTCTTTGGTTTCCTTGCCTGTACAATGGGAATAATAATAGGACCTTCCTCCCAGAGTTGTTTGTGAGAACCGAATGAGATAATGTCTGTAGAACCGTCTGCAAATCTTAAAGGACTTTATAAATGGTAGCAATGCTGATGATGATGGTGGTGGATCACTGCCACGGTAGCCAGCCTAAGTATCCACCAGTACCTGATACCAACTTCCCTTTGTCTTTCAATGGCCTTATTAATGCTGTGTCTGCACAATGGCATCGGGACATGCAACTGCTCCTAGAGTGTTTCATCTGGTCGTCCTCTCACTGTGGGCCTTTTTTAATAATCGTAACTAGCACAATGACTGGATCCAGATGAAATGACACATAATGCTTGTGAGGACGCATTTCCTGACAGCTTCTTATAACCCATATCCTGGTGCATTTTTCTAAGGACAAGATAGTGGCTTCTCTGGAAAATATCTGAGGAGCTTAGTGGACCTAGTCGACAGTGTGATATGGCGACTCAGAAAGCTCACGTAGTCTGAGGCTGCACTAGGAAAGACAATGTCTGGAACTGGGGAATGAGTGATGGCCATCCCATTGTCCTCTGCCCTGGCCAGGCCTCTCCTGCTTGCTTCAGAGTTGCATCTTGTAGGAGGGGCACTGACCAGGTAGAGCAGGAGTATGAAATGACAACCTTGTTGTTGTTGTTGTTGTTGTGGGGGTTTTTTTCAGTTGTGTCTAACTCTTCATGACTTTGTCTTGGACCCCCATGGCAGAAGGTCTGCTAAAGTCTGTGGTCTCCTTCTCAGCATCGTGTTTTTAAAGAAGGAAAAAATCATAAGATTACAAAGGAAATCAAATATATTGAAATACAGTTTATCAAAATACTTAGAAGAAACCAGTTTTTCAAGCTCAGGACCCCAGTGTTCTTATTCATACCTGTAAAGGGCTCCCCATACAACACACCCAAGGAGTGGGCACCTCCCCTGCTGGGAAAGCTCTGATGAGGAGGAACTCTTCCGCATTTGTCCATGTGGGTTGGTTCAAAAGCTTACTTAGCAATCATGGTGTCACGCAGCTAGGAAAGTTTAAACTCTAAAGGATGAATAAATAAATAAAACCACCTTTGCTAGTTTACTAAGCACTTAGCACATGCCCTCCACACATTGTGTTAAGTGCTAGAGATAAAAATACCAACCCCCAAGACATCCCTGCAGGGGAAGACAACACTTACACATAGGCAGGGAGGAACCTTTTGGACTAGGAAGTTGGGGGAGTGGCTACTGGAGCCACAGGGCAAATGACTGATGCGTCATTTCCAGAGATGGTGGCTGCATCAGTTCAATTGCTAGTCAACGATGTAGAGTTGGAAGGAGAGGGAAGAAGGAGGGGGAGCATGTTCTATAGCGTGGTGACCAGAAACCAGGGAAGATCAGTGAATGCTCCCGTCAGGCCCCTGGAATCACTTCCCTGCCTTACAGCATCATGTCACATTCAGACAAGCAAGTGAGTGCTGGAGAATAGTGGAAATGAATTTGAAGAAAACCCAGGACCCTACCTGAGGCATTGGACAAGCTTGGGCTTGGGGAGGAAGCTCTATGTCCACTTGAAAATAAGTCGGTTTCTGATTGACTGGTTCACTTGCCTTGTCTTGGGTGCACAGTCTCTTTGGCGGCATGAGTAAGTGCTTTGCCCTAGATCAAGGGACAGCACAAGGACTTTGCCTCTCACCCCCAAATTTCCACATCAACCATAAAATTCTAACCTTAAGCCAGACTTAATGGATGACCTAGACCTGATGTCCTTAGACCCAGAGGTGTAGGAAGAGATCCTTGGATCCCTGCAGCCGTCCATGGCCCCAGGAATCACAAAGTTCTTCCCTGTAGGGTAGTGCCCTGAAAAGAGCTCCAGACTGATGTGCTGATCTTGGAGTCAATACCTGAGTTCACATTCTGACTGTTCTCTTCATCTTTCCAGGCTCCAGCTGCAATAAGGGATTGGGCTAAATTACCTCAAATGCCCCTCTCACCTTCTAGCTCTACGACCCTATGATTTTTTTAGAGTTAGCTACAGATAGAGCAGTGGGGGAAACAGCCTCAGACACTAGCTGTGTGCCCTTGGGCATGATACAGCCACTCCCAGGCTCAGTTTCCTCACCAGTAAAATGAGAATAATCACGTCATCTACTTCACAGCCTTGTTAGGAGGCTCAGATGAGATACTGAGAAGTGCCTTGTAACCCTTAAGGGGTAGTATAAGTGCTGGCTATTAAAAAAAAAAAAAGCTGCTCTGATTGCTGCCCTCCTCCTCATCCTTACCTTAGGAGAAGGAGAAAACAATCATGGTGTATAAAGTCATGCCCAGATGTCCTGTGGACAATGTAGACCAAAGCTGGTACTGGCTTTGACTCAAACATTCCGTCACATCCCACTTACTGGAACCAACCGTCTAACTAGGGGAAGGAACAAAGAGGCAGGCCAAACCCTGAGAGGGAATCAAAACATAGGCTAACACCCGGCTGCTGTATGGGCCACACCTAGGTCACCAGGCTGTCCCAACTCCAACATTTCTATTAAGGGTAAAGAAAGAGATTCAGTGAACCGAGGAGAACCATTTCCCCACCCTGACTTTGGGCCTGGGCCCAAATTCCCAAATAGGCACCACAGATGTATTCAAACAGCAAGGCAAAGACAGGGCATTGCTGCTGGTACACGCTCCAGCCTCTCACTCCCTCCTTCCATTCTTATACGTACAAGAGAATAGTGAACAAAACCAGGAATTGGTGCTTTTACTGACAAAAGCTGTCAAGACACAGATGGGGAGAAAGCCCTGTAGATCAGAGGAAAAAACTAATAAAACAAATGCATGTAAGATCCAAAGTGATTTAGACAACAATGGGAAAGAGAGAATTTAAGAGTTCAGAAGTCTGTTTGAAGTTTATTTTCTTTCATAGTAATGAGATACTGTTTACAAATAACTTTGCCAACCATAAAACAGATTCCCTACTCATTCATTCTCTCTCTCCCTCCCTACTTCCCTCTCTCCCCTCTCTCTCTCCTCTCTCTCTTTCTCTCTCCTCTTTCCCTCTCTCTGTTCTCTCTCTCTCTCTTTCTCCCTTTCTCCCTCTCTCCCTTCCTCTCTCCCTCTCTCCCCTCTTCTCTCTCTCTTTTCTCTCTTTCTCTCCCTCTCTCCCCCTTCTTCCCCCTCCATCTTTCTCCCTCACTCCTCCTCCTTCCCCTTCCATCTTTCTCCTCTCCCCCTCCCTCCTTCTCCCTCTCTCCCTCCTGCTTCCCATGCCTCTTTCCCTCTCTCTTTTCCCCCATCTCTCTTTCTTTTTCTCCAACCTCTCTCTCTTCTCTTCTCCCTCTTACTAGATCCATGACATCTCCCTAGTTAATAAATTCTAGTGGTTCCCTATTAGGTCAGGCATGGACAGTGTTGGACATGGGGTCAGACACTCACTAGCTATGACTCTATTTGCCTCTCTTTCCTCATCTGTAAAATCTGAATGATAGTATCACCTCCTTCCCAGGCTCATTGTGACAATGAAATGGAATGCCTTGCAAACAGAGCGTTCTCTAAGTGCTTGTTGCCTGACTTAGAGCCCTTCGGAAATGTGAGCTATCATTATTGTTTCTTAAGAAGCAAACCTTAACTCTAAGGAATTTGGAGACTGTTCCCTTTCTAAGAGCTAAAGATCTTGGAGAAAAAAATCCATCGTAGAGAATTTATTTTCCTCTGTTGGCAAGCCCAGAATTTGCTGTAAAGATTATCTCCCTGGCAGAAACCAGGGCACCTGATGGACACAGAGCCCTGGGGCATGGGATGAGGGCTCCTTAATGCTGAGCATAGGCCACTGGGGGGCTGCTGGCTGCAGGTGACTGTCTCCCATGGCCTGCGGGCTGGGGAAGGTCAAACATGTCTATAACCTATGGTGTTTAAAGTTTTACTGATCACTGGAGAGATTTTTGGCAGTTCATCTGGGATTGTTGCTTAGCAAAGTCTGGGATTACAATCCAACAGCATCTTCTCAGCGGGACTGCACCATCTGGGCTCATTCTTCAGAGAAATCTGTTCTAATTGAATGCTTTGTATTTCAGAATTCCCATTGATTAGGATTTTGTGCGTACAGCATTTCTGTGCAGACTCAAGGGACAGTGTTAAAGGCCTTTTACTGTATTATTAAGTGTATACATTAGGTTTTAGTCTGCTATCTCGTTTTAATTAGCATTCCCACAAATGAGTTTGGTTTCTCTTAGTCTGATCTTTGTTTTAGAACTTTGTGAAATATCTCATTTCACTCTCAGTTTTGCTTCAGCCTTGAATCTCAGTATACCTTTCCAACAGACATACTGTATTATTTGGCTTTGTGATTGCTATGCCATGATCATTATATATTATCAGTCTTATGATTAGAAGTCACATGAGAGTCAGTATGATGTAGGGAATAAAAAATTGACCTCAAAGTGAAGGCTATCTGGGTTCAGACTCTGTCTCTGACACAGAATGGCTATGTGACTCTCCCCAAGTCACCTAACCTCCAAGTGTTCCAAATAATTCTCAAAGTCTATAATATTGTCAAGAAGGTGCTTTCCTGAAGGTAATTCCTCAATGATGAAATCACAGAATCACAGATCTAGAAAAAAAAATCAGAAGTCTCCTGTCCCTCAGGTCCTATACAAATACAGAAACCCTGAATTTCTGGCCCTAATAAACCTGATTTTCATTCTGAGCACTCCAGAAGGATCCACATTTTATCACAAGCTTCAGAGTTATTTTCTGAGATGTCCTGGTGTGAGACTCCTCTGGTTGCTATAGCTCTTATCCCCTCTTAGACTCAGGGTAGCCCTTCACTTTTGCAAGGACAAACCCTTAGATGGACCACAGTAGCTCAAGAAGCTGGTAGAACAGTAAGGTGTGGGTGCCATTATCACATTGGGATCCATGTAATTGAGTTGAATTCAGCAAACATACCCTGAACCCCTACTCTAGACTAGGCTCTCTGTGTTCTAGGGGGTGATGGCACCCTGTGTAAACTGACTCCCACTCACCTTCTAATCTAGGCTCTGAATTTTCATCTTTGACATAAGGGACCAAACAACAGTGAACTGAAGAAATCTGGGGCTAGAATCTCTGCAGTCTGGGAGGCTGAGGTGGATGGTTTCTTGAGCTCAGGTGTTCTGAGCTCTAGTCAAACTAAAGCCCATTAGGTGTCCTCACAAAGTCCCACACCAGTACAGTGAACACCTGGGAATGGGGCCCCATGAAGCTGCCTAACAAGGAGCAAACTGGCCAAGGCTGGAAGCAGCTAGTCCAAGCTCCCGCGCCGATCATATGGGCCCAGGAGTGGCCTCTGAGTTTCTGCACTGGGTGAGAGCCAGAGATTCAATATTAAAACTAAAACAGCCCAATCTGGGGGTTGTGATACAGCTGCCTGTGCTCTCAGAGGGTATGAAAAGAGAGGAAAGAAGAGAAAACCAAGGATTAGAAACAAGGAATGAAAGCAGGTAAAGCGATTTACATAAGAAAGCCATTCAAAGAAAGCTAAAGCAAGATGGCAGCCTTACTAGATTCTCCTTTGGATGATGATGGGACAGGACCAGATGGCCTTGGGGTCCTTCCAGCTCTAGGACTAGGATCCCATTGCTTTTCCTTCTCCCTCCTTGCCATATATAGAGTGTACAAGGTAAAAACAATGGAAGTCCCTTAAAAGGCTGGCATGGGCAGGTGGGCCCATTGTCTACCACCCTGACCAGCTCCGTGCTTTTGGGCCTTTTCTGATCTAAGTAGATTTACTTGTTTGTTCTCCTTCCCTAAAATTTGCCATTTTGAAAAGAAAATTAGTCTTCCCTCCCCTCCCCCGGCTTGTCATATACAGCTTTGGTCATCTGGGGCGGCCAGTGGACCACTCCTTAAGATAGCAGTTTCTTGCCTACATTCATAATTGAAGGCGACACTACATTTCAGTCAGAGGTTAGTGAAGGTGGAAATGTGTTTTTCTTTCCTACCCAGAGTGAAGATCTGCGGTGAATCTAGTGCTTAGTGCAATGCCTGATGGATAGTAGGAGCTCAGTAAATGTTGATTGATTGATCTAGCCCCTTCCTCGGGTCCATTTCTCAGCAAACCCTTCTAGAGCTTCCACCTATGCATTCCTTTAACATTTTTCTTTTGATGAAACATGGCTCTTCCCTGAAGACAACGTAGGCCTTTTCAAACCTCTCCACTGGATGTCTTCACCAATTCACAGGTCCAGGAGGAGGAGTGGACATCCTCCTGGCTCCTGACTCCCCCTTCAGGCCATTCCTCTACCACCATCCCTTAACAACATCTTCTTTCAGGCAGTGATTGAAACTACCCTGTCCCCATTCTAAGTCTTCCAACCTCAGTGACTTCAATGCAAGGCCCACATTTTTCTTTACTTGATCCCCTGCCCTCTTCCTGAGGGAAACTGATTTTGTATTTGATCTAGAGCCTTCCTGCACCTTGGCCTTGATTTCCTTATCTGTGGACTGGGGATGATAACAGCACCTCCCTCCCGGGGCTGTGGTGAGCATGTGGCTTCAGAGGCAGTACATTCTCCTGGTTGTCCTCCTATAAGCTTCCTGTCCTCTGTCTCTTCTGCCATCTTCCCTCAGCTCCCCCAGTACTGGCCCCCCTCCTCCATTTCTCAAAGCTTTACACCTTCCCTCCGATCTCACAAGAGGAGTCCTGCTCCTCCCTAGAGCTAATGCTCCATATCCTTGGTCCTCTTCCCTCCTGCCTCCTGTGTTTTCTCTCCCTCCGTCTCCCTGTTTCCATCTCTTCCATTTTCCTCTCTCTTAAGCTCACCGATACATAGATCTGTAGTTTCTTCCTCACCAGTGATGTTTTCAGATGTGCCTGCAAACAGGATTGAGCCCCCGGTCCTCCCTTTGGCCCCTCTGCCCCATCCAGTAACCGCTCCATCTCTTTCCTTCCATCCTCACAACATACACCAGTCAATTCAAATTATCTGCCAGATATCACCAGCCCCCTGCTAGCTACTAAATTCCATGGCCTTCCTGCCACTCGTGCCCTCCTCATCTTTTCTTTAGCCTTTGCTGTTTGTCCACTTCCCCCCAGGAGATTTCCAGGCCCCTTTACCTTCAGAGGCATATAAGCATTTTATCAGCATCTGCCCATATCACTGCCAAGACCACAAAAAGATTTGTGGATGGTTGTTTTTCAGTTACTCTGAAGAAAAATCAATCTAAGATCAAATTTTGTCACAAAACTTGCCAAGACCTCAGAAAATGCGGGTTTGGTGATTCAAAGCTTGGTAACTGCTATTTTCCCACTTGATCATTTTTTTTTTAGTTTTCCTCCTCCTAGTAAGATTAAAACATTGTTTTGAGCTTTGTATTGCAGACGGAAAATCAAACATTTTATTAGTAAATGTTATAAGGCACTTTGCTAGGTATAGGAACTAAAAACCATTTTCTTGTTAACAATTTATATAAAATTCACTGGTTATATGCTTGTAGAATATTTACCAGTAAGTGTTCTACTCATTGTTTCCCCCAGTAAAACACTAGCTCCTCAAAAACAGAAGCTGTCTCACGATTGGTTAGGAATCCCCAGTGCCTAACACTGGGCCTCACACACAGATCCAGGAATGCAAGAGAGATCTGCAGGGACGGAGATCTCGGTAAGATTTCTTCTTGGGCAGGTAGAAGAATATTCACTAAGAATATAAAATGGACCTTGGACTGGTTCAATCAAACATCTTCTCAGACTGGCTCGTTGCGTGATTTTGTTCCATGGGTGTTTTGTGATGAGGATTGTTTTATACAGGGAGCATCTCAGCTGTCAGATTCTGTTGGCTGTGTAGTGTCTGAATGGAAGAGCCGTTTAGGTCTAGTGAACACAGATGTTTCATTACTCGCTTTGGCTTCTTGATAGATCTGTGATTTCACTGGCGTGACTCCCCACCTATGATGGCCTTCCTTCCGCACTGTCTCATCCTATAAGGTTCTTGCCCGTGTTTCCTGATATACACCTTAGGGAGGCAGCTGAGTGTTCTGGAGAGAATCTGGTTCTTGGGGTGGGGTGGGTGGGGTTCCAACACACCATGGGACTTCTCCATCTGTTGTCAGTCTCACTGACAACACTCCTTTTCCAGACACGGATCCTTAATAATTCAGTTCAGTTCAACAAGCAAAAGAAACATCTTGTGCGTGCCAAGTACCCTGTTAGGGTCTGAGGATACAGAGATGAACGTGAGGTATTCCCTGCTCTCATGGAGCCTGCTTACAATCTGGGAAGGAATTGCAAGTACAGGAGTCATGGAGTCAGAGATTCAGAGCTGATCTAAGTCATTGCAAGAGCAGAGAGTGTTCATGCCAAGAAGAATCAGGACATAACTTCTGTAGAACAGGGCACCCGAGAGGTACTTGAATGGAAGCTAGCTATTACCTACGGAATGGAGGGGGATGTGGAGTGGGAGGAGGGCAGGGAATGTATCTCAAACATGGGGGGACTACTTTTACGAATGCTCAGAAGTGAGGAGATGTGTGTGTGTGTGTGTGTACACATGCTCATACATTATATACATTCATGTGTCTACATAAATTATGTATTGCTTTATATATACAAAATTTACATGTTCCCTTATGTAGAGACATGATATTTATATTCCTTTTACACCATATACACACATACACACACACACACACACATATGCACACACAGTGGAAATTGATATAAAAAAAAATCTTGCTGACAAGTAGAGTCTCCAGCAGCATGATGGAGGCATCTTTCACGACCTTCTCAGGAGGTAATGAATTCACCCCATCCATGGAGGTCTTTGGGCAGTCTGGGTGACGCTTGTGGATCTGTGGAGGGATTATCTGGTGTATGGATTAGACCAGTCAGCCTCTGAAGCCCTTCTAACTCTAAGATTCTGTGATTCTGAAATAACAAATTTTGAGGTGAAGGTGGATTTTTAATGTGTTTGTTCTTAAGGATCATTTGTAATCCAAACTACCGGTTCTGGTTGTCTTTGCATCTGCTGACCATTTATGGGAGGCACTCAGCTGTAATACCAAGCTTTGGAAGCTCGACTGTGCAACCTGTACCATGAGGGAGCGGACACAATGGTTCCCTGAGGCCCCTCCCTGCTCAGCATTCGTGTCCCTGTGACAGCTGGGAGTTAAAGCACATGGTTTCCTCTGGGTGGAGGTGCCTGATTCAGATCTTTCCATGACTTGTCCGATCAGTTCCAGTGGGATCCTGGACTGGCAGGCAATGGAGAGGGCGTGTTTCATGTGGCGTGCTGCCACAGCCCGGAGGAACTGTGTGTGGAGGGTGTGGAGGCTTTTCATACTTGGTGAAGTCATGCTAGGGACTAAGTCCAAATTGAAAGGGTGTGTTCTAGTGGGCCCAGGCCATGTCCCAGGTATTGTATGTCAGCACCAGGTGTTCCCGGCTTCTCCTGAGTGGCGGTAAAGGGGAAAGAGAGGAGGGCAGGCATCTGGGGCAAGAGGGAAGGGTCACCTAATGAGACTGGGCAATGAAGAAAAGCAATCAACCACCTTGTGAGGGGGTACACTGCTGGGCAATGAGAACCCCGACATATAAGATGACCTTTGCCTTCAGGGAATCTATTAGGAAGCCTAAGTTAAAAGGCCATCTGAATCCTTACCAAGTCTCAGAGCTGAAGGGCATCACATTATTTCCACCTGTACTTGATCAAAAATTCCAATTGACAATATCCCCATTGAGTGCTCATCCACCCCTTGCTTAAAAAACCCCCAGTGGGTGGGAGCCCCTGCCTGCAGAGAGCCCCTTCCATACTGAGATGGCTTGAAATGGTAGGAAGTAGGTTTCCCCAACCTCTGCCTCTCAGCACTCCTGCTGCAGCCTCCAGGGGACCAAGCAAAGCAAGGCTCATCTCTTCCAGAATCTCTCTAAGTCTTCTCTGCCTAGAAAAGGAGCAGGTTAGGTCTTCACAAGAGTCGTTGGCCTTTGCACACCAGCTCGGTGGTGTCTGGGCATCATACAGCTCTCAGGATGAAAATGTCTGACTTAAAATCTTTCCAGACTTTGCCGGGCACTCACTAGTTCTGTGGCCCTGGGCAAGTCATGGAACCCCTCTTACCTCTCAGAGTAACTAAATGTCATAGTAGATGGAGAGCTAGACTTGCAGTCAAAAGGCCCTGAGTTCAAATTTTGCTTCTGACATTTGCTAGCTATGTGACCCCAGACAAGTCACTTAACCCTGACTGCCCCCCCAAAAAAGTGTCTTGAGCACCTTTTTCTGTGCCTCTTCTGTGCAGCAAGAAGACAAAGACAAAAAGGGCATTGATGAGACATACTTTAATTTGGGGGTTATGATGGCATCGTTACAGAGGGCTTACTTTACCTGCCAGCTGGCGCTTATCTCCTGTTCTGACCGTCAGACTTCAGTAACAACGTTCGTCTCGGCAAACAAATAGGTTTGCTTCTATTCTGCCTCCTTGCCCACATTTTAAGGCAGAATTCATTTCGTGCCCTGAGTATAACAGTAAGTGTGTAATTACACCATGGCAGGACCTTTGGAGAGGGTTGGATTTAGAAATCAGAGGATCTGGGTTCAAATGTCAGCTCTGTCACTTGCTAACTGGGTGACCCTGGGCAAGTCACAACACCCACCTGCAGGCCTCAATTTCCTCATCTTGGAGATGAAGAAGTAGAAGGAGAGGATTCCTGAGCTTCCTTCCAGAGGTCTCTACTCAATATTATAATCCCATCCCCTTGACTGTTTGGGTTCTAAGGAGAAACTCCCTAAGGATGTTATCAGAACATTCAAAGAAGTGTTTACAGCACTCCCCAAAATAAACGTAACTTAAACATAACTCTGCTGACTTAGCTTTTCAAGGCCTCTCCAGGAGAATTGTGAGGTAATTCCCAGATTCCCTCCATCGGTGATTTTTTTATCCCTGACACATCCATTCTCAATCACTGATCTGCCCTACCAAGTCCTCTTTCCTTCCACCCAATTTCTTCATTAAAATGTCTACTTAAAAGAAGGGAATTTGACCTCGCGGGCCCAGGTAGCCACTGATTTCCAAAGCACAGGATGCCTTCGGTTTCATTTGTCATTTCCACCCCATCAAGCCCATTTCTTCTGGCAAAACCGAACCCAGCTGTCTGGTCCCATCCCTCCTTAAATTGCACCTCATCTCCTGCTCCCTTGCTTCGCTATAATAGGAAGGAGAATGTGCCCGTAACCACTTCATGACTCTGTTTTCCTTCCAGCCGACCCCCTGGTGGGAAGCATCGCCACTCAGTACATGACCAACAGAGCAGAACACGACAGAATGGCCAGGCAGTGGACCAAGAGATACGCGACCTAGGAACCTCCCGCGGCTTCTGGACGGACCTCTCCGCAAGCACATTCACCAAGTGCATCGACAGCCCTTCCCTCCCTCGGGTCCTATTTTTATGACGTTTTGAACCATTTTGTGACAATACGTTGTCCTTTCTTTCTTCTTCTTATTTCTATTTTATTCCCCTTCCCCCTTTTTTCTCAGTTCTATTAACTTGAAAGATGTTTCCCCTCCAAGCAGAAGGGGATTTTTTTGGTTTCGGTTTGTTTTTTTTGTTTGTTTTATTTCAGTGCAAAGAACGTCAGCTCGGTAATAGTCTAGAGCTTCGTCACAAAGCTTTGTATTCACGTGTGGTTTTTTTTTCCTTTTATGTGGTCTTTGGGAAAACAAAACAAATGCAGAATTATATCTCGTTTCTACTTCAACGTAGTGTTTAGGGTTGATTTTTTTGTACTGAAGTCTTTAATGGCGGGTGCATGCTACTGGGAACAAGTTTTGTATAAAGGCTTAAATTCGAGAATCACTGTGCATTACTGAGACTCTGTTTATCACTAGCCTTCTGTCTCCCACACAAAAGGCTATTGGGTTGAACAAAATAACATGTATTTTGATTTACTTAAAGTGCTTGTAAATTTCTTAGGGACCTGCCACTTTTGACTGTGGAACAGTTGTACACTTGTATTATGAGAGCACTCAATAAAACACTGTGGCGGATGCGCGCACTTGGGGTAACGTGGCAATCTTGCTTTCTGTCCATATATTGGGGCAGGGCAGGCATGGGGAAGCTGACCCGATTCAGTTATGGGATGAACCATCCTTGGAATCTCAGAGCTGTCATATCATCTTACGGACGAGTAGAGGATTTCTTTTGCACAAGCATCTTCTGACACACCCATCTTTTATGCCGCAGTCAGAATGCTTGACTCCCAGAATCACCTCCCAGTGAAAGTCGAGCCTTTCCCTCAGCTCACTGAACCCTCCCGGGCTTCGATCTGCTCCTGAAGTTACAATGGCCTCTTTCCCTCGATTTTTTTTATTCTAGAGGAAAAAATGAGCTCACTTGAGCCATCCCTGTGGGCTTACTCAGCAGCCAGGGTGTTTCTGTCCAGCTTTGACCTTCAGGCTAATTTTAGGCAGGCAGCTAGGGGAGGAGAGCTCAGTCCTACCAAGGAAATATGTGGGTGTTGTAGTCTGGAAAACATCGACCAAAACACTGCTACCTTAATGTTCTTTGTGTTGCCGGCCATATTGGAAAGTCCCTGTTTCCTGTCATTAATGATTGCCGGTTCTGGGTGATGCCTCCAGGAGATGCTTTTGTGCAGTGGATAATAGAGGGCTGGAGTCCAAGTCCTTGCTAGCTGGGTGACCAGGGGCCTGCCAAAATTTCTCCGACCCTCAGTTCCCCCTTCTCTAAAATAGAGATAAATAATCCTCCTGTTTCCTACCTCAAAGGGTTGCTTTGTGAATCTTAAGTCCTCTAAGAATGTGAGCTATTATTATCATTATTAGTGTTCAGAAGAACTGTTAAAAGCACTACAGCTGAATCATTGCATTTACAGGCCTAAGTTATTCATTTCTCAAAATTTGAATGTCACTTGTTTCCTGACATTTCCTTCCTAAATGGCACAAATTTTAATATCTAATATTAGAGACACATTTTTCCTCATATTCAAAAAGGGAGTTGATAAGCATATATTTAAATATTGGAATTCCATTTTAATATTAAAATGCCTGCATTGTTCCTCGAGTTAATATGCATATCTTCCATTTGTCTTCCTAGTTTTGAGGTCTCTTCTCCCCTTTGGAACTCTGAAAAAAGGAGGATGTAAAATGGAAATAGAGGACGTGGTACAAGATTCCACCATTAGGATCAAGAAAAGATGTCTGCTTGTGCTCAGATTCTATCCTGACTTACAATTGCTATTTGAACTGTTTTGTAATCAACGCTCATCAAAGGCTGTGGAGATAACGCAACAAACCACTGTGTGCTTAGCACTTCTTCTCTTGGAAATGAAATAAAAAGTATGGCTTGGAGCCACATTAAGGAAGGTCAGAAGTTCCCAGAGAATCCATCGGAGCATCCTATTGCTGTTAGACTTCCTCATCTGCCAAGCCTTCATTCTCCTGTTTCCATGCCTTTGAGAAAAAAGCTCAAGGCTAGAAGGGCAGACTTTGGTTCAATTCACCAAGTGGAGAGAGGCAGGCCAGATATTAAGAAGACCTGAGTTCAAATCCAACTTCAGACACTTACTAGCTGTGTGACCCTGGCCCAGTCATTTAACCTGTCTGCCTTAATCTGCTGGAGAAGGAAATAGCAAACCACTCCAGTCTCTTTACCAAGAAAACTGCATGGATGGTACTGGCATGTCATAGTCTCCGGGGTCAGAGTCAGACGTGACTCAACACCCAAACGATAATGTGCCAGGCACTATACTATAGGCACTGAAGATACCCCATATCAACTTCCATTCTACTGGAAGTAAACAGATTTATTGTTGTTTTCCGTTGTGTCTGACTCGTTGTGACCCCATTTGGGGTCTTCTTGGCAGAGATACTGGAGTGGTTTGCCCTTTCCTTCTCTAGCTCATTTTACAGATGAGGAAACCAAGGCAAACAGGGTGAAGTGACTTGTCCAGGGTCACCCAGCAAGTAAGTGTCTGAGACTGGATTTGAACTCATGAATATGAGTCTTCCTGGGTCCAAGTCCAGCACTCTATCCACTGTGCAACCTAACTACCCTATATAACAGACAGGTATATATGAAATGCATTCAGCTTTTGTATTACAAATCTTATGCGGGGGTGTACATTATATGCACCAACTTGTTATCAGTCAGTTATCATTTAAGTACTGCTTACATGCCTCACACCTTACTAGGTATGTGAGATTTGCTTTTTTGCAAATTTAATGTTTAAATTCAGTTTCTTTTTTAGGGGGTAAAGGTCATCTCCTAGGACATCTTTCCCATTAATACATCCCAAAATTCCATTCAATAGCCTCTGATAGGCTCTGTTTTGGGGTTAATACAGGGATTTGAGAGTCTGTACCTCTAACAATCCCAGAAGGAAATCCAGTCCTCGGTCTGCATAGTTTTGCTCAGGGCTATTTTTCAGGTTTTTATATCCATCCATGATAGGAAGAGGTTATAAAATCTCTCCTCATTTTTATGAGCTCGGCATAGTTCCCAAACAAATGCACCCGGGACTCCCAACCTAGAAATTGGCTTGAGCTGTGCACGTCTCTCCAGGGGCCGGAGAGCTCTTAGGGAAGGAAGCCTCTTCACTTGGGATGCCAGGAAGCAGAGACATTTTCTGTGACCCCTACAGGAAACTTCTGCCAGCAGGCTTCCAATCATTACCTAAACAATGAAATGAAAAATGAAATTGAAGTGGATTTTGTAAGGAGGGAAGAGCAGAGAGACGCAGTTTTACTTTGAAAAACTTGACTGCTTTTGCTTTTCGAGGTAAAGGAAACAGATCCCTAAATTCCCTGGGTGATTTTGTCCCACAAATGATCTCATTGTCTTTGTTGGGCTCTTCCATGTTGAATACTCCCTGTATGAGGGTTTTAGAGCTGTGTTAAATGAAATGTTTACATGTTATTGACTCTCATCATCAAGAAAAAATAAAGTCCAAGGCAGGAGATTTGGCTTCACTAATTCAGTTGGATGTGTCTTCACATTTGCAGGGGGGTTGAAAATAAAATCAGCCTGTTTCCCAGTTCCCCCAGACAGGCATCCAGCAGCAGTTGTGTTCATAGGCCCTGATGAAACTGGTGAGGGCATGAAGTTGGCCAAGGAGTAGTGTCACGGATTCCCTGGGAATCTTTTTACCATGGTTGGAATCAGGAGCCCTGGCCTGAGAATAAGAGAAAAGTAAATCTTAGGCGAGACTGTGCTCCCATCCAACCTTCCTGCAAATGGAGGCAGTGTGGCCTGGTCATCACTGTCATGGTCACTAGCATTTCAGAATACTTCAAGGTTTGCAAAGCACTTTACGCATATTACCTCATTTTATCCTCACAGCTACCCTGGGACTTAGCCAGTTAAACATTTATTAAAGGCCAGGCACTTTGCCAGAAATATAAAGAATGACAAAAGACAGCCCTTGCTTTTGGGGGGCTCATGGCCTGATGCAGGAGACAACGTAGACAACTATATCCAGACAAGCCGGGAAACAATACTGGCTACATGGGAGAGAATCCGCAGAGGGAAGGTGCTGGCATTAAGGAGCGCGGGGAAGGGCTTCTTACAGAAGGGGGTGGTTCAGCTGGGACCCGAACGAAGCTAGAGGAGCCAGGAGGCAGAGATGAATGAGAAAATTCTAGGCATGGAGGTCAGCCACTTAAAAACCCCACGGTTGGGACAGCAGGGAGGCCAGTGTCGCTGGATCTCAGAATACGCGGGGGGGGGGGGGGGGGTAGGGCATAAGAGCACTGGCGATGTAGGGTGCCAAACACCGAATTTTATTTTTGATACTAGTGGCGACGGAGTTTATTGGCTAAGAGGATGATATTGTTATCTTGTCTTTTGGAAGATCAGTTGGACAGCTGAGTGGTGGATAGACTGGAATGGGCTAAGCGCTACTATTAACCACATTTTACAGATGAGGAAACCAAGGCAGACAGGTTAAGTGACTTGTTCAGGGTCACTTGACTAGTTAGTGTCTGGGGCTAGATTTGAACTCTGGTCTTCCTGACTCCTGACTCCAGGAAACATGAGTTGATGATTAGCCCAGGGGCTAAGGAGCAAGACTCCATGTTTCCTGTCTTAGATCTGCCTTGTGAGTCAGTCAATACGCATTTATTAAGCTTCTGTTGTATGTCAGGCTCAGAGCAGCTAAGTGCTGGAGTGAAGACCCATGTGAGAGCCGTTGTCAAGGCAGACACCGGAGCGGGGGAGGATTTGTACTACAGAATGTTTGCATGCATGAATGGAGGTTACCTGGCTCTCAGTGCCCCCCACTTCCAGGTCACACACGTCTGAATCATAAATTTAGACCTGGAAATACCTCATAGGTCACTGAGTCCAACCTATTCCTGATAGATGAGGAAATAAAGGAAGAGAGGTTGGTTATGGGACTTGCCTAGAAGCACACCCCTGTTAAGTATCTTAGGCAGGACTTGCACCCAAATCTCGATGATTCCAGGTCTGACATTCTGCTTTATCACCATACCTCTCAACATCTAAAAAATGACATCATGATGACCTGTTAGCCCTGCGTCAGTGGATGCTCTAGCATTTTCCAGGTCTTTTGGGAGCTCCCAGGTTGTACCCTCGATGGCCTAAATATCAGGTGTCTAGAAGCCTAGGGCAAGACGCATCTGGCTGGATTGTCCACAGAACTGATTGGTGCTAGTTGAGGTCATGTCCTGGAATTCAGATCTTCAGCTGAAGTCCAAACCTTGTTTGGCCTCAGAAGAGTCATCTAGATAAATGAACGGTCCTCACTCCTTCAGGGAGCCAGGAAGGCTCCAAATCAGTCAGTCAATGGTCAATAAACATCCACCAAGTGCCGATGATGTGCCGGGCCCTGTGCTATGGGCTGGAGATGGAAAAAAGAAGCAAAAACTGACAGTCCTCACTCTTGGGATGCTCACACCTTTAAGGGGGAGACAGCAGGCAGAGGAATATGTACAAACAAGCTATATACAGAATAAACGGGAGATCATTTACAAGGAAAGTGATAGAAAATTCAGAGGTCAGTGGGAAATGCTTCCTTTAGAATATGGGATTGTATTTTTTTTATTTTTTTTAAGTTAATTTATTTTTAGTTTTCAACATTCACTTCCATGTTTTACATTTTCTCCCCCTCTTCCCCACAACAGCATGCAATTAGACATCGGCTCTACACATACATTCCTATTAAACATATTTTTACGTTAGTCATGTTGCATAGAAGAATTAGAAGGAATGGGAAGAACCATGAGAAAGAACAAAACAAAACAAAACAAAAAATTAGTCTGCTTCACTCTGCATTCAGACTCCATAGTTCTTTCTCTGGATGTGCATAGCATTTTCCATCATGAGTCTTTTGGAGTTGTTTTAGGTCCTTGCATTGCTGAGAAGAGCTAAGTCTATCAAAGTCAGTCATCACACACTGTGACTTAGTGTGTACAATGTTCTGGTTCTCCTCACTTCACTCAGCATCAGTTCATACAAGTCTTTCCAGGTTTTTCTGAAGTCTGCCTGCTCAGCATTTCTTAATAGTACAACAGTATTCCATTACAGAATATCGGATTTTAGTTAAGACTTAAAGGAAGCCAGGGTAACCAATAGGGGAGTAGGAGGGAGAGCATTCCAGGCGGGGGCGGGGGGAGCCAGAGAAAATGCCAGAGCCAAGGGATGGAATGTCTGGTTCTTGGAACAGCTAGGAGACCGGTGTCACTGGATTGAAGAGTATGTGTCAGGGGGCTAAGATGTAAGAAGACTGGAAAGGTCCCATAGGCTTAGGATATGAAGGGTTTTAAATGTCAAACAGAGCATTTTGCATTTGCTCCTGGGGCGCAGTAGGGAGCCACTGAAACCTGGTCTTCAGGAAAATCACTTTGGTTGATGAATGGAGGATGGATTGAAATGGGGGAGACTAGAAGCAAGCAGACCCTCCAGCAGCTAGTACAATAAGCCAGGTGTGAGGTGATGAGGGCCTGCCCAAGGTGGGGTGCAGTGTCAAAGGAAAGTAGGGGGGGCATAGTGTTCATCTGTCAGTCAGTCAACAAGCATTTTGTTAATTTAATATTTTATTTTTTCCCCAATTACATGTAAAAACAACTTTTAACACTCATTTTTTAAAATTTTTGAGTTCCGAAGTCCTCCTGCCCCCTCCCTCCTTATTGAAAAGGCAGACAATTTGAAATAGGTTATACATGTGCAGTCATACAAAGCATTTCCTTTCAATCAGCATTTATTAAGCGCTTAAGATTTGAGCAGTTCAATCTTCTCTCTGTGGTCAACTATCATCCTTTCTACTCCAAACAAAAGCCACTCTCCTCTTTCTTTTTTTTTTTTTTACCAGGGGTGACTAGGTGGCACAATGAATAGAGCACCAGCCCTGGAGTCAGGAGGACCTGAGTTCAAATCCAGCCTGAGACATGTAACACTTACTAGCTGTGTGACCTTGGGCCAGTCACTTAACCCCAACTGCCTAATTCTTTTTTAGTCTGAGTTGTTGAGTGAAGTCCCTTTTTATCCACATCAGTGTCTTCAGACAAATCGCATTTTTCATCCTTGATGGAATTGTCTGCCTTTGGTTCTTCAGAATTTTACTTTTGAACATCTCTCATCCCTCATTAGCTGCCTTACCCTGAAGCACTGTAGTCCACAGGATCCTCCCCCATCTAGCCTATGAACACTTCCCAATAGCCTTTCCCTGCCTCTGGATTTCCTCACTTTATCAGAAGCTCTGGGATGAAGTGCTAATTCTCCACCTCCACCCCAACAAGGTTAGCATCAAGGCAAGTCAAGAAGCTAATGTTTCTTCTGCTTTTTGTAGAGAGAGAACTCCAGCAGATGTCTTTATCTGCTTTGGTTTCTCCATCTGTGAAATAGGGATGCTAATAGCTCTTATTTCCTAGCAAGGATCAAATGGGACAAAATTTGGAGGGAGCTTGGCAAACCTTAAACCATATTTAAATGCACTATCATTAATTATTGACGTCCACCATCAGTAATACACCTTGAGTCAGTGCCGGGGTAGCCTGGGTCACAAACTCTTCATCCATTGTCTTCTTCTGTCCAGGTGATCTGTAGCCTGTTCTGATGACAGAAAGCCCTCCTATTTTTCCTTGCAGGGACATTCACCCAAGTACCATCCATCATGCTTCCCCCTTGGGTTCCTGGATTTCCTCACATGAACAGACCTTGTCATTATACAATGCCACTGCAGCCCCTTTTCCCTCTCCTGCTTCTTTTGAGAAAGGGGCACCCACTATAGCCCCAGTCCAGTCATGGATTTCATCCCACCAAGTCTCAGTGATATCTATGAGGCTTCATTGGCTCTTGTGTTAGGAACTCTAGATTCCTCGTTTGTTCCCCAGATTTAGGACATTTGTGTATAGATACTTGAGGCCAAGTGTCTGATATGAGAGTCACTCAAGGAAACAGTTATGTTTTTCTTGGGGAAAAGAAGACACGAGAGCTCTCTTCAGGTATTTACAGGGTTACCATGGGTGAAAGAGGATTAGTCTTACTCTTCGAAGTCCCAAAGAAGGAAGAGCAGCCAGCGGAAGTTTCAAAGTGCATTTGGCCTTGATGTCAGGAAAATAACATTCTGTGCTGTCCAGAAGTGAAATGGGCTACCAATGGAAGCTATGTGCTTCCCCTCTCCCTCAAACAAGAAGCTGCATGACAAACTCATCAGGGACACTACCAGGGAGGCTTTTCAGTTAGGGTTTGGACTCTATGGAGGTGCGGTCCCCTCCAACATTGAAACTCAGGCTTCCTATGATTCTGATGTCTCATGAAAAGCAGAGTGAGAGAAGAGGGAGAAGATGCATATATTACTTATTCTCAGTTTTAATAAGAAATGCATTTTAAAATATTAAAGCTGGAAGGAATCTCAGAGCTCGTTTCATCCAAACCCTTTGTTTTACAGATGAGGAAACTGAGGCCCAGGAAGGTTGTGATTTGCTCAAGGTCACACAGGCAGTAATCCCTAGAGCTGGGATTTGAGGCCAGGTCAGCTGGGTGGCACAGTGTATAGACTGTTAGGCCTGGAGTCAGGAAGACCAGAGTTCAAATCCAGCCTCAGATACTTATTAGCTGTGTGACCTTGGGCAAGTCACTCCACCTTGTTTGCCTGTTTCTTCATCTATAAAATGAGTTGGAGAAGGAAATGGCAAACCACTCCAGAGTCTCTGCCTAGAAAATCGTCACAAAGACTTATTCGCAACTAAAATGAACAATGTTGCATAGATCTCTCCAGCAGGAAGAGACCTCAAAGGCTCCTGGCTCTGCCTCATCTTAGGACATCTTGGAATCCAGGGAGGTTAAGTGACTCTCCCACAGTCACACACATGGGATTAGAAGCCCATCCAGAGCCTGGCGGCCCTTTCCACTATAGCTAATAGAGTGAAGCTTCTAGAGAATGAGGTCACCCCTTCCCTGGACTTGGGCCTGTCAGCAAAGTAGGGCAAACACCTGCATGAATTCCCTCCCTCCTCCCTGTCTCCCCGACTCAAGGGTATCTGGCTTTTGCCAAACAACTCTCTGAATTCACCAAAGCCTGGACGAGCCCTCCTCCCCGCTTTGTGCCCTGATCGTCCTGCCCAGCACCACCTTCCCCTGAGCTTGTAAAATAAAAAGCAGTGAGAGGTCAGGATGAAAACCCAGCTGTCTGAAAGCCCCATGTACCGTCGGGCCTTGACATCCCCAGGGGAATCCTTTCAAGCAGCCTCTCTGGGTGATGCAGAGGGAGAGAGGGAGGTTTTACAGCAAATCTTGGGGCTAGGAAGCCCACAGAGCCACAATGGATGTGAAAACCTCCTCCATCATCCGGACACCAGGCCTGGTGCAGCTGGGAGCCTCAGGTGCATGTTTCTGCAACTGCGTTCTGGGGAGGAGCTGCCTGGAAGGTAAGGGATAAGTCATCCTCCAGTCTGTTCCATCTCTCACTGGGCACTGTTGGAAACTAAACATGTGGATAAAGGTGCCCATCCCGGGATGCTCTGAGGATGGGGCCTTCTGTCCTTAGAGTGGAATTTGGACTAAACAGATGATTTTGAACACACTACCTGAAGAGTCTTCTATAGTGCCTGTAACAATGCCTAGCACATAGTAGGCTCTTCATAGATCTGGGTTTAAATCCCACCTCTGACATCTGTGTGACCTTGGGGAAGTCACTTCAGTTTACTCAAATGTAAAACAAGAGAGTTGAACTATTTCACCTCTGAGTTTACTTTCAACACCTATCAAACACTTTCTGGTTGATCTGAACAGAAAGCATTGTCCTAGGCAGGCACTCGAGTCCCTTCCAATTCTGAGAGTCTGGGATTCTGTCCCCTTCTCTAATATAGCATATAAAAGATGCTTACTAGACCAGCACCAAGAGCCCATAGCAGGGCTCTGGATACAATCCCTCATACCCTGACATAAGCTGTTCCCTTTAAGTAATAGATCAGCAAGTTACTATAAATGTGGCATGACTGGGCATTTTCAAGTCAGAAAATGTAGAACACCTGCCCCTGGGAAGGACCCAGAAAGAGCCATGAGTTCCAGGTGGCTGGAGATGAAGTAGCTGGATACAGATGGAATGGGGGAAAGGGGGGTTCATGTTCAGAGGGACAGAGTTTTGTGGGGTTTTTAAAAATGTAAATAGTTGGGTGCTGGAGAGCTTTGGGTTAGGCACCGAGGGGCCTCCATAGCAGTCTCTTTCTGAAACCTCAGAGATGTAGAGCTGGAAGGTTCCTCAAAGACCAGATAAGAAGACGGAGGTCCACAGGAAGAAACATCAAGTGGCCCCTGTGCGTCAGGCTCTGAGCTGAGCACTTTCAAATACCCATCTGAACCTCAGAACAAGCCTGGAGAGGAGATAATATTATTATTATCTCCACATTACCAATGAGGAAACTAAGGCTAAGTGACTTACCCAGGGTCCCACAGCTAATAAAATGTCTGAGGCCAGATTTGAACTTGGGTCTTCCTGACTCCAGACCCCTGACCATTCTGCTGATGGTAATTAGCAGCACACAAGTTAGTCAGCAATGGGATTCAAACCCAAATTGTCTGCCTCCAAGGCCACAGTACTTTCTGCTGTCACACTGATTCCCACGAAGTGACTGGCGGAAAAAGGCGTTTGGCTATGCCCAGCCAAACCAAAGAGATAATCCACGGAATTCCCAAGTGTTTGTATCTGGTTTAATATCATATGGTTCTGTGGATTTAGGGACTGGGGAGAAGAACATTCAAGTTTCAGCAGTCAAAGAGAATCAAGTGTGCAAGGGTAGGAAAGCCTACCCATCTGGTGGTGACTGGGGTGTGGGCTCTGGACCTGCAATACCCACCTGGCTGGGGAACTCCAAGCATGAACCAATGCCGTTCAGCAACAACCCTGTAACCTGTCTTAATCGGGTACTTACTTCTTATTAATTGATTTATTTATTTAGTTTTAGTTTACAAGATTCAGTTCCACAATCCCTTGAGTTTCAGATTTTCTCCCCTCCCTCTCCCCCTCCCCTTCCCCATGGCAGCATGCAGTCAAGTGTAGAATCTGCAAATACT
>CM053581.1:561445012-561458089 GCA_028627135.1 Pseudochirops cupreus
CATTACATTCATATACCACAACTTGTTTAGCCATTCCCCAATTGATGGGCATCCCCTTAATTTCCAGTTTTTTGCCACCACAAAGAGAGCTGCAATAAATATTTTTGTACATATGGGTCTTCCTCCCACTTCTGTGATCTCTTTGGTTTGCAACCCCAGAAGTGATATTACTGGGTCAAAGGGTATGCAATTATTTCTAGACCTTTGGGCATAGTTCCAGTTGCTCTCCAGAATGGTTGAATCAGTTCACAGCTCCACCAACAATGCATTAGTGTTGCAATTTTTCCACATCTCCAGCATTTGTCATTTTCCAAGTACTTACTTCTAAGTGATTAAATAATTCACCCAGGGTATGTGTCAAAGTCAGGACTTGACCCCCAGGCTGGTTCTCTGTCCACTACTCCATCCTACCATCATGTCAACACAACAAGAAATAGTTTGCGGACAAGGACCTAACATCCTCCATTCTCCCAACCCAAATCAGACTCAATTTCCAGCCTTGTCCACCCTGATCCCTCTCTAGGTCCCTTTATTCACTAGTTTTTCCTCCTTTTGCTGTCCAATCTTGTCCCCCCAGCACACACAGTGCCCACCCTCCACCTCTACATCATCCACGATTATTCAGTACCTCAGGAGACACAACAAGCCACATGACAATAACCCCTGCCATTCGTAAGGTAAGTTCAAGTTTGTAAAGTGCTTGACACATGTTGTTTCCATTGAACACAATAACCCTCTGAGGTTATAATTATCCCCATTTCACAGGTGAATAAACTAAGGCTAGAAGTTAAGTGCTTTGCCCAACAGCTAGTAAGCATCTAAAGAAGGATTTGAACTCAGGTGTTCCTGAATCTGAATTCACTGTGCCACCTAGTTGTCTACCTTTTGGACTTTGAGGAATTTTAATACAAATACCTAAAGTATCGGGGCATGTAGCATATTGCCATGGCGACCTTCATTCTCACTGAGGACAGCATGACAGCCTAGAGACCATAGACCATGTCTCCAAGCCTCACCCTCAAACATCCACACACTCCCTTTCTTCACTTGTGACCACTCGCCATCCACAGACCAGTGGCTGTGTCCATGCGAGGGAACACACACACACACACACACCCCAGATAATCCAGGGAAGGACAGATTAACAAGGGTGCACGATATTTTTACTTTTTTCCTTTGTTATACAAGCATATATTATGACTTCCTCTAGGCAAAAGGTCAACTTTTGTCATTGTTCAGTCTTCTCTGACTCTTCATGGTCCCATTTGGGGTTTTCTTGGCAAAGATACTGGAGCAGTCTGCCATTTCCTTCCCCAACTCATTTTACAGATGAGGAAACTGAGGCAAACGGGGTGAAATGACTTGCCCAGGGTTGCACAGCTAGTACATGTCTGAGGCCAGATTTGAACTCAGGAAGAGGAGGCTATCACCTAGCTTCCCAAAAGGTTAACAACCTTTCAATCTACACCAGTGGTTCTCAACCTTCCTAATGCTGCAATCCTTTAATAGTCGTATGTAGCCGTGTCTGCATGTGGGCAGACCCACCTGGAGACAGATAGAGGAGGCTCCTAAGACCATCGGAAATGCATGTTTTCCAATGGTCTTAGGTGACCCCTGTGAAAGGGTTGGTCAACCTCAAAGAGGTCACGACCCACAAGTTGAGAACGGCTGGTATACACCAGACATAGACATCAGTTGCCGCCAAATTGAGATTGCTCACTGCTTTCTGTCACGAGGATGGACCCCATTGCTCTTCTTCAAAGGAGCCTCTCACCTGAATTTCAATATAAGTTCACAAGCGGATTTTTCTTCACTCACCAGGTCCCATCACAAACAAAATGAAAACTTGAGTGTTCTTGAAACTTGGGCTTCATTACATTCAGCCAAGACAACTTATTCAGAAAAAAAGAAAAACAACACTTTCCCTTTGTTCAGTTCCACAAACATTTAATGTTTAAAGCCCCGTTGCCTGGGTATGGGGTGCCGAGGGTGCAGAGACAAGAACGACAGGATGCTGTCTTCAATGAGCTTACATTCTCTTTTTTTTTTTTGGAGGAGGAGGGCAGAGCAATTGGGGTAAAGTGACTTACCCCACATCACATGACTAGTAAGTGTCAGGTGTCTGAGGTGGGATTTGAACTCAGGTCCTCCTGATTCCAGGGTTGGTGCTCTATTCACTATATCACCTAGCTGCCTCTTGAGCTTACATTCTTCTAGGGAAGAGGACACAAGATGTATGGAATATGTTGATGTGTGGTCATCTGAAAAGCAAGAGAGTAGAAGCAAAAGCTGACAGAATGAAAGCATCATAGTTCTGGAGATTTGGGAGGGGACTCAGGGCAAGTCTAATAAGAAATAGAGAATAAGCACTGTGTAGATGTTAGCTGTCATCCACAAAAGGAATCCCCATTAGAACAGCAGCAGTAGGGAGCCCCAAATGGCTCCTGAGTGATCTGGTTGCTTGATGGAGTGAAATCTCCTCGGCTCAATCGGATATATTTTCCCTGTGAAGGGCTTTTTAAAATTAATATCTTTCGGTTACTTGGAAATTCTGTACTGAAGTAGAACTGGGGTGTATAGGTGTTTGTGTTGCATATTCCCAAGTTATTTTTAAATGCTACATATGTAACCTAAATCTAGTGTGCATTTTTATATGTAATATATATTATACTATGTATACTGTGATTAAAGTAATGTTATATAGCAAATATTATAGTATATAGTATATTAATTTATGGTATATTCCTGTAAATAAATGATTAATAAAACTGGACTGAAATTTCATGGCAGTGGGAAGTCACTTTTTTCAGTTGGACAGTAATATAATCGAATCTGTGCCTTCGAAGAGATTCTCATAGGCAAGGCGTTTTTACCTCACTCTGTCTCAGTGTCCCCATCCCTCAAATAAGAAGCATGGACTATCAGAAGTGTTAAATGTAGAGTCCAGAAGCCCATAAAACTCCCTGTGGGTCCAAACTGGATTAAAGTGTAATTTGAACATTTTTAATAGAATAAATAAAATGCAATGCAACATAGATAATGTTAATTTGTGGTTTTCTAAGTCTGCAGGTATCCACTTCCATTTAATTTTGACCCCCATTGCATTAGATGATCTATAAAAGGGTAGATTGGCAAGTCTGGGAAGGATGGGTAGGAGAAGGAAAAAACTAAAGATAGGAAAATTGACTTGGGGGCTTTTGCAATGGTAGTTTGTAAAATATAACCTCTTTGCAGGCAAGGATTATTTTGCTTTATCTTTGTATCTTTAGTATCTACCACACCGCTTAACACATAGCATATGCATAATGAGTATTTGTTGGTTGATTGGGAGGTACTCTGAGAAATAAGTAATTTCTTCATATCCCTAGTCAGTGCCTTAGAACATAGTAAGTGTTTAATAAATGCTTATTGAGGAAGAGGAGGAGGAAGGCTTAAAATACAGTAGAGACAATGGGAGCAGAAAAGAGGGGACAGATTGAGTCACTACAGGGGAGGGATTTTCAGAACTTGGCAACTGATTGAATGTGGAGGTTAACAGAGAGGGAAGAGCCAAAACAGATCTAGGGAGTCTGCTGTGGGTGATGGGACAGGCAATGGTATCAACAGGAAGAAGGGAAAAGGAGCAGGCTGTAAAGAGTTGAAGTGGAGGAGGTCATTTTTTCTTATGTTTCAGGTATTCTCTACACATCCTAGTTGGAGCTATCCAGCAAGCAGTTGGAAATGTGAGACTGGAGCTCTGAGGAGGGTTTGGGGCTAACAGTATAGATTTGGGAGTGGTCCAGAGTTGGAATTCATTGAAGCCTTGGGAGCAGATGAGTTCTCCAGAGGAGAAAACATAGAGAATTAAGAGGACCAACGGCAACACCTTGAGGCATGTCCTCCTATAGAGAGTATCAAAGGGGGTGGGGTTAGGGGGGATAGGAGAACTATGAAGGTGCTGTATCTCAAAAACCCAAGGAAGAGGAGACCATATCAAGAAAGTCAACAGCTCTACTTGCTATAAGCAAACAAGGAGGAAAGCTGGGGGGAGGGAGGGAGGACATAATGGATTTAGCAATAAGGAAATCATTAGTGGCCTTGGAAAACTTGGTTCCAATAGAGTAGAGGAGATAGAAACCAGATTGCAAGGGGTTGAGGAATTACTGAAGAGCCTTCATTCTAGTAGTCTGGCAGTGAGCAGAAGAAGAAAGATGCGATAATATATTGGAGACGAGGCAAGGTCAAAGGAAGATTATTGGCTAAAGGAGACTTGAGGATGCTTGCAGGCAGAGAGGGAGGAGTTGTGTGTTGGAGAGAGGATAGACATGATGAAATTCAATGCCCTCATTTGCCAAATGAGAAAATGGAATCCTGGAGAGTTGTGTGGATTACAGAGGACATAGGAGGCGGGGGAGGAATGGGGGAAAGCATAGAGGTGGAGGAATTCATCTTGGAAAGTCGAGGTTTACTTCATCTTTTGAACCTAAAGAGATGCATAAAGACATAGATTTAGAAGTACATAAAAAGAGATGAAAAGGTTTGGAAGAGTTACTGTAGAGAAGGTAATACGAAGCCAGAAAGAGACAAATAGTTTCTTATGTTTAAGGGAGTGAAAAAATATCTTATTAGCCCATGCCAAGCATAATTTGAAATCTAAATCTGCTACTAAAAAGGAATTATATAAGAAGTAAATCCCCCAAATTAATAATAATAACAAAGCTATTTTTATAGTGTTTTCTTGTTTGAAAAATGTGTTTTTCTTGGTTTTATGATGTTTTATTTTTACTTTGAAATTATTTCCAGATGACCACCCCAACCCATGGGAGATCTCTTATAACAGAGTTGATTGGTTGTTGTACTTTCTAATTGAAGAGGACCAAAATGACATCACTATGTTGGGGTCAATGTACAATGTGTCTGACTGGCTGATCAGGCCACTGTTGGCTCAGAAAGCTCTAATACAGGTCAGGCACAAATACTCCATATGAGCATTTGGGGTAAAGACATCTCTATATTTGCACGTCTCACATTTATTATATAAAGTATCCTTTTGATGACAGGACAGTGAGAGTGGTCCACCAACATGGTAGGTGGCCTGCCTAAAGTGAACTTGTATGCCCTGGATGGGCAGGCATGAATTGATGGTAAACTGCATCTTTAAAAAGATGCAATCATAGATCCATTTGAGAATTTGGAGATGTCTTAGAGATTTGGTCACCTATAAAATACCTATGTGATCAGAACCCACCACCTTGTTATTCTATAAAGGCAAGAGCTCATCATAGCCATCATTTTTTAGGCATTTCCTGTTTGGGATTATCTATGTTACTGCTCTCCTACATGAGTATTGAGGAGTGAAAGTTGACTATAGATGGCAAAAGGAGGGACTGACATTGGATGGCCACAAAAGGAAGATATATGTGGCTAGAAATAGCATTTTTATGCCCAGATGACTATGTATGTGACAAGATGCTCGTACTATACATTCCTAGATGGTGATTTAACTTGCTGGAGATGAAGTCCCTCAAGCATCAGAGCATTTCTTACTTAAGAAGGAAATATCACTTGGACCTCTCTACTCAAAAGTCCTTGTTTACAAAGTTGCTTTACATTCTAGGGAATGCTTTTTGACAATGGAGTGTGTGGAATGTCTATGACTTATCCTTCCCTCTCACTATGTATATTTTTCTGGTCATGAACTTCTTCTATGACAACCTTAAAGGCAGCAGAATTCCTCATCTGCAATGCAATGCAGGCCATTTGCACCCACTGTGCACCTCTCTATTGCCTCTGTGCTAAGCTTCAACTTTAATTCTTCCAAGACCATGATCATGACCTGTGGCCACACAAGTATCACTGGTAGGATAGTGTGGCTACAAAAATGGTTTGGGTTTTTGTTTTTTTTTTTTTCAGAGAGAAAGTTGAGGTTAATAAAAAGAATTTCACAATCTAAAAAGACAATGTCCCAAAAACTCTTTGGAGAGCAAATTTGTTGGAATCCTTCTAATCATAAGCCAAATGACTACTAGATTTAGAATCCACTATTAAATATGAATTCATTCAGCATAGAGTTTTTTGGAGAAAACCAATTAAAATGAAAATATCACATATTTTTTCATTCTTACAATTCACTTGGATCTCCCCAGGGAGAAAAATATCTGGGGTTTCCCTATGATATCCATTCAGTGCACATAAGGAGATGGGGAGCCACTGCATGGCTTGGGAATAAAGACCAGGTGAATTTCATCACACTGAACTATGTTATAGTAACCTCCAAACACCCTATTGGGTAGATTGGATCTGTTGCTAAGGAGAATAACAGCATCCAATGTTTCTGGAGAAGCCATTGAGTAACTTGGTGTCATAGAGATGACATATTATAAAATAGCAGACAGAATATCTGTGTTAACTGTTCTTTTGTTTTTGTCTTTTAAACAAAAAGTTTTTTTTACAGGATGACACTTAGCTCTGTCTTCCAAGCACGACAAGCATTAATCATCTTTGCTAATCTGCCAGATTTTTGCCATAGATAGGGTTGGACCGGAAAGGGAGGAAAGGCATAGAAACATAAAGCTTTCTTCCTCAGGCTCTTTCAGCTGCCCAGTTCCAGGCTTGTCTTGAAGAGTCTTCACCTGCATCTGACATGTACCATCAGCACCTCGTCAGCCACCAAACTACAAAGCTACCTGAGTCTTCTTGGCATCATTTAAAAAATTTTGTCTGTCTGCCTGACTCAGCCAATAAACAATATATAGGCAGCGAGATGGCTCCGTAGATAGACTGTGGGGTTCCAGTTCTACCTCAGGGACTTTGGGCAGGTTACTAAAGTTTTCTCAACTTTAATTTCCTCGTTCATAAACCAGGAATAATAATAATAATAGTGCTTACCTTCCATGAATTTTGTAACAATCAGATGAGATAACACGTGAGGCACTATAGAAATGCTAGTCATTAGTATTAGAAAAGTAGATCTTTCTAAAGACATAAGAAGTCTAACCAGGTCATAGGAGTAGAAATGGAAGGGAACTTTGAGGTTATCTGGTCTTATGATCTCATTTTACAGTTAGGGAAACTGAGGCTTAGAGAAATTAAGCCATTTGAAACCCAAGAAAGATAAGAGAGATTAAAATGGGGTGGAGGTGTAAAATTTTACAATGAGAACTGGTAAAAATGGTAGAGTGAGAGAAAGCAATTAGCTCAGTTCAGATCACAAAGACCAAGAAGAGGACCAGAATAAATGGTGACCTAGAAATCCAAGGGAAAACTCCATGGATGCCTTTTTCCATCCAGGTGCTTTTTGTTGTTCATCTTTCATTCCCAAAGAGGACCAATGACATCAGGAGGGTGATGTCTTGACTTCTTCATGAATTGGATTTAAGTGAGGCAGAGCTGTGCAAAGTCACCAGCCTCACTCTCTCCTCCAGAATCATCAGAGTCCAGTGGCAAGACATAGGTCAATATGACTGGCGATGGCCCAGGATGCAGTGGATGACTTTGGCCTTTTTAAGTCAAGGTCTTTCCCAGGTATCAGTTTGTCTAAGGCAATGCCCATTCAGTGACTAAGGGCTGGAGAAGAATTGAGACAAAAGATGGCCTAATTTACCATCACAAAAATATCATTTGGGGAGGGGAAGACCTCAGAGTTTCTGGCCAGAACAATTGCTATTTGTACTCACTATGTCATCAAAACTGAAACAATGAGCAAGAAAGGCTTAGGCTAGAGTCTATTATTGACCAGTGAAAGCCAAAGTGATGGGGTATAAAGGTGTACTCTAGTAGTTCCATTTGAATCACAATAGCTTTTGTAAAATCTGTTTTTTCAGAGCTATATTTTGAGAAATCATAAGTGAAAACCACAAAGAATAAAAAGTAAATTGTCCCAACTTTTTGAAAAAATAATAATAGAAAATTTTTTTAAAACTAGCCTCCAAACCCCAAGATATGTTACAAAATATAAGTGACCAAAAGTTATATTCATTTAGAGAGAGCATCCACATGTAAGGGTGTGATATCCCAAGGGGAAAGACTACATGTAGTGAAGGGAGGAGAAGAGATACTAGCATTCCCATAGCAGCTTGAGCTGACAGGCTAGGTCCCCAGAGGGTGGCTGCCACCACTCACAGATTGTTGTTCATCCCTCACTCTCAAAGAGGACCAATGGCTTCACAAGGGCAATGTCTTAACTTGCTTGTGAACTGGATGTAAGTGAGGCAGAGCTAGGCAAAATCCTCAGCCTCACTCTTTCCTTCAGTCATCAAAGTCCAGTGGCTACACACACACACACACACACACACACACACACACCCACACACACACACACCACACACACACTCACTCACACACACACACACACACACACACACACACACCACACACACACACACACACACACACACACACACACACACACACACACACCACACACACACACACACACACACACACACACACACCACACACACTCTCTCTCTCTCTCTCTCTCTCTCTCTCTCTCTCTCTCTCTCCCTCTCTCTCTCCCTCTCTCTTTTTCTCCAAAGAGTTGGTAGAACATAACAGACAGAGGTCTGGACTTTGAATTTGGAAGATTTGGCTTCAAATCTCACTTTTGATGCTTAATATCTAAATAACTATGGGCAAGTCACTTAATCTCCTTGACAGTCAGGAAAGTCTCTAAGACCCTAAGTTATAGATATTTTTCTTGTTTCAGTCGTGTCTAACTCTCTGTGACCCCATTTGCAGTTTTCTTGGCAAAGATACTGGCGTGGTTTGCCATTTCCTTCTCCAGATCGTTTTACAGATGAGGAAACTAAGGCAAAACAGGGGTAAGTGACTTGTCCAAGGTCACACAGCTAGTATGTATCTGAGATCAGATTTTAACTGGGGTCTTCTCAACTCTCTAAATAGACACTATACCACCTAGCTGCCCGAAAGTATTGATATTTGATATAAATCAGTGGAATTTTCACCCTAGAAGTTCTCATACTAACAAAATAACTCTAGTCATATTGATCTAAGTTCTTCAATAAACAAATTGTCGAAATGTATTTAAATATTTAGTCACTAAGTCACTATTAAATATTAAGTCACTAAAGGAAACCTACCAAAACAAACTATATTCAAGAAAAAATACAAAAAAATCATGTGAAACTGATCACATAAATTATAGAAATAAAAGATAACTATGATTATTGTTCTTGGGGTGGGTAGGTGGCACAGTGAATAGAGTACTGGCCCTGGGGTCAGGAGGACCTGAGTTCAAATCCAGCCTCAGACACTTGACACACTTACTAGACATGTGACTTTGGGCAAGTCACTTAACCCCAACTGCCCTCCAAAAAGCAAAAAAAAAAAACTTGATTATTGTTCTTTCCCACTAATTTTTTTAACTTTCTAATTTAAAGATTGACTATAAGATTGGGTGGTTTAGGTGCCTCAGAAATGGTTACTAACCCACCAGTTTCCTGAATGCCAGTCCTTGTCCTGTGAATCATTACCTAGAAGAGTCAGGAAAATGCTTCTAAGTATTTCCTGAGCCTGCTGAGATGTTCCTGGTGTTCAAAATTGATGTGCATGAGAATTCAGAAAAGGGAAGGAGTATCCCATATGGATTCTCATGTGTGTTGCTACTACATTTTTAAACTTTTCTTAAATGAGTCAATTTTATGAAACAAATTGAAGACAGTCATGACAGTGCCTTCGAGACTTAAATTTAATTCATTTATAATGAAAATAGATCTCATAAATAAACAAGCTTTCTAACCTGCCTTTTGTTGTGAAAATGTTCAGCCCAATTCAAATGAGTCTTATGCAAAACATTTCAACTTTAATTCTGTGACTCAAATAATCTTTTCAAAACTCTCTCTTGACAGTCAATATACGTTAATATGAAGTGCATTGCCATTATTTATGTAGCTGCCTTTGAGTTTTGATAGGTTTTGAGGTAGAAGAGGGCTTAGCTTTGTTCTGTTAGGCCCCAGAGAGCAGAACTAGCTCTAGGTTACGAGAGTCAGCTTTGGGCAGGAGGTTGGGACAAGAACTTGCTAACACCGTTTTCCAAAAGTGGAAGGGGCTGCCCTTGGTGGGAGTGATTTTCCTTTCACAGGAAGTCTTTAAGGATGTCATTGGGGTGGTTTCTTTTCTTGGTGTGAATTAGATAGACTGGCAGCTGAGGCTTCTTCCAACTCTGAGGGCCTCAATGCCCCTGCTCAAGCCAGAACCCATCTTTTCCCACTGACTTGTTCAGTCATTTTTTCAATCCTGTCCCACTCTCCATGACCCCATTTGAGGTTTTCTTGGCAAAGATACTAGAGTGGTTTGCCATTTCCTTCTCCAGCTCATTTTACAGATGAGGAAACTGAGTCAAACAGGGTTATGTGACTTGTCCAGGGTCACACAGCTAGTAAGCATCTAAGGCCAGATTTGAACTTAGGGAGATGAATCTTCCTGACTCCAGACCAAGTGCTTCCACTGACTAATAAACTTGTATTAATTCAATGTGATACTCTTAATAAAACTTGTGATTTGTCCTGTGTTGTAAGAATGTCATTTAAATGAAGGAGATTGTTCTGTGGGAACCAGATTTGCACAGTGAATAAAACTCAAGTGATACCAACAAGCATTTATTAAAAATTTACTGTGTATCCGTCACCATCATGAACTAAGCACTTGGTCTAGATTTTACTTTTCATTCATCACCCAATCAAACACTGAATAATCAATTGGTACTGTGCTCTTCATTGGGAATACAAGTCCAAGATACAGATATAAACCTAAGACAGCCCCTGCCCTCACGGAGCTTACATTCAACTGCCCTAGGACCATGATGTTACAAGTGCAGATAATATCAGATAATAGAGCTCCTGAAGGGTCGCAAGCACTTACCATTCCGTACCCCCAGCTGATCTTCATGAAAACTCTGTGAGGTAGATGCTGTTGTTCCCACTTTATAGAAGCTTAGATGAGGACCATGCAGCTATGGAAGCATTTGAAGGGAAGTGGAACCCAGAGCCTCCTGACTTGAAGCTGAACCTTCTATCCACTCTAGTCTACCTCCTGTTGATACCTCTTGGGTCCAGGTGTATGGCTACTATGATTTTCCACCCCCAAAAGTAAATGATAGGTCCTTTCACATCATTTTCCTCAAAAATCAGTTTTTAAAAGCTTAAATAAGTTTAAAAAACAAAAGTAGTAAAAGTTTTGTGTGCTGGTAAAAAAAATAAATAACATATCAGAATGAAAGAAAAAACAAAATAAAATAAATTAACTCTTTCAAAGACTGTCTAAGAGATATGAGAGAAAGAGAGATCAGTGATAGATTATAATCTGCAGCTCTACTAGGTTTGAACTCCAAGGAACAGGCTGCCCCTCATAGGATAAATAGATCACCTGAAATCTCTTCATCCTGATTAACTAATTGGATCTTCAACACCTGCCCATGTCCCTGAACCTCCTCTCTCCTCTGACTGAAGGGCTGGAGGGTCAGAGCACTAAACTCCTCCCAAAGCTTTCCTTAGTAGAGGGCACTGGACTTTCCTCACTCTCCATTTTCATCTGCCACTCTGCTTGGTTTGGACTCCAAGGAACGGGATACCCACAGACCAGGTACTCCCTCGTGTACCCCCTCCCCCCATACTTTTCCAGCATTTTGTGTGTGTGGTCTTCCCTCGTTGGATTGTAAGCTCTGTGAAGGCAGGAGTTGTCTTTCTTTTATCTTATTTATATGCCCAGTGCTTAGTATAGTGACTGAGAGAGATAGAGGGGTTCACAGGAGGTAAAATGAATAATTTCACCTAGCACATACTAGGGACTTAATGTTTATCGAATTTTAAAATTTTTAAGTGCCTACTATATGCAATGGATAAAGTGTTCAATTTGGATTCAAGAAGATCTGTGTTCAAATCCTGCTTCTCGTAACCTAGTGTTTGATAAGATCAAAGATCCTAGGTATTAGGGCAATAACTCACCATTCAACAAAAACTGTTGGGAAAACTGGAAAATAGTCTGGCAGAGACTCAGTATCTCACACTGTACCCCAAGATAAGTCAAAATGGGAGCAGGATTGAGGGATGACATCATGAGCAAATTAGTGGGACATGGAAGAAATTACCTATCAAATCTATGGATAGGAGGAACATGCATAATGAAACAAGATGGATTCATAGGAGGCAAAATAGATTTAGATTACATAAAATTAAAAACATTTTGTGCAAAAAAACCCAATGCAGCTAAAAATCCAAAGCAGGAAACTGAGGGGAAATATTTGCATCAATTTTGTCCAATAAAAGTTTTGTTTCTAAGATATATAAATAACTGAGTCAAATTTACAAGAAAAAGAGCCATTTCCAATTGATAAATGGTCAAAGGATATGAATAGGCAATTTTCAGAGGAAGAAATCCAAGCCATGAACAGTCATGTGAAAAAACTGCTTTAAATCAGTAATAATTAGAGAAATGCACATTAAAACAACTCTGATTTACCACCTCTCATCCATCAGATTGGCTAAAATAATGGGGGGAAAAGAAAGAAAAAAAGCGACAAATGCTGGCTGGGATATGGGGAGGTAGATTCACTGTTGGTAGAGCTGAGGATTAGTCCAACCATTCAGGAAAGCAGTTTGTAACTATACCCCTGTGATGGTAATGAAATTTAAAGATCCCTTTGTATTAGAAAGCTAAGAGGTACTTAGCACAAATTAAGCCTCTGTTATAGAAACAGAAGGTATGAACTCCTGTTGCTGATATGACAGGAAGGGGCAGAAAAGGGAGGAGCAATACCATATATAAGGAAAAGCCCCAGAGAGGGAGAGTCAGAACTCCTTGGGATAAGCTTTGTGGAGGCAGAAGCAGCTACTGCTGAGAAGGCTGAAGAGGAAAGGCCCAGGCTGGAGAGAATGATTTTGAGTTTTGGGAACCTGGGTGAAGTGATTTTGATTCTGGGAACCATCAGGAGCTTCTGCTGGGGAACTACAAAGCTTCTCCTGGGAGCTGCCAAAGACTGAGGAAGCATGACTGTGATACTGGTACTTTGCATGAACATGTTTATGGCTTTGTTAAGCCTTAACTTTCTGGGAACAGAGACTGTGAAAGATTTAAGGTGAA
>CM053581.1:561458189-561492380 GCA_028627135.1 Pseudochirops cupreus
GCCATTTTTAGTGATAAGTTATTAAAGTTGTAACATTGTGAATGCTGTACCTTGATTTACTGTGAATGTTTTGCTCTGATTTGTTATTGAACACTCTCTTGAATATTCACTATACTATGTAATCAGAACCTTAAAAGCTGTTCAAAGTAGCATTGTTCTGGAAAACTGCCATGCTTGGCATTACAACCCCCAAAGCTATTAAACTGTACATACTTTTTGACCCACTGATACAACTACTAGGTCTATACCCCAAAGAAAGAGGAAAAGAGCCCAGTATACAAAAATATTGGTAGCAGCTCTTTTCATGGTGGCAAGGAATGGGAAGCAGAGAGGCTGCCCATTAATTGGGGAATGACTAACCAAGCTATGCTATATAAATGTGATGAAATGCTATTGTTCTGTAAGAAATGAAGAAGATGATTTCAGAAAAACCTGAGAAGAGTTGTATGAACTGATACAAAATGAGGTGAGCACAACCAGGAGAACAATGTATATATTATCCTCAATATTGTAAAGATAGTCAACTGTCAAAGACTCATTAACTCTGACCAACCACAATTCCAAAGGATTCATGTTAGAACACACCACCTACCTCCAGACAGAATTGTTGGACTCACTGCTGATTAAAGCATATTTTCTTCTCTTTCTTTCTTTTTGGACATAGCTAACATGGTTCTTTGTTTTGTATGACTATACATATGTGTAATGGTTTTTTTCCTTCCTGTTTTCTCAAAGAGTGAGGGAAAGGAAAAGAAATCAGAACTGAAAATAAAATAAAATTGAATTTTAAAAAACAAAATGCCAAATTATACACATACACACACAGATTCTGCTTTGACATTTAATAGCTCTGTGACTACATGATGTAGGTAAAGTCACTAAAACTCTCAACCTCAGTTTCCTCATCTGTGAAACAGAAATAATAATAATAGCACTTCCTCATTGCTACAGAGATCAAAGGAGGAACTATGTGTAAAGCACATTGCTAATCTTTAAGTGCTATATAAATGCTACCTATTATCATTTAATTTCAATAGCTTCCTAAGATCAAATACAATCTTCTCCGGTATTTACAGCCATTAACAACCTGGATCACTTATCTTTCCAGCCTTATCTTACATTGTTCCCCTTCCCATACTCTCCAGTCCAGCCAAATTGGCCTTCTTGTGATTCCTCACAGAGGACATTTCTTCTTTGGCCTCTGTGCTTTGTCCATGCTATCCCTCTTGCTTGGAATAAACACCTTCCTAATATCTAACTCCTAGAATTCCTATTTTTGTGCAAGGCTTAAATCAAGTTCAATCTCCTATATGCAGCCCTTCCTGACGTTCCCAGCTGCTAGAGCCTTCCCCCTAATTACTTTAAGTAGGAGAGCTGGTCTTTGATCATTCCCCCTCCCTTGACCAGAAAACCCATAATATAATTACAAGGTATTAATGGGGTGTTAAACTCACTGTAAAAAATGTGGTCACATTTGTTGATCCCCTTTATGAAGTGTGAGCATCTTTCTCTGATGGAATTAAAGGAAGCAATTTCATTGGACAAGCAAAAATGAGACACGTGTTACAGAATTTTAAATAATTAAGCCCTGGGTGAGATTGGAGTTTAGGTAAATGCAAGTTTGGATTAACCTGTGGAAGACACCTCTGGGAGCTGGGGGAAGAAGCTTTCTCTCTCACCTCTACCCATCATCAACCATATCAACCTGAAGCGTATTTACCTACTTGGGAGATACCCTGTGCCACAGTTAGAGGTACAAAAAGAACTTAAGGACCATTGAGTGAGCAGAAAAAGCTACACACCCACCAGAGAGGCCTGGATACCAAGAGAAGGTCACTTGCGGGAGGAAGCAGTTTCATGAGATAGAGAAAAGAGCTGGCTGTGTGTTCAAGAGAGACTTTGCCCTGGCAAGGAAGAATTGGGACACAGAGAAGGCTGCATAAAGAAAAGCAGAGCTCTTAGATCCTACAGGTCTAGATTTCTGAGTTACCTTGGCACATTTATCCTTTTTAAAAAGACTTTTTCACTTTTCACACAAATAAAGTCAGATCTAAACAATTGGAAAAATATTAATCGCTTATGGGTAGGCTGAGCCAATATAACAAAAATATAATTCTACCTAAATTAAAATATTCAAGTATCATATGAATCAAATTATCAAAAAATTATTATATAGAGACAGAAAAAAATAACAAAATTCCTCGGTAAGAACACAAGATCAAGGATATCAAAGAAATCAATGAAAAAAAATGCAAAGGAAGGCAGGCTAGCCCATCCCAGATCTCAGATTGTATTGTACAGCAGTCATTATCAAGGCAATCTGGTACTGGCTAAGAAATACGGGGGCAGATCAGTAGAATAGATAAAGTACAAATTACATTAAATTACCATAGTAATCTAATACAGGGCTTCTTAAACTTTTTCCATTCACGACCCCTTTTCACATTTTGGCAGTGTTTGGTGTTTGGCCTAAGGGCATGCACAGTGCAAAGTTCCAGTGCTTGGTGTTCAGAACCAACACTTCAGTGAAGTCACATGATACAACATGGACAAGAGCCTCCAGAAACACCTCAAATTCACTACACATTTGATATCTGGTCCTTAAGCATTTAGAAACCTTTTTTTACTGTTGCCAAATATTTCTTTCTTTTTGGGGGGGGAGAGGGGAAGGCAGGGCAATTGGGGTTAAGTGACTTGCCCAAGATCACACGGTTAGTAAGTGTTAAGTGTCTGAGGGTAGATTTTCATTCAGGTCCTCCTGACTCCAGGGCTGGTACTGTATTCACTGTGCCACCTGGCCATCCTGTGTTGCCAAATTTTTTGCACTGGGTTTAAGAAGTGCTGAGTTAGAATGTAACAAACCTAAAGATCTAAGCTTTTGGAACAAAAACTCATTAGCTGACAAAATTGCTGAGAAAACTGGAAAACAGTATGGCAGAAAGTAGGTATACACCAATCTCTCACACTGTATACCAGGTCAAAATGGGTACATGATTTACACCGAAAGGGTGATACCCCAATCAAGAGAGCAGGGAGTAGTTTATCTGTCAGATTTGTGGATAAGGGGAGGATTTAGGACCAAAGAAGACATAGCGAGCATTACAAAATGTAAAACAGATCATTTTGATTATATAAATTTAAAAGTTTTTGTGCAAACAAAATGAAAGTAGCCAAAATTATAAGGAAGGAAGAAAACTGGGAGGGGGGGGGAATTTTCAATAAATATCTCATTTCTCAAATATATAGAGAACTGAGTTAAATTTATTTATAAGAATACAAGTCATTCCCCAATCGATAAATGGTCAAAGGATATGAACAGTTTACAGAAAAAGAAATCAAAGCTACCTATAGTCATATGAAAAAATGCTCTATATGGCTATTGATCAGAGAAATGCAAATTAAAACAACTCTGAGGCACTACCTCATATTATCAGAATAGCTAGTATGACCAAAAAAAGAAAATGTTGGATGTTGGAGGGGATGTGGGAAAACTGGGACACTAATGCACTTTTGGTGGGAGTTGTGAACTGATATACAAGCATTCTGGAGAGCAGTTTGAACTATAAAACTGTGCATGTCCTTAGATCCAGCAATATCCAGCTAGGTCTATATCCCAAAGACATCCTAAACAAGGGGAAAGGATTTATTTGTACAAAAACATTTACAGTAATTCTTTTCGTGATAGCTAAGAATTGAAAATCAAAGAGATGTCCATCAATTGGGGAATGACTAAATAATTTGTGACGTATGGTTGTAATGGAATGTTATGGTGCTATAAGAAAATGACAAGCGGGATGATGTCAGAAAAACCTAGAAAGACTTACATGAACTGATATATAGTGAAGTGAACAGAACCAGGAGAATATTGTGAACAGCAATATTGTTAAATGAAGTTCAGCAAAGAATTGTGAATGACTTAGCTACTCTCAGCAATACAGTGGTACAAGAGACAATCCCAGAAGGTGAATGATGAAGTGTGCCATCTGTCTCCAGAGAAAGGACTGATATTGAACGAATACGGGCTAAAGCATGCTCGCTTTCTCCTTCTTCTGTCTTTTAGTTGAATCTTTTTATACAAAATGACTAATATGGAAATGTTTTGCATATTTGCACATGTGTAACCTATATCTGACTGCTTACCATGGCAGGGAAGTGGGAGGGGAGAGAGAGAGGGATAGAATTTGGAACTCAAAACTTTAAATAAAAGTGTTTTTTAAAATTAGAAAAGAAAAGAAAAAAATGATCTCTTTTACATGCATTTATAATCTATCCTTTCTACCACCCCAACATTGTACAACAACAGCAAAATACAAACAATAAATAAAACACTCCTCATAAATCATCTAAAATACAGAGAAACAAGTTCTCGTGTTGGCCATGCCCCAAAATGTCTGACTGTTTCTCATTTTTTAATCTATCCCCTTTCTGCCAGGAGATAAAGATGATGCCAAAGATGGAATCTGTGGTGATTAGCTGGACAGTAAGAGGAAACTAGTGAAGAGGGAAAGGTTTGGGAGGAAAGGCAGTAAATTCTGTTCTGGATGGGTCAAGTGTCAGAATGAGATCCGAATTTCGGGCTCTGTAAATTCAAATCTGGTACTTGCCATGTTTCTTCTCAACAACTCAGATTTACAGAGTGCTTTAATTTCTGCAAAGCAACTCATATATATATGTATATATATATATATATATACACACACATATATATGTATATATATGTATATATGTGTGTATGTATATATATGTATATATGTATGTATGTATGTATATATGTATGTATGTATGTATGTATGTATGTATAAAATCTCACCTGAGCCTCACAATAACCCTGGGAGACAGGTGGTAGCTTCCTTTTTACAGATGGGGAAACTGAGATTCAAAGAGGTTAAGTCATTTGCCCAGTCACACTGCCAGTAGTATCTGAGGCAGGATTCAAACCCAGGTCTTCCTAACTGGATGCCCAACTGGAATGGGCAGAATGAGAACCATGTGTTCTAATGGCCATTAAGGCAGGTGCTGTGGAGTGCTTAGAGCTTGGTCAGACATCCAAAACACCAAGTTGTCTTCCATTGCCTCCCAGGCCGTTGCCTGTTGTCCAGACTTTTGTCTTGCCCCTGGAATCCAGTGATTCTGGAGGAGAGAGTGGAGCTGCCAACTTTGCCCAGCCTTGCCTCACTGTGAATCCAATTCCCAAGCAAATCAAGACATACTCATCATGATGTCATTGGTTATCTTCAAAAACCAAGGACAGACAGCAACATGCCACGACGTGGTACCTTCGAAGTTGGTATCTGCACAGGGTATGTAAGACAGTAAATCAAAGAAATGCCCCGTGGTTCATGTCCCTTCCTTAGAGACTTAAAGCCTAGAAAAATCAGCCAACTACAAGTTAAAACCCAAAGTCGAAATAATGGTAACATAAGTGGCACATGCAGTGTGCATTCTCATGTTGGCCAAAAATGCAATAAGAATGTTTCATCCTCATACCACCTTTCAACATTGTGAGCATCTTTAATTCCTCTGGGAATGAGGTAAATATTATCTCCTGGGAAGAAACAGCAAGTGAAGAAAGGTGGCTGGTGTTTGATGTTCCAGGAAACCAACCGCAAATTCAGCAAATCAGAAATGAAGATTTAAGATTCCCCGTGACTGAGGCAATGCTGCTGTGGATGTTTCAAAACCTTGATTGTCCATAGCTGATGTATCTCTGTAGATGAGAGATGCCCCAGGTTAGAAAAACTGATACCCCAGGAAGGGTGATGAAAAACAAGCCTGAAAGACGTTATGGGTAGAGTATTGGCCTTGCATCCACACGGTGGAGTGGAAGGAAGTCAAACAATGGTTTTATTCCTTTCTGGAGGGCTCTCATTTCAGTTTACTCTTCCAGATGTGGGGAAATTGCCATGGAACATGCTTGCTCAGGCAGCACCTGTACTAAAATTGGAATGTTACAGAGATCAGCACAGCCCTGGGCAAGGGTAGCACACAAATTCAAGTTTTCCATATTTTTTCATCTCAATTGTGGAAAGAACCTGACTTTTTTTTATTATATAACAAATATGAGAAATTATTAGGAACAAGAGAGAAATATTTGATTACTTTAGAATTTATGTACACCGTAACTATACATATACGGCCTGTATTGAATTGCTTCTCTTCCCAGTGGGAGCTGGTGATAAGAGAAGAAGGGAAAGAATCTAGAATTTAAAGTTTTAAAATCAAATGTTCAAAAAATATATATACATTATTATTATTATTTCTATGCAACTGGGAAATAAGATACACAGGCACTGGGGTAGGGAGATCCATTTTTGCCAAACCGGAAAGTCAGAGGGGTGATGGGGGAGGGGTTATAGTGGGATGGCTGTTTTGGGGCGGTGGGTAGGGGAAAGATGGGGAGAAAATTTGTAACTCAAAATCTTGTGGAAATGAATGATGTAAAATAAAAATAAACAAAAGTTAATTTTAAAAACTATGTACAACAAAAATTATGACTAAGAAAATGACAGAATGGAAAATTATGACAGATTTTAAATGTATAAGGATCTGTTAAAAGCTTGCAAAGGCATACCCAGTCCACAACGGATAGTCAAAGGATATGAACAGACCATTTTCCACAAAGGAAGAACAAATTGTTAATAATTGAAAATAAATACACCACTACTAATAATTAAAATGATGAAAGCTAAAGCAACTTTGAGGTAGCAAGTCACACCCATCAAATTGGCAAAGGTAATTGAAGGCAAAACATCCCGAATCTTGGACCTTGGGTAGGCCCATGCATTTGCAAGGCCATGGACTTGTAAGATCATGTGGTATTTTGGGAGAGCAATCTGGTAGGTTACCATTAAAATTACAAAAATAGCCGTTCCCTTTGGTTCAATAATTCTATTGTTAGACATAAGCCCTGAAAGTGTTATGGAAAACAGAAAAATAACCATCAGATCCTGGATTTTTATAATAGTCTTATTTGTAATTTAAAAAAATAAAATCTTGGGGGTCACTTAGTATTCAACTACAACTCGATCGGTTTGGTATATGATTATAATGGAACTCAATTCAATTTAAACCAATGAGTGTGAGAAGTACAAAACATCTGGGAAGACCCAAATGGATGGATGAATGAATGAGTGAGTGAGTGAATGACAATCTAATCATTTACTTTTGGAAGCACGGGGGTAAGAAATACGAAAAGGAAGAATGTGTGGCTTTTTGAGGCACCTAGATGGTGCAGTGGTTAGAGCTCTTGGGGGACTGAGAGTCAGGAAGACTGTAGTTTAAATACAGCCTTAGACATTTACAAGTTGTGTGACCCTGGACTTAACGCCTCTGCCTCAGTTTCCTCAACTGTCAAATAGGATAATGATAGTACCTGTCTCCGAGGGTGATGAGCATAAAATCAGATGATCTCTGTGAAGTACTCAGCACATTGTCTGGCACAAAGTAAGCACTGAATAAATTCTTGTTTCCTTCCTCAAGACTTCCATTCTGATGGGAGAGACAGCAAATATAGAATTGTGAAAAAAAAGCAAAGCAAAAAGATAAAAATAAGGATGAAAAGAGTAAACTACTTGCCAACTATAGTTATAGAAGACATAAAGTAACCAAGAGTGAATGGACAAAGTGCAGACGGAGATTAGAGGAAATGACTGAAAATTTATGATATTTTATGCTTGCAAACAAGTCCATTTGAATTTAAATAGTTACTAAGCAAGTTTAGTGAGTGTATTGCTTTTCAACACTAAGATGATAATATACCTTTGGGATTTAGGGGGCTTAGGAAACAGCTGATATGACCTCTGTAACTCTTCCTCCTCCCTTTCCTTCCCATGTAGAAACTTTTTACTTCCTCCTCTTACAATCAGGGGATTTTGAACTGTTAGGAACCTTGGAAAGATCCCCTAGTGCAACCACCTTATTTTACAGAGTTGGAAACTGAGGCTCAGAGGTCAAAATTACAAAGGCTACAGGTAGCAATGGTGGTAGAATTTGAACCCAGGTTCAAACAACTCCAGTGATCTTCACATTCTAGCTACATTCTCAAATCACAAACCCTTCCCCCACCTTCCCAAAGAATCCCATTTCCTTTTCTTGGTTTCTCAAGGCCTGAGTTATGCAAAGGGTAGAGACAAAGGTTAGAGTTCTTTCCTGTGGAGACCTGCTGCCTGCTGGTGATTACCTGCTCATTTTTTTTCTTAAGGTCATAAAGACACATCAAGTCTATAATCACAGAGTCTGGGCAGGCAAGACAAAATGGGATTTAGTGAATGATTAGGACACTTAATCTGATGACTTCCCTTTTCCTGGAGGCCAGCTCTTTTCAGAGAAATGGCGGGTGGAGGCAATTATCTGGGCCATTCATTCATTCAAACAAATAGTTTCCCAGCACCTGTTAGAGGTATTGCCCAGTGGTTGCCTGAGGAGTGTTAAATCACAAGATTATAGAAGCTCTGAATTAGAAAAACCTCAAAGGTCACCTGGCCCAATCCATTCCTGAGCACCCAACAAGTGGTCTCCCAGCCTTTACTCGTAGTTGTCCTGTGAGGAGGGACTCCTTCTCTCCCCTGCCAGCCCGTTCTACAGTGCAATGGCTAATTATTTAGGATGCCTGCCTTCTGATGACTTCAGCAGTGATCTGTGAAGGATTTTATAATCTGAGGGGGCAAGACTCATACACAGAAAAGTCATCTGGCAGATTTTATGTGCCAAGTGAGTGACTGATTCTAGTCAGTCTGTACCCTGGAATTTCCCAGGGAGAACAGTATAAATTGTATCCATAAGGGAAAGGAGGAAGGAGAGGAAGGAAGAACGAAGGAAAGAAGGAGGAGTCCCTATGTTCTCCTACACAGGATATAATAGGTACTTGCATACATAGTGCTCCAGACTGTCCTCACATAGAGCCAAGAAATGAGATAAATGAATGCCCAGCCCAGGTCCCTCACCTACTAGCTCCTAACACTTTTCTGAGGCTAATCCAAAATCTGAACTACAAGGTCATCAATCCAATGCAATCCAATCCAACAAACATTTACTGAGTGTCTAATATGTGGCAGGCTCTGTGCTCAGCACTGGCAACACAAAAACAAAATTGAAACACTCCTTGCCTTCAAGGCACTAACCTACAGGGCAGTGGTTCCCAACATTCTTTTCTCTTCTTTTTTTTGCTTTTTGGAGAGGGAAGGCAGGGCAATTGGGGTTAAGTGACTTGCCCAAGGTCACACAGCTAGTATGTGTTAAGTGTCTGAGGCCGAATTTGAACTCAGGTCCTCCTGACTCCACTTCTGGTGCTCTATTCACTACACCACCTAGCTTAGCTGCCCTAGTTCCCAGCATTCTTATTCCATGAATCCCTTTCAACAAAAAGGGTAATTTAATATGCTACTCACAATATTCTTTTAGATTTATTCATTAAATGCTTACAATAACTAAAATAATAATTTTTGCCCCCAAAGCATCCAATTAAAAGGTATATTATGTGCATAATTATATAAAATTTTATCATACCTATAATTAGGAAAACTAAATATAAAATTGTAAAATTCTAGTCTTAAAGTAATTACAGATATTTGTATAGTAAATTCTGTAAGAATTAAAAGAAGTAATCTAGCAAGACCTCATGCTATTATCCGCAAAATTCATATTATATTTCTTTATTTTACAAATTTAGTTAAAGATAAATATCTTTTTTAGTGAAATAAATTACTACTTGCAAGATGTTCCACATACTATAATACCAGAATGGGAAAGGCAACAAGCATTAAACACCTACTACGTGGGAAGCATATGCCAAGTGACCTACAAATAGGATCTTTACTCCATCCTTACATCCTTACCGCCGTGAGGGACGTGTTATCATCGTCCTGAGTTTACAGTTAAGGAAACAAAAACTGAGAGTGGTTTAGTGACTTGCCCAAGGTCACATAGGTAGGAAGTATCTAAAGCTGGTTTTGAACTCAAGTCTCACTCCCTGGCTCAGTACTTTGTACCACTGCACCCAGCCACCTCCTAATTATCAGACTTCTTTGCTTGAACAAAGGTTGGCAATATTTGGCTCAGCACCAGACAGACACTTAAAACTTAAATCTAGCTCTGCCTCAGATTAATTTCTGTATTTTTATTTAAAAGAAAAAGTGGAAAACCAAAGTAAAACAAAAGTGATTGCTCAAACCAATCTGTGATGGAAAATGGTGGGTAAATGTTACAGGCTCTCTTGCAGAGATGGAAATTCACTTTTTAGCCACTCAATTAATGAAAATGAATATTATAAGTATAATATAGAATAACTATATACCTATAATATATAACCATAAATATAATATATAGATAAATATAAAATATTTACTTTTCTGCTGGCTGATGATGTGTTGTAATTAAATGATAAATATACTTAAAGTTCAGTTGCATAGATTCCTTCATCTTAAGCAATGTTTAGTATAAACTAACCTTTGTAAGGAAAGATTCTTCAAAAGTGACTCTTCTCTTTTTTTTTCTGAAAACCAGTTTTATTTAAATAAGAGTTTAAATATATTGTATAACATTTAAACTAAAAAAAAAAAAAAAAGAAATCAAGACCAAACCAGTCTGTTACTTCTCATGGCTTTGGGCAGCTGTTGCTAGTAAATTGCAAGATCTGCAGTCACTACATTGACCATCTTGATACACTAGTTCAAAATTTGTTCCCTTGTCAAAAGTTTAATTCAGGTAAAGTTGGCCTCACAGTCTGGTGTTTTCTCTACTTGTATGTCCCCCAGAGGTAAGGCACTATTACTACTACTAAAAAAAAAAAAAGTCTGCTAAGATAACATCAGACCTTGGTGTGATGTTAAGAAGGAAAATGTCCTGCCATTTCCCCAAAACAAAACTCCTTCCTGTTCAGGTGGTGCAAGTCAACAGGGGACCCTGTTCTGCTACCAAAGGCTAACTCTTGATCTTGGTCGTATAACTGGACTGGGTGGTGGTGACCCTAACTAACTCTTCTGAGCATCACCAAGGGCAGCTCAGAGAGCAGTAATGTTATCTTAAATGGACAGGAAACTCTGAAGAGGGAGCACCAAGGAGCCTCTGGACAGACAGACATGGTTTCAGATGCTACTAGGGCTTTGGACTGGACTGAAACATTAGATTTTTGTGTTTCAGGCTGGGCACTGCCAAGCTTTACCTCTGTTTAAATGAGAGACTGCAACACTAGACAGCATGGCTCTTTTCAGTTTATTACATGAATGAGTTACACTAGTCCAAGTTAAACAGTGGACCCCAAATGGTTACATTATTCAAGCTGTGAGGTTTTTAAACTTGTGACAACGGACAGAAGGGAATTTTTCTACTCATTGCAAGGAAATCCTCACTCAAGCTTCAGTGAGCCAGGAGCACTTAAAACCCATGAACCTTCAGCTGGTCGTCCTTAGCCAGTCCAATATCCACGAGGAACTGGCACATGTTCTTGCGCTGGTCACCCTGTAGCTGAATTACTTCTCCATATTCTGGATGCTCAATTCAGTACCATTGCAGGCAAATTTCTTCTTGAAAGCCTTCACTAGTTTCTTTTTATGGTAATCGTCAGCGATCCCCTGGACAGGAGTGAGGGTCTTCCTGCCATTTCTCTGTTGAATTCTTATGTGGATAGAATCCTCAGTCCCAGAAGGAAGCAGGTCATCACCCTTACTTGCATCAGCAAAGAGGTTAAAAGAGTGGAGGTTCTGGATAGCGGACATACGATATGATTCCTTTTCCTCTGTGGAAACGGCATGCGGTAGGCGATGGAGGGCAGGGGGGGTGGGGAATGGATTGTCGGGTTAGCGAGGGGGCTTTAGAGGGGAGGTTGCTGAGTCCTCGGCGGCGGCTCAGTGACTGGAGCCGACTCTCTTCTCTTCTCCCACTAACACATTGGCTACATTCTCCCAGAAACTCTGCTGAATGACTGACCAGTGTTGCAAGCCAGAATATTTGAAAATCCGCCAAAGAATAGTAAAATAAACGAAGATAAGTTTAAATTGGAAAATAGCTTTGATACTGCAATGAGAGGCAAAATGAGGTTTATTCCTGCTGAATGTTTGTGATAATCTGATGGTTTCAAGATGGCAATGTAACAAGTATGCTTAGAAGCCATGATTTTCAAACAGCCTGGCATTTGCATTGCCAAGACATAAACATTTATAAAGTCTTGATCACGTGATTACACTGCTAAGGAGGTACAGGTGAACAGACAGGAAGACGGGAGCTATTCTGGTACATCAAACAGATACCAAATGGGGGTCACACATACACCTGAGCATCCTTTGGCAGTCAGTTTTCACTCAAACATTGAACCCATTTGGAGGTTTGGAAACAATTTGATGACAGATTAAGAAACACATTGTGCTCAGTCTGAAGCACTCTGAGTTTGATGTAGACGCTGTATGAATACCTAACTATTGTGTACATGATTATGAAAGCTTCAGATTGCTGCTGAAACAAACATTTAACGCTCTGAATTTGTACATGCTTGTTATCACAGAGGAATTTTTTTAACATGATTGTTGGACAATTATTTGCTGCTTAACATACCATCAAAGAATTCGATCATTAACCCTTAAGTGCAAACATCCAAGGTATTTGTGAACTACTAAATGGGAACCATTATACTAGGGAGATAGGTTCAAATGAGATATACAACCTTTACACAGAGAAATAAATATAATATCACCTGAGAATGGAAAAATCACTAAAAAAAATCAAGGAGATTTGAAAATGATTCATGGAGGAGATAGCATTTGAGATAAACTGTTGTTGTTTGATGCATTTTAATTAAATTTCAATGTTGTCTGTGGACTTAGAACTTTTTCATAAATCAAGAATATAAAAGTTTATTGGGAATAAAAAAGAATTCACCTAAATGTGCTGCTATTGGTAATAGGGCACTAAAATTCCAAAATATTTTTCCCCACAAACTGTCAATTTACCTGAGATAAACCTTGAAGAAGGCCTAGGATCCTAAGAGAGATGGAGTGAGAATAGAATGCATTCCTAGGCAAACCAAGGACAGAGGCCTTGAGATGGAGTGTCCAGTTTAGAAAGTAGCAAGGAGGTCAGTTGGGCTGGAATGTGGAGTGCATGCAGGGAGATGACGTAAAATAAATCCGGAAAGGGAGCCTAGATTGTGTAAAGATTTGAATGTCAAGTTGAAGAGTTTGCTTTTTGTCCTGGGAGTAATAAGGGGCTGAAAATTCTTTGTCAGGAAAATGTGGTCAAACTTGAGCCTAGAAGGCATCGTAACAGTCTCTGAAGATATCAGTGCTTTGTCTCATGACTTTCCCCTGCAAAACTTTAGTCCTGTAGTCCTCTTACTCAGTTGTATTAGGCATGTTTATAAAGACTATTTCTGACTTGTAAAGTCAGAGTGAAAAATGATAGTGTTTTTGCATGGATGTAAATATGTGGCTTACATACTGGTGTCTTTTTTTTTCATTCTTAAAATGATTTTTTTCTATGAAATGTGACCAGTTATATCCTCCTTACTTACAGTCAACTTGCATACACAGGAAATAGAATTTATTTCATTTCTACCTCTAAAAAAAGAAAAAAGGAAACTCAACTCTGGCCCTTTTATAAAGTAGATGTAAAATGTCACCTGTTCATAGAAGCAAGAATCAGAATTTGCTAGGTAATCAGGTAGCATTGTCATAAAGTTTTATTGAATTAAGACTATCATGTCTCAGATTTATAGGTCACATCTCTTCTGAGAACTCTGAGCGTTTTCCTATAGATAATCCCATGTGTTATAAAACCCCTGTCAAGTAAGGTAGGGCAGGCACCACAGTTCTCATACAATAAAACCTGTATGTAAATCCTCAATCTGTCTCTTCAAACCATTGAGAATAAGATTTAACCCTACAGGGCATTCCTTTTGTACAGTCAAAAAAGAGTCGTCTGATCATTTTCCCAAGGAGCTCTTTCATCCGTGCAGTATGACACCATTTGAAAACTCGACCGTCCCTGTGTATTCAAGGATAGCAGCTTTGAAGAGACAATTTCTTAGCCTTTCATCTCTATCTGGAAATCAGTTTCATACTTGGTGTATGATAAATGTTTGAATATTTTAAATGGTCAAAGGAATAAGAAAACCTTAGCATTAACAAGGGTCTTCTCTTATCTACTGTCCTCACACAAAAGGTGTCACAATAGTTGTCTCTGGCAATGCACAGGTTGCATACGGTTCCGATGGAGAAACTCATTGACTCTTGGTCATCAAAGAGCATTTGTTCAGGGCCAATTGAAGTAGTCACATAAGGTCGCTTCCTTCTGAGGAATACAGCCTCAGGTGGTAGAGAGAACTGCATTTGGATTCTGAGGATGCTCTGGCTTCACATCTCACTCATGTCATTTCACTTAACTTCATTGGGCCTCAGTTTCTTCATCTGTAAAATGGCCTAGGGCTGATGAAATGACTTCTGAGATCTTTTCCAGACCTAAATCTATGATCCTGTGACCTATGAATGGCTGTTGTAGGTGCAAAAAGAAGAGGAAAGAGATGGGTTGGCTGTCTGCAAGTAACTGAAGGGCTGTCCTGGGCAAGAGGTGTCAGGCTTCTTCTGCTGGCTCCCAAAGGGCAAAACCAAGACTGATGGGTGGAGGTAACAAAAGAAACAATTTCGGCTTGCTTTTGGGAATATTTTTCCTGATGATGAGAACTGTGCCAATGTGAAAGGGTGAGGCAAGCTCCACTTTCTTGGGGTCCTCCAGCATAATTACCCATGATATCTGCTGTCAGAGGGATTCCTTTGCAGATGGGAGGTGCACTTGATGCCTGCTGAGGTCCCTTCTGATTCTCTAATTTTGTGATTCTGTGAGTGGCTAATATTATAGCTGCTCTTGCTGCTGCCCAATCCTTAATTCTTTTTTTTTTTGAAAGAGAAAGGAGGGGGCAGCTAGGTGGCACAGTGAATAGAGCACTGGCCCTGGAGTCAGGAGGACCTGAGTTCAAATCCAACCTCAGACACTTAATACTTACTAGCCATGTGACCTTGGGTAAGTCACTTAACACCAATTGCCCTGCCTTCCCCCCTCCAAAAAGCAAAGAAATATGTGTATATAGAGAGGGGGGAGAATGAAAGAAAGGAAGAAAGAGAGAAAGGAAGGAAGGGAGAGAGGGAGGGAGAAGGAAACAAGAATCTTGAAAGAAAAGAGAATGTAACCCTTATCAAAGATAAAATAGATGCAAATGACCTTTCTTCAGTGTTTTTCAGGGGGGGGACAAATATTCTCTATATAACTGCTACATTTCCTAATTTTGCAACAGAGTGGTGTGGCAGCCAGAGACAGGATTTGGAATCAGGAAATCCTAGGTTCAAACTCTGTGACCCCACATAGGTCATTTTATCTCTTTGAGCCTCAGTTTTGTCATCTGTCAAAGAGGGAAAATAAAGCCTGCAGCCCCTACATCATAGGGCCCTTATGAGACCCAAAGGAACGAATTTGTTGGCCTTAAAGTGCTGTATAAATGCCAGCTGTCATTATTATTTCATTTTTAGAAAAGGGAGCTCTATTTGCTGCATTCAGCATCTACATCTCTGAAATCTCATTGAGGGAAATTGGTGTGCTGAGTAAATGCTGTCAGATTCCTCCTGTCTTATCTCTCCTCAGATACCACTTCCTTTAACTCATGTTTGCTCAACCACAGTCCTAAATAGGCTTTGCCCATAGCATGTGCAGATCACTGTCTTTGGTCTGAATCGTCATTCTAAGGTTAGATTAGAGGGTTTGGTGGAGAATAAGAAGAATAGCTCCCAATGAGATACCACTTTGAGGTTTGCAAAAAAGTTTTCCTCCCAACAAACCTATGAAATAGTTTGTGAAGTCTTCTTATCCCCATTTTGCAGATGAGGAGACTGAGGCTTAGAGAAGTTAAGAGTGTCCAGGATCACACAACAGCCCCCAGCAAGTGTCAGAGATGGGATTTTAACCCAGGCCAAGTCCTGGGCTCAGCTGCATGGAACCAATTCTATTATTATTATTTATCACCATCATTATCATTAGTAACATTTCATTCTCATAATGCATAGAGAGCTAGTTTCAAAGACAGAAAGACTTCAATTCAGTCCGACCTGAGCAATCCTCTTGATGCTCTAGGAAGCTTTCTAAGACTAAGCTGTAGAGGTGACACCTTCATTGTAAAAGATAGTTCCCCTGGGGTGGCTAGATGAATAGAGCACTGGCCCTAGAGTCAGGAGGATCTGAGTTCAAATCCAGCCTCAGACACTTGACACACTTACTAGCCCTGTGACCTGGAACAAGTCACTTAATCCCAATTGCCCTGCCTTCCCTCCTCCAAAAAGCAAAAAAAAAAAAAAAAAGAGGTAGTTCCCTAGACCTTTGAAATCCCAGCTCCGCCCAGTTCCTCTTCCCTTTTGTTGTCTCTAACTCATCTTTCTCCACAAGGTTCCTATAAGAAGGGGTCCTGGGACCGAGGGCTATCCTGCCACTATTCTTTCATATTCTACAGACTTACACAAATAAAGTCATTGGTTTTTGTTTGTTTTGGTTTTTGCTTTGTTTTGTTGCCAAATGAAGGTGTGAGGATGTAAGCTCATCCTCTATGCTATGGGCTTGCCACAAGGTCCTCAGCAGCACTCTAGCCATCAGTGGGACAAGAGGCATGGTGATAGCCTGCTTCCACATCACTGACCTCTTTGGCTAGGTTTCTATACTGGGAAAACTTGGAAGCTCCATGTAGGTTCAAAATTATGAGGAGTTTGTATGTCAACAACTTATTATGTTGTTAGGAAGTTTTTAATGGATCGATGATATGTCTGGGTGAGTGGGGAAACAGTTGAGTCGGCAGTAATGATCTCGTTCCAATACAGTTTATTGGTACAATCATCTGGTACATTTTGAGGTATGTATCTGGAGTCTGAAGACTTGTCTTCTGACAGTCCAAGAAGGATAGTGTAAGTATAGTCACCAAATCGCATCTTGCTCCATAGTCATTCTTGCTAAATGCTTACAAGCCAACACTAATGTGGTTCACAGCCTCTATTATTTCCTTGCATCAACTACATTGATGACTAAGTTCTATGTCCTTGAGGATACCCTTCTGCTATTTATGTTGCAAATGTCTGAGTCCAGAATTGCCATTTTCAACCCCTCCATTTCCACAAACAAATCTGTAAGACTCAGCCTTTGTCCAATGTTCCTTTGTTGACATATTGTTGGCTAAGTTCCTATAGAGGGTGTCAATGGAGGGTCTCTTGGATCTTAACCATTGTGTAGGCTCTATCTGGAGGCAAATCCCTTTTGGTTGCATTTCATAAGTCAAATGGAAGGGACATGTTAGCAGCCTTTACTATCAAATGAATAAATGGATGGATGAGCAAAAAAGTATCCATTAATTGTTAACAGTGTGCCAAGAACTGGACTAAGTACAGGGGCCACAAATAGAAAACTCCAAGTATTAGAAATGATTGTACTCCCTTTTCCATTTGGAATGGAAACTGTCCTTGGTTCTGTGTGTAATTCTGGTTAGATACCACGAGATGATGGGGAAGATGGGAATAAACATTTATTAGGTGCCCACTACATGATGCAGACTGTGCTGAACACTTTACAAATATCACCTCTTTCATCCTCATAACACTACTAGGAGACCAGTGCTTTTATCATTCCAATTTTACAGTCAAAGAAACTGAAATAGTCAGCAGTTAAGTAATTTTCCTAGGACCAAACAGCTGGCAAGTGTCTGAAGCTGGATTTGAACTCACTTCTTCTTGACTCCAAGCTCAGTGTTCTGTCCACTGCACTTTCTAGCTGCCCTCTTAATACATTTAAAGCTAGGCAAAACCATAACGGACTTTAAAATGTTGTCCTCTGAAATGCTGTATTTTATACCAGTTCTTGACATTATTGTGTTAATGGCATTTTTTAAGCAAAGAACAATTTTCCATTTGGACCTCAAATACTGTTGTATTCCTACTATTTTTGAGCCATGAGTGCAGAACTGAGTCAAAGTCTTTGCAATAATCAGTGAAAGCAGTAGGAATGTCGTTGAATTTCTAGACAGCTTACTTAATAATTATTGAATCAATATTAAGTTGTTCTTTAAACCACTGGGACGTTATGGCATATCCTTTTCACTTCTATTCAATATACTGTTTTCTCATAAGTGTGTGTATGTGTTCATATACATATATAATATACATAAATCATGCACACATGTATATATGATATCTATGTGATATAAGCTGTAAATGATTTGTACAAAGCATATAAATACATTATTGGCCCATGCTGGAAGGGTCACATATTCATACTAGATATGTGATACCTTCTGTTAAGAAAGGTAGAATGGGGTGGCTAGGTGGTGCAGTGAATAGAGCACTGGCCCAGGAGTCAGGAGGACCTGAGTTCAAATCTGACTTCAGACACTTAACACTAGTTGTGTGACCTTGGGAAAGTTACTTAATCCCAATTGTCCTGCCTTCCCCCCTCCAAAAAGCAAAAAAAGAAAGAAAGAAAGAAAGGTGGGATCATGCCTGCTTCTGAGAAGGTGGTAAAGTGCTTTGCCAGGAGTTACTGTGATGCATTTGAGCCAATAATTATGGATTTTGGTGGTTCTGCTGCTTTCTAGTCTTGCAGAAAAGCTAGTTGCAGCCACATCTCTTAATCTAACTCATCTGTCTTTCATCATGTTAACCGTGGGAAGATTTTCTCTTTCTTGTTTGATCTAATGTGTTGTTAGATTTCTCATGAACAAATAGAATGCCAGAAATTTCTGCATCATCTTTTTGGGAGGTTCTTTCACCTCTGATTTCTTTATTTCTCCCTCCTTTGTAGTAAAATTTGTGACTGATGTTGAAATACTTGTCTTGTTTGCTAAACCGTTTTGACTCCTTGTAGCACCTTAACATTTTGACTTTTGCCTTCAGTAATTATTTTTCTTATTATTTATTATACATTACACTATTATTCATTCTTTCCATTTCCATCATAGATTAGCCCAATATAGTCTACCACATTAGGAGTCCCTCTGTGCCTTTTGAGGCTGGGATTCATCCCTCTTTAGTCCTCTCTTCTGAATCAAAGTTTGGAGATGTTTCCCCGCACCCCCAGCATGTCATTTTGCTTCCAGTAGTCCCATCCCATTAAATGCCATCCTCTTTACCTCTAGAAATTCCCTCAGATTTCAAGGTTCAATATAAATGCCTCCATTTCCATAGAGCTTTGCAAATTACTGCTGTCTTCTTAACTTCAAGGGAGTACTTACTGTCTACATCTTTTATTTGCTGAGTAACTATATTTTGTATTATTGTTTCATTTTTATGTATTTCCAATAATAATTTTAAAGTAATAGCTGATATTTCTATGATGCTTTAAGGCTGGCAGAGTACTTTTCTTCATAACAAATCTGAGCGGTAGCCATTATTTTTTCCATTTTGCAAATAAGGACACTGAGGCTGAGAGAACATTAGTTGCTTGCCCAGCTAATCAGTGTTTGAGGCAGGATTCAGAGGTGGATCTCCTCACTCCGAGTCCTGGCTTCTATCCACTACACAAAGCTCTCTTTCACCTTGTTTTTAGATCAATCACTTGGTAAATTTTTTGAAAGAAGGAACTGCATTTTATGTCTCTGTATCTTCCACAGTGGTCCTGGTATCTTGCACGTGGTAGATGTTCAAAAATTGCTTGTCCCCAACTGAGCATCCTTCTAGCCTTTAGGCTAGTCTCTAGGGCAGCGGTTCTCCTGTGAGTGGCGACTCCTTTGGATCGTATATTTCCGATGGTCTTAGAAACGGAGACACCGCTCCTCTATCTGTCTCCAGGTGGGTCTGCCCACATGCAGATACGCCCACATATGAGTATTAAAGGGTCATGGCATTAGGAAGGTTGAGAACCACTGCTCTAGGGGGTGGGGATATATACAAAGTCATTTCATCAGCTTGAGTCTTAGATGTGTATGATGAAAAAGAAATGTCCTATTCTGATAGTTCATTCATTCTGATGGTTTTATTAAATTTCTAATAGGAAGTATTTGTATTCTTTCTCTCTTCTGTGTATGGACAATCAACTCTTGATCAACTGATGGAGAAAAGTAGGGTTGTAAGGATAATTGAAATCAACAGACCATTGCCTAAAGTCAAATGAATGAGCATTAATTAAGCACTTACTATGTCCCAGTCACAAAGAAACCAGAGATTTTCATTGAATATTGATTCTAGTACTTACCACTTGTGATAAGATCACTCCATCCCCCTTGGCCTCAATTTGCTCATCTGTAAGATGGAAGAACAAACCACTCCAGTATCTTTGCCAAGAAAACTCTTAATGGAGTCCCAGAGAGTCAAGACATGACTGAAACAACAACAATAAGGTAGGAGAGTTCAAGAGAGAGAAGTTGGACCTATTTCCATGTATGCAAATCTCCAAGAGATAACGTCTACCTCTTCATCCATAAAGCCTTCCCCCAAAGCTTCTGGCAGGAAACAAAAATGGTATGTGAGTTTCAGGCTCATCCTAGCTCTCTTTCTCTTCTGCAGGATGTGGTCATGTCTGATGAGATGCACAGAAAGGTTCTGCTATACTCTGGTATTGTTCAGAAGTTGGGGAAAAGCAGAATCCTGACATAGAGTCAATCAGCAGGGAGTCAGAAGTCCAGGTGGGCACTGCCATGGTGTACCCACCATCTTGGCTTCCAGGTGTCAGCATTCAAGACCCTCCAGACTATGCTGAGAATCACTAGTTCTCTGGATAGACACACCACATCTGACATCTTCCCTTTTTCAATTTGGGGAAGAGATTTGGCAACAAAGAAGTCCCCAGTACTAGGACTATAATTAAGAAAACTTTGGCACTCTACTTTTTTAGAACTGACTTTAATTGTGGGCTGCAAAATATGAAATAAAAACAGGGAAACATTCCTCAAAGGAACCTCTGATACTTCACCCAAATGGAAGAGAAAGAGGAAGAGACTACTCTAATATCCAAATGAAAGAGGTAGGAAGCATTGTGACCATTACCTGGTCCCATATCAGTGGTTAAGACTGGACATAAGACTGATCCTTAAGTACCTTGTCCTCTAACTAGGAATAAGATCTATTCAATCTCTCTGGCTTGGCTACACCCCTCCCTCACTAACTGGCATTCTCCTTCTTTCCCAGCATATCTGTGGACTATGTCTCAAAGGGCCACTATCTTAGTCAGAAAGTTACTTAGATGAGATAAAAGCCCAGTAAAGTCAAGAGTATTAGCTACTGGCAACAAAGACATGTAACGGAACATTCCATTCAGTCCCAAATCCAATTCTTCCTAAGGCAAAAAACTCCATTTAGGCTGAAATCTGTCCCTTTCCTCCTTCTCCCAACCACAGCATAGCATGGAAGAGGAATCAGTCAGAGAGCTGTGGCTTATCTCCCCTGTGAAAAGGAGCAAGGAATGGGCAGTTCATTGAACACCAAGATCTGAAAGCTCTGTTGAAGTTTTTAATGGTTTTCAGCTCACAGGTGAACAGGTCCATTCAATGCTCCAGGATACTGGGAAACTCAACTCCAAGCCTTGAAACTTTTGGTATTTCAAGCTGTCACTTAAGACCCAGTCATTGAAACAAGGATGGTTCCGTCACCCCAGTGATTTACATCCATGTGGCACTGGCTAGCTCTCAGAAATCTCAAACCCTGGCAGCATCAGGGGAACAGGTGATGTCACTGTCGGCTTTGTCTCTCTAAGAGCTTTTATTCCATAAGAAAGCTAGAGAAGAGGGTAGAGTTTGGCACTTGGAGTCAGGAAGACCTTGGAGTTCCAACCCAGCCTCAATTATTAATCTCTGTGACTCTTCTGGGGCACAGTTTTCTCATTTTTAAAAACGGTGGTTGGAGTGGATGACCTCCAAAGTCCTATTCAACTCTTACGCTATGATCTTTTTGAGGAGCAACTTCTGAATTTCAGATTTCGGAAAGCAGCCATAATATTTTTTGAGTATATTACCCATCATTTCATCAAGTGTTAGCAATCAATCACAGCTGATTAAGGTTAAATCTTGGTCTTATGTTAGACACAAAATTCATGTTCTCAGCAGACTATGTGTCAAACTCTCATTGCCCTCTCTTAGTCTGGGGTGAATCATTCCTTTGCTTGTATAGAAAAGGTGTGGCACCACTCCCCAGCTTTCAGGAGACACTAAGGGGAAAGATAATTGGTGATCTTCCCTTGGATGTGACTGACGGACTTTGAAGCATGACTGTGGCCCAGGAGGCACACCCCAAGTTTGAATATCGAGGGTCAGGCTCAGAGATTTGGAGCTGGAAGGGACCTTGGTGGCCTTCAAGTCCAACCCTCTCATTTTATGGATGAGGAAACAGATTCTGTTTCAGTACCTAGGATCACACAGGTAGTAAGTGTCTGAGGCTGGATTTGAACTCATGAAGATGAATCTTACTGACTCCAGACCCAGTGCTCAATGCACTACGGCACCCCCTGGCCCATCTGTTATGTGGCAATATCATCAACTAATCTTTCATCTCAGGCATCCAATTAGATGGTGCAGTGAATAGAGTACGGGACTTGGAAGTCAAGGAGACCCGAGTTCACATCCAGCCACAGATACTAGCTATGTGACCCTGAGCAAGTCACTTAACCTCTGTCTGCCTTGATTTCCCCATCTGTGAAATAGGAATAATAACGGCACCTGCCTAATAGGATTGTTGTATCAAATAAGGTATTGCTTATAAAGCAACTGCAAACCTTAAAGTGCTATACACGTGTCAGATGTTATTAAGCTCTGCCAGCTGTTCCTTCAATGGTTGATTCAGAATCTCCCCTGGTTCTTTCTCACTTTTTCCCCCTCCTTCTGAGATATCCCCTTCCTTTCTCTCTCTGACTCATCCCTCACCCACACATCCTCTTCATACCTTCCTAAGGTACTACCCAGAGACCACACGTCTTTCCCACTCTCCATCCCCCTACCAACAGAACATTCTATTTCCTGGCACACAGCCTGTCACTCCTTACACATTTATGGCCACAAAACAACTGCATTTAAATAGAGCTTGTGACATTTCAAACCAAAGGGACAGATGCCGGTGATTAGTCAATCAGCAAACAGTTGTTGAAGGCCTTCTGTTGGCACCATGTTTGGTGTAAAACAACAGACCTTCCCCTGGAGGAGTTTACAGTTTATTGGGGGGACCAGATAGATACAGATAAACAATCAGTTACAACATAAGGCCAGGGGAGTTCTGGACTGGACTTCTGCCACTGGTGCTTGATAAGCCCTTTATCTCTCAAGGCTTTGTTGTAGTAAAGAAGATCTGGTCTGGGGAAGGAGGGAACAGAGAGCTGATGTCTCTGAGACTCCATCATTCTATGAGTGCTATGGCTGGTAAATGCTCTACAAATTCCAATATTAATCATCAGCAAGTTTGCTAGACACTTCATGTAAGAAAAGCTGACGTTTGGTTATCACTGTGCAACCTGCAAGGTGTTTTGCATACATTATCTTCTCTCCAGTCCCACATCAACAAATGCTTATCTGACATTTCAAATTCAATGTCCCACAGTCTTCTCAAACTCAACATGTCTGAGATAGGACCTGCTTTCTTCTCCCCAAAACCTTCTCCTCGTTTGACTTCCATGTTGCTTTCACCAACATTCTCCCAATCCCTCAGGCTCACACCCTTGGTGCCATCCTTCCCTCCTCCCTCACACTCAGTTGCTAAATCTTACCATTCTCTGCATTTATATCCCACACCTGCTATCCAGATACAAGCCGTCATCACCTCTCTGCTCAGCTATTGCAACACCCTTCTGGTGGGTCCCCCACAATTCCCATCCATTCTACTCTCAGATGCCAAAAGTCTTGTTCCTAAAGCATAGATCTGACCTGGTCTTTCCAACTCAATAAACTCCAATGGTTTCCTATTACCTCAAAGAGCCAACTTGAACTCCTTTGTTTGGCATTTAAAGTTCTTCACAACTGGGGCCCTTTCTATCTTTCCATTCTTACACATTCCTCACTTCCTTCACCTCTTTGGTCCAGCCCTATCAGCTGATGTGACCAGGGAGTATAAAGGTTGGATGTGAGGAAGAGGAGCATGCCAGGCTTTGGGGACAGCTGATACAAGAGCACCAGGATGGGAGATGGAGTATTGTGTGGGAGAACAGCCAACGGGGCAGTCTAGTTAGACTATAGAGTGCCTGGTGGGGAGTAATTTATCAGAAGCTGTTTCAGCACCTGGTGCTTCCAGATCATTAGGGAAGTGAGAGTTAGAGAGCAGGGCATGTGAACCACTGGGGAAGTGAGTCCAGGCAGAGAATCAGGGAATGCAGGGAGGTCTGCTGAGGAAAGCACATGATTAGAAGATTCAAGGTTTCAGCCTTGTCTTTAACTGGCAGGTAGGAGTGGGGAGTGAGGGAGGTAAAAGCAGGAGCTGAGTCCCTCTGTTCAGATGTGAGGCTGAAATGAATAGAGACATCTGTCCAAAGACATCTGTCCTTTGAAGCCAATCATCTTCCCAGTAAAAGACAGCTGGCTGGCAACAAGAATAGAATGTTGTTCAGGGAGTCAGGAAGGCCCAAGTTCAAATCCTGCTTCAGACACTAGCTGGGTGACTCTCTTGAAGTCCCTTCACCTCTGTTTACCTCAGTTTCCTGGTCTGTAAAATGGGGGTGGTAATAAGAGCACCTAGCTCCCAGGGTTGTTGTGAGGACCAACTGAGATAACCTATGTGGGGTGCTTTGCAAACCTTAAAATGCTATCTAAATGCTAATTATTATTTTGAGGTTTGGTTTTTTTTTTTGCTTTTTTGGAGGCAGGGAAAGCAGGGCAATTGGGTTAAGACTTAACCATTAAATGACTTGCCCAAGGTCACATGGCTAGTGGCTGAGGCTGGATTTGAATTCAGGTCCTCCTGATTCCAGGGACGGTGCTCTATTCACTGCTCCACCTACTAATTATTATTATTAAAATGTTAGAAAACCCTTGCTGGTCTGGGCTGTGAACTTCCGGCCCTTGGCTCCTCCCCCAGCACTTGCCTGTCATGGGAAGCACTGGGCTATAGAGTAGAAAGAACAAGGAATTTGGAGCCAGAGAGTCATCATTCAAATCCTGGCTCTGACACTTGCTGACTGTGTGACCTTGGAGAAGTCACTTCCTGGGCCTCAGTTTACTCCTTTGTAAAATGAAGACCTCTCATGGCCCTTCCAACTCTGTGATCCTATGTGTTCACATAAGTCTCTAAAGCAGGACTGTAAAGTTCACTTGATCTCTTGTGCCAGTGTGTGAGCCAGACTGATCTCTGGGCAGATTTGTAAATAAACTGGCCCAGGTGCCAGGGTTTACCACATGCTCAAATGTAGACACTTGCACTGAGGAGCACAACTGGCTAAATACCAATTCAACCTACCAGATGTGCCGTTGTCAAAGGACAACGTCATTTTTTAAAAACATCCTAAAGGCAGGGTGGCTAGGTGGCACAGTGAATAGAGCATCAGCCCTGGAATCAGGAGGACCTGAATTCAAATCCAGCCTCAGACACTTAACACTTACTAGCCGTGTGACCTTGGACAAGTCACTTAAACCTAATTGCCCTGCTATTCCACCCTCCAAAAAAAAAAACCATCCTAAAGGCTTTGCAAAACTGAGCTGGATTTTTTTTTCTTCCTTAGCTTGAAATTGCAGGGTTAGGAAGGAGCTGATGGCTCTTTCACTCTCTTTCATACCCTCTTTTCTCTCTCAACATTTCCCCTCTCCTCTCTTCTCTCTCTTCTCTCCCCTCTTTTTTCTCTCTGCCCCTCTTCTCTCCCCCTGCCCTCTCTGCTTTTCTCTCCTCACCTCCCTTCCTCTCTTTCCTCTTCTCTTCCTTTTCCCTCTCCTCTCTTTTGTCTCCCTCTTCTCTTTTTCTTCCTTCTCTGTCTCTCCTTTCTTCTCTCTCTTCTTTCTTCTCTTTCTTCTCTCTCTCCTTGACTCTCAACTCCCCCCTTTCACATTCCCCTTCCTCTTTCTCTCTTTTTCTCTCTCCCATTCACTCCCTCTCTTACTCTCTCTCTCCCCTTCCTTCTCCCTCTATCTTTTCACTCTTCCTCCCCCCACCTCCTCTTTCCTTTCATCTCTCTTCTTACCTCCCCCCTCCCCCCATTTACAGTCTTGCCCCAGTTTACCGCTTCTATGGTGAGCTATGGAAATTGTCTCTTCAGCCAGCTGCTTAACTCCCAGAAATCTGTTGGCCTGTGGAAGCCTGTCAGCAGAGGCAAAGAGAGGTTAGGGAAACAGGGAGCTGAGGGCTTTAAAAGAAAGGGAGACAGAGTGAAAGCAAAAGAGAGGGAGGAAAGGGGAGAGGACAGGAGAAGAGGGAGGGAGAGAAATGAGGGAAGGGGAAGAAGGGGGAAGGAGAAAGATGGGAGAAGAGAGTAGGAGTTAAAGGGTAGGACTCTAGACCATCCTGGTTGTGGTCCCCTGTGTGGAGGAAGAAGAAAAGGGTTGTGCATACCCTGTAGCCAGAACTTTTCCTGAGGCCCAAGTCCTGGGCAGGTCCTGAATAATTCAACACTGTGAGAGGGCCCCAGTGGTACAGGACTGGAGCATCTCCCCTGAGCTGTTCCATCAAGACCAACAGCCCCTCTTCTAAATTACCTCTTTAAAACAAAAATTAAAAAACAGTCATTTGTCTGCAGGAGGCTGAAGAGGGAGAGGGAGCACCCTGCTGCCCTGGACTCCATATGCCAGCTTCCCTTCATTTGGTTTCCCTTTCAAGGGGTCCATTTCCCCTTTTAAGCTTTACCTGACCTGACAAGCCTGCCCCTGAAGTGAGTTGGAGGCAGCCATAAAAAGGCATTTGTCTGAAGGTCTAACTTCCACTAGAATCCAGGCTGTTGCAGGAGAAAGGCTGGGCTGGAGTTTCCTGCTTCTATATTAGGGTTGCTACCTGGGACCTGTGAGATGCTTCTGCTCTAAGTAGCTCAAGAAGGCACTTACAGAGAATACAAAGGTTGGTAGTAATAAATAATCATAATATTTCACATTTCTATAAGTCTTGGCAGTCTGCAATGTACTTTTCTTATAAGACATCCATGAGGTAAGTAGGACATGTCTTGGTCTGTTCTTATGACTTCATTGGTGTAGGGGAACTCCCAGTGTGAAAACTTCCTCCATGATTCAGACTGACCAATCCTCTGTCATTTTTAATAGAGTTGCTTGGAGGCAGTAAGAGGTTAAGTGTCTTGCCCAGGGTCACACTGTCTCCTAAGGCAAATTCTATGCTACAATGACTCTTCTACAAGTATTATTTTGCCCATTTTTGCAGATAAGAAGACAGAGGCTTAGACCAGTTAAGTGACTTGACCATGGCTATTAAGTGACAGTGGAAGGGTATTTGGTTCTTCCAAGAGTATTCGCATTTTAAATCAAATCCTTGGTGAGAGTGATGCTTCCACCCACAGAAGCAAACCTGTCATGATAGAATCACTAAAGTGTTACCCTAGCATATAAGTGAAATATCAGGGGAGGGAAGAAATGGGGGAAGAAGGAGCTTGCCCCTTAGTGATAACTCTCAATCAACAAAAATTTATTAATCTATTACTATGTTTATAATACATTTCTTATATGTATTACCATTAATTATTACTGTTATATCAAGCATGGTGTTGGGTGTTGGGATACAAAGGCAAATATGAAACTCTCTAAGAGTGTAAGTTAAGGAGGAATGAGCAAAGTGTGTCCATGGAGGGAGTTTCCAAGCTGGAAGTTCTATTATTAGTACTATTAAGTAATTGTACTAATTTGTTTTTTACAAACACACCAGAGCTTATCTACCACAATTGTTTACCCTTCCAAGTAGTTGTCTTTGGAGGGTCTACGTTTACTTGAAAAAAGATACCAAAAGTGCTCTCATTGTCCCAAATTTTGGGGAGTTGGACTGTTGCTGAGCTTCCAATGGTGAGACAAACAGCTCCAGACGTTGTCTTCAAGGCCGGTTTATAAGCCCCTTGTAAAAACTGGTCTCATTACTTAAAAGACACAGTTCATTTTCTGACCAGGCACAATACCACCCAGTTGGATCTCCCCATTTAACCTACTCAATTTGGGTACAGATGATTTATGACTGTTTCTAAAAATTAAACCCGCCTCTGAAGGAAAATGATTTTTCATCATGAAGGACATTCAAAACAATGTGCTAAGTTACCAAACACTCAGGAAAGAAAGCTTTACCCTTCTCATTCAGGTCATGTGATTAAGAGCTGAAAGGGACCTCAGCCCAACCCCCTCCCTTTATAGTTGAGGAATCTGTGGCCCAGAGAGGAAATTTCTCCCAGATCACACAGTGGGTAAGAAGCAGAACCAAGACCTCAACACAAGTCTGGCCTCCCAATCCAGGGGGTCTTTCCAGCACATCAAGCTCAGAGGCTTACTGCTTGTGTTTGGATCCTCATACATTTTCTAGGATTGAAAAAAGGACTTGAACCACAGCCATGGGGAAGGGGGAGGGGGGGGCGGGAATGAGTACTCTTCTCCTGAAAAGATGGAGAAATGTTGGCCAAGTAATTATTCATTGAATTTGGGATCAGTCAAATGATCAGACTTGGAGTAGTCACTAATAGTTCAACATCAGCTTGGAAGGAGGTCTCTAGCACTCTCCCTCATGGAGCTGGGCTTGACTCTCCTGTTCAATTTTTTTTTAAATCAGTAACCTAGAGACTGAGACTCACATGGTAAGCATATCAGATCAGCAGATGACTAAAGACAAGTAGGGACAAGGTAACAGGTGACAAGAGTTCCAATCCAAAAGGATTTTGACAGGCTAGAAAATCAGGATGAATCTAATAAGACAAAATGTAATAGGGAAAAATACGAAGTATTCTGCTTGCATTTTAAAAAATGAACCAAACCTTGAATTCACAAGTATAAGATGGGGGAGACAGGGCATGGCTAGACAGGAATTCATATGAAAGGAAGAAATGAGGGAGATTAGACAACAAGCCTGCTATGAGTCAAAGTGCGATATAAGAACTGAAAACCTAAATGCCAAGAGAGGCTTGGCTTCCAGGAATCAGGAAGTAAGGGTTGGCCAAAGTCTGACTAGTCTGGAGTCAGACTGGTACTGTCAGAATGGGGAGTCAGTTCTACAGACCTAGAATTAGGAAACCCAAGACCTAATCCTGTCTTAGATGTATGATCTTGAGTACAAGTTACCAAATCACTTCCTGCCTTAGTTTCCTCATCTGTTAGATAATAAGGACACCTACCTCACAGGATTGTTGCAAAGGAGCAAATATAAAGTGTTTTGCAAACTAGTTAAAGCTGCTATGTTGTTATGGTTGCGAAAGTTTGTTGCGTCTGAGAACCAGAGTTTGAGAATATTGATAAATTGGAGAATACCAATGAGTGTGGAGAGGAAAAAGGAAGAGAAAGGAACATATAATAAATATACCCCCAAAAAACCCCAAAATATAAAGACAATGGGAGAACATTCATAGGAGACAAACAGAACCATGGAAACTTGAGTCTATGCCTTGTGAGGATTTGTTGAAGACACTGTGGGTGTTTGCTATGAAGAAGAGAAGTCTGAGAGTAGGGGGAATGGAGGTATAAGGAATGATCATCTTTAAGAATATGAAGGGGCATGTCACCTGGAGAGGCGATTACTGTTTGGCTATAGAGACCAAAACAAGAAGCAATGAGGGGAGAAAGTTTCAAAGGAAAAATAACAGTTGATGTCTGAAGAAACTTCCTAATAATCAGAGTTGTCAAAAAGTGGAATGGCTAACCTCAGGATGTTGTGGGTTCCCCCTTATCAGAGGCTGAGCAAAAGCCCTCATAAGATATGTTATAGTGGGGGTGACTTGAGACTATGAGTTGAATTAGATGGATGCTGAGGTCCCCTCAAAATCAGAAATTCTGGGATACTTGGTGATATTCTTCATAACTGGAAGAAATGCTAAATTTCAATTTGAGATGAATGAAAATAAAGATACAATTTTTACCCCAGCCAAGTTCAAGGATCCCTTGAAATTTATGTACAGATTCCAACAGAGTGAATCCCCAAAGGGTCCATGGACCACAAGTTAAGAATCCTGGTAATAAGGAGTGCTGAAAGCCACAACCAAAAGTCTTGTTATGATTCCAAGGTAAGGGAGAGCTACAGGAAAATGTTGAGTGCAGAGATGTAACGGATGACAGATAGGGAATGCAAGCAGATACATATAAAAATGTCCAGTGGGATGTAAGCTCCTTGTGAGCAATAATTACCTCTTGCTTGTCCCAGTATTTTCGGTAGAATAGGCGTTTAATAATGGCATATTGAAAACAACAAAAACCAAGTGTAGAATGGCAAGGTCCTGAGTGAAGAGTGACTATTGAGGCCTTAGGAAAAACACAAAATCAGAAGTCATTCTGAAACTAAAATTGTCCCATTCCACTAGAATAAGGAATATGCTTATTCTCAGAACTGAAATCAGTCTGGGCTGCCAACGTGGATGGACAAAGTCAGTGATGGAGATACTGTAACTGACTAAAGCTTGTCAGTTACAATGTGTCACGGGGTAGAAACAGAATCAAAGCATGTGAACTCAGCTGGAGCATTTAGTAGCTGTATGATTGTGGGCAAATCACTTCTCTCCCTGTGTTTCAGCCTCCCCATCTGTAAAAGAAGTTGGGCTACATGATTCCTCAAATCCTTCCCAATTCTGAATCCTAACGATGCTTTGACCAGCCAACAGCAGCCTCCTTGGGCAATGGTTTAAATCAGTCAGCCTGGCACCCTTTAAACCTAGCTGACAGAGTGCCAGGCCCTCCTTCCCATCCTGCTAGAGGAGCTGCAGCTGCTAGTTGGAGCAGCGGTGGACAGCAACCAAATTCTTAAGTGACCAAGTCAATATCTGCATATCTAATTTAGTCCACAACCTCAATCTGTGCTTATGTTTTTCCCCTGAATATAATACAAAGGAGGAATGAGGGACAGGATATTTTTATTCAAACACTTGGTTTGATTCTCTATTTTGAGAGGTCAGGAAAAACCAGAGTATGCTGTTGGGAACAGTAAAGGATTGGCAGTCCAAGTGTCTCACAGACTTTGTTCTGAATCTCAGAATTTACTTTTGTGAAATGATGGCATCTAACCTATATTTCTAGGATTACTGAAGGAGTGCTGAGTTAGTCCTTAAGTAAGAATTATCTTCTTTAATCATTCCAGTATCTGAATGCTAAGGACAGCCAGTATGCAATTAAGTAGCACAAATACTGAATTCCAACTCTGTGCAAGAGAACGTGTGGGTGCAGAAGACAGACAAAATTGAAGCAACCCTGCCCCAAGCAGCTTGCATTCTAGGGGTTATAATGTACATACACATAGCAGATAGGATCTGTGTTCTCTTCAATGAGGGCATTCCCTTCAGCAATGCAGATTATAATTCATCATGGAAAATGACCTCTAAGTATTCTTCCACTTCTAAATCTATTACCCTACAACTGGTCCATATTCTCCCATAATTTCACCATAGGAAATCCACCCAACTTGCTAAGAGTCTTCTTCTTCCTTCAACATCTTGAGGATACCAATGTTTACAGGAGTATGCTGGAGTCAGTTCCAACCCAATAGTGAAGATTTTTAGTGTGTAGTAGTAGTAGTAGTAGTAGTAGTAGTAGTAGTATAGTAGTAGAGCTTTTTAGTGTGAGTATTTACATCACAGAAGTCAGCAAGTGCTACCAATCAGGGCTTGGTTTATTGTTTCGTTAAACTCTAGACTTAAGAAAATGATGGGGAAAATGTTAATAATGGAGATTAAATTTTTAAAAGTGTCACAATCCCCCTTCACTTCCCAAAGCTGGTGGTTAGACATTTACCAGGGCACCTTTGCCAATGGAGCACACAGCCTTTCCAGCAGTTACCCCCGACCATCTTCTTTTTTACTCCATTTCTTCTTTTTTGCAGTCTTTTTTTAAAAAGTGTATATACATACATACATATACATATATACATACATATATGTATATATGTAATTTTCCCCAATTACATGTTAAAACCATTTTTAAACTTTTTTTTGCAGGGGGGAAGGTAGGGCAATTAGGGTTAAGTGACTTGCCCAAGGTCACATGGCTAATAAGTGTTAAGCGTCTTGAACTCAGGTCCTTCCTGACTCCAGGGCTGGTACTCTATTCACTATGCCACCTAGCTGCCCCTTTTAACATTTTTTTTTAAAGGACATCCTTTACTCTGGTCTTTCTTTGTTAGAGCTGCTCACACCCACCAGGCCTATTTCCACTGCCCTCTGACTAATCCTCACCTCTAGTTCTTCAGAGACCATTGTCTTTCTTCCATGACTCACGGTCATGTAAAATATTGGTTCTAAAAAAATAGAGCTTTGTTGCAGGGAGGAACTTGGAGTCATGCAATGTCTGAACTGCGATCCAACACAGTCATCTCCTCCTATTTAATTCTGGACCCAACTCATTGTCCAAAGGTTATTTTTTTTAACTAGACCTGTGATTTCATGGGTATAAGGAGTCATAGATAAGGAACTATGTCTCCTAATGCAGATCAGTGTCTTCTCTTCAGCTTCTAGTCTTAGAGAATGATCTGGAGTTGGCCCTGAGAGTGACCTCCCAAGGGTCACACACCCCAGTATGTGTCAGATGTACCTGAACTTGGATTTTCCTGAATTTGAATGCAGTTCTCCAGTCATGATATCTTTCCTTTTGAAAAAAACAAAAAACAAAATATGCTCCAGAAAAGCGGGTGTTTTAAATGCTTTCCTAAAAACTAACATTTTCCTTATTGTTAATATCACATTATAGAAAACAGTGGACATCCATGAGACTCCTTAGCAAGGCCTTTTATGGAGAACAATTAGAGGCAATGCCAAAACTTCAAACAAAGAGTCATTTTCTTTCTTTTTTTAAAAAAAATTATTTAGTATTTTGTTTTTCCCCAGTTACATGTAAAAACAATTTTAAACATTCATTTTTAAAACTGAGTTGCAAGTTTTCTCTCTCCTTCTCCCACCCCACATTGAGAAGGCAAGCAATTCAATATAGGTTATACAAGTGTAGCCATGTAAAACATTTCCATAATAACCATGTTGTGAAAGAATACGTAGACAAAAAAACAAACAAACAAACTTAAGAAAAACAAAGTGAAAAAAAAGGCTGCTTCAGTCTGTATTCAGACACCATCAGTTCTTTCTCTGGGGATGGAGAGCATTTTTCATTCTAAGTCCTTCAGAGTTGTCTTGGATCACTGTATTGCTGAGAATAGCTGAGTCATTCACAGCTGATCATCTTACAATGCTGCTGTTACTTTGTACACAACTCATTTCACTTTGCATCCGCTCATGTAAATCTCTTCAGACTTTTCTGAAAGCATCCCATTTGTCATTTCCCATAGCACAACAGTGTTCCATCACAATCATATACTACAACTTGTTTAGTCATTCCCCAATTGGTGGGCAGCCCCCAGTTTCCAATACTTTGTCATGAGAAAAGAGTTGCTATAAATATTTTTGTACATATGGGTCCTTTTCATTTTGTTTTTTTTTTTTAATCTGGGGTACAGACCTAGTAGTGGTATCGCTAGGTCAAAGGGCATGCATGGTTTTGGGCATAGTTCCAAATTATTCTACAGAATGGTTGAATCAGTTCACAGCTCCACCAACAGTGTATCAATGCCCCATTGTCCCCACATCCCCTCCACCCCTTGTCATTTTCCTTTTCTATCCTATTAGCCAGTCTAATAGGTATGAGGTAGTACCTCAGGATTGTTTTAATTTGCATTTCTCCAATAAATAGAGAGAGCATTTTTTCTTATGACTATTGATCAGCGGTTCTCAACCTGTGGGTCATGACCCCTTTGGGGGTCAAACAACCCTTGCACAGGGGTCACAGGGGTCACCTAAGACCACCGGAAGTGTTATGGGAATCTGAAGATCTTCTCTGCCCCTAGGCTCTTTGCTTAAGTGGCTTAAGTGGCTCTGAGAACCTTCCCTGATTTGAAAGTATACTCTGCTGCCTAATAGGCTGAATGTGGTCTTGTAGAGCCTGTGGCAGGAGGCTTGTTTTTCGTGAATGCCCACGCCTTATTACTTTGTGATTGGGCAGTGAATCAAGAGGGCTGTGACATTCTCAGATCCAGGAGAAAGCTATATATATGCCCTAATGTGAGGTTTTGCTTTGGGGCTCACTTTGAGAAGAGTTGTGTGATTTGGCCAGACGAGACTCTGGGAAGCCATTGAGCCCCCCAACTT
>CM053581.1:561492880-561504023 GCA_028627135.1 Pseudochirops cupreus
AGAAACTGTCAGGGATAGTGTTTTGATGCCCAGGAAAAATGTGATTGTAGAATTGGGGTCCAAGCACAGGTACCCAAGCGCCCCATCAAGATGAGTACTAGGAGAAGTAACAGATGCTGGTAGAATCTGGCTCATGGAGAGGACCAGATCTTCTTGTGATAAGAACTCAGCCAAGGATTGCAAGCCAGCTCTCAGAGATCAGCCACTCTGAATGGAGCCTAGAGCTCGCCCTTCTACACAATGTAGGGCCTGCAAGGCTTTCCTCACAAAACGGAATGAGTTGGTTTAGGGGCCAAATATCAGGGTCTACATCTGGGGAATGAAGAAACTTACACTCAGTAACCTGTCTAAGGACACAAAGCTAGTGACACTTGTGGCCAGATATACTGGCTCAAAGCCTAGGGCTATTTCCTTTACCACCAACTATCTCAAAGAAGTTTGAACATTCCTTCCCAAACACCTGACTGCTGAGAAGTTGTTAAAACTGCGGGAAGGTTATGTTCTCTTTGATGCAAAGTGAAGTGAGCAGAACCAGAAGAACACTGTACACAGAAGCAGCAATATTGCACAATGATCAACTGGGAATGACTTAGCTATGCTAAACAATACCATGATCCAAGACAATTCTGAAGGACTTACGAAAAACTCTATCCACCTTCAAAGAAAGGACTATTGGAGTCAATGCAGATCAAAGCATACTTCTTTCAAACTGCATTTTTCTTGTGGGTTGTTCCTCTGTTTTGTTTCTTGGTCTGCATTTTCTTTTGCAACATGACTAATATGAAAATGTTTTGCAGCCCTGCACATGTATAAAGTATTCCAAATTGCTTACCTCCTCAAGAAGGGGTAAGAAAGAGATGGAATTTGAAACTCAAAACAATTTTAAATGAATGTTTGTTGTTTTTATTTTTTAAGGAACATATAGGCTCTTTTCCTTTTACCCCATCATCTTTGGAAATAGACCAAGTAGTGGTATTGCTGAACCAAAGGGTAAAAAAAGAAAAAAATAAATAAATTGATATAATTTTGTTGCATATTTGAAAGGAATAGCAAGTTGTGCATAGGGGACTTGTAATTTCATGTACAATCACCTTTTTTTATGAAAATGCTTGTTTTCTTCCACAAATTAAAAATAAAAATTTTTAAATTTTTTTTTAACCTGTAATTGAATTTCAAAAAAATCCCAACTTCCCCCATGCCTTTGAGGAAAGTAGCAGATGGTAGCACTACCCCCAGGACTATCTATAGTTAGAGAGAAGCATATTCAGGGCACCTGGTGGGAGATTGTTTGTGAACTTTGATTAACAAGAAAAGACTCAGAAAGTTTCAATCAGGTCCAGGATAGTTCAAAGGAAAAATAGGGGCTCCAGGACCATGACTAAATAGATAGTGAATCTGAGAAGGTTCTAGGAGCCTGAATGTGACTGTGAGACTAATAAGGTGCTGGTCCTGGAGAGAACAGATTTCCGTGCATTAGACACTAGAGAGAATGAATTCCCAAATGTCTTGTATCATTGTGGAAGTTCAGAGATGCTTTTTGTATGAGCAATGTCATCTGGGTTGCCAGATGAGTGTATATGTATAAACATATATGAATGTTATTATATAGTATATATCAACATGTAGTATATATGTGTATATATATATATACATATATATATGTTCGCCTTGGTATTAAACATATTATATATCATTATATCAATATATAGCACATATTGATATACATTTTGTTATTGTTCAGTCATATCTGACTCTTTGTGACCCCATTTGGAGTTTTCTTGGCAAGGTTACTGGAGTGGTTTGCCATTTCCTTCTCCAGCTCATTTTACAGATGAGGAAACTGAGGCAATTAGAATGAAGTGACTTGCCCAGGGTCACACAGCTAGTAAATGTCTGAGGCTGGATTTGAACTCATAAAGATGAGTCTTCCTGATTCCAGGGCCAGTGTTCTAACCACTGTGGCACCTCCTTGTCTCTCCCTCCCCCTCTCTCCCTTTTTCTCCTGTTGCTTCTCTCTGTCGAGAGACAGAGAGAGAGAGAGAGAGAGAGAGAGAGGCTTTTGGCTGAATGAAGTGTCTCTAAAGTAACTGGGTAAGGTATTTAGAGATAATTAGGTATGATGGTGTGACTCAATCCAACCCATCCATTCTTCTCTCTGTCCTCAAAATTTTCTAGATAATTTTGTCTGATCTCTCCTTTACCCCTTCCCTTCCTGTCTTTTATCAAAGATACTTCCCTGTATCAATTCTGTATCCACTCCTTCTCCAGTAGAATGTAAGTTCTTTGAAGGCAGGGACTGGACTTATTTGGTTGTTTCATCCCCAACTCCAATTTCAGTGCCATAGATTGACAGAAGACTTATTAAGCACTTCATCTGTGCCAGGCATTGTACTAAGTGGGGGTATAATTACACTGAGGCTGTCCCTGCCCTCCAGGAGCTTATATTCTGATAGAGGAGATAATGCTTAAAGAAGAGGGAGAGGGTAAGGAAGAATATAGGTTTAGTAAATGTTTCTTGGAATTGAATTACCTTGCCTGATTAGACCTGACAAAATCTTGCCTGAAACATTTGCGTATTTGCATGGTCTCAAAATTTTGTGGATTCTTCTTTAAACATATTGGGGTGATATACATATCATACATACATACATTTGTACACACAAAGCCACTGGCTTCACTCTGCTAGCTTTGGTCAGTCCAGAGGAGTCCTTCCTCATCAGCCACAGCCACAGAGGGTGACCACCTGAACTTTGTCAGCATTTCAGCAATAAAGACCTTGGCTGCATTGTGGATGAGACAAAGGTGTAAATGCAGGAAAGGCTATTATCTCACTGGTTTATCTATTGGTCAAAAGAGGCAGTAACTCATACCCTGCAGTCCAAGGGCAGGATCTCAAATGACAGTTTAAAAGCTGCTGATACTTCCCTCGTTCTGATGGAAAAGCCCTGCATCCCCGAACAAAGGAAGGAAACACTAAATTGGCAAAGGGTGTTGTTGAAGAGGTGAAGGTGTCTGTGCTAGTCAACAAAAAAGGAGGGTGACATTTAGTGGTTCTATCACGCACTGAGCTTCTCTGTGAGAGAGGCTGCAAATCAAACCAATGGCTGGGAAAAGTCCAAGAAGAAAAAAACTTCCTTTCCTCTGTAGAGGCACAAAATGCTGAGTTGAGGAATGTTGCTTATTAATGTTTTCCTCCTCCTGTGGGAGTAAAGAACACTGAGGATCTCAGCAATTTGTCAGGTCATCTACTCCAATCTCTTCCTCCTCCACTTTGGAGATGAGGAAACCAAGAACCAGAGAGGTGAAATCACTTCCCTAAGGTCTCACCAGTAAGTAGCAGAGGCAGGATTCAAACCCAGGGCTTATGACTCTGAAGGCAGCCCTAGTCACTGAGCTACACTGTCTCAAAGTGTTCACACTGGTGTGATCAAAGGAGAGAGTGCAGTCTCCAGGTGGTCTCTGGTTTCCCCTTTGCTGGCAAAGAAAATGAGATCTTTTTCTCATACTCAAGCGCAATCACTTTTTTTGGGAGGCCTTGGCATAAATAGTAACGTGATGCCAGCATGCTTATTCTAAGGAATGAGTTCATTAGACTCTCCCCATGATAATTCAAATATCCTCCTACCTCTAAAATCCGTTCGTTTTAACATTTTCTATTGCTTGGTGCTTACAAATGTGGATTTGGTTATGGACTAGAATATGTAAGACAGTACATGTTTATGAGGTATTTGCCTTAAAAAAGAAAAAACATGAGTGAATAGCACTTTACAATCCCTTGGGAGGGGGGAAAATCTGCCAAAATGTTTTAACTGGGAGAGATTTCATTTCCTAGCAGGGCTTTGCAATGTAAGCTGATCCTCCCAGAGTAAGCCCTGGTTTCTTGCTAATGACATGATTTTAAAGAGAAGTAAGGCACTTTCTTCTAATTCACTGGACCAGAGTTCTTTCCTGCTTGTTTCCTTTGCGAAAGAAGAATCCAATTCCCTGTTTTCAGCCTTCTACTGTCATTGACCCAGGCCATACTTGGCACCTAGAAATAGTTCATACTCACTTCTTAGGCCAATGGCGAGGTAATTTGACAATTTTGAAAACTCAGGCTCTTGTACACTAGGCAGACAATATAAGAGTGTGAGTCCTAATGCTGTCACTTAGGAGATGTGAGACCTTAGAACAGTCATCTAACTGCCCTGAGGTGAACTTCAACCTTCAGTTCTATAAAGTGAAGATAACGATATTTGTTCTATCTACCCCCACAAAACTGTAAGGATCAAATGAACTAACATGTTTGGATGTTACATAAATGTAAGCTAACAAAGAGGGACAGTCTTCTATAGTGTTTAAAGGATCCACCTTGGGCCGGGAAGACCTGAGTTCAAGTTTCTTCTGACTTTCTCAAGTTTTTTCTCTGACTTTTACTAGCTCTGTGACTTTGGATAAATCATCTCAGATTCCTCAGCTGTAAAACAGACCTAATAATAGAACCTAACACATAGAAATGAGGATTAAATTATATTTTAAAATAACATTTTATTTTTAAATACATTTTTATATTTGAAATTTTCAACAATATTTGTAAAGCATTTTGCAAGCCTTACAACTTTACACATGAGCTCTGTTTCTCATTCATTTCATGGGTTGCCAAGGCCAAGGAATTTCTCACCTAAAGACCAGGCTGTTGTTGACCATTCTTTTCACATAATCAGGCTGGTTTTGGACAACTGCTGCAGTCTATTCCTGGCACTGTGGTCTAACTCTTCATGACCCCATTTGGGATTTTCTTGGCAAAGATATTAAAGTAGTTTGCTATTTCTTTCTCCAGCTCATTTTACAGATAAGGAAACTGAGGCAAACAGGGTTAAGTGACTTGCCCAGGGTCACACAACTGCCTGAGGCTGTATTTTAACTCAGGTCTTCCTGACTTTAGGTCCAGCTCTCCTAGCTCCCATGACACCTAGCTTCCTACACACAGTTTAAAAGGTGCTTAATTTTGTTTGTTCATCTGTTTGTCCAACTGAATTGAATCAAAGCATGACAAGTGTTGGATTACATGTTTTCTAAGCCTCCTACAAACTCAAGACATATATTTTTTAAAACAATTAAAAATCAAATTGAAATTTTTGAACTAAATTAAAATTCCTAACTCCAAGTACAGATTGAAACATGTTTGTTTGTTTGTTTTCTCTTTCTCTGTCTTGCTTCTTTTTTTTTCACAATGTGGCTAATGTGGAAATATGTTTTTCATGACTTCATATTATAATGGGTATCATATTTTTGCCTTCTCAGTGTATGAGGGAGGGAGTGGGGAGAGGGGAGAGGGTGGGGAGAGAGAGAGAGAGAGAGAGAGAGAGAGAGAGAGAGAGAGGGAAAGAGAGAGAGAGAATTTGGAACTGAAAATAAAAATTAAGAAGAAAAAGTAAATGAACACAAGAACCTTAGGAAAGGAAGTATTGTTTCTCTGGTTCCTTAGTATTCAAAACTTGTTCTTTTCTCTGGCTTCTTCATCTTCAAATCTCTCTCTGCCCTATACTTTAGACATTGTGTTTGCATGCACAATATGGTATCTGACATCCTAATTGTGGAGGTGGTTTTTCTCTTTCTTTTTTATAAAAGTATTTAAGAATCCATTTTATATATATATCTATAAAATGTAAGACTGTGGAGGGTTGAAGCTATAAGCAGTCTAGAGTGGATCTGGCTTATTACAGGGAGAGCTGAGGGATTTTCAAACATGTCTGAGATAGAGTATCTTTCCCAACTCAGCTGCCTGGACTCCTGAGGAGCCCATGTTTCCTCTGGCAGCTTAGAGCTGTGTTTGCCAAGTACCCCATGCACCTGGTGAGCACCATGCAGATTAACCTGAGTAATACCACGGTATTTAGATTTGCCACCAGTTTACTTAGTGACTAGAGTTCTTTTCTATTTCAATTTTTTTTTCTCCAAAGAGATGAGAGGATTACTTAAAGACTTGTAGGGTGTAAAAGAAATACGAAACATGTAAATAAGTATGCTTTTCTTCTCTTTATATGGGGCTAAGAGGAGGTAGAAGGGAGTGGGATTTAGAGGTAAAAACAGCTTTTAGCACATTTTTCTACCTCTAGGTAGACAAGGGAAGTGATTGGCTACAACTACACAAGAATATTGGTGACAGCAATCCCATCTGAAAAATACACCAAAGAAAGAGCTGGAAGGAACCCCAGGAGCAAACCGGATTTTGGCATTAAGATTGTGTTAAAGTTTATATGCACATTCTTTCTTCTTAATTAATTGGAGATGGTTTGAGTTTGTAGTTTCACATATGATTTCATTTTTTAAATTTTGTTTGCTCATCTTAATGGATTTTGGGGGAGAGGGGGTTAGGTTTTTGTCTATCCCCATGGGGCAGTGGATAGATCACTGGACTTGGAATCAGGAAGACTTCTTCCTGAGTTTAAATCCAGCCTCAGAAATTTATTAGCTGTGTGACCTTGGGCAAGTCACTTAACCCTGTTTTCCTCAGTTTCCTCATCTGTAAAAAGAACTGGAGAAGGAAATAGCAAATTACCCCACTATATTTGCCAAGAAAACCCCAAAATGGGGTCATAAGGAGTGACACATGGCTGAAATCCCTAAACAACAATATAACAGCATGATGTACTAGATAGAACACTGGGCTTGGAGTCAGGATGACTTGAATTCCAATCTTGCCACTGATATGAGCCATGTGACCCTAATAAGTCACTTAACCACTCTTTATTTCAGGCAACTTGATGAAATTTATATATTGTCATAGACTTAAAGACTGAAAGTTCTCTGCTCTGAAGAAATCATAGCTCCTTTGAAAATTAGCTTAATTGGGAAAAGTTGATAAAGAAATGGATAGGCAAGTAATATGGCAAGAGTGCTGGACCTGAAGGCAGGAGATCTGGTTTCCCATCCTGCCTCTGATACTTTCTAGCTCTGTGACCTTGGGCATAGTCAACTCTAAGACTATTTGTCATAGACAGGCTGTAATTTGCTTTGGTCCAGGTAAAGCACTATAGAAATGCCAGCTATCACCCTTGTAAGGTTCTTGCGTTCATTTATTTTTCTTATTAATTTTTATTTTCAGTTCCAAATTCTCTCTGTTTCTCTCTGCCTCTCTGTCTATCTCTCTCTGTCTCTCTCTCTCCCTCTCTCTCTCTCTCCACCCTCTCCCCTCTCTCCACTCCCTCCCTCACACGTTGAGAAGGCAAAAAACATTATACCCATTATAATATGAAGTCATGAAAAACATATTTCCACATTGGTCACATTATGAAAAAAAATAGCAAGACTTATGACAGTGAAAACACAAACAAACATGTTTCAATCTGTACTTGGAGTTAGGTGCCACGCACTGTGCCATAAGCACTTTACAATATTAGTAGTACTGGTTATTTCCAATAAGATTTTTCTATAAAAATGGTCCTACTACAAATAACAATCTTGACACCATTTTTTCACACTTGATGATCTATTGACTATTGCACAGCAGAATCAAATCACTGCTTTTATAGTTGAAGAAAAGCATTGATTTAGAAGCTCAATTTCTCCAGGCTCCCTGAGAGAATCCTGGGTACCATTCTTGTAGCAAGCAGAACCATAGAGATGACAACCACCTCAACCTGCTCTCATAGAATTTTTATATTCTCTGCTAGACCTTTAGACTTTTAAAGCCTCTAATTACACATAGCTTAGTGATTTGATTTATTTTCTATGGTGACATCTATCAAAAAATTTGTTTTCATGGATTAATGTTATACATAGGCAATTGTGGGCAATGGTTTGGTCTATGATAATGTTCCAATACAGTTTACTGGTTGATTCCTTCAGGATATTTTAAAGTCTATATTTGTGATACAAGAGTCATCATTGGTCGGTCCATAAAAGATAGAGAGCTTATAAGATCTAATTCTGCCTACCATGTCACGTCTCATGAAGAATTTATTAGGTACTCAATTTTTACAACCTGCAGTAATTAATGTATTACTCAATTTTTGTCATTTTGTTGTTTTATCTACATTTATCATTAAATCCAGGCTCCTTAAAGATAACCCTCTTATAGTTTTCTATGGCAATGACTTGGTCCTGAATGGCCATTGTAAACCTCTGCATCAAAAAATAAATCTTCTTTTTGGAGGGTCCTCTATTCATTTGATTCTTTGTTAACATGTCATTGACTGAATTCATGTGTATGTCACCCATGGAAGGGTATCTGATTCCACTCTTGGGTCTGAGCCTTTCCATAGGTTCCCTTCAAGGATAAGTTCCTTTCAATTGCATTCAACAAATCAAATGGTACACCTACTATCTATTATTCAATGCAATGGTATCTGTTTCCAAACCATTTAAATAGTGGTGGGGAGGGGGGGGTTTCACCCATGCATCATATACTCTGATAATGTCAATCAATCCTCCCTCTGCTTTTTAGAAGGAAAATGTTCATCTTTCTATAATGGCCTTGGGACCCTGGGTTTCATTAATCTCGGGCAGGTTTCTGTTAGGATACTTTGCTGATCTGTTATGGTTCATTTTGTAGGTCTGAAAGTGTTCATTTAGACTGGCATCATATAAGCATCAGTTGCTTTAAATGTGTTCTTTCTATTTAGCTTTGATGTCAGGATGCCAGTAAGCCTCTTAACATATTCAACCACAACATTCTTCTTTTACATCTATATGTTTTATTTATCTTACCTGAAGGAGTTCAAGGTATTTATAGGTATCACCGTTCAATGTAACTTCCAAATTTAAGATCAAAACTTTCATTTTTTTTTATCTTTCCTTGGTAAATGTTAAGAATTTTACATTTATCAAGTCCAAATGACCTTTTGAAAAAAGCATTTACCTGTTATCATGGGAAGAATGATGGATTTGGAGTCAGAGGACCCTATAGATTTTTTGGAATAATCATACCTGCCCTATTGACCTGTTGTCATTCATGTTGTTGTGAGGATGGGAGAGATAATATTAGTCATAATATCATATATCTAGAACAGCAAGGGATCTTAGATAGCATTAATCCAATCCCTTCGTTTTATGCGTGAAAACATGGAGGCCAAGAGAAGTTAAGCCTATAAAATTAGAGGTTTGGTTTAGACTAATGGTGTCTAACAAATAGAACAGAGGCCCTAAAACTGTACATATGATACCTGCAGGCAAGTGTTGACTCCAAAAACTACATATTCATGTTATCTGTGCTTTATTATATTTTTTATTTATATTGTTTAATATCTCCATTTTAATCTGGTTCAGGCCCTACCCAGGAGTGTTGTAGGCAGCCTACAGCCCAAACCTCTGCCCTAGATGACGTGTAAGGGCCCTGCCACTTCTAAGTCTATAGTTTAGGATCTGGGAAGAGAGGCCTTGGGGTCTAAGAGATCACCTGGTTTAACTCCTTCACTTTAAAGATGGAGAAAATGAGGCCTAGAGAGGTGGTGAGTTACCTGTGATAACTCCAGGATCTGGAACAGGATTCAAACCCACAGCCTCTTAATTCAGAGTTTAGGGGGGGAGCCAAGATGGCTGAGTAAAAACAGGAACTTGTCAGAGCTCCTGTTCCAATCACCTCCAGTACCTGTAAATTATGACTCTAAAAAAATTTTAGAGCTACAAAACCCACAAAGTGAAAGAGAGAAACAAATCTCTCACTGAAGGCAGCCTGGCAGGATGCCAGGAAAGGTCTATAACACCAGGCTGGGAGCCTACTGCAGTCCCATGTGAACCACCTGCGATCAGACCGGGGATGGCCCCGACTAGGGCCCCAGACTAGCTGAAGTAGTTTTCAGGAGAGTGAATCACCAGCAGCTGTGGTGGTTTCCAGACTTCTCAAACCACAAACCCCAAAAAGAAGGTAAAAGGTAAGTGGTGAACTCTGTTGGAACCTGGTGACTGGAAAGAGCTTGGTCCAGCCCCTGCCCCTAGGGCGAGAGATGGAGGAGGTGCAGTGCATGGCTGCCTCTTGAGCTCCTGGTCAGCAGATCATAGGAGGCCCAAGCAACCATTCAGAGGGTAATCGCTCTTGCTTTGACCTGCTTGGATCTGGATTGTGGTCTTGGGTGGTGGTCTTGAGATATGTGGCCAGTGTGCCAGAGCTTGGGGTGTCTGTAGAGAGGGCACCCTCCTCATAGCTCTGACAACATTTTCAAAAACCCCAGCAGTTTGGGATATACCTCTCTCTCCACTTTGGAAGCAGAGTTCTACCTTGGCAAAGAGCTCAAAGTAATTGGCTGGCAAGATGAGCAAGCAGAGGAAGCACAATCAGACCATACAATCCTTTTTGGGGGACAAAAAGGATCAAAACATGATACCAAAAGAAGTCAATGAAGTCAAAACTCCTGCATCAAAAGCTTCAAAAAAAAATGAACTGGTTATAGGCTATGGAGGAGCTCAAAAAGGATTTTGAAAATCAAGTAAAAGAAATGGAGGAAAAATTAGGAAGAGAAATGAGAATGATGCAAGAAAATCATGAAAAGCAAGTCAACAGCCTGCTAAAGGAGACCCAAAAAATACTGAAGAAAATAACACCTTAAAAAATAGACTAACTAATGGCAAAAGAGGCACAAAAAGCCAATGAGGAGAATAATGCCTTCAAAATTAGACTGGAGCAAATGGAAGCTAATGACTTTCTGAGAAATCAAGACACTATAAAACAGATCCAAACAAATGAAAAAATAGAAGGCAATGTGAAATATCTCCTTGAAAAAACCACTGATCTGGAAAATAGATCCAGGAGAGACAATTTAAAAATTATTGGACTACCTGACAGCCATTGTCAAAAAAAGAACCTAAAAATCATCCTTCAAGAAATCATCAAACAAAATTGGCCTGATATTTTAGAACCAGAGGGAAAATAGAAATTGAAAGAATTCACTGATCGCCTCCTGAAAAAGGTCTCCAAAAGAAAACTCCTAGGAATATCATAGCCAAATTCCAGAGTTCCCAGGTCAAGGAGAAAATATTACAAGCAGCCAGGAAGGAACAATTTTACTATTGTGGAAACACAATCAGGATAACACAAGACCTAGCAGCTTCTACATTAAGGGATCAAAGGGCTTGGAACATGATATTCCAGAGGTCAAAGGAGCTAAGATTAAAACCAAGAATCACCTACCCAGCAAAACTGAGCATAATGTTTCAGGGGAAAATA
>CM053581.1:561504123-561538694 GCA_028627135.1 Pseudochirops cupreus
TATATATATCTGTATATGTAGACATATATATGTTTATATAGGAGAGTGTATGCGTGTATAAATACATATGTGAATGTGTGTATATATGTGTATATGTATACATAAACAGAGAGCACAGGATCAGTTGAATAGGAAGGGATGGTATCTAAAAAAAAATAAAATTAAGAGGTGAGAGAGGAATATACTGAGAGGAGATAGGGAGAGACAGAATAGGGTAAATTATCTCATATAAAAGAGGCAAGAGAACACTGTTACAATAGAGGAGAGGAACAGGAAGCCAAAAGAGAATGGGTCAACCTTACTCTCATTGAATTTGGCTTAAGGAATGAATAACATACGCACTCAATTGGGCATCTTACCCTACAGGAAAGCAGGGAGGAAGGGGCTGAGAGGGGGGAATGATAGAAGGGAGGGCAGATTGGGGGGGAGGGTAGTTAAAACCACACACTTTTGGAAAGAGACAAGGGCAAAGTAGAAAATAGAACAAGTGTGGGGCAGAATAGGATGGAGGGTAATACAGTCAGTCCTTCACAATATATCTACTACGGAAATGTTTTGCGTTAACTACACATATACAACCTGTATTGAATTGCTTGTCTTCCCAGTAGGGGTGGGTGATGAAAGAAGAAGGGAAAGAATCTGGAAATGAACATTTTAAAATCAAATGTTAAAATTTATTATTATTATTATCATTATTATTATTATCACTATTACATGCAACTGGGAAGTAAGATATACAGGCACTGGGATATAGAAATCCATCTTGCCCTACTAGTAAGTCAGAGGGGGTATGGGGGAAGATGTAAGAGAGAGCAGATTGGGGGAGGGGATATTCAATAAGCCCCCTATCTTGGGGTGGAGGGTAGGGGAAAGATGGGGAGAAAATTTGTAACTCAAAATCTTGTGGAAATGAATGTTGAAAACTAAAAATAAATTTTAAAAAAATTCAGAGTCTAAAGGTCTTTCCGAAAGACCAATCTATCTCTTTAATTAAATGATGAGGTTATCAGGGGGAAAACCTCAGAGATATGACTTGTTAATCATTTTCAGGCATCCAGGTGACCTAATCAAGAGACAGCATTGCACCTGGAGTCAGGAAGATGTAAGTTCCAATGTGATCTCAAACACTTACTAGTTTTGTGACCCTGAGTAAGTCACTTAACCTTTTTGCCTCGGTTTCCTCAACTGTAAAACATAGATAACAGCACCTACCTTTGATCTTTAAGGATCAAGTGAGAATGTTTGTAAAACACTTAACACAGGGCCCAGCACTGTTGAGGTACTTAACAAATATTTGTTTTCTTCCCTTCTTTCCCTTCCCTTTCAGGTGTGCTAGGGTATAAATTCCTGTGTGGAGGCAGGGCTCCGGTATGTCGGGTTACTAAAGACCCCGTATTTCTGCTTGCTGTGAACCTATGGACTTTATCCCTTGCCATGCATAGAATGTCTAAGGAATACATTTAGAATAACCACACACCAAATGATAGATGATTGCCCTCATTGCATACGTAAGTCACTGGTTATGACCATGTAATTAGATCCCTAAGCCCCTCAAAGGCAAGGAGCTACATATAAATAATGACAAAGTAATGAAAGCGTGTTACTTAGCCTGTGCGGACCAGTTATACATTTATAGCCCCTATCACAAGTGCCCAGCAGACACTCAATAACAGTTAGTGATGATGGTGAAGGTTTAAGTATAAAGGGAATATCCCTGAATCCATCCTACCTTCTTGGAGATTTGCCTAAAGTAAGACTCAGCAGAAATTCCTTGCATTTATTTTTTTAAAAAGAAGACCCTGAAGAGAACGGAGGAAAAACATGGTTATTTTTACAGTAGCTGGTAGGACAAAGCCCTAGCCCAGAACTCCTCAGAATAAGGAAGACAGGGTTTGTCCCTAGACACACTTACTCTCTGAGGAAAAAAAATTAAATGGTGCCATTATCTGATAATAGATTCTGGAAAGCTAAGCTCTTGGTTCTTCCGTATAAATTAAATAGTTAAATAAATGACGGCCACAGATGGCCACATGTCTGCTTAGCCCAGATGACTAAACCTCAGAGGCAGAAAAGTAGGCTTTGGGGATCCCAAGTCCCCCCAGCCATGATTGGTTATTCCAGATGCTCAACCGACCTTCGTGAGCCAAACTCTACTGACATGTCTCCTCTTGTCCTTTCTATGTGTTGGACCAGATAGAGTTTGATGACCCTTTCAGCTCTGAGATTCTATAATTCTAGAAAGTCACCTGTGATTCAGGTAGTATAGCTTCTGTTCTGACTGAATCACAATTTGCTTGGAAAGCTTGGAGTTTCTTTAGAACTGTTTTGGTTGAAAGGAAAATACATTGATGTCAAGTCTGAGTCTTGCTGTTCAGTCATTTCAGTCATGTTTGACTCTTTGTGACTCCATTTGAGGTTTTCTTGGCAAAGATACTGAAGTGGTTTTTTTTTTTCATTTCTTTCTCCAGGTAATTTTACAGATGAGGAAACTGAGGCAAACAGGGTGAAGTGACTTGCCCAGGATCATACATCTAGTAAGTGTCTGAGACTGGATTTGAACTCAGGAAGATGAGTCTTTCTGATTTCCAGACCAGTACTCTATCTACTATACCACCTAACAGTACTTCTGAATTTTTGAAAAGTAAAATTCAAAATCGGAAAATTCAAAAGAACTGTAACTGAGGCAAGGAAAACAGAGTTTTTCTCCATGGTGCTAAATTTAGAGTTCTGAACTCAGAGGACATTAATAGTGCTTACAATCCTTCAGCTACAGAAACAATAGAATTTGGTGACTAATTAGAAAGAATGCTTGCGTTACCAGAGTTTGCTATTTTTTTTCTTTCAAGTCTAGGGAAATGGTCTCACATGTTCACCTTTTGTCCTTCCCCTTCTCCTTCTTACTCCTCCTTCATAGCAAACACTCAGAACACAATAAAAATCAGCTTATCTTTTTCTGGAGACAAAACTCATTGTGAAAGTACAGATAGCAAATAAAACAAGGTTTAGAAAGAGCAGGAAGTTCCAAAGGGTAAGTGATGCCGTTTGCCTGGCAGTGATGAGGTGGTAGTGGAGAGTGGATAAAATCACCAAGAGCTAGCAAGGGAGACAGACCAAGTAAGGCCGGAGCATTTAAGCAAACGGCCAATGGTGTCCAGGCAGATCACTCCTTAAGCAGTTTGGGGAACCAGACGAGGCTACAACTGCTCACAATCATATTTAATTTTGTGCAGCATCACCCTTCTCTTGCTACCAGCTCCCACACTGTTATGTGTCTACCACCCTACTCCAAAGTTCCTCACTACCTATAACATAGAACGGGACTGGGGGGGACCATAAGAGATCACTGTGATCCAGTAGGGAGAGTTTTTAGCTTAGCCAAGAAACCATAGGTTTGAATCTTGCCTCTGACACTAGCTTTGTGACTCAGACAAATCATTTCATCTGTGTTTCTCTAAGGTAAGGTTAATGGCACCGCCCCTGTCTACCTCACAGAATTGATATGAGATTCAAATAAACTAATGCATGTAAAATTCTTTCAAACTTAAAACTACATGTCAGTTATTATTATATTTATTATAGGAAGAGAATACTCTGCCTCTATGTCCCCTACTTCAAACAGAACTACACTCAAAGAAATGCAGAAAGATAGCCAGAAAAGGATATTTAAATAACTTCTCTTGGTAATACATTCAAGCAACAAATCTGGCCTCTGTCTAGAAGGGTTGACCACAACACAGCTAATAATACAGGCAACCAAGAGTATCATGACACTTTCTAGAAACAGTATGGAGAGATCATAAGCTTCTTACTTACTTGTGTAACCTTGGGAGAGTCATGTAACTTCTTAGCTTCAGTTCCCTATCTGTAAAATGAGATGGCTAGACTCAGCGGTCATGAATGTCATAGGAGGATAGATCTGGAATTGGAAGGCATCTTAGAGGCTGTATTGCCCAACTCCCATCATTTGACAGATGAGGAAACTGAGTCCCAGAGAAGTTAAGTGATTTGCCCAAGGTCACACAGATAGGAAAAGGCAAGACTGAAATTTGAACCCAGGTCTTTTGACTTCAAATCCAGCCCTCTTTCCACTGCCCTATGGATATCTATTACCAAATTTGCTTTTGCCCTGGTTTTATGCCCAAAGATGTAGGCTAAATTCCTCAGATGTTTTATTTTCCTTTTAGCAAATTCTTCCATGAAACCATCAACAAAATAATATAAATCCTATTCTTCCAGTCTTGGGGTAGGTGAGGTTCTTGTTGGTTTGCTTTTGGGGGTCTCAGTTTTTCATCTCACTAGTATAGGGAATTCCCAGTGTGAACATTCTCTTCCCTATTGCAGACTGGCAACTTGTCTATAATTTATCATCTCAGAGAGTCACCCTGGCCACTGAAAGTGAAGTTGCCCAGGGTTACAGGGTCAGGATGTGGCAGAGGAGGATGTTATGCCACACTACGATGCCTCTGGGGTGGACACTACATAATTGGATTTTGGACAGAAGATGTTCTTCCCAGTTCTCCAAGGTTCCAACCAAGAGAGAGGTCATGTAGACACGGGGCTTGCCCAGAATTCTACCCACAAGGTCTTCCCTTCTGTTTGGACTGAGTGCAACAAATTTCCCTCTCAGTAATAAATGGTCCATTTTCTCTTTCTCAGTTATGCTGATGTTGGCTCACTGCATGGGCTGCATTTTCCAGCACAGTCTGTTGCCCAGCTGGGTTCTTTGTAATACCTCACCCTAATGGGGCTTGACATTCACTTCAGTTTGTCACAAGTGAATTGGGTTGTGATTATGACTTGTAGAAGGAGCCACTGGAAAATGGCTCCTGTGGTCCATAAAAGATGCAAAATGTATGAGATGTTAGTGATCTTTGTCTCCAGTGGACAGACCAGAATACTGAAGTCTACTCTTAGAAAAGGGTGTGTGTGTGTGTGTGTGTGTGTGTATGTGTATGTGTATGTGTATATATATATATATAATTCTCATCTTGAAGAGACAAAAAGGGAAAATGACAACTATTGGAAGGACTGTGGGAAAACAGTTCCAATGTTGATGGAGTCATTCTGGAAAACAATTTGAAACTATGCCCCAAAAGAGATTAAATAAGATGATATTTGTAAAAGTTTGGCACACAGTAGACGCTTAATAAATCCTTGTTCCCTTCATCCCTTTAACCAAGTAATATCACTACTAGGTCTATAACCCCAAAGAGATAAAAGGAAAAGGACCTATAAAAATCAAATGTATAAATATATATAATTTTATATGTATATATACATATACGTTTATATACATACATACATATATATATACATCTGCTCTTTTGTAGTGGCAAAGATCTGGAAACTTAGGGGGGTGGCCACCAAATGGGGAATGGCTGAACAAATTATATATGAATGCAGTGGAATATTAACAAAAGAAACCTGCCAAGATTTGGATGAACTGATGCAAAATAAAGTGAATAGAACCAGAAGAACAATTTATATAATAATGACATTACAAAGAAAAACAGCTTTGATAGATTTAAGAAGTTTGACCAAGGCAAGGACCAACTATAATCACAGAAGATTGATAATGAAGCATGCTACCTACCTCCTAACGAAGAGATAACAGACTGAAAATACAGAATACGACTTCTATTTTCAGACCTGCCAACATTGGATTTTTTTTTTTGCTTGACTATGTATATTTGTCACAAGGGGAAAAAAAAAGAGAATCGTGTGCCCCCAAGTCATCTGTTCTCTAGCTCAGCATTTCAGTTCCCTCACTCAATGATCACATGGTATAAACTCAATGCTTTTCATCACCTAGTTGCCCTTTCTTCCCACCTTCTGATGTATCCATGTCCTTCATAAAATGCAATGCCCAGAACAAAACCCTCCAGATGTGACCTGACCAGGGCAGAGAGCAGCAACTCTGCGATTTGTTATTCCTGGTAGGCGTCTCTCAATGCAGTCATCGATCCCACCACAGATTTTTTTAAAGGGGTCAATTCAATCAAATCTCTTCCAGTAAATTAACATCCAGAACTAACTTTAAAAATCTGGGTCCCCACAGAATCCATCCATTAAATAACAAATGGTCCCAATGAGGAAAGATTTCCTTTTGCCATTTTTACTAAGTATTTTACTATGAAGAGGCTGTACCTAAAGGTAAAAGTATTTTACCTTTGTGCCAGATAGAAGACACTAAAGACCAGAGTTTACAAGTGATTTGCAGTGTGAGTTATTATACTTGGTATCCATTCAAAGCATCATAAATTTAGAGCCAGAAAGAACCTTGGAAATCATTGAGTCCGGGCCTCTAATTTTTCAGGTGAGGAAACTAAGAGCCAGAAAGATCAAGTAACTTGGCTAAACACAATATGGCACAGTAGATATAATCAGGAAGACCTGAGTTCAAATCCTGACTCTGAAACATATTAGCTAAACATTGATTTAGCCTTAATGCTTAAGGCATCCCTCCCTAAGACTATAAATAAATGCTAAATGCCCAGGAATTTTTTTATTATGATAAACTATTTTATATGAGATTGAAGCTTGGCACCACTAAAAAGAAGTATCTATAATTGAATATCCTGAAGGACTTTGGAGAAAAATCCCAGGATTTTAGCCTTGTAACTTAATTGTTAGTGATATGCTATTAAAGGACATTAGTGCTTATGCATTGATGGTTTGGAAAATAGTTATTTTGAAAGGGAAAGTAGAAATGAATAAGTAGAGACAAGATTTCAGAAAATTACTGGACAAAGTTTTGACTATTATAACCAAAGAATATGGAGAAATGTCCTACATGGGTCATGTTCAGTAGAAAAAAAATTGCCACACCCAATGTGGACAAAAATACCAGATGCCTAGCTCTCTAAAATGCATGTGTGGTCCCCTCTCTCTAAAGGTTTTAACCCTTAACTTCTTTTTTTTTAATTAAAAAAGTTTTTTTTTGCTTTTTTGGAGGGGGGAAGGCAGGGCAATTGGGGTTAAGTGACTTGTCCAAGGCCACACAGCTCATAAGTGTTAAGCGTATGAGGCCAGATTTGAACTCAGGTCCTCCTGACTCCAGGGCTAGCGTTCTATTCACTGTGCCACTTAGCAGCCACTAACCTTCAACTTCTAAAGCCTTTTACCAAGCAGCCTGGTTTTCCTCATTCGCTGTTCCTCTTTCCCCATTCCCCCATCAGTCCTCTCTTAGACAAACTTGTTCAGTGGTCCACCCTGGCCTCTTAAGCCCTTTTCCAAACTCTACCATGGAATAAGGACTGATCCCGAAGCCCTCTGTGCTATGTCTCTCTCCTGTTTTTTTTTTTTTTGGAGGGATAATGCAGGGCAATTGGGGTTAAGTGACTTGCCTAAGGTCACACAGCTAATAAGTGTGTCAAGTGTCTGAGGCTGGATTTGAACTCAGTTCCTCCTGACTCCAGGGCCAGTGCTCCATTTGCTGCTCCACCTAGCTGCCCCTCTCTCTCCTATTTTTAAAGGAAATTCTCCTTCTTTCATGAAGCATCTCAGAAAAAAAAAAAAAAGATATGATGCCTTCCTAATGCCACTGTCTCTACATGTGAACACTTTTGACTAACACAGTCATTGACCAAATGAATGAACAACTTCCCCTTCTTGTCTCACCCCACCCTCAAGCGTGTGTACCCTTGGACTCATAGCCAAGATATTTAATCTTACTCTTCTTTGCTCAAGGTTTATTATTCAGTCATTTGTCTACTCTCTCCACTGTCATTCACTCAAACATTATGAATCTAAGATTGTAAAGCCCTAGAGAAAAGGAACTGAGCCCAGTACAGATGTTTACAAAATAGTTATAAGGGATATAAAAATGTAGTTTGAGCTCTCTCCTAGAAAGAACTCCCACCCCACGTTTAAGTAACAGCTCCTACCATAAGTGCCAAATACATGGGTCCTAGAGGTGAGACAGACATCACATGGTAGAGTGAAAAAAACATTGCTTCTGAAGTCAGAGGACCTGGGTTCAAATTCTGCCTCTGACACTATCTGTGTGACCTTGACCAAGTAATTTAACATCCCTCGTCATTTGTTTCCTTAATTGTATACAGGAACACAGTCATCTCTCTAAGACAGCATCTCTCCATATGAAAAACCTGCTTCTGGGAGGATGACATGTAAAGGAAGTGTCTGGGAGAGACTGGAGAGCATGTGTGGACACTGCGTGACTCATTCTGATCAGCTAATCAAGTGTTGGAGGGGTCTGGCTGCAGAGGCATTGGAAAAGTCATGTTCAGCCACCATCTTATTGCCTTGTTTACTTCTAGAGGATATCAATGACCCCTTCCCTCCTGGCATCCAGTGATGGGAACGGAGTCTCCACACTTGGGGCTTTCGAAAGGTCTTGTAATACTTTGGAAGTAACTATGTCTTTGTGAAAACTAACCGATGGTATGTGGTTAAATGGAACTGAGGTGTTAGTCATAGACCCCTACTAATGGAAGCACATAGCCAGTGGAGATGCAAGTATTCACAAATCCCTCAGAGCATCCTAGAAGCCTGGAGGAGTTGTAGCCTGCTGAGCTCAGGGAGAGGAAGCCACAGAGAATAGTGGATGAGAGAGTGGTAAGATCTTTTCCACCTCTAAACCTATGAGTTCATAAATTCATAAAAGATTTGCCTCACCTGTAGCCTAGACTCATACCCAATGTGCTAATCCCCAATCATCTTCATGCCTTCCCTCTCTTCCTGTCCTAGCTTTAGCCACCATAGCTATTCCTCTCTAAGTGATTCTCTCCATTAGAACGCAAGCTTCTTCAAGGCCAGGAATGCCATGCTCGCTTGTATTTGTGTGCTTAGCACAGTGTAGGGCAGATAATAAAGTGTTAAATAATCACTTTTCCTTCCCTATCCTGTCCTATATTCAATGTTTTGTTAGCCTGAGGACACGGTGTAGTGATATGCTAAACTCAACAGAGAAATTGGTGGGGACAAGGAAAAAGAAGAAAGAGACAGAAGATGGAGGGCAAAGTCAGGGAGGGAAAGATTATAAGCAAAACTAACTCCAACCTTGGAAAATAGGTTATAAAGGGAGGAGCAAAAGGAAATAAAGAAGGGAAGGAAGTCAAAGATGTGTTGGGAATTTATTAAAATATTTAAGAATAAGAACCAACCCCCAACCAATAAACAGTCAAAGTATATGAGCAAGCAAATGCCAAAAGGAGAAATGCAAAGTATCGATAACCATATGGGAAAATGCCCCAAATCCTTTATGAGAGAAATGCAAATTAAAACAACTCTAACGTTCCAGTTCACACCTATGAGAGTGGCAAAGATGACTCAAACAGAAAATGACGGTCACTGGAGAAGTGTGGGAGCACAAGCACACTGACATGTTGATGGGGGTGCTGTGAATTGATACCACATTCTGGAAAGCAATTTTGACCTACACCCCCCAAAATCACTAACTTGTGTGTATTCTTTAACTCAGCAATGTCACTTTCCAGGGGACAGTCTAAGGATCACTGGCCTCCATGAAGCTTCAGGAGGGTTCCTTAGGTTGGGTTTTATTTTGCCCATGGCTTATGAGTGCAAGAGTAATGATAAAGTAATTACTACTCACCTAGCAACTGTGGAACGGAGTCAGGGGTTTGAAATGACCAAGTGCAATGCAATGAGGCATAACTCCTTACCTGGAATTAAAGGGAGCAAATTGGTTGTTGATAATATTTCAAGTTAATTTTCCACTGTGTGACCTTGAGGACAAGGAATTCCTGGAAGAAAAAACAGCACCCTGATGGGCCTATTTATCTCTAGGGTGATATGGAGAGAAGTAATTGCATGCTTCCTGCTTTCTGACTCCCTTTGATCTGAAGTAGTCATGGCAAGTGCTCTACCAGAGGAAAAATGAACCTGATCTGTCTCTAGCTATGTGGATGGAAAACCCGAAATACCCCCTTTCTAAACTTCCCAGTGAGGAGATTGTACAGGATTGCTTTCCTGAGTTAATGAAGACAGTTGATGTGTTTTGTCAAGGGAAGAACTTGATCTTGGTTTGATTTTAATAAATTTAGAAGGGAGAAAGACATGCCCAGAAAATGCAAGGCATAGTATTGCTTCAACCCTTTGTAAGCCGATGTTCTCACAAGGGACCAGTGCTTACTATCCTATTCTTAGAAACTGTAAGACCACACAATTCACCTGCTGTATTGGGCAGCTAGGTGGCTCAACAGAAAAACCAAAGTTCAAAGGTGGCCTTGGATATTAGCCTCTGTTTGCTTCCATGTCTCCATTTGTTAAAGGGGGATAATAGTGACTTCTGCCTTCCAGGGTTGTGGGGATCAAGTGACATAAGAATTGTAAAGCACTTTAACATAGAGCTTGGCACATAGAGGGAACAATATGAACATTAGCCAAGATGACCATGATGGTGGTGATGATGATGATGAATCTCAGAATTGGGTTTTATTCTGATTCTGCTATTCACTAGTGATATGACCTTGGGTAGGCCATTTAACTTTTTGGGGTCTTATTTTCTTTTGACCTGTGAAGTTCAGTCTAGCTTTAAATCTCCAATCCTATTATAGACTTGGATTATATTGGCTTATAACGGTTCTTAAAAGGGGTCCATATGTAGACTTAGGAGGAAGGGGAATTTTAATATTTCAACAACTTTATTTCAATATCATTAGTTTCCAGTGTAATCCCCTGCATTTTATTTTTTATGCATTTTAAAACATTCTTCCCAGAAGGGGTCCAGACTGCCAAAAGGGTGAAATGAAAAAAATTAAGGATCTCTGACCCTATGACCTCTAAGATCCCATCCAGCCCCCAGATCTAATGCCTGTATGAGTGAAAGCTTAGACTTGGAGTTTGCCAGGCACTTTGCTAAATGCAGGGAATACACATACAGAAGCCAGTCTCTCTCCTCAAGGACCTTATATTCAGATAGGGAGAGATGGCATTAGATCCCCAGGACAGAAAGTTCAAAAGTAGGTGATTTCTCTCCTCTGGACAGGACATCTGTTGGGCCAGTTATAGCAGTAGCAGGGATGCAGACAGAAGATGGCTAGGGTAAGGAATTATGGTCATGTCTAAGGTTAGTCTGATATTCAGCAATCATAACAGACAGGCAGTGTCTCATTTATTGTCATTTATTAAGCCCCTACTAGGTGTTACTGTACTAAGTACTAACTCTCACCTACGCCTTCCAGAAGCTGCAGTATGTGAAATGGCCATACTCCAGTCAAACCATCTTGACAGAGGGGCTAAACCAGGCTGAGGGTAATTGACAGACCTCAAACCTCCAAGGATGTGAAGACTTCCCCTGGGCAGAAGGGACAAATGAGAACAATCTGTTCCAACAATCATGAAGGTGGCAGAATCCGGCGCTGTGGAGCTCTTAAGACACCAAGATCATCCCCCGCAACTCTGACCATCACCAGTCATCCTGACTTTTGTCTTACCACTGGACTTTAATGACTCTGGAAGAGAGAGTGAGGCTGACAACTCTGTACAATTCTGCCTCACTTAAATCCAATTCACCCACAAGTCAAGACATCACTGGTGATGTCATTGGTCCTCTTCGAAAACAAGAAAGTCCAAAAATATAGCTGCTTAATATAGCTCAAGGAGCTTACATTCTAATGAGGTAGACAATATGTAGGCAACTAGGGAGACACAAGACATAGAGAAAGTAAATGGAAAATAATTTCAAGAGAATAGGCATTAGCAGCTGTAGAGGTTGAGGAAAGACCTCCAGAAGTAGTAACTGGGAAGTGAGATAAACTCTGAAGGAAAACCAAGGAGTTGAAGTGAGAGTCGGGAAGAGGTAGGTGGCCAAACACATTCCTGGAGGGAATAGAGAGATCCTGAGGTTTATTGATTGGAGGTAGAGGGGCAAAGAGTAAGATATGGTTTGGACCCATGCTTTGACAACACCATCTTGGCAGCAGAGTATAGACATTGGATTGGAGTGGGGAGGCAGTGGAGGCACATAGCCCCACATCTCTATGACTTAAACCTATTTCTGACTTGTGAATCTGACCATCAAATGTTAGAGTACTAGAAATAGAGTCAAAGAATTGGATTTGTGTCTCAACTCTGCTACTTAACAATCTGTGTGATTTTAAGCAAACTATGACATCTCTCTTGGCCAATATTCTCATTTGTAAGGTGAGTGGGCTGCTCTAGACCCGCTCTCCTAGGCTCTTTCACTTCTAAAACTCCTTCAGCTCTTGGCTATCAATGACTGGTATCTTCTTTTAACAGGCAGCGATAAGCCCAAGGGGATAGTTAATGCCCATCACCTTCTAGGTCTTTGGTTAATATTTAGCCTTCGTTGAGAATGTGTTGTGGCTCTATTGCCTAGTGACAAACCCACAGATGATGAGCTTCGTGAAGTGATCTGCTGGCTGTCCATCGGCTTTATGGCCCCATTGTCTACTGGGGTGGTGTCAGACTCAAATAGAGGCCACTAAACTATAATACCTGGAGCCACATATTGACTTAGAAAACCAGGCTGGTCTGCAGAGACAACCTGAGTTATTCATTTGCAAACCCAACTGAACAATTCATTGATTTTTTTGTTGAGGAGGGAAAAGATCAAGCTGGAAAAAGGGGGGTCAAGAGCCCAAAAAGCAGTTTGGATCCTCCTTGCCTGATGAGCCTCAGGTTCTAGGTCACCTGCCAGGGCCAAAGTGTTTACAGCTTTCCAGGCTGAGCAGCAGAAGGGCCAGACTTCCCTGTCCCTGTCCAGGATCTCCTATCCTGCCCCTCAGGTTGCTTCAGTCTATATCCTTGTATATATATTTAGCTCTTTTGGCTATTTTCTTTGTTCTGTTTGCCATAGATTACACTGTCCCGAAGGACCAGTGCCGTATCATGCCCAACTAATGCTATGTGGCTGCTCAGTGAGGGTGACATGAAAGGGGAACTGGAGAAGCCGGTCTGTGAATGCCTTTCTACCTTGTGACTCTGAGCTTAATTCCAAATAGTTTTGTTAAACTATTAACGCATATTTCCTATGAAACTCCTATTTGGAATAAGTTTTTCCTTTTAATAAATATAGCCCTACTAGGTGAACCAACCCACTCTGAGCACAGGATCAAATGATCAAGCATTTATGGGCACCTACTATGTGCCAGCCTCACCTTTAAACTCACTAGCTGTGTGATCCTAGGCAAGTCACTGGACATCAATTTCCTCATCTGCAATATAAGGGCATTGGCCTCCATGATCTCTAAAGGCCTTTCTAGCCCTATGGTGCCTGAGACTGAAGAAAGTGAAGTGAGTTTAAGGGTGCTGGGGGGGGGGGCCCGGCTCACCTTCCCCTTACCTGAAAAGAAGCTGAGTTGCCCCAGATCTACCTGCTTCCAGTTCCTACCCAAGTAATGGCAGAGGCCTGTGATGCTGAAAGGGTTAAGGAGGTAAGGAGAAAAGCAAAGGGTTGGGGAGTAAGGCTTGGGGGTGGGTGAGTGGGTAGGGAAGGACCCACTGGGACAGGAGGGGGCTGTACCTCACTGGCATTAACATGCAGCTGGTAAATGCTGCTGAATGGCCCAGTCTCAGCTGCTACCCCCTCAAAGCCAGCAGGGAAGGATGGAAAAAAAAAAAGCAGAGGGGAAGGGGGAGACGTGCAGAAGGGGATATGCATTAAAAGTTAGTGGAGAGGGTCTGCACAGTGGGAGCCCTTCCATCTCCAGCACAAGCGATGATTTAAATCCAAGAAGGGTCCCCTCAAGGGGATTTCATGAACCATGCAATGCTAATTAACTCTATTGTTATATTTTGTTTGGAACAGGAGCTTCCCCCAGGGACGGCTGGGCACTCCTTTCTGTTGCAGAGAATTTACATTTTGCACCACTGTCTGAGGCCGGGCTGCTAAGGCACCCAAGAGGAGATGAGGAACCCTTTCTGGGAGGGCAGACCCAGGTGGTGGAGGGGGTGGGGCAGGCTTTACAGTAATGCTCCATGGCGCTCTCCTTTCTCCTGTGGATTCTTTTCTTCTATGCAGTCCATACCAAGTACTAGCATCTTTATTAAACAATTTCTGAGCTTCTCACTTTGGATTATGGTTTAGTGGTTCATTTTAAGGAAGGAAAAAAAAAAGATTAAACCCACCCCTTAGAGAAGGGAAGCATGTGGAAGAGCTGATCAGCTCATGGCTAAGCAAAAGTGGAAACCAAGAGAACAGTTAAGGGCCTAGCCAAGGTTGGAGCCAAAAAAAAGATAAGGAGAGGGAATGAGGTCAGCCCATCTCCACAGGGCTCTAATAGTCTTTTATGGGCCAAAGGTCTCTCTGGGCACCTCCAGAGACGTGGGTAGGTAGTTATGGACCAATTCTGAAGGTTTCCCCTGCAATATAAGGCAGCTAGGTGGAACAGTGGCATGGGAGTTGAGATAGATAATCTCTGAAGCCCCTTCAAGCTCTTGTTGGATTTCATGGGAATATAACCTCCTTGGGGATCAGGGTTTTCTCCACTTTGGTTTTGAGTCCCCAGCACCAGCAACTGGTCCATGGTCCATGGGCCACCCCTCACTGCCTCACGTAGGTGAGATAAGCCCTGACCTAAAGACATTTAGATGCTAGGAGGAGACAACATCTGTGGATGCCCGCACACACCAAATAAGCCCTGGGTGATTTGAGGGGAAGCAGAAGGCATTAGGTCCTGGGGGGAGGGGGAAGGGATTGGAAGAGGAGACTGAAAAGTCTTCCTGCAGAAGGCAGGGCTTACTTGGGGCATTAAAGGAAACTAGGAATTCTAAGGGGTAAAAATGAATCTTGAGGAGAGGCAAATGATCAGATTGGAAACACGCAGAGGGAAATTGGAGAGTCTTCTGTGGGAAAAAGCAAGAAGATCCCTTTGGCTGGACCCTAGAGTGGAGTAAGGGAAGTCAGGTGTAAAGCGAGGTTGGGACTGAGATGCCAAGAGTTTTAAATGGCGTCACGGCATAGTTTGAATTTACTACTCAAGATAATAGGGAGCCACAGGGATTTACTGTGTAGATACCTGATAGCAACTGCATGGCAGATGGCGGACTATTCTTGGAACCAGGAGGACCTGCCTTAGTCACTTACTAGCTGGGCAACTAATTTAACATTTCTCAGCCTCTGTAAAAAGTGGTTAATAATGACACCTAGTTTATAGAGGCGTTGTGAAGATCAAATGAGATAACATGTGCAAAGTACTTTTTAAATCGCCATAAAATTCTGATAACGATCATGAATAGATAACATTTAAGTAGTACTTACTACACTGGGGACTGTGCTAGCACATATTTTTACACATATTCTCTCATTTGATCCTCACAACAACCGTGGGAAGTAGGTACTACCGTTTTACAGATGAGGAAACTGAGGCAAACAGGTTAATGACTTGCCCAGAGTCATACAGCTGGTAAATCTCTAAGGTAACATTTGAACTCAGATCTTTCTGATTCTAGGACCGGCACTCTATCCACTGAGCCATCTAGCTGCCCCTGTTATTATTAGCTAGCACAGACCTATGTTTTAGGAATATTATTTGCATTTGATTCAATTTAGTTCAGCAAACACTTATCTGAAAAAAGAAGAGAACAGGATCTACAAGCTATAGGCCAGTGAGTTTGATTCTGATTGCCGGGAAAAGTCCTGAATGGACTGTTAAAGAGATGGTCGATAAAAGGGGAAGCCGCAATAATGAAGAGCAAGCCTGGCTTCACCCAGAAGAGGTCATGCCAGACTGACCTCGTTTCCTTTTTTGACAGGATTACTAAGCTAGTAGGAATGCTCTAGACCAATGGTTCTCAACCTTCCTAATGCCTTGACCCTTTAAAACTCGTGTGTGGGCGTATCTGCATGTGGGCAGACCCACCTGGACACAGAGGAGTGGTGCCTCCGTGCCTAAGACCATTGGAAATATATTTTTCCCATGGTCTTAGGCGACCCCTGTGACCCCTGTGAAAGGGTCGTTTGACACACAAGTTGAGAACCGCTGCTCTAGACTAAAATGTACCTAGATTTTAGCAAAGCTTTTGATAAAGTATTACATATTATTCTGGTGGTAAAGATGGGGAGAAATAGATTAGATGAGCCTGTATTGGAATAGGTTCAGGACTGGTTGGATGACTGGACTCTAAAAATAGTTGTTAATGACTCAGTGTCAACATAGCAGGAGGTCTCCACGACCTCGTGTATTTTTGTCAGTGACTTAGATAAAGGCAGAGATGGTATGGGAACAAAACTGGGAGGAACACTGCATAACAGTAAGGATCCAAAAGGATCTTGGAAGGCTGGGCCTTTGGGCTGAATCTATATGAAGTTCAATAGGGAAAAATACAAAGTCTTACATTGGGTACAAAAAAATCACCTCTACAATTATAGGATGGGGAGGAGAGAAGGGTCATGGATAGATAGCAATTGTTCTGGAAAACATCTAGGGATTTTAATGGCCTAAGAGCTCAACAGAAGTCAGCCATGTGGAAGAGCAGACCAAAAAAAAAAAAATGAGTTTAAGCCACATTAAGAGGGGCAAGCTTTAGACTTTGGAAAGTGCTTTACAAAGATCTCATTTGAACTTCCCAACAACTTCGTGAGGTAGGTACCATGAGTATTATTATACCCATTTTACAGATGAGGCTTAGGGAATCTAAGTGTCTTGGCCATGATCATACAGCTAGTAAAGTCTCAGGAGTATGATTGCAACCTAAGGGTCTTCTGATGTCAAGTCTCAGCTTCTTCCCATCACACTTAGAGTTCTTCACCTTTTTTGTGTTGTGAATCCCTTGGGCAAGTCTGGTGAAGCCCTTCTCAGAATAATGGCTTTAAATGCATAAAATAAAAGACATGGGATTACAGAAGAAACCAATTATGTGGAAAATCCAGTTATTAAAATGTATGGTTTTTAGAAGTTCACAAACCCCAGGTTAAGAATTCATGCTGACTGTACTATTACATCTCTACAATGGCAATGTCACACATGATAAGAAAAGACTGAACTTCAGACTTTTGGGGGCCACACCTTCAAAATCTGATCTTTCTGCTGAATATGGGATCAATTCCATGAAATCTCCTGCTCCTAAAGGAACTCTAACTTGTGTTGGTGCAACAAATTAAATAGACATTTTGAGGTACCTTCTTGTCTTATTCCTCCTTATCCCTTGCAAGCCTTCATTTCCGCCCCTTAAACTTAGCTTGCTTGTTTTTAGTGTTTCTTATTCTGTTCAGTGAAATTATAATCTTTCCATTCCTTTTTAAAATATTTTATTTCCCCCCCCCACATTACATGTTAAAACAATTTTAACATGTGTTGGGGTTTTTTGAGTTTTGAGTTCCAAATTCTATCCTTCTCTCCCTCCCTAAGATGGTAAGCAATATGATATAGCTTATACATGTGCAATCACGTAAAACAATTCTATATTAGTCTTTGAAGGAGGGAGGGAGGAGGGAAGGAAGGAAGGATGACCACAATAGTCAAGAGCCCTTTGCCCCATGAATTCCTGCCCCATGAGCAAAACTGCAATTAGAAACTCTGACAGTTTGGGCATGGAATAGGAAAGGTTTCCTCTCAAGGTAACTTTTTAAGACAAATTCACTTGGGAATGAGAAGAGAACTCAGACCTTAAGACTTAGCACAGGGCCTGGCATATAGTAAGTACTTTTGAAATGCTTGTTGAAGGAAGGAAGGAAGGAGGGAAGGAAGGAAGGAAGGAGGGAAGGAAGGAAGGAAGGAAGGAAGGAAGGAAGGAAGGAAGGAAGGAAGGAAGGAGGGAAGGAGGAAGGAAGGGAGGAAGGAAATCTTCTGTATTCAGACATGAGTTCTTTCTCTGGAGGCATATAGATTTTTCATCATGAGTCCTTTGGGATTGTCTTGGACCATTGTATTGCTGAGAATAGCTAAATCATTCAGGGTTCTTCACCATACAATGTTGCTGTTACTGTATACCACATTCTCCTGGTTCTGCTCACTTTATTTTGCATCTGTTTCTGTAAATCTTTCCAGGTGCTTTCCTTTTTAAAAACAGCCAGTATTCAACATTAAGCTCAATTGAGGGGATGATAATAGCATAAACCAATTGGTATACTGCCTGCCCACCCTGCCAGCTGGTCTTTTCTGAGAGTTGTCCCCCAGCCCTGGCTCATTCCTGTTTGGAGTTATCATATATATGGCAAAAATAGGACATTTCCTTTTTCTGCTCACATTCTCTGACCTTCACAATAAGATTAAAACAAAAGTATCATCAAAATAAAGATATTCTTAAAGATTATTATAATTTTAAAATGATTCATTTTCGTTAATTTCCTCTTTGGGATTTTCAGTGTGTTTTAAAAACCTCTTTAATTTGAATGAGGCATTCTAGTCAAACTACTCCCTTGAATGGAGGAAGTGAAACATGAGACAGAAATAGCCAGAGTCATGTATGTCTCCCTAAATGTGACCAAGAAGGGCCAGTGGGTTTAAAAAAAATCCCAAGTACAAGTTGAGAAAGGCGAGTCTAAACAACATATTCATGTGAAAAAGTCCTGGGTAGTTTAATGCCCTGAAGGCTCAGGATGAGGCAAAGGTGTGATACGAAAGCAACTGCCATCTTGGACTACCTGAAGAGAATCTTGGCACTTGTTCAAGATCAGAGAAGTAGGTGATCAACCCACTATATTCTGCCCTGGTCAGACAACATCTCGAATACCGTGTGCGTTCAGTTCCGGGTATCACAGAAAGACACTGATGAGCCTAGGAAGTGTTAAGTGGAAGATGACCACAACAGTCAAGAGCCCTTTGCCCCATGAATTCCTGCCCCATGAGCAAAACTGCAATTAGAAACTCTGACAGCTTGGGCATGGAATGGGAAAGGTTTCCTCTCAAGGTAACTTTTTAAGATAAATTCACTTGGGAATGAGAAGAGAACTCAGACCTTAAGTCTTAGCACAGGGCCTGGCATATAGTAAGTACCTTTGAAATGCTTGTTGACTTGACTTATTGACTCAAGGCTTCACGGGGGCAACATGGAGCTGCCAGTTTGAATTTTAGTGGGGAAAAAATGACCAAAATGTGCCTACTGTTTTATGTAACGATTCTGCTGCTAGGCACACACTCCAAGGAGGCCCATGACAAAAAAAGGATGCACACCAAAATATAAAAGCATTTTTTGTGATATAAGAAATGATGAAAATGATGAAAACAGAGACTCATGGAAAGACTTATATGAACTGATATGAAGCAAAGTAAGGAAAACCAGGGAGACCTATCATATATTCAGAACATGAAAAGACCATCAAACAGAAAACAGGTGAAATCCAATGCTACAAAATCATAATGACCAAACTTAACCCTAAAGAGGAGATAGAAAAAGGCATCTCTCCCATTTCTCTGCAAGATTAGGGGATCATGGCTTTGGAACATTGCAGATAAAGTCAGACTTTTTTGATGTTGCTTAGCTTTACTAAAGTGTTTTCCCCTGGTTTCATTAGGAAATATAAGTGACACAAAAACAAAAGATGTCCATAAAAAATTATTAGTATTATTATTGTCTTTTTTTTTCAAGGGGGGGAAGGTAGGACAATTGGGGTTAAGTGACTTGCCCAAGGTCACATGGCTAGTTTTTTGTGTTAAGGGTCTGGGACCAGATTTGGACGCAGGTCCTCCTAACTCCAGGGCCGGTGCTCTATTCACTGCACCATGTAGCTGCCCCCATAAAAAATTATTTTTAAAAGAATTGTGGAGTTGCTACTGGGAAGGCTGCAGTGAGAAGGAGCTGGGTCAGAGAGGGATTCATCTGTGGTGAGTGACAGCTAGAAGCCAAAAGTAGAAAAAAATGCCATCTGTAGCTTCCTAGTCGTATTAATTGTATCCTTGCTAACCAGGTATTCATTTCCATTGAGTGTACCTTCTGAAAGAGTACGTGTGCTGTCCATGCTCTGGGGAGCAGTCCCACTCATCCCTTGTCACAGAGCTGCACAGGAGGCTCCCTTGAAGGAAATGGGAATGTTCAACCCTAGGGAGAGAAGATGGCAGAATCAGATTAGACATGATGGCTTTTTAGAAGTACTTGAGAAGATGTCGCCAGGAAGAGAGATTAGACCCCAGTGTGAAGAACTAAAAACAATGAGTTAACAGGAGGAAAATGTTCCTAACCACTAGAGCTGCCCCAGCATAGAAGAAGGGACTGCCGTGGGAGGAAGGAGGTTTCCCATCACTATAGGCTGGATAATGCCTCATCATGTATGTCTGTGAGGGATTCTTGTCCAAGTACAAGTAGGATGAGATCGCCTCTGGGGTCCCTTCCAACTCGAAGATTCTGTGATACCCAGGGGGGTGCTAGTAAATGTTTAACATGGGGCGGGGGGGATGTGCTCATTTTGAAGTTTAGTCTGCAACATTAACAGTTTCTCTATCCCTTTCTTAAATCTATACAATCAAGCCCTGATTTAAAGGGTTTGCTTGAGGTTTGTTCTGAGGTATAAATGCTCACACTGAAATGAGCAGGTTAGAGTCTGCTTCAGCACACCCCTAGTGATACTAAAGACTGGAATGAGGAGATTAGAGCCTGCTGGTGGTACCAAAGACATCCTTGTGGCCAGACTTTTCCCAGCTTCTTGAAAGGGGCATGTTCAAAAGTACCTGGGGCCTGCTTACCTCAGATTTATGAAAGACCTCAGTTCCCTTGGTAGAGCTGGAAGAATACTGGATTTGGAGTCAGTGAACCTAAATCCTACTATTTCCTACATAGCCTTGGAAAAGTCACTAACCTCAGTGGACTTATTTCCTCATCTAGAAAATATGGATAAAAATGAGGGGGATTACCAAGGAAGTCAAAGGCAAAAAGAACCTATAAGGGATGGCTAGGTGGCACAGTGAATAGAACACCAGCCTTGGAGGCAGGAGGTCCTAAGTTCAAATGTGACCTCAGACACTTAACACTTACTAGCCATGTGACCTTGGGTGAGTCACTTAACCCCAATTGCCCTCCAAAAAGCCAAAAAAACAAAAACCCATAAATGGCAATACTTTTTGTGGTGGCCAAAAAAATCAAAATAGCATGAGTACCCATTGATCGGACAGCAGTTGAACAAATAATTTCATATGATTATGACAGAACATTATTGATTCCTGAGAAATGACAGAGGTGAGGAATTCAGAGAACCGTGGGAAGACGAGCATGAACAGATGCAGAGGAAAGTAAGCAGACCCAAAACACAACATGCTCAGTAATCCCAGTACCATGGCCCCAAAGATCAGAGTGAAACCAAATGCTGTATAATGATAACCACCAATCCTGACCTCATGGAAAGGAGGAATGGAAGGAACAAGCACTTATATGGCACCCACTGTGTGCCAGGAGCTGTGCCAAGTCCTTTATAAATATCCTCTCATTTGAACCTCACGACAACTCTGGGAAGTAGGGGCCATTATTGTTTCTGAGACAGATAGAAGTTAAGCGCTTTGCCCAGGGTCACACAGCTGGTAATGTCTGAGACCAGATTTGAACTAGTGGATAGAGCACCAGTCCTAGAGTCAGGAAAACCTGAGTTCAAATCCAGCCTTGGACACTTACTAGCTATGTGTGACCCTGGGCAAGTCACTTCACCCTTTTTGCCTCCGTTTCCTCATCTGTTAAATGAGCTAGAGAAGGAAATGGCCAACCACTCCAGTATCTTTGCCAAGAAAACCCCAAATGAGGTCATAGAGTTGGACAAGACTGAAAAACAACTGAATATCAACGATATATATATATATATACATATATATATATACACACACACATATACATACTTATATATTACATAGCTGTCTATTCAACATCATATACATGCACACACATATACGCTATTAACAGGGTTGTTTGGTTTTGGTTAGCTGATTTTCTTATGAGGGAAGACTCACTGGGTACAGTGGTGTTATTTGGAAATAACAATGTTGGAAAGGCAAAAGTCATCAATAAAATATAATTTTTGGAAAGAGGGAGCCGGATTAGATGATTTCTGTGTTCCTTTCTGTGCTCTAGAGCCTATGACCCTGTGTCTGTCTGAGTAAACAGTGTAAAGTCTGCTGCAGTCCTGCCATCTGAGGGCCCTGTGCCTGGGCCTCCCATAACATAGTGGCCAGTCCTGACTTTGGATAAAAAGAGTCTGCGTCGCTAGGTCCCAGACAGGCACATGTCCCTCACATCTCCTTTGTTTAAACATCAATAAATCATCGCAAAGTACATGCCCTGAGAGCTAAGCGCTCCCTCCCTCTCTCTCTCTGTCTCTCTCTCTCTGTCTTCCCTCTCTCTCTCTTCTTCTCTGTCTCTCTGTCTCTTCTCTCTCTCTTTTCTCTCTCTCTCTCCCTCTCTCTCTCCCTCTCTCTCTCTCTTCCCTCTCTCCCTCTCTCTCTTTCTCTCTGTCTCTCTGTCTCTTCTCTCTCTCTCTTTTCTCTCTCTCTCTCTTTCTCTCTCTCTCTCCCTCTCTCTCTCTCCCTCTCCCTCTCTCTCTCTCTCCTCTCTCTTCCCTCTCTCCCTCTCCCTCTTCCTCTCTCTCTGTCTCTCTGTCTCTCCTCTCTCTCCCTCTTCCCTCTCTCTCTCCCTCTTCCTCTCTCTCTGTTTCTCTCTCCTCTCTCTCTCTCTCCCCTCTCTCTCTCTCACTCTTCCTCTCTCTCTGTCTCTCTCTCTCTCTCCTTTCTCTCTCTCTTTCCTTTCTCCCTCTCTCTCTTCCTCTCTCTCTGTCTCTCTGTCTCTCTCTTAAGTCTAAATGAACTGTACAAATGCAATAAAAGGAGTAAAATGTACAGAATCCTTTTTTAAAGTAAGTATATTATTTCAGGATTGCATTGTACATTAACACCTCATTTATCTGGCTTTCTGGGGGAATAAGGTCTGCTAGCTAATCTCCCATTACTTATTTCATTTTCTCCATTTTGGAAAGAACTTTTCCTCCCTCAACTGTTATCAGGCATTTCCCTGCCTTTTTAAACAGAGCACGGTAAAACCTTAATGAAAAAAATCACTCCTCATAAGGCACTGGGGGAAGAGGAGTGAGGTGGTGGCTGGAGGGGTCATCTGTCCTCCATTCCTACCTCTGTCCTTCTTTTTTGAACCAAAAAACCTCAGAGATTTCTACGATAAGGGAGAGTCCTTAGAGATCATCTGCTCCAAACCTTTTCACTGGGAGGCGCATTAATGCATCAAGGTCACACAGTGAAGCAATAATAGTAACAATAATGACAGCTGATGTTTATATAATGCCCACTATGGACCAGGCATGGCCAAGACATTAAGCTCTTTACAGTTATTATCTCATTCGATTCTTGCAACAACCCATGGAGGTAGGTGCTGTCATTATCCCCATCTGATAGGTGAAGAAACAGTGGCAGACAACCATTAGTGGCTTGCCCAGGGTCATGCGGCTAGTGAGTGTCTGAGGCCGGAGCCAGGCCTCCCGATTCACGTTCCAGCATTCTCTGTACCACATGGCACTGGCCGAGGGCTGCCTTCAAAAAAGAGAAGTTTGACTTTCTGTACCACTTTAAGATTCACAAAAAGCCTTTGTCACAATTAGCCGCTGAGCTAGGGAACTGGTAAAAGTATTTTTTTTAATTCCCATTTTGTAGATGAGGAAATGGAGGCTACTCAGAATCAGAACTGGGATTTGAACTTGGGTCTCATCTGAATTTAAGTCCAAAGTTCTTGCCATTATACAACTCTTAGGGTCAGACCCTCCCTTACATAACAGGGACTCGACTTCAGAGTCTGCAACAGAAGCTGCAAGCCCAGCTCCCTGGGATTCCTAGGAGCCGGGCTGGAGTCACCAGCCTTGAGGGAGGCCAGACTCCAACTGGTTTGTAGGGATGAGTGGGCTGTCAGGGTTTGCCTGCCCACCCAAGCTTGGCTACTGCTTCACATCCTGTTTCCTTCCCCTCCCTTTTAAAAAGTTAAATATAAAAATTTCAAAAGAAAATTGAATCCCCAAATTATTTTCCTTAATGCAATATCTGGAATGACTCACAGTCTCTGGAAGTCACTGCTAAATGCTGGGCAGCTGGAGGAATTAAATGTAGAAAGGCTCCTCACTTCCCTGCCTTCCCCCATCCCATCCCTCCCCTCCCTTCCTCTCCTCTCCTCTCTCTCATCCCAGAATTTAGCCAATTGTTTCCAACAGTGTTGGGGGAAACCCTTATCCCTCTTTCTACTCAGGGGCTAGCAGCGGTTCTCAACCTGTGGGTCATGACCCCTTTGGGGGTCGAACAACCCTTTCACAGGGGTCACAGGGGTAGCCTAAGACCGTCGGAATACACATATTTCCAATGGTCTTAGGAATGGAGACACCGCTCCTCTCTCCTCTGTCCCTCTATAGGTCTCCAGAAGGGTCTGCCCACGTGCAGATACGCCCACATACAAGTATTAAAGGGTCACAGCATTAGAAAGGTTGAGAACCACTGTTTAAGCAGCTAAAGCCTTCCCTTCCAAAGTTCCCTTCTATGGACTCTTAAATATTGTCTCCCCAATCAGAACGTGAGCTCCCCGGGACAAGAATTGTATCTGTCTTTGTATGCCCAGTGCTTATTAGAGTGCCTGGCACACAGCACATTAATAAATGCTTGCTTATTGATTAATTGATCTTTCCTCCCAGACTGCTGCTATCACCACTGGTTCTGTGTCCCTCATACGGGCCCACTTAAACACTTCGGTGATGGCCAGCCAAAGCAGGTGGAATCTTAATGCTGGGAAGGAGGAAAATCCTCCATCCAGATGCAGAACTTCTCAAGCTTTGGAATCCTCCTGCCTCTGGGTGCTTGGTGACCACCACGCCCAGTGGTCCTCAGCGGGCAATGTCCTGATGTCTCAGGCAGATTTTCCTAGGCAGGTTCTCTACTGTGTGTCTCCAGTGGTGTGGTGGGATAGAATGCCAGGACTGGAGTCAGGAAGATTCAGATTCAGCCTCCGACACTTACTAGCTCTGACCTGGATATAGTCACTAAACTTTCTAGTCCTTGAGTGATAAGACTATGGGGACAAAGAAATGAATAATGAATGTAATAGGCCATATGAATGCTAATGCCCATTATTAAAACTCTCATTTACATTGTACCTTAAGGTTTCCAGAACAAGTTCCTCTCGGGAAGCTCTTAGGATCTATGCCACTAGAAGGCAGGATGATTTGGGGTTTGCCTTTCTGTCCTCAGTACTTAAAATGGTGCTAGCACATCTCAGATACTGAATAAATACTGATTGATTGATCGGGGTAAGAGATTATCAGCTCCTTTTGGCATATCGGTAACTAAGACTGGAAAATGTCACATGGTTAGGAAGTGATCAGGCCAAGCCAGGCTTTAGGCAGGGCTATTTCTAGAAATCTTGGCTCCTAACACAAATTCCTTTGAGATGGTTAGAGGGCAAGGTGTGCTACACAGGTCGGTCCTAGGAGAAACAATTCAGTTGAAGACACAGGCAAGCCAGGAAAGGGAGTGGCCTGCACCCTTCTCACCTCTACCAGTCCAGGCTGAAACCCAGTGCCCTCTCTTGGCCCAGCCTTCCCCTTGCCCCCCACTAACCACTAAGAAAGTAGAGGTTGGCAGAAAGGGAGACATACCCCCTCCAGAGGGGAATGGTGTAAGGGGAAGGAGCTCTAGATTTCAAGTCACAGGACCCAGGTTCAAATCTTAACTCCCAGACTTCCCACTTCTTTGATCTGGGCAAGTCACTCAGTCTCCTTCATCTCTCTCATCTGTAAAATGAGGAAGTTGAATTAGATGACCTGTCAGGAAGGTCTCTTCATTATTTTATTTTTTCCCCCAATTACATGTAAAAATAGTTTTTAACGTTCTTTAAAAAAAAAAATTTGTTTCAAATTCTTTCCGTTCTACACTCCTCCCCAACATGGTAAGCCATTTGATATAGGTTATACATGTGCAGTCATGCACCACAAATTTCCACATTAGTCATGTCATGAAAGAAAATATAGGAACCCCCTCCAAAAGAAAGAAAAAGAAAGTTTGTAAAAGCGTGCTTCAATATGAATTCAGACTCCATCAGTTCTTTCTCTGGAAATGGACAGCATTTTTATCACAAAAGTCCTTCAGAACTATCGTGGATAACTGTATTCCTGAGAAGAGCTAAGTCATTCACAGTTTATCACCATACAATATTGCTGTTACTGTATACAATGTTCTCCTGGTTCTGCTCATTTCACTTTGCACCAGCTCATGTAATTCTTTCCAGGTATTTCTGAGAACATTCTGCTCGTCATTTCTTACAGCACAATAACATTCCATCACAATCACATGCCACAATTTGTTCAACCATTCCCCAACTGACCGGCATCCCCTCAGTTTCCAACTCTTGGCCACCACTAAGGGAGCTGCTATTAATATTTTTTAGGTCCTTTTCCTTTTTGTTTTTTAATCTCTTTGGGATACAGACCTAGGGGTGGTAATGCTGGGTCAGCGAGTTTGCGTGGTTTTATATCCCTTTGGGCATAGTTCCAAACTGCTCTCTAGAATGGGTGAATCAGTTCACAACTTCAGGAACTTCTCTTACAACCCTTAATCTATGATCCTATGATTCCCTAAATGTCTGTACCTGCATCAAAGCCCTGATTGCTTCCCCACCCCACCCCACCCTCTTTCAGCCCCACACGAGGGCATGCCAGATGACTGAATCAGTCGAACAGAAGAAAGAAAAGACAACATTCTGAAAATCACTTTAATTTCACCAAGGACTCTTTTTCAGCAAACAGCAACTACCAAAACCACTTACTCATGAAGAAAAATGAAATGGAAAGTCATCATTTTTTTCTTAGGATGAGGAAAAAAAATGTCTTTTGAAAACCTGCTCCGACATTTCTTATTCCACCAATGTTGCATTAGGGGGAGCTACCACACTCAACACACAGCAAACAGATTAATGCCGGCACTTTATCAGGTACAATGTCTGTTTCCATAAAACATCTTTAGACATGTAAAAACTACTTAAAGGAGGAGAAAATCCAGGCCACCCACACCCCCCTTCTCCAAATATTCAGGATCCTTGCCTCTCAGCATGTAAAAGTCTGACATTTCTTTAAGCTGGGGCTTTGTTCCCATAGGAACTGTCGGTGAGCATAACCAGCTCTCTCTTAATCCCTTTCCTCAAAGAGCCCAGCTGGGAAAAGTTATTTTCATTGGCATGGTCTTAACCCAGGTTTGGCTGTGTCGAGGAGGGAAGGGAGCTGGGAAGAAATATGTCCATACCAACCAATGGGATTCGGTGCCTCTTGAATGACGAGAGGAAAAGAATGGAGGGGGTAGAGTCTAGACTCCCATTTTCTAGTTGTGCCTGTATCTCTGTACCCCCTTGGAACCGTGGGAAACCAGGTAAGAAGCAGGCCCTGAGGGGACAACCCCAACTATCTCATCTTGGGAGAGAGCCCAGCCTCTGTCCAGGAGACAATTTTAAATTATAAGCCCACAAGCATAGAAAAGTCAGGAAAGGGTTCCCTTATGTTTGGTTAATTGTGAAACAGACAGATCCTAGACAGAGAGGAGTCCCTTTCCATCACTGTAACTAAGGCAGGGTGAACAGGGCATTGTCCCAGGGTACTGAAATTCAAGGGGTGTAGACAGGACTTATGTCTTAAATGGGTAGAAATAATCTAAATTTAGAACTGTCACACCCCCAGTGAACTTCTCCCTAGTCCTCTTGGGCCTCATTTCCTCCCTCAGCTTGGACCTCCGTAGCAGTGACCCCAAGGTATCACAGGATCTTTATCTCTACCCCTGAATCACCTTCCCATCCCAGGTCTCTCCACTACAGGATCTTGTGCCCCGAAGTCTCTCCTTTCCCCTCCCAAGTTTTCTTTAAGAGCTGATTTGAGGCCATTTTTTTGTATTTCTTGCCCTGATTCCTAAAATTGCTGATGAGTTTGACTTCCCACACCGCATGGGACTCTTGGATACTATTGTCTGCCCCACACCCATTTTTACCACTAAACTTAAAACTCCCGTAAAACAGAGATTGCTACTTCTCCTGATTTTGTTTCTGGGTTCAGGGCCAGCAGAGTTATGGACACAGCAAGAGCTCCACAAACAGTTGCTGGATCATCTGATTGATTTTAACTCTCTTTGTTCTCTCTATCTGCTTTGTATCCTGGTAGATGAGTGGCTTTCAACCTCTCCCTGGGGTATTGGAATATATCTCTTTGACACAAACATGACCTGAATCCTAGGAAGTGTGAGGGCTGTGCTGGAAACTTGACTCTTGCCATTGTCAATGACTATTTGACTTGACCTGGTTGCCCCTCCCCGCCCCACCAAAAAAAAAGCTTAAGGTGTTAAACTTAAAGGCTCCAGGGTCCTTTCAAGAGTTTAGGCTCAAATAATCTTCAAAATAGCATTTGAAATAAATCCTTGTTTAAAAAAATGAAGGAAGGAAATCCTTGTATCCATGTCAATAGCCCCTATCTCCTGGGACCACCTCTACCACACTTAAGCTGTGGCTCTGCCCAGGCGAGTGATGCTGTTGGAATGATTCTCCTGGGCAAATCTTTAGGGATTTTGCCCCCCTTTTTAATGGTACTCCTCCCACTTGGGACAAGATTACATCCCACCAGACTTGTGGCCTAAAAGGCCAAGACCTTCAGTTTATTAAATTAATCCCAATAAGATATGCTGGAAACTAGCTTAAGGCATTTTCAGCTAACCTGGTTGCCTGGCAGGGGTATTTGCATTTTTAGAGCCAACTCTTCAAGAAGCCTTAAAGACTCAAGGGACTGATTTACTAATGATGAGATCTGATAGACCAGGAAAAGGAAAGAGGGGAAGAGGAGGTATTATGAAACCCTTTACTTTACATCAGATAGTGCTGAGACATGGAGGTGGCTTACTGATAGAATGCTGGACCTGGAGTCAAGAAAGACCTGAGTTCAAATCCTGCCTTAGGCACATATTAGCTGTGTTAACCCTGGACAAATCTACTTTGATCTCAGTTTTCTCATCTGGAAAAACGACAGCCCTTAATCTGGGGGGAAAATAGTACCTATGTCAGGATTATAGTGAGAATAAAACCATAAATATATATTATATATATATGTATATACACATATATGTGTGTGTATATATATATATGCATATATATATCTATAAATGAAACACTTTGCAGAATTTAAGTCACTATTTAAATGCTAGCTGTTATCACTATCATCATCATAAGTGTTGGCAGAGGGCTTACTAGACAGAAAGCCTAAGAGAAATCCAATTCCAATATTACTGATCTGGGAAGTAGGATTGGGGATCGGGGGCAGATAGCTAGCTACTAGACCTTTACTGTGCAGTAAACTTGCTGAGAAAAAGGTTAAAGGCATAGACATCCTTTTATTTTACTTTTTAAACCATAAGGGCTGAATCAAATGTCAATTTAATTGGCCTAAAATGGATATTTTGAAACAGTGTGAAACACTTGAAAAGTGAAATTTTAAAATGGGCATTAGGACATCTCTGACACTCAACCGATCTCCTCCCTGGTCAGCACCCATCTGGTTCATCTGACTATTAAGCCCGCTGGGTGAGAGGGAAAGAATAAACCTGAGGGAAAATGCTGTCACAGGAAAGGGCTGGGAGAATATGAAATAAAGAAATAAAGAGAAGTAAAAGACCGTTGTAGACATTCAAGGAAATGGAAATGTCAGGGATACATTTTCTCTTAAATAAAGAGTTTTGGATGTCCCATTCTTACCCTCCTCCTCCCTTCCTTTGCCCTCCCCCAAAATGACCTCTTGTACAGAAAGAAATATTAGCCCTGAAACAGATGTGGATCAAGGCTTTCCGAAACCCCTTCTTTTTAAAAAAACAATAATTTTGTTTGTTTTTAGCCCCGATGGAATCTAGGTGTCATGGAACTTGTGCTCCCTCCTTTCCCATGGTTCTCTTGAGGCTCCCTGGCCGGAATTCCTTGGAACATTCTCTATGCTTTTATCTCCATCTCCCTCTCCCTCTTTCCTTCCCCTTGCCCCTCCTCCTTTCTTCTTTTCCCTAAATCTCCTTTTCTCCAATACTCTCTCAGTCTCCCTCCCTGTTTTTTTGTCTGTGTTTCTCTGTGTCTCTCTCTGCCTTCTCCTCCTTCTCCTCTTTCTTCCTCTTCTTCTTCTTCTTCTTCTTCTTCTTCTTCTTCTTCTTCTTCTTCTTTTTCTTCTTCTTCTCTCCTCTCTCTCTCTCTCCCTTCTTCCCTCTCTGTATCTCTGTCTATCTCTCACTCCCCCAACTAAGAATTTCAAAGCATCTCTAAACCATAAAAATCCACCTTGCACAGTTGCTGTGGGGATCAAATGAGACATTTGAAAAGCACTTAGGCCAGTGCCTGGCACATAGTAGGTGCTTTTCCCTTTCTATTGTTAGTGTTTAATAAAACTAATATTCTCCCAAAGTAGTTATAAGGCTATGCTAATCCCTCCCCCCTTTTAAAAAATAAAATGTTTCCTCTATTGGCCTTTCAGGTAGAATATCCACTAAATAATTCATGTTTTTTTCAATCTCTTGCATTCAGTAAATATACAACTTTGTTTCAAGGAAAGATTATGCATACAAATTATTAAGTGTAATCCACTGAAATACACTATTGCTGAGATCAAAGGGCCCAAAATTTATATTCTTGAAATATAATTCTTGTGTCAGAAACACAAGTGGCCATAGGCATTGACTATGGTAAGCTGCTCACAAGGCCAGACTTGCTTGAAAAACCCTCAATAGTCTTCATCCTGGCCCCAATCTGTAGCAGGGAAATGTGCAAATACAGGCAGGATCTCCAGGAGTACAGATTGGACACCTGAGTTCTGGTGCCAGCTGCACCAGTAGCTAACTCTTCATCATTTGTATAATCACTTAGCTACTGCTGACCTCAGTTTCCTCACTCGTAGGAAACTGGAAGCATTGGATTGGAATCAGGCATTCTTAATCTAGAATCTGTGAACTTAAAAAAATATAGATTTTGCTAGATATTCCCAGAGATAATTCTATGAATTTTATTTTATGCATTCAAAAACATGATTCTAAGAAGGGAATCTATAGGTGTCTCCAGACTTCCAAAGGGCTCTTGACAAAAAGTTTAAAAACCTGGAAGGTCTAGATGACCTTTCTGCTCTAAAATTCTAAATTCCCATTTTCATTGGATCACAGATTTAAAGCATTAGGATCTTAGAGGTCATGTAGTCCATTCCTTCCTCTTGACTACATATGGGTAAACTGAGACATAGAGAAGTCCCCGTGAAGCCACATCTTTGACTCCCAAGTCCATCACTCTTACTACCATCATGTGGTTAAAATTAATCTACAGTGACTCCCCTGCCATACTTTCTCCATTCTCTTCCCACCAAGCTCCAACCATGAGTTGGGGCCAGCCAATGTAATGATGTCATAATTGCATAATTAATGTAGCAGAGGGCTCATAGTCCAGGGAAGGTCTAGGAACATGTGGGGACTATTTTAAAAGGCTCAGATGTACCCCAGCAGGAGAGCTGGAGCCAACTGTCAAATTTTTGGTGACCATTTACACCTCAGAAATCAGTGAATGATACGAATGCAGGTTCCCTTTATTGCTTTATTGATGATCTAGCTTCAAGAAAGTGAGGAAGAACATGTTAATAATTCAAGTTAAGCTTTGAAGTGTGTTATGAGTCTTCGGAAAACTGGTTGTTAAACATTCACCAGCACAACCAAGATCTACCTCCCCTCCCCCACAACTTACTCTATCCTTAACAGATCTTGGATACAAATTCAAGACCATCAATGAATCATCTCTACAAGGAGTTTTCTTGAGAATAAATCTGCGATGATGTTTAAATGATTTTGTTTAAAGGCCAGACAAATAATTGACTCACTCGTCCTCTTAGGAGGTGAAATAACCCACCATAATTACGATTGAATATTATTTACAGACCTCACATAGTTCCCTGTCACCCATGACCCATCAAGCATGAGTCACACCTCATCAAACACATCTTGCACCTCCATCCTCTCAAATAACAGGGAATTCTTCATTCTAGGTTGCAAACAGACCCTTGCACCAAGTCCGACAAAGAAAATTTCCTTGGAAAATTACCGTTTCCTGGTGTGATCCTCTCTTCTCCCATCTGGAACCAGAAAGTGTTGTTTCCTTATAAGGCAGGCAGATCTTTCAAAAAGGATGTTCAAACATTTCATTGTTTGCTCCACTTCTCTCCACGAGAACCCTCTAGATTACACCACAGATTAGCTGACCACTCGACTGCTTACATTCTGTCTACTCCCCACCAGCTGGGGCATGATAAATAGGAAGGACCCATGCAATAAGGAGCAAGGTCAGACTATTGACAGCCCAGGGAAAGTAGCCACTTATGACTCAATGACAGAGTTATTGTAAATGAGTGATAAAGGTTTTGGACTGGGCCCCCAAAGTCCCAGCAAGGCTCAGTTCCCAGCTGTGTTTGTTCTAACAAGGATGTGGGTGGATTCCTCCAACCATGGGAGGCACAAAATCTGGATGGCTATTATAGAATTATTGATGATACCATCTACCAATTACAGTTTGATTGGGGGAACTAGAAAGAGTACTGAATTTGGAGCCACAGACTTTGACCTCTGATACTACCTGTGTGACCTTGGATAAATTACTTAGCCTCAGTTTCCTCATCTGTAAAATGAGGGGTTTTAGAACTTGGTGCTTTCTAGATTCCCTTCCAGCTCTGAATCTCCCTGTCTTTGCAAATGAGTACATGGAGATTCATACAGGTTAGTAAGTCACAAAGCCAGTATCTGAACCTAGATCATCATGCCCTTTCCCTTACACCAATGGTTCTCTAATGTTTAAGTCTCAGAATCTCTTTACTCTCTTATTGTTGTGGATTGTGGTTGTTTATCCATTCTCAGAGATGATCAATCTCCAATGAGAAGGGTCACGTCTTGACTTGCAAATGAATTGGATTTAAGTGAGGCAGAGCTGTGCAAAGTCATCAGCCTCACTTTCTCTATTGGAAAATGAAATGAGCTGTCTTTGGAGGTCCTGAGTTCTCTCCTGGAAGTCCCCAGGCATTTTCTTTTCCATCCCACCTTGGTCCCAGTTCTCCAGCTGATGCCTTGGCACCTTGGCTACAGATTGGTGAATTTTCTATAATGTGAACCACAACAACCAGGCTGCTGCTTTCTGGCCATCTTCACGCCATGCCACTGCCCACATACCCATGCTCCCCTCTCCAACTTCACCTGGGGCTCTGGGAACCTCATCTCACCACTGCCATCAAATGCCCAATGACTCTACTTTCTATTCCTATGACTTCCCTGTCCAAAACACCCTCTCCCTGGCCACCACTCTCCTATCTGTTGCTTTCCCTTATTAGAATATGAGTTCATTGAGAGCAGGGACCATTTTTCTTTTTGCATTCCTACCCTTGGCCCTTAGCATACTACCTGGCCCGCAGTAGTTGCCTAATAAATGCTTTTAAAATTCATTCTAGCAGAGGCTTGATAATCACATGTTGGCATCTCATGGAGGGAATTCAGGTTCTGATACCTGTTGGACTACATGTCCCCTAAGGCCCGTCAGACTCTTGAGATTCTGCATTCCTGTGATTCTCTGACTTCCATAACCATATATTCAGCCTCGATTTCTCTGAAGAGCTCTGGACCCATATTTCCACCTACCTGCTAAATTGTCTCCTCCTGGTTATACTGGGAGAAAACTCAGAAGGTCCAAACATTTTCCTCCTCTATATATTTCCTCTTCCAAATTTGCCTCTTTCTGTTGAGGATAATAACACCATTCTTCCAGTTTGTAACCTTGGAGTCAACCATGACTCTTCACCCCCATCTCCAGTTAGCTGCCTCATCTTGTCTACAAGCTATGACTCACTACCTGTATGACTCTGGGAAAGTCACTTAATCTCTGTTTGCCCCCTTTTCCTCATCTATAAAATGGGGATAATAGTAGCATGTACCTCCCAAGGCTGTTGTGAGGATCAAATGAAAAAATGTTTCTAAAGCACTTTGCACAGTACCTAGCACATAGTAGGCACTATATTGGCTGTTGTTCTGTCAAAAATGGGGTCATGAAGAGTTGGACACAACCGAACATTTTCATCACTTCTTATGGCACAATAATATTCCATTACATTAATCTATCCCAACTTGTTCAGCCAGTCCCCAAATGATGGGCACTGCTTAATTTCCAATGTTTTGCTATGGTATAAAAATACTGTATTTTTATACACATGGATCCTTTTTGTCTTTATCTGACTTTTTGGGATGTATCTCTTGGGTGTACACAGTTGAATGACTTTAGGGACCTAGTTCTAAATTGTTTCCTAGAATGGCAAGACTAGTTGATGGTCCTGCCAATGATGCATTAGTGTGATTATCCTCCAGCAGGCACCATCTTCCTTTTTGTCATCCTAGTCAATCTTGTGGGTGGGAGGTGGAAGCTCAGAGTGATTTTCATTTGTATTTCTCTATTTTTAATTATTTGGACCTCCGGGGCTTTCAGATAAATCTGATTTTTAGAAAGGTTTTTTTTTAACCTCAAAACTATATTTACCTCCTTGGAACTTCAGCCTACTGTTTCTCATTCTAATCTCTGGGGCCAAGCTGAACAACTGTAATCCCTCTCCACTTGTTCTTCGCAGGTTTTTTGAAAACTATCCCTTGGGGGGGGGGGGGGGCGGAGCCAAG